>JAQSVV010000243.1:0-600000 GCA_036375495.1 Agrotis segetum | reverse complement strand
CACTTCGGTGCTCTGCCCAAGCGGGGCAGTCTTGCACCGTATGCTCGACTGTGTCCTCTGGGCGATCTTCGCAGTGGTGACACCCAGGCGTTTCCTCCTTTTGCATCAGACACAGGTACCTCCCGAAGCATCCGTGCCCGGTGAGGACCTGCGACAGGCGGAAAGTAAGGACGCCGTGACGTCTCTCCAGCCACTCCCCAAAGAGGGGTCTTACCGCCACAATTGCGGCGTGCCCGTTACGGAGAGTCCTAGTTATTCGTTTGAAACTTTATAACGAGTTATCACGTGTCCTACGGGAATACCGTAACAAGTTGAGCGGTTGTTGGGAAAATACTGGCATGACGTCGCCAGTGCTCAGCCATGTGTTTGCTAAAATAAATATAAGCCACATCGATAAGTAGAGAGAGTATGATCCCGGCCGATTTCGGCTACCAGCCACTTGGTTCTGGATAATGAGAGCATCGCTAGTGTGCCCTCTGGTGACTGACATAGCCAATTTTTGCAGTGAAAGTGCGTCCACATTCACTGCAAGTCAGCACCCCTCCGACGTAATTGTATTGGATAGCCGCGATAGTGGCATCGTCTCGTCTCGTTTGGCATCGTGCTCTTCTTTACACCACCTTTCAAACTCAAACACCTTAGTGCTCACGGTATGCTTCCACAGTGATCGGTTCACTGCCATTGCCTCCCATTGTGACGTGTCTAGGTCCCATCGTTTCATGTGGCGCTTAAGCACATCTTTTCTTTGTAGAGAGAGTAGTGGTGGCCCAACGAGATCACCCCGTCAATCCAGACAGGTAAGAGAACAGTTTATAAAACGGGAAGGGGACGCGATGTATAATGGAGACATACACTCTTTAGGCATACTTAACACAACACTAACGTAGCGCAAGCGCCATCAGGACGTCATTTACAGGCGGTATTTAACACCCCTTCTACACGATCAGACCCGACCGCTGACAGAGGTGACCTTGGTCGAGTCAACAGTACCCGACCGTCTGGAACACTGTTGTCCGCGGTCGACCGCGGACGCAGCCAGTAGGGACGGATGCGCTCCCGACCAAGGTTATCCAAAGGTCGATTGACTCCGCCCATATTTGGTCGTTCGACCAACGTCTACACAGTAGATTTTCATTCCCACCGGACCAAGGTCACCTCTGTCAGGCGGTCAGGTCTGATCGTGTAGAAGGGGTTTAACAAATGGCGTTCTGTTGGCGCTTGCGCTACGTTAGTAATGTGGATTTCCCATCATACCTCGCGTCCCCATCTTACACCAACATTTTTTGACATTTATTTCTTCATCTTGCTCTCAATATCGTGAAGCAATACATCGTAAGAAAACCGGCGTGTCCTAGAACCAAACTTTCAAATATGTAATATGACATTTACCAACCCGCACTGGGCCCTGGTGGTGAATTATGGCCCACTCCGTCTCACAGAGAGGAGGCCTTTGAACTATGAGAAAGTAACATTTAGGCTGATGGCTATGATAACATCGATAAACAATAACCGTATAACGTATTTGAACCCGGACGAAGCCGGATCGAATTTGAAGTGACGAAATTATGAAGGGATGAAAAAAGAAAACCAACTTAGATGCAAACGAAGCAAAAACTAGTTTCATATACGAGTAAATACGATCAAAGGAAATGAATTCTCATGTCTTTGCTTTTCGGTGAGCTTTTTCATTTTATTTCACAAAGAGCCCCCGAGCAGGCCGAGCGGCCATATTGCTTTCTCGTACACACTGTAGCGCTTCATGTAAAGCTTCAATTTATGTAGGAAGGGTATTGCATTTGCATCATAAGGCTTTCATGAAAAAGCTTTTATGAAGTCTTGAAGAAATGTATTTTATGAACCAATGTTTGTGAAACGATGTGTTTTTTGTTGTGGTAAAATCATCAAATTAGTCCCCACGCCCATGAGGACGGAAAGGAATGTCAGACTCTTACTGACTAAAATCCATGGTGTCCTTCAATAACCATTTACCTTCCCAGGGAACATCTTTATTATATCATTAGGATGTCATCCGTAATCAGAGTTCTTGCAACGAAACGACGCGACGGGCCCTTTTTTTTTAGCTTGTTAAAAGCATCAAATGAGTCCTGACAGTAAGGGGTGGGACCCCTTACTGTCAGACTTCTACTGACTAGCCCTTTATGTTCCGGGGTCGCGGGCCCGTCATTATGCTGACGCTCTTTGAGGCGCGCGTGGGACACAACGCGCTGTTTACCCGTTTATACTGTGACCCGGGCATGGTCCATGGGCGGGCAGCGAGTTGAAACGACGCGACGGGCCCTTGCGAAAATAACTCGAAATTAATTCGGACCATTTTCGAGCTCTTTTTATGTTAAGTACAAGAACTAAACTAGACTTGTTTTATTTACAAGTTATTTTTATTATGGTCATATCTGTTGTTTACAAAAACAGACATCATACCGCATAGTAAAATTCAAAAGATACAATATTGTTATGCATATGCAAATAACAATGATTCAACATTAAATGTTATTATTATGTAGCGTGGTTTCCTAT
Source organism: Agrotis segetum (assembly GCA_036375495.1). NCBI lineage: Eukaryota > Metazoa > Arthropoda > Insecta > Lepidoptera > Noctuidae > Agrotis > Agrotis segetum. Next base: position 597,465 of record JAQSVV010000243.1, on the reverse strand, counting down.
TCAAAGCCGTTCGAGGAATAAACAATACATAATATTAGATATCAATTATTATGTATTTAGTGTTAGTGGCTAACACCAAATACATGTTATTGTTTGAAATAGTTCGCGTAATTGATGTTCAGTACCTATATTAACCGACTTCGAAAAAGAGGTTCTCAATTCATCGAAATATGTTTTTAATAATGGGGATGGATGGAGAGGAAGAGAAAGGCCAAAGAAAAGTTGGATGGATTGTGTGAGGAATATTATGAAAGAAAAAGAAGTAAATAATACTGTGACGTCTGATAGGGGACGAACGTTCCTTGTCGGGTAAGTAATATAACTACAAAATCTCTAAAACTTACAAGAGATAACAACTGGATATATTATTTTATTTGATATAACGATCTGTTAATATAATAAACGATTGACATAATTTTATTATGACTAATTTCTATTAGCATAACAATCAATGAATATAAAATCGTTTTGTATACCACTCAAAAGACATAAAACTTATTTGCTCTAATTTTTTTTCTTCCTGGAAAGTAATCTAACACTGATGCGCCTAGTAATAGTACCACTATGGACTTAACTAGTAATATACATTTTTTTCCCTTATATTTTATTCTTTTAATATACGGTTTCTGAGTAAACCGCTCCTTGAAACACCGGTGTAATTTTGCTACCCGGTTTTGATGTCGGTACTACACCAAACTTTAAATTGAGAGTCCTGGGCTCTTTCCTAATATCCTCAATATTACTGACGTAATATTGAGGATATCTTCAGGTCCAGGATTCGGGACTCTCCAGGTCCCTGGCGCCCATTTGTTAAAATAACTTAGTTAAATATAACTGGAAGGTTCCGGTAGTTTCTTAGTTCTGCTTTAGATAACATTTAATAATTTAACCTTGTTAACGGAACAGTACTCGGTTTATCTTCAACTCCCCACGACCTCAACTCTTCTTTAACTTTGACGTTTAAACTGGCTGGCGTTAATTAAAAAAAAAGACTAAACAATTTAATCACATTTAATTTAAGATAATAAATAATTATAATAGTACAGTTCGGGATTTTGTTACTCGACATAATAAACTGGTTTAAGTTATTTTGTGGTTTTATTTTAGTCTGACCCTAAACGGATAGGGACAAAAATAGGTTATGTAACAGTGGCCCGATCGTCCCACTAAAAAGATTTGTGCTGAAATATGTTTATTCGTTGTTGATAAATTTACTGACCCTATTTGTGTTAAAACAATGAGTAAACTTTTCTAACAGTTACAGAATGTAAAACGTTAAATCTTGTCAAACATATTTCAGCACAAATCTTTTTAGTGGGACGATCGGGAACAAATTAAACGTTATTTTTGTAAATTTCGTTCCTTTCGTCCCTCTCGGGGGACGAAGTCAAGTGGAGGAATACACCGAAGCGCCGCCACCTCTAAAAACGCCGCGGGGAATATTCTGGCTTCCGTAAGCACTGGCTTCCTACCTACCCATTACTCCTACTTACTACTCGCCGTCCGAACCAGGACAACGCCCGAGTCGACGGCGCATTGTGTTCCACGCCTTCCCTATATAACAGAGATAGCCGTATACATCGTAGAAGGTCGCTGATATTTATCGAACGTACTCGATAGACGATATTTTTAAAAACTCTTTCCATTTTAAATTTCCACTTTACAGCAGCAGTATACGTTTTCAGCAATTTTACAGGGAATTCTAAAAACGATTCGTGATTGAAATTCCACAAATTCTGCAATAGTTCGAACGTTCCAGGGAATCTACGACTGAGAAATCATTTTCTATTTCGAACTTACACATACCTACGGGTAGGGTTGCCATCTTTCTCATTAAAATTTGGAAACTAAGAAAAGATGCGTGAAAATCCCGGATTTTAGAGTCCGGAACCCGGGCAATCCGGGCATGAGTCGAAGTGCGCACCGTAGCAACTGCGTCGGGAGGGGGGGATGGTGAAGAGTGCATGTGTCGCGGGCGGCCCAAGACTTCCGCGGACCCGGACTACCCTCCCCCCCCGGGCGTTCCCCGGATGCCCTCTAAATAAATCTGGGGAAATTCGGACGGATGGCAAGGATGGCAACCCTACCAACGGGACACAATCAATTTTATTGCATGTTCAATTTCCTTCAGAATAGCTCGGTGCCAATGACAGATCTACCTGACACGTCGTACACACGGCTACACACACAGCTATGCAAACAGTATAAGCTGACCGCATATTTCGATATTTCCGCACATTTAATGTGCGGAAATATCGAAATATCATACAAATCGAGACCACAATGGGCCGAGACTAGTCGAGTCTACCAAAGCTGTGCACAGCTTTGGTGGAGTCTCGGCCATAAACAGGTTTTGTAAAGCTTGCAATGATGTGTCCATCGCGGTAATGAACTTCCACAGTAATGAGTACACTCGAAGTTTACCATGAATCAGTTCATAATATCATAATATGTATAAGTAATTTTTTTTCGTGGTAAAATCATCAAATGAGTCCCCCCACCCCGGGCAGGGCGGGAGGGACTGTCAGACTTGTACTGACTAAAATCCATGGTGTCCTTCGGTAGTCCTTTGTGTACCGGAGTCGCGTTATACGTATGTGCCGCAACCCCGGCAGGGCTGTGACCCACGGGCCCCGCCCGTCATTATGCTGCGACTGTCCTTGAGGCGCGCCTCACAACGGTCCGTCGATCCAGGCGTGGTCCATGGTCGGACAGCGAGTTGCCCTTTACTCGCCCCTCGCATGCCCATGTATAAGTAGTTAGGTAGAAGTGGTAGAACACTCCACGTGTTGAATACTAGGTATTCTAATGTTGTTCTAATGTGAATACCAACTGTGAAAATCCCCACAGTCCACTCCAGCCAATTGAGGAAATTGGTTATCATGCCTCGTTACAGATCGGAGGGTACCTTTGAATTCAAGAGGGCATTATCTACTTGCTACCCATGATTTCAAATGTGAACGAGGCACAGTGAGTGACTTCTTAGAATACTTTCTTGACATCTAATAAACTCGTAGTTTATTTGGTGGATCACACTAATCTCAGGAACCGGTTAGGTGTACCGCGAAATGAGCATGTTTTTGAATGGACAACCAGGTGATATACAAGCTTATAACTTTGTGATTTATTATGATACGGTTTTAAAATTTTGTACAGAGGCCAGCACATCAAGCTACCACAATCTGTCAGATTTCTTTATCTTTATCTTTATCTTTACATATAATAAAATCGTAGAGCTGTCATTCCTGTACATTGAATATTTTTTTCTTTTTGTATTTTTTTCGAGATAAGGGATCGATTCTGATGCCAAATCAACTTTTTTTTTCTTTCGAAATTTTTTATGTTTTTTTGATTTTTTCTATCTCTTAAACTACTGTAAAGTTGTCGATCAAATTTTCCTCAAATATTCCTAATAATATGCTTCTGTTGATAGGCTATGTATCATTACACTATTTTTCCTGGGAGATAAGCAATTTTAAATTTTGTTTATTTTATCTGTTTGTTTTTAGTTGGAAGCTAAACCACTGGATATTATTTAGTCAATTTTTCCCCAAATATTCCTTAAACTGCTGTTCTATTAATAGGATATGTATAATTACGCTATTCCCTTTGGGGGATTAGCAATTTTATAATATGTTGATTTTCAGTCATTGTTGACATTTGTATAAGAACCGCTATTTGAAAACACTGTCAGCGTACTAGCCAGTCTGGTTGGTATCCTGCTTGACTTTCGTGCAAGGGGTCTCTGGATCAAATCTCGCTGTTTCTTTTTTTCACTTTTTGAGTTTTCTTATATTTGTCCTGAGAGTTTCAAATAATAAAAAAAAATGTGTATACTTTTATTTCAATATTATTCGCGATTTTAAATTATTACTATTTTTTTTTCAATAGTTTTCTAGGATATAAATATACACTGATTTAAATTGTAGGTAGTAAGTTGGATATTTTTTTAAATTGTAATTGTTTCGAGGTGTGGAATTTTAAAGATTAGAAAAAATTGTGTTTATTTATGTTTTGAATTGGTGTTCAAACCAGTGCATAGATTCTGTTTTAAACGACGACAAGTTGTACTCATCGAGTCAGATAATTAGTTATTTTTTAGGTATCACGCGGAATGCAAGGGAGAAGAGCAATGCTATCGTACCTACGTTCAATTTGCAGCGTCTGTAAATCAACCCAAAAATGATAGTCTAATGTTTAAAATAAACACGGTTCTTTGAAATTAATGTCGCTCAAATAAGGACGTTTCCTATGCAAACTATGTACCTAGATATAACATTATTGATTTAAACTAATAATAAAAATGCAAGTATGTTTGTTTTTTACCTTTTCACGCATTACTACCTACTGAATCCATCGTCCCAAAATTTAGCATATACGTTGTCAGGAGTATAGACACGGATATAAGGTATCTTACATCCCGAATAACAGAAGAGAGCTGTTGCCGAGAAAACAATTACGTTCATATTCCAGATGGCGCCACACGATCCGTATTGTTTCTCAAATTCTAAAATAACGCAAGCGAAGCCGCGGGCAAACACTAGTCTTTAATAGAATTTAAACCTTGTCACAAGAGTAGAAGGTTAATGTTTGCAATGAGTGGTAAAATCTGACAGATTCGGGTAGGTTGACGTGCTGGCGTCTGTACATATAGACTGTCTTATATAATATATAGAATCTTTACACAAAAATATTGGACAGATGAATCGGGTTTCGCATAAACAAAAAATAATGTAATAAAACACGCTACGACCAAATTCCATTTCTTTTGTGTCGTGTTTTTTTTTCTAAACATAGAAGCTTACATACAGAAACACCCAGATCAAAAACAATTACTTGTATGTCATACAAATATCTGTTCCTGGCGGGGTTCGATCCACCGACGCGCTGCGCTGGAGTTGATCGCTCAGTCACTGCGCCAATTAGAACAAAGATTTTTTTTAGAGCAAGGTTTTCCTATTCTTATTTCAAACACATACTATGTTATTTTATACAACTATGACATACAGGAAAACTGCAAATTGACCCAACGAACAAACCCGTATTTATAACTGTTTATACCACTAATCTCAAGGAAGGAAACTACCTAACAATAAATTAAAAACAGTTCCATTGAAGTTATTTTAGAATAACGTCATAGGAAACTCTAAGCAACGCTTACTATTCGCTAGAATTACAGGAAAATACAATTAAGTAATATAAGAAAATTAAGTAATTAATAAATTATCTTTATTTCTGCAAACCACAGAGGGATTTCGAATCACAGCTTAGAAGAAACTTTACCTCATTAGTATGACGTCACTGGTACATGATAATATATCATGCTGACAACATGGATGATTCTCAGTAGTTCCACCATCAATTAGTTCCATGGAACTAGTGAGACTTTTGGAACGAAGTTTCTTATCGCGCGTTGTGAAAGGGGGCTAGACGGAAAAAATTCTTACGAAAAGTTGTCACGACACTTTTTGGAACGAAGTTCCTTATCGCGCGTCGCGATAGGGTGCTAGAGCTCAAAGAGCGGAGCAGAGCGGAGTGGAGTGGAGTCGCGACGATTATTTTGTTGAGTGTATACAGTTAACTTCGTTCCATCCGGGTGACTTTGATAATGGAACAAATGATACAATTAATCTTAATCGAACTCGTCTCACTAGTTCCACCGTAGTTGTTCCATAGAACTAGTGAGACTGTTTTTTCCCAGTAGTTCCATTAGTTCTTTTTAATTGAACAAGTGAAACTAAAGTTAATCAGAACATCATTCTCATGAAAAAATTGTACTAGGGTTGCATAATATTAAGGTGGTATTTATTTTAGCAGTTCTGTCTGTACGCACAAGTTTTTTCGAACTAATACCTAATAAAGTTTGTAAATTTTATATTAGACTCACTGAAAATATATTTTATTGGTGAAGAGAGCGGGCAACAGAAACATCTTCTTTACGATCCTTTTCTCCTAGTACTTTTAGTTTAAATTCCGCATTGAGTTCAGGCAAAACCTTTTTCATGATCCAAAGAACTAATGGAACTACTGGGAAAAAACAATCTCACTAGTTCCATGGAACAACTACGGTGGAACTAGTGAGACGAGTTCGATTAAGTTTTGTATCATATTTTGTTCCATTATCAAAGTCCATATAACTACTGAGAAAAAAAAGTCTCACTAGTTCCATGGAACTAATTGATGGTGGCACTAGTGAGAATCACCCGACAACATTGGGTACGCTTAGCCGATACAATATCTGAGAAGCACTATAAAAAAGTGGCGAATGCTGAGTAGTATAGGCTGAGCTGAGACAGTTGTCAAAATGCTTCACACTCGTCTCAACTTAGCATGGTTTCAGCCGATAATTTTGTCAGCATAGCTGACTGTTCAGCATTCTCTGTTCAGCCTCCCTAGCCAAGTCACAACAAGTCGCAAACGATAATCGTAAACGCTCGGTACTCCCCAATACATTTTCAACTTTATAGCCTCAAGCATACAGTTGAAAATCTAGTTAAGATTTCTGAGCGTTAGCGACAGGAAAAATAGAAAGCGATAAGCGATCTTCATTAGATCTTCAACGTTATACACAAGTTCATAAAGATGAATCTATGAAAACCTACTCAGCGTTTCGCTTCATAGTTTGTTACGTGGCTACAGGGCCAGATTTTGTAACGGCTAACGTCAATGCTAATGCCAATTTAACACAACATTAGGTACCGTACATAATCATATCGCACCAAAACTTGAAGAAAACTTCCTTCAACGCATTATCCTAGCCTTACCTTACCTTACCACCTTACTTGGGGCACAGTTTGGGTTTTTGGGCATCACTGACTTCTATAACATTATCTCAATTCATGTACAGACGCCAGCACATCAAGCTACCACAATCTGTCAGATTTCTTTAATACAATTTCAACCTTATCACAAGAGTAGAAGGTTAATGTTTGAATGGTAAAATCTGACAGATTCGGGTAGGTTGACCTGCTGGCGTCTGTACCTACATTTTTTATTGCCAGTAACTTTACAAGTTTTTTTTTGACAATGGTGTGGTTCAATTTATGGCACTTCTGCTTCTGACGTACCTACCTAGTACAGTCATCACCACTTAAAATAGTGGGTTTCTCTCAACGTCAAACACCGTAATTGGGAATCCAAACTTCGTATTTATAAGGATAGACAATAATTAGTAAGTACGTGGTTTCCTTACTCTTGATTAATATACACATATATCACGTAATTGGTTGAAATCTGCATAACTGTTACTGTGCGTCAAATACTTCTTTGGATTACGTAGGTTCACTACAATCTACTTAGTCACTACAGTCAAAGGATAACGTCCATGTTTTTATTAGGGAAGTTCCTGTATTTAATTCATGACTGTTTATACCCACTAACTCTTAATATTAAAAACTCCCAGCCAAGTCTATCTGAGTCTTAAAGATGTCCAATCAAAAGCATTCCTCAGAGGAATGCTTTTGATTGCAGCATTGCATTTTGAAGCAAAGAAACCAAATTTGGATTGAGATATAGTAATTATTAATTTGACATTTTGAGAATTAGGGTTTTATAGAATTTCTATTTTGACAACTACTTATTTGTCTTTTTAAAACTCAGACCTTGCGATTTTGCGAATTAAGGCTTTCTGTGCCTAATAGCAAAATAGCAAAATTTCAACGGCAAAATATCAAGTTAGATACAATTCTCTGAAATATTAATTGCATAAAAATTAAGAGACTAATAAAAAGGATAATGAGCGAATTCTTATGGCCAACGACCCAGTGACAAATGATTGCTGCCTACAGTTTTTTGCTAAACGAAATAACAAAAAGAAATCAAGGTAAACCACATCTTAACGGATCCAACGGTAATCATGACACATACCTACATCATAACCTAATCTTTAAAATAAATTCTTCCTAACTAGCAGTTGCAAGCGGTTTCGCCCACGTGAACCTCGATTGTGAATTAGCCCATGGTGACGCAGAACTGAGGTGAAATGTATCCTGTATTATTCCAGCCCATATTTTTTATCTCTGAAGCAACCATCAGGATCCTTTTGGCTATTCTGACGTGATTAAGTCAGCATAGCCAAATAGTCACATATTATATACGCAGGCGTTAGGCGCGGTCTTTCTATGTGGCCTGCGCCTTATACCAATCAAGCATTCATTACTATACCTACTAGGGATGGGCGTTGAATCAACGAACTAGTTGAATCAACCGTTGAGCTCCTGTCAACGTATTAACGTTAACTGAATATGAATCAACTAGTTGAATTCGTCAACGACGTTTATGAGTTGAACTCGTTCGTTCGTTCGTTCTCGTTAATTCAACGAGTGAATCAACTAGTTAAATTCGTCAACGACGTTTATGAGTTGAACTCATTCGTTCGTTCGTTCTCGTTAATTCAACGAGTTGAATGTTGTTGTTGAACGTTATCTTCAACGTTGAGTGTTATGGTTCGATATTTTTAACGTCATAGATTGCGAGTGGTTGAATGAGTTGATTTTCGAAATATTTATTTTAAGAATAGTACATAAATATTGGTGGAGTTTGTTTAATTTTCCCAATGTATTCTTTGAAATGTACTATTTTTTGAGACGCACGAGGTATAGCGAACAGCCCTCTGTGAAAAATGTAATAATAATATTTTTATTTCACACAATTTAAGATGTTAGTTTGTACATAAAACGTTTCCAATACAAAAATTGAATCAAATTTTAATGAATCAGCGGTTTACGTTGCAAGTTGACAGTTAAATTCGTCAACGAGATGAACACGTTAACTCATTCAACTCGTTGACGAATTTAACTAGTTGATTAACTAGTTGACAAACGTGAATCAACGTTAACGTTTCGTTGACGGAAAAACCGTCAACGACCCATCGCTAATACCTACTGCGTAGGTCGACACGTAGGCGGTCAAAGGAAGGCACGCTGTTTTTAGCTCACGAAGGGGTCAACTCATTCATAAAGGGCAAAGGCTGCCATCTGAAAATACAATCTAATTTCATTCCATTTCCTTAGAACTGAAACGATAACACGCCTTCCATTTCTCGAAATAAACACCCTTTGTATAAACTATCGTGAGATTTCTTTTGTTCGTAGTTCGTAGGCTGCTTTGTCCCACATCTGGGAAAACGCCTACTTTTTCCTGTTTTCATTCTTATCTCTTATACCTAACTAGACATGTGCTGAATCTGTAGACAAGTGGCAAGGAATAAAGGGCTTCACACACAGCAACTATAATGTAAAGATGTACATTATAGCACGATAGGCATCTCATTACATCTCCATAGAAATTCGAAGATGTAAAAATATACATTATAGCTGCAGTGTGTGGTCTCCTGACGATTTCTATGGAAAGATGTAATGAGATGTATCGTGCTATAATGTACATCTTTACATTATAGATGCTGTGTGTGACGCCCTTAAGAAAGCGCTCAGTATTCTTTAATAGGTTTTAAACTCAATACCCCAGCTAATAAATTTGAAAATCGATCGGAACGAAAGAAAACACTCTGTAATCGTAATCTTAGATTTTTTTATTACGTCGCGAATTTCAAAGCTTTTCTTTGGAAAGAAAAATTCAAACCGCGAGCAGGGGGCCAATTCTCGGCTTTAGAGATCGTGTCGAACTCGACAAAAAATTCTAATGACGTCATTTTCTCGACAAATTTTAATAGTTGCTATTCTGGGGATGACGAATTCGACATGTGTCGAAGGCTAACGTTAGAGTTCATGTCGAGTGCTTCTGAGCAGTAGAGATGTAATGTCGATTGTAGAGAGATACGTCATTTCTGAGTGAATTTGTTGAGTTTTGGATTGTACACTGTTTTCTTTTCTTTTGTTTTTAAATAAAATACGGATTGGCATGAATGGCATGTCATACCTACTGGAAATTCGATTTATACTCTTGATTTTTGCATTTTGTTTTCTTGAAACGACAACCTTCGCACAATTAACAAACTTTGTAATTCGTGTACCCACGATTGCACTAGAAACCACTGAAAGATGGACGAGTTTATTAGCATTTTATCTCGGAGTTGTTGGAAAGTGGCGAGCAACTGGCCAATACACGGCGACAACAGCGCACTTATCCCGCCGTCGATATTTACGATTTGAGCAAAACAAAGGTCACTAAAATAATTCCCTTCCATGTTAAAATAAAAAAAAACGTGAAATGTAAAACAGCACAGCCCACTAGTGATTTATAAACACAGTCCATGTAAACATAACAAAAGACGCAAATACTGACACTGACAGACAATCTACTGTCAAACTGATTATTTTTACGTTAAACGTTTCGTTCCATACTAAAATAATTAGATTTAGCCTGCGTTTTAAAACAAAATCATTCATTCACCTACAGTAACCTAAAACGGAACGTGCGTTTCTTCATAATGGTAACATTATGTTCACTCGACTCGACATTTTCGTGACATTTATTTCTATTTTGACTGAGAATACGGATTTCTGCTCAATTCGACATTTTTTGGTAGAGATAGAGATATTTTTGATAGATTGAGGAGCTCGTGGCTAAATAACCACAGCCGCACAGGCCAATCTTCCCGGTTAAGCCGCGCTTGACGAGGTTGGTCTGTGGATGGGTGACCATCTATCATAGCGAGTTTCCTCCGTGCCTCGGAAAGCACGTAAAGCCGTTGGTCCCGGCTGTCATTTGTAGATCTTTGACAGTCGTTACTGTTAGTCAGAAGCTCGTAAAGTCTGACAACCAGTCTTACCATGGGGTATCGTATTACCCAGTTACTGGGTTGTGGAAGTCCGACAGGCAGTCGCTCCATGTAAAATACTGATATCCAGCTGAATCTGGTTTGACTGGAAGCCGACCCCAATATAGTTGGGAAAAGGCTAGGCAGATGATGAGAGATATTTTTGATAGACATAGAGATCGACTAAACAATCTCGAACTCGAGAAAAATGGCGAAAATCGAGAATTGGCCTCCAGGATTTGTACCTGCAATCTCTGGATATAGCACATCGGACGCTCTTTCCAAACGAGCTATCGAGTTTGAAATATGTATTTATAGTTTATAGTTATTGTCTTTTTTGAAGTGAAAACTTCTTTAGCGGCGTTGTACACTTTTTCTGTAATGGGTAAAAAATTTAAAACTCGCGTCAGGGTCACGTGACCAAAACTCGCGTCAGGGTCACGTGACCCTGATCGAAAATGAGTAAGACGTCATTCAAATTAAAAATAAAACATAGTAACAAAAAAGTTTTCACTTCTACCGGCACTCCTGGAGTGCAACCTTTTTTTTTTAATTTCATTTTGAGTAAATGTTTTGTATTATTAGGGCCTTAGTTGCTCAAGGGCTGATTTTTCAATAGTCACATACTTTTATCTGCAAATTAAAATAACGGTTTGACATATTTTCCAGAGACAGCTGTCAAACCGCCATTTTTATTCCTCTGGGGTGCGTTTAAATCCTTCGGCGGTATTTCGCCGGAAAAAAATTAAACTAGCGAGGGTTCGCTGAACGGAGTCATAAGTTTCTGTCAATGTTAGTTGTCAAATTCAATTGACAGCTCAGTTTATTGAACAAATAATCAATTTGCCGGTTTAATATAAATCCATAATCCACAAATAATATTTACTCGATAAAATAAAAATAATATTCGTTTTTACAGCGCGAATCGAGCAAAATAACAAAACTTAATGTCAATCTGACAGAAGGATAAAATTTTGCGTGGTAAAAAGGTCGCAAAAATTTATTCCATTTAGTAAAAACTTATACCAGCGGACGACCGTAAACGGGGTAGATTAAATTTTAGTTAGCTTCATTTTTCTCCTCGCGGTGTACTTAAACGGGGTGTTTGACATTTAGTCAGTATAAATTTAAACTGGATAAAGGATTTAAACGCAGCCCTGGGGTGCGTTTAAATCCTTCTGCGGTATTTCGCCGGAAAAAAAATAATCTAGCGAGGTTTCGCTGAACGGAGTCATAAGTTTCTGTCAATGTTAGTTGTCAAATTCAATTGACAGCTCAGTTTATTGAACAAATAATCAATTTGCCGGTTTAATATAAATCCATAATCCACAAATAATATTTACTCGATAAAATAAAAATAATATTCGTTTTTACAGCGCGAATCGAGCAAAATAACAAAACTTAATGTCAATCTGACAGAAGGATAAAATTTTGCGTGGTAAAAAGGTCGCAAAAATTTATTCCATTTAGTAAAAACTTATACCAGCGGACGACCGTAAACGGGGTAGATTAAATTTTAGTTAGCTTCATTTTTCTCCTCGCGGTGTAATTAAACGGGGTGTTTGACATTTAGTCAGTATAAATTTAAACTGGATAAAGGATTTAAACGCAGCCCTGGGGTGCGTTTAAATCCTTCTGCGGTATTTCGCCGGAAAAAAAATAATCTAGCGAGGTTTCGCTGAACGGAGTCATAAGTTTCTGTCAATGTTAGTTGTCAAATTCAATTGACAGCTCAGTTTATTGAACAAATAATCAATTTGCCGGTTTTAATATAAATCCATAATCCACAAATAATATTTACTCTATAAAATAAAAATAATATTCGTTTTTACGGCGCGAATCGAGCAAAACAACAAAACTTAATGTCAATCTGACAGCAGGATAAAATTTTGCGTGGTAAAAAGGTCGCAAAAATTTATTCCATTTAGTAAAAACTTATACCAGCGGACGACCGTAAACGGGGTAGATCAAATTTTAGTTAGCTTCATTTTGCACCTGTCGGTGTGCTTGAACGGGGTGTTTGACATTTAGTCAGTATAAATTTAAACTGGATAAAGGATTTAAACGCAGCCCAGGGCTGCGTTTAAATCCTTTATCCAGTTTAAATTACGAATATTATTTTTATTTTAGAGAGTAAATATTATTTTTGGATTATGGATTTATATTAGACCCGCAAAATTGATTATTTGTTCAATCAATTGAGCTGTCAATTGAATTTGACAACTAACATTGACAGAAACTTATACCGGCGAAATACCGGAGAAGGATTTAAACGCACCCCAGATAAAAGTTATCTGACTATTGAAAAATCAGCCCTAAATTAATTAAAAGTCGTACTCGATAAGCTGAACATCAAGCGTCAAACAAGTACAATAACTTAATCTACCTAATCATATACCTATGTGTACCAATTTATATAAAGAGTAAATTGATGGATTAGGACAACAAATAATAGATATAATAGAATTCAAAGAAGTGCTACTTCACACCGTTTACGTGACGGAAGTCATCACAAGTGATGACGAAATCAGACTGACGAAATATCGTTAGCATGTCCTACATGTCTAACAAATAAGGAAACAAGTTTCAAAAGATAAAACACACAGTTATGGAAATGTTCTTAACAATTCCGGCAAAATTGAAATAAACATTAAGCTTGATAAATTATTTACTGATGTTCTTGGTAACATTCGTGCGCATTATAAATGTCGAGGAATACGCGCGGCGCGGGCGCAAGCCATCTGTACGCGCATGTGCAGATTGCACTCGGCAAATACCGCCCGTGGTGGTGTAGTAGGGTTCGTGAGGAGTGGTGCAAAAGCTTTAATAGGTCACACGGTCCTATTGGGAATCATTGGGGGAGTCCTACGTTCAGCAGATGACGTCCTACGGATAATATGATGATGTTTGTCAATTGATTTAAGTTACTGGTGTTTGCACTTTTTTTGGGTATTGTATTATTTGTAATCATCATGACTGTCAGTACTGACAAAAATTCTGTTCGTTTAAAAGCCCGTTGACATATTCTGGGGTAACAAATTCCTGATTAGACAGTCCCGCTCTAGGTACCCCGATACTTATACACCTATAACAAACATACGTAACTTTAAGTACTTGGCAAAAAACAGTAGAAAACTGGAAGTCGCCACTGTGCTCTCGCTACCAGCACTTTGAATGATTTTATTTTATTTAGATATCTCATTTATTACGTTAGTTTTATGGCACAACAATAAATCTAACAAACCCGCGTCTTTTTTTACATCAAATTCAAAGATTTTAAAACGTTGTCAGCAAACAAAAATATTAGTTCCGATTCAAGACGTTCTGGCCAAGCTGTACATAATAATTATGTATGATGATGAAATTGACGCTCAGTGTGTAAGTGAAAAGCATAAAGCTGTAAAATACGGAACAAAAACGAATGACGCACAAGATAACGAATTAAATATGACGCGCAACAATAACACGAGTACGTTTGAGATGTAGTCATCTCAATAACCCATTCTATCGGCACCATCATATAAACCCAAAGACATTAAACTATATACGAGCAGTAGACGGGACATCACGAAGAAATTTGTGATCCAAAATTTTTTACCAATAGGTAAAAAGTCCCTCAGTTTAGTAGTCGCGTTGCTATGCAACGCTTAGATAGCGCTATTGACGCACGGCATCAATAATTTTGTATGACAATTTTCCCAATGCCCGCTCTATAGGTTCTTTTAAATCTCTTTGTATAAACCACACAGATTTCATTCCCCGAAGTGCAGAGGAAACAATACAAGAACGGAGCACGTTGCCTTTTCTCCTCGAGCCCGCTATAGAAAGCCTGCGCTTGAGTCGGTGCGCGCGCGTTCGCGGAACAGCGCTGGCCGCACAATGCCGACCCAGCTGCGCCTTCCTGGTACAACTCGCACCAGTACCACGACAAATGTGGGTTACAGAATAACCACTGCTTTAAAAACATCGTTTTCCTCTTGCCCTTAATAAACCCAGAGGCAAAGATGAGGCTATTTGTATGGTGCGCTCATCCAGAAAGCTCACTCCTGTGCGCACCGACACGATTCACGCTTCAAACTTCGGCACCACACTCCAATAATATGATGTTCACAATTTCCAGTTGCTTTTGGATGACCTCGCTCCAGTTTAGGTCTTGACTTCTGGATTAGGTTAGGTTGAGGCTAAGCCAAAAATCTAAACTGCTGATTTCCTATCTAAAATTAATACAGTTCAGAAATTAAATGGTGAGCAAGAATATCGAGTTTTATTTTTTTTACAAGAATCTAGTTCTTTCGCATTGACTCAAAACGATTCAGGGGTACTACTATCTAAGCACGAAACCCATAACTTCGGCTGACCTTTCGGACGTTTCTTATTTCTTATAAGCTGATATAACATTAGATAAAGATACGAACTAAAAATTGATAACAAACGTGCTTGAACAGTTGTCCCGACTCCCGATATATTGTCAGGACTTATAAATTCAGAAGTAATAGTAGTAGAGGGTACCTGCTCTAAAAACTTTTGGCCCGTGCCCGTATTTTTGTTGACGGACTAAGATAGCAGACCCCCAGTATCTGTTACTACGGGAGTTTCGAAACAAAGACATGACTAATTTTGAATCTGCTCAACAACCAAAACGAAAACTTAATTCCACTTTATTCAGTTGTCAATCGTTCGCCTTCTGCATTTACCATCGATCCAAACAGCTATGTATGTTTGTTTTTACACCACAATACGATGAAGACGTCAACTTGAATATTCTATATTTCCATTTACCTCAACAAAAATGTGATAACATGCATCAGTTAACGATTTCCTGACATTATATTGTAATAAAGTACTATTAAGTATTCTGTGGAAATGGTCTCACGGTCGATAGACCACTACTTGGTAATGCTCGCAAACGGGAGTTCTAAGGAGAGCTTTTTGTTTGATTTTTAAGGGAAGTTAATTCCCGGAACTTATTACAACATAATGATGTTATAAACAAATGAAAGGTAGAAAATGAAGGGTTTTAACGCTAATTAAAACATCCAATCAGTCGAGTGGAATCATAAAAGGAAAGCGTAAATTATTCTTTAGGTCTCCATTTATTTTTGTTATTCTACTTTTAAAGTTAGTAAAAGCCTTGAGAGATTTGTGATTACCCAACAATTTACCCTATATTTTCAAATTCTCAATTGGAGAAGTCAATCCACCTTTCTTATAAATGAAGTTGAATTTAGATATGTCTAATTGTCTAGTATTCATCGGATTTTGTCTCTCTCGTATTCTTTGAATTTTCCAGAAATTTGGTGGTACACCCACCCAAAATTCTGGAAAATCATACACGTATCGAATAGAAATCCCGGGAAATACCACGCCCATCGCCCATCCGCCCGACATATAGATAGTAAACCAGATGGCTTCGTTCCAGCTGATGATCACGCAAAAGAATCATCATGAAATTATGTCGTAAACAACAACAGTCAAATATTCAGAGAAAACAAGGAGTATAATGACGATTTCTTTTGAATTGACTGTACAAAACATATCGATAACGAGAATCGAGCGGTACCGGTCCAACAAAACGTTTGTTATTGCGCATCGACGTCTGCTCTGACGTAGGACTATACCCTGACCGTTTACTGTCAGAATCAGAGACCAGAGTTCAAAGTCAGAAGTGTCCGTACATCTGGCAGGTCACGTATTACCTCATTACTCATTAAGAATCGTGTCCCGGCTTCGTAAACACATTTTCTTTGTTAGTTTTTAATTAGCTATTGTTCCAAGACGATCAAATCATGTTTGTGCCGCATTCGAATGCTCAGAATTTCAAGGTTAAGTCGTAAATATAATGGAGATGTATATGAGATGTAAACATAAATAGAGTTTCTCGGAAATTCAATTAACTGTTTTATTTTGATCGCTAACTCGCGCCCCGCGCCGGCGCCGGCCAATGCGACGCAATTAGGAACGGGTGTGAGTATTTTGCGTAAGACTTCTGTACGTCGTATAAGTGAATCATTGTTATAAGCATGTGACAACCCGACACACGTAGGCGTACGTTATTTTAGGGCGCGTGACGTCGTGCTGCGCGTCACTGCGTCACGGCTTCCTGCAATGTATCAACAAATAGCAATTTACTTTAGAACGTTTTTATTCAATTTTATGTTTTTGTTTACGTAGAGTTTCTCTTTCATAGTATAAAGACAAACGTAGGTTTACCAGTTTCTGTGAAATCATTTCTAAATTATATTCTGTTTAGTCAAAGTAAATTTTTCTAGTTAATGCTTCTTTAGATATTGTTTACTCAGTATTTTTTTGCTAATTTGATCTCCAAAGTGTTCAGTCTAAAAGAGATTTTTCCTAGTAACACATTAGCTAATTTATTGCTCTTTCATTCATTTCTTCTTAAAAAGACAAAGAGCCCGTGTCTTTTGTCTGGTCTATGGATCTAGACAAGTTAAGTCGAGGTAAAGGACCAAACACTTACTGTTAGCGCCTGTTCAGACACGGCGGGAACCGCGCGATTTCAGAATCGCATGGAAATCGCGTGAGTCTTATTTGTATGAGTTATTAAGTAATCGTTCAGACATAACCGCGCGATTCCCGCGCGGGAAACGCGCGGTTCCCGCCGTGTCTGAATAGAGGCTAAAAACTAAACTAAGGGCACTAAGGGCTGATTTTTCAATAGTCAGATAACTTCTATCAGAGGAATAAAAAAATGGCGGTTTGACAGCTTATCTATAGAAAATATGTCAAACCGCTATTTTTTATTCTTCAGATAAAAGTTATCTGACTATTAAATAAAAAACAGCCCTAAAAGAAATAATAAGTAAATCGACTAGGTATGCTCAACAATAATGTGATTAATAAAATCAATGTCAATATCATTGATTTAAATAAATGAATGAAAGAGCATGTACACTATGAAGTTAGTATTTAACATAAACAATTTGATATAATTATACATATAGGTACAATCGAGCAATTTGCGTTTGAATTTTGTTTAGTGTTTACATGTTATTGCTCGTGAATGTACATCTACATAAAAAACAGAATTTACTTTCAAAGAGCTATAAATAAGTACAATTAAGACCAATTAGGATAAGTTACACAACAAAAACAATTCTCTCGAAAAAACAAACAATTACTTAGCTAGCTATAAATTCCGATAAATCCCGATATCAAAGTGTCGAAGTGAATCAATTAATTAATGTCGGTTAACGCTACAGTTTCTCCGAAACAATCTGTCATGGCGCCGCGTTTACTTGGTTATTTCGAATTGCAACGACGGACGCTTGAATGCGCACCCCTAGTGTTTTACTCTATTTTGTATCGCGTTAATAGAGGCAGGACCTTATTAGGTAAGTATAAGGTTGTTACAACGTTATTACCGGGCAATTAGGGAGGGTTTTTCACTCGTTTGTCAACGGCTTTTTATTGGACTCTAAATTTTATAAGCTCAGATCAAAGAAATAGGCTATTTCTTTCATCTGAGGTTATAAGTACTCTTTTTTTGTCTTGGTAAAAATCATCAAATTAATGAGACCTCCCGCCCAGGTTGAAGCAAAAGAGCCTGTCAGTAAAAGGTGTCCATAGGAAATTTACAACGTAACGTTAATAGCGCAAAACCTCTCGTGGGGTAACTCAGCCCATGTTACTGATCAATGTTTGTTCTAAGACTTGCGGAAATTCGAAAAAAAGAAAATCTTTTTCATACTGATGGGCCCGATCAATTTCTCATTTTGTATGAAAAACTATTTTTTTTTTTGTGAAATTCCATAAGTCTTGGAACATGGGCTAAGTTAGGTACCCCACGAGAGATTTTGCGCTATTAACTTTACACGTTGTATATAAAAGACAATTCAATAAAATTGTCAAAAGGTAAGTTTAATTGACGACACGGTTGGCGATGGCGCAGTGACAGTCGGGGGTTCGATCCCCACCGAGCAAATATTTGTATGATCAAACTGATGACCAGTCCCAACTTACAGCACCCGTTCACGAACATGACACATCATGTTTATCATCAGCACCACTATTTGCAAAATTAAATACCTAGGTACCTATTTACACCGACGTTTTTAACTCCTGGAAAAATACAAGTAGTCAGATACTGCGGGACATTATTGGGTTTCCAAAGCCAGAGATAATCAAAGAAGCTCCTTGGAATTCGAATTGGATTTTCTTGGAATATTTAAAATGGAATACCGGGAGAAAGACAAGGTTTCAGTCGAGTCTCTGAATACCTAACAAAGTAACTTTAGAGCTCTAGGGAATACTTCGAAGTAACTTGAGACAGGTAGAAAATTCTCGAAGGTGACTGGAGGTAAGTAACGGCGGGGTGGAATTACAAAAATGGAAAACCAATTTGTCGTGCCACTTAAGACTTTTTACCACGAAAACTGTGACGACTGTGAAAGACTGTCAAGATGTTTACAAGGAATTTATTCAAAAATTAATCTTTCAACGATGCCACACCAGTTTGATTCTATTTTTTTTTTCTGGCCCTGAGACCTTACCACGAGCTCTTAACGCGATCCAGTTTAGGGTGCTCCCACATCTATCGACGCGGAATCTGATTTTTCCGTCGCCCTTTCTCTTTCTGTCGCTTAGAACTGCCATTTGCTAGACCGAGACAAAAAGCATAATGCGATCGCACGCGGCGGAATCTTCAAGGCGGCCTCGTGCTATCGCATTGTCTCGGTCTAGCAAATGGCAGTTCTAAGCGACAGAAAGAGAAAGGGCGACGGAAAAATCCGATTCCGCGTCGATAGATGTGGGAGCACCCTTAGGCTGTGGGAAAGAGACAGAGCTATACAAGTCGTCTAGCGCCGTCTCTTTCCCACAGCCTGAACTGGATCGCGTTAAGGCCTCTGGTAACATTTTCTATCGGTGCATACTTCTTAAAAGTTTTAGAAGATATAAAAGCGCGTCCTTTTCCAGCTGTACCGCAGAGAGCTGTCAGCAAACTGATGCGGCCCCTCGTAGAGGACCAGAGTCTGCTGGGGTCTCAGGATTGTCTTATCAGGGGAGGTTCATTATCAGCCTATAATGTTTCCACTGCTGGGACACAGGCCTCCTCTCTGTGAGAGGGAGTGGGAAATAATCCACCACGCGGGCCCAGTGTGGATTATTGAATGGGAAGGTATTACAACGTCTTAAAACCAAGCTTATTCCGGCGAGTGAAAGTGACAGAGCTATACAAGTCGTCTAGCGCTATCTCGTTCACTCACTGGAACAAGCCTGGTTTTAAGACGTTGTAATGCCCACTCAGGTAACCCATGACCCTGGAACAGCGTGGATTTTAGTCAATAAGAGTCTGACAGTCCCTCCCTTCCTTCCCTGTACAGGAGGACTCATTTGATGAATTTTAGCAAGTATGAGTCTGACTGTCTCTCGCTTCCTGGCTTGGGTGGGAGGACTCATTTGATGATTTTACCACGATAAAAAAACGGTACCTTTAAGCTGTAATTTTCTTTGTTCATTTGTAAAACATACGCAGCTGTATTCCATCTTTAGAAGCGGAAGTACATTCTTGTTGACAAGCGCATGCTTTAAACACAGTTATGATTATTGCTATACGGAACACGTCAGCTACACGTGGTTCCTACTTCCGGTTCAACGCGGCATACGCCTTTAAAATTCAATGCAACCCGTTAACTTTTCTATAGTACTCGTAAGTATAGAGACGCATCATAATTATATACACGGGTAGTTAGGTACTAATTACTATAGAAGGGCCATACGAGGCCTTACCACGAGTTCTTAACGCGATCCAGTGTAGGTTGTGGGAAAGAAACAGAGCTATACAAGTCGTCTAGCGCCATCTCTCTGACAGCCTAAAGACTCACGCTTTAAGAGTACACGGTAAGCCACTAGGATAGGGTCCTATTTCACCCTCTGGGTATGGAACTATAAAAATAGAAAAATATAAAATAAAATTTTCATTACCATAACTTGATGTCTACTCCAATTTCTGTAGAGGGTCAAAGCCTGCTGCGGTCGCGGGACTTATCGAATTACCGTGACCATGGTTGACCGTGGTTGAAGTATACCATGGATCTCACAGCCCTGCTCTGGGTGGGAGGATTTTGATGATTTTACCTCGTAAACAAAAATCAGGGACCTGTTTCACCCTCTGGGTACGGAACCCTAAGAAAAGATAAATATAAATAAAATTTCCATTACCATAACTTGACATTTTATTCTATTACTCCAATCTAGTCCCTTCCATTTCCGGGAAATTATTAAAAAGTTCATCTTTTTTTTTCCGTCAAAATGTCCGCCCAGCTGCCAACAATGTCCGCCTCTCTAAAGTAAATTACGCATAAAAACAAAATTCACTAGAAATATTCGGATGGGCGCACACCCTCGACAGTCGCGGCTGTTACTTTGAAAGCCGTCGCGTCGTGTATTTGGGACGCACTTCCTACTATTTGCCGTGGGAAGGTGGCTCTTACTGACGAATGTGGTTGAGTGTGGCAGGGGCTCACAACATTATTGTGATACAAGGATATATCAGTATTCAAGTGACGTTGACATGAGCGATTTTTATTTGTGATGATGTAGTAAAATCATTAAATTAGTCCAATGCAGAGCGGGAAGGACTGTCAGACTTGTACTGACTAAAATCTACGGTGTCCATAAATAGTCCTTTCATCGTCATCATCATCATCATCTTAGCCATAGGACGTCCACTGCTGAACATAGGCCTCCCCTTTTGATCTCCACAGATACCGGTTGGAAGCGACCTGCATCCAGCGTCACTCTAGCACTTTTCGACCCCATCGGCCATCTGCTCTGCGAGCAATATGGCCTGCCCATTGCCACTTCAGCTTGCTAATCCGGTGGGCTATATCGGTGACTTTAGTTCGTCTACGGATCTCCTCATTTCGGATTCGATCACGTAGAGAAACACCTAGCATAGCCCTCTCCATAGCTCGTTGAGCGACTTTGAGCTTTAAGATGAGGCCGATAGTGAAAGACCACGTTTCGGTGCCGTAACTCATCACTGGTAACACACATTGGTTGAAGACTTTCGTCTTGAGGCACTGAGGTATGTCGGACGAAAAGACATTGCGTAGTCCAATAGTCCTTTACGTTCGTAATATAAGTAGCCTTTTGTTTGGACAAGAAGAATCGTCAAATGAGTCCAATCGTCAGGGGTCGAGAGGAAGGAGTTTTCACACTATTATTTACTATCAAATCCACCCTGTTCCTTCAATTGCCTTTTACGTTCCAGGGTCACAATAACCAGTTTAGACAGACCCACGACCCAAATAATAGATACCTAGAAATACAACAACAATAGATACCACAGGTGCTTACATATCCAAACTGTTGCACACCCCTGTTGCGGGTGCGTGCTTAGTGCGTAGTGCACACCGGCGCAACGCAACGGTTCTGTGTAAGCGCGCCGGATGCGGGTAATCGAGGCAATGGGGATGGCAACTCAAAGCTAATCGTAGATGGCGCTGCGATAGTTGGTCCCCACGTCTACCTTGTACAAAAAAACAAACAAGATTATTTGTTATAAAAATTGAGTATAAATACAAAACAAATATGGAAAATTATTCGTCCATGCAATTACTATATACTAAAAGAAGAATTAAGACGCCGCGGCGCATCTACAAGAGGAAAAAAGTGATTTAATTGAGTGGTTATACATTTGATTTTACCGTAATAAATCCACAATTACTTGTAGTTGAGGTTTCAATTTTTGAGTTTAGGTATGTTTTACCTGTCCTCTCCTTTATCAAGAATATAATGCTGGTTTTGACTTTCTATTTTGATAAAATATCATAATGTTTTAAGTCAGTAATTTTAACCTTTTTTTCTATTTAGATTCGAGAAATATCACAATATATTTAATTTCTTAACACCACAACTATTACAAAACTCGTTCCAGGTGATAATTCTTCGATTTTCGAGCGATGCAATACTGGTACTTAACCTCCAAAAGAAAAGTAGATATTATTTTGAAAAGTGTATTCCATCATTTTTACAGCTTATTACACAACATCTAGTCATTTTACATTAATAAATGGTTTTTTTTCTGAAAATTCCTTTGATTTTACAGTTCTTTGGGGACCAAACTGTCATTTTCACTTTGACACTTGCCTTCCCCATTTGTTGCGTTTCGATTGCCCGCCCCTTGCCCAACTGCCGTGTTTGTAAACAGCCATAATCTGATTGTCTACCCACATTACACACTTTGTGCAGCTTTGTTACGTGGAACAACTTGGAAAGTAGCAATTTGGATAGTTATATTGTCAAGCGCCAAGCGGGCAAATTACTTGCCAATGAATTGTAGCAATAAGTAGGAAGTTTAATCATCATCATCAGCCTATTAATGTTCCCACTGTTGGGACACAGGCCTCCTCTCTGTGAGAGGGGGTGGGCCATAATCCACCACGCGGGCCCAGTGCGGATTGATGGATGTCACATGTCTTCGAATATTTGGTTCTAGGACATGCCGGTTTCCTCACGATGTTTTCCTTCACCGTTTTGAGAACAGTGGTGATGAAATAAATTACACAAAGTAATGCGCCTGCCGGGATTCGAACCCACGACCTACAACTCGTAAGTCGGGGCCGATACCACTGGGCCACCACTGCTCCACCAGTACCGAAGTTTAATGCTATACTAATTTGCTTACATTGAAACTTTGATTACACAAGCCTGTCAAAGCTTACTCTAGAATTGTAGATGATGGGCCTCCAGCTAAGTCCAGACCTGGAGCCAACGACGATATAATACTAGACTCCTCATGCACGATCTAAAGAACACAAACTATTCTGCCAAGTTGCTGAGGTACTACGTAAGCGAGGGGGACGGGGTACTGCGTTGTGATTGGCTAACTCAAGGTCTGTGCTGTCTCAACGTATGTTTACGGCTCACAGGATTGGTCGAAATGAGACGAATATAAGACTTTTTTGCCTAATGTGTTGGCAAACATCAGTCACCTGTTATTAGGAGTCTAGTATTATATCGTCGTTGCCTGGAGCCTTACCACGAGCTCTTAACGCGATCCACTTTAGGTTGTGGGAAAGAGACAGAGCAATACAAGTCGTCTAGCTCCATCTCTTTCCCACAGCCTAAACTGGATCGCATTAAGACTTCGTGGTAAGGCCTCGGTAACATTTTCTATCGGTGATACAATCACTGTTTCAATACAAGAAATACTTGGAACTAGCTCTATTAACGCCATTACATTCACAGCTGTCATACCGCGACCGCATGTAAGAAATTTTTGTCAGAAAAATTCCGAAACTCGTCGGGTGCACCCTGTATACTATCAGAAATTGTGATCCTGCAACTTTTTCAATACAAAACGTGTCATCCAGGTTGCATTAGAAGCGGATAATCCGTCAGAATTTTTCTTGCTGTGTTTGGCATCTTATACAAAATGCATCCAACGAGTGTGTTCCGACGAGCATCAGAATTTTTCTAACAGACTTTATAGTTTAGGTTGAGGTTTTATTGTAAACGAAACGTCAGTTGTCTGGTTGATTTTTAAAAAGAAATGGCATGTTTTTAAACCCCTTCTACACGGTGAGACCCGACCGCCTGACAGAGGTGAACTTGGTCGTGTCAACAGTACCCCACCGTCTGGAACGCTGTCAGCTGACGGTCGGGTCCCACCGCGGACGCAGCCTGTCGGGACGGCTGCGCTCCCGACCAAGGTTCGATTGACTCCGCCCATATTTGGTCGCACGACCAACGTCTACACGGTCGATTTTCATTCCCACCGGACCAAGTTCACCTCTGTCAGGCGGTCGGGTCTCACCGTGTAGAAGGGGTTTTATTCACTGAAATCCTGAATATTATTTAATCCACTAATTCGAACCTGAAAAAAGCATCCAGATGTGATTCGGCGACGAACGCTAGCCGTTCGTGAGCTTGCTGGACAGTATACGTTCGCGCTAAAAACTCTTCTGCTATTTCTGAGCATAGAGGTTGTTCGCCAAAAAAATAATCACTGAATAGAAAAAAAAGTTTAATTTCAAAAAATATTCCGCTCTGTGACATTACAGGCGGAGCTCATTTTTTATAAAAATTTTAACAAGACACTCAAAAAAAAAACATAAAATATCAAAAAGACAGAAAATAGCACAATATTGGCACAAAATTAGTGAGATGTATGTAGAAGCAGTTAATTTTGTTAAGACTTCCTCGTGGTGAAGCAAGTTTGCGGTATTTTTAAATAAACAGAGGATGGCTTGCTGCGGCGGTTGCTGCGGTGGTTGCTGCGGTGGTGGCTGCGGTCCATGCTGCGGATCCTGCTGTGGGCCCCCCACCTACGGGTCATGCTGCGCCAACTATTGTGGAACGATTAGGCCCCACTGTGGGTATGACGGCCCTTGCCGTTTACCCTACCCCAGAACTTTGATACCCCGTAGTAAGCCGGTGTGTGGCTGCTGTGGGCCGATTGGGCCATGCTGTGGTCCATGCTGTGGCCCTTGTGGTCCTTGCAGTATAAACCGGAGTGGACCGAATAACTAAGCTCGTTCTTATCGTGCGTTCGAGCTTAGTCTTCTAGAAGTGATCGACAAGGATTAGTGATGTCTTGTGATGTACCTATTTAAAAAGGCAGCAAATTCTCCTGGACTCGGGTTGTTAACTGACCAACCCGGTGACCAGGATACGCGCCACGTGGTTGTCGCTGTGTTTCGTCTGTTGTAAAAGTGAAGAAATACAAATTTGATAAAAGCAATGTTTTTCATTTTTATTCATTCAACTTGAGGTGACAGATAGCTTTGAGTCGATGAGTCGTCCCGCGCCCACCCAGGGCAGGACGAAAGGGACTGTCAGACTTGTAATGAGTAAAATCCAACGGTGTCCTTCAATAAATAGACAGACAAAATAGTCCCACGACCCCAGCAGAGTTTTGCCCTTCAAGGGCTGTCTTGGAGGGCCAAAGTATGCCCTTCATATTGCTGACAACTTTTGAACACGACGCGCCGTCGAGACCCTGGCATGATCGGACAACGAGTCGCCCATTAGGGGCTGCCTCCACGAGCGAGAGAATCGCGACGAGTCCGCCCTTATATCGTCGGATAATCTCCACGAACGAGCGATAATTCCGCCGCGTATCGTCGCGAGTCGTTACGGTATCGCGGCGATTCCGCGGCGATTCCGCGGCGACTCGTAACGGTATCGCCGCGTTTCCTTGACGTCACGTTGCCAAAGAAGGGATTCGCTGCGTTTGACAGCGCGCCCGCCGCGCGCTCGTCGCGAGAGCGCCGCGAGCGCGCGGCGGTCGCGTTGCTAGTCGCGGCGGGCTAGCGACGATGTAATGACGTTTTGCGCGCTCGTTGCCACTCGTCGCATCGCGGCGATAATATCGCCCTGTGGAGACGGTTCCATAGAGAGTGTATAGAAAAACGTGGCACGGCGATAATATCGCCGCGATTCTCTCGCTCGTGGAGGCAGCCCCTTACTCGCCGTCTGCATGACAACGCCTTTTGTGGTGACTGGTTGGCTAAGGTTGGTTCTGGCTGCAACCTATATACAAATGTACTCTAATATGGGCTGCAACTGCAGCAGTAGATATTCTGCTAGGCGGTACAATTAGTTGAGGTACACCCGCCATTTTGAATCTCACTGATCCTTGCTAGGACAAATTTATACTTTCTGTTTCGATTACAATTATTAATGTTCTTCTCAGCGGAGCGTTTCATTCAAAGTATTTTAAATGGTAGCTCGGTTACGATGCATTTCCGAGTTAATAATGTGGTACTAAAGGCTCAGGCGCAAAAAATTCCTTTCGCAAAATGTCCACAGGTAGCAAAATGTCCCTTTCGCAGAATGTACCCTTCTTCATTATGAGTACATAATATATTTAGTATTTTTTTGATATCTAGGTATCTAAGATTTGATTCGTTGAAGTCATTTGTTCCCAACGAGTAACACCCTCAAATGTCACACTGTTACTCGATGGGATTTTTTTCTGAAAAAATTCCCAACCGGTCACACTACCAGTCACACTGTTACTCGATGGGAACACACTGTTACAGAACTTAATGAAAATAAGAATTAAATCGGTTTTTTAAATTTTTATTAAAATCAACAAAATAACAACATTGGTAAATACAGTTACTTAATTACGGACGTTAAACGTTAACATTCGTCATATTGCTAGTAATTCTCATTTTAATGTTTTAGTCATAGTAACAATATCTAAACACAATCGGCCTTATATAATATAACAGAGTAAATCATCACATTTTACAATAATTAACAGTCCTTATTTCTAATATTAATTTGAACCTTTAAAGAAGAATTTTCTAAATATAATCAGCCTTATGTTTGTACCTATATGCATGTATCACAGTAAATCATCACATTTTACAACAATTAACAGTTATTAATTCTAATGTTAATTTGAACTTTAAAGAACAATTTTCTAAATATAATCAACCTTATGTTTGTACCTATATGTATGTATCACAGTAAATCACCACATTTTACAATAAGTATCAGTTCTTAATTCAGTGTCGTAAAATCTCCAAAGCATTACACACTCGCGATAACTGATGTTGCCGGCTTATCATAACTTTATTTTGCTATACATAATTTTAATTGTCACAACATACTTATGGCTAATTATATGTATTTGGAAAATTGTTTAAAGTTCAAATTAACATTAGAAATTAGAACTGATAATTGTTGTAAAATGTGATGATTTACTCTGATATATTATATAAAGCTGATTGTATTTAGGTACCTCCCCCCCCCTTATTACGTGGGACTTAAATATAGATGGCGAGATGTGGGTGTAATATTACACCTCTGCCTACCCCTTCGGGGATACAGGCGTGAGTCTATGTATGTATGTATGTATTTAGGTATTGTAATTTTATTTAATTATTTAAGAATAAAACGTTCAAAGGAGAATCACCAGCAATATGACGAATAAATGTTTTTAAAGTAAAAACCGATTTAATTCTTCTTTTCATTAACTACTGTAATATTGTGACTGGTTGGGAAATTACTAATAAGAAGTTCCCATCGAGTAACAGTGTGACTGGTTGGGAAATTAGTAATAAAAAGTTCCCATCGAGTAACAGTGTGACTGGTTGGGAATTTTTTCTTAAAAACATTCCCATCGAGTAACAGTGTGACATTTGAGGGTGTTACTCGTTGGGAACAAATGGTTGAAGTACACCCGCCATTTTGACTCTCTCGTACTGTAGATCTCCCTGCTGCCTACCCTTCCTAGAAACTGGTAACTACAGAGAAAATTTCACGTTAACTTCGTTTTCCTGGGAAGCGAGAAATATGAAAATGTGGGCGTTATATAAATCGATTTTAGACTTGTTCCTATTTCTTGAAAGTCTTCCAACATTTTCCAATATCCTTTTGTTATGCTAACTGGAGCTCAATAGGGACTTATTATCAACAGATTTTTTTTTTGTGAAAATGTTTTTGCAGCTGATCTAAGTAGATGTTTATTACTTTACTTACTGGGTCATTTCACACTTGAATACAGAGACTCAAAATGTAACATAACTTACTACACGAAAATATACACACATTGTCACAATTCCAATATCGTCACGTCACGTCGCGTCGCGTCTCGGTGTGAACCATCCCTAATAACAACAACAGCGTACAGCTGGGTACTCACTTAGCAGCGTAGCACGTAACGTATCAGATACGGTATCAAGTGAGTACGTAGGCAGGAGCCCGCTGCGAACCGCTCCTCGCTGTAAGTTCGCAGTGATACCGCCTCTCGGCGAGTCATAAGCTGGGTACTCACTTAGCAGCGTAGCACGTAACGTATCAGATATGGCATCAAGTGAGTACGTAGGCACGAGCCCGCTGCGAACCGCTCGCTGTAAGTTCGCAGTGATACCGCCTCTCGGCGAGTTATACAAACACATAGGCGGCTCGCAGTGTGCTCGGACGAGCCGTACCCACTTGCAGGTTGATACTGTATCTGATACGTTACGTGCTACGCTGCTAAGTGAGTACCCAGCTTACGTCGATCTTCGAGGTAAAATCAATAACCTAGATTACAGACTGTTCTATGGTAAGAGATCGCTTCTTGGGGCCCTTCCATAGGTAGCGCGACCTAAAGGTGGATAAAAACCTTACTCAACTACGTCAATTTAGCAAGCCTAATTTTTACATGATATTTACTCATGGTACTATTTCAAGACTTTTTGTAAGTTGCCAGGCCAATCCAATGAGCCAATCATTCACCCAGATGCCAAGTCCTTCCCTTAAGCTTGAATACCCCTATTCACCAACTTGAGAGGCGATTTTCGAAAAATCCAAACCGCTAAACGCAGAAGTATAAATTTTGGACAGTAATTGCACTTTACTATGTAGGTCTGCAGTAAGAAAGGATTTTGCGAAAGCCTAAGGGGGTGAAAAGGGGTGAAAACTATTAGTAAAAATGTTATTCCTTGGGTTTTTAAATTTGAAACCTACTTCGAAAATGAACATAAGTAAAAAAAACAGAATAATCCGGTGGGTGCCTCCAGCACATTGCGACTAGGCCGAAGCTTAATTGTATCTTACGAATATTACTTTTTTTCACGTATATTTTCGCGAAACTTTTAATTGGCGGATTTACTGAGAAAATCTTTTTGGGGTTAACTAGAATCACCCCACCGCGTTTCGTAATAAACGCCGCCCAAATTGTAGAAATCGCTAACATTTCAGCATTTTCAGCGAATCAGCGGCAAAATTTTATAACAAAAAGGGACTGGAAATATAATTATTTTCATGCTTTCGAGAACTAATTAAGTACCTATCTGGTACAACCGTTTTTTACTAAATGCATATTATGAATATATTATAATTAAACGATACAAACACCAAAATAACATTTTTTTTCTGTCTGTCTGACTGTCTGTCTGTTTGTAATGGCTAATCTCTGAAATAGCTGGACCGATGACGGGACTTTTATTGGCAGGTAGCTGATGTAATAAGGAGTAACTTACGCCTACTTTTATTAATTTAGAAAAAATCCCTTGTTTCAAGAAAAATACATTGTTGAGTTCCGACATCCACGCGAACGAAGTCGCGGGCACAGCTAGTAATTTACTAAGCTGAAAAGTTTGTTTGTTTGAACGCGTTAATCTCAGAAACTCCTGGTTCGAATTAAAACATTATTTTTGTGTTAAATAGACCATTTATCGACGAAGGCTATAGGCTATATAACATCACGGTACGGCCAATAGGAGCCGAGCAGCGGGGGTGAAACCACGGGAACAGACAGATAATAAATAAACGACCAAATCAACGCAACAATATATTGAACTGGACGAAGGTCACCAAAGTACAAGACAAAGTTACAGGGCCGGACTATCCGCAGCAGGGGCCACAACACGAGGCGCAGAGGCCGCTGGTGCAGCCACCAATGCAGCCGTGGCCGCAACTGAAGTATGAGCCTGCCATGCCGGGCCGGGCACTGAAAAATACAAAAGATAAATTTAAATGGGTGCTATGTCATTACGTCTTACCCTAATTACTGGGTTTTGGAAGTTAGATAGCCAGTCAATACAGATACTGATATTCAACTGCTTCTAATTCGAGTGGAAGCCGATTTCTACATACCTGGGATAAGGCTAGACAGATGATAATTCTACGATGTTACAGTCCTACTGACCGTCTTAATGTTAGTTTTGTGACCGTAATCGAGTACCTGTAAACTCAATTAGATAACATTCTGTCCTTCACTGTCTGGATTTTTCTAGTATATTCTCTTCTATTTACTTGATCATCATCATCATCATCATCATCATCAGCCTTTAATGTTCCCACGGCTGGGACACAGGCCTTCTCTGCGTGAGAGGGAGTGGGCCATAATCCACCACGCGGGCCCAGTGCGGATTGTTAGTTGACACATGTCTTCGAATTTTTGGTTCCTTCTAGGACATGCCGGTTTCCTGACGATGTTTTCCTTCACCGTTTTGAGAGCCGTGGTTATGAAATAAATTACACAAAGTAATGCGCCTGGTGGGGTTCGAACTCACGACCTACATACAACTCGTAAGTCGGGACCGACACCACTGGGCCACCACTGCTCTCGATATTTACTTGATTTCGTTGTTTTAATCAGTATGCTCACCCGTGTAAACAGCCCCTCGTTCCGCAGCAAGGAGCACAGCAACAAGCGCCACACGAGTGGACGCAGCAGGGGCCCGACCCGCAGTCCATGCGGCGCCCACAAGCGCCCCCGCAGCACGGCCCTGCCATGGGGCCCTGGCAACCTACGCAGCAGTTACGGACAGGCATCGCGAAGTTTTATCTGGAAAAATAGAAAACTTTTTATTCACTAGTAATTTTTATATTAACTAGGAATTTTCCCTGTATGTACTATTATTATATTCTGTGCCTGTATCGTGAGTGCGTTCAAATTTTTAAACAAACAGACACAACATCCTGATGCCGAAAAACTATAAGCTACTTACACAAATATTTGATCAGTGCGGGAAGCAAACCCAAGGCACATAGGGCTGGAGCCAATTGCTAAGCCACTGCGCCAATCGTGTCAAAAATTCAAAAATCGGCGCCAAAAATTGTTCAGTAACATGGCCTGAGTTACCCCACGAGAGGTTTTGTCTCCTCACGCGAGTACGTAAGACGCAACACAAACTTTTAGGTTTATGTACGTAGGTACGTGCTTCTGTAGCACGATACCAACGATACAGAGACAGGCACAGACCCCCAAATAACACACATCTCCCATCCTTCACATGCCCCAAGGGTTCCAAGGGGGCGATATCCTGCTTGGACAGTCTCGTCACCAAGTCCAGATGACCTGAGCTTATATTTGCATCTCCTTAAATTCATGAAAAAATATATTTTCAAAAGAATACTTACAAAAATTTACTACAAAAATGTAACAAGATTTTTTTTAAGATTTTCGTTACTGCTTCACAGCGGATTTTTTGTAAAATGATGTGAATTTAAATTTGGAATGTCATAATTTATTGAAACAATTTTTTTTTGTATGATTCCTTCTTTCACATTGAACCATAACGTTTTTGTTCTAAAAAAAAAAATCTTTCGGTGGCTCTTTATTCTTTCCACATACAAAACAAGTAATGTGAAGATCTATCGGGGTAGCGGGATCTCGTAAAGCCGCCAAGCATAATTTCTGATTGTGACAGTCACAAAAACGCCGCTTGAATGCCAGGAACGAACTGACGACGCTGGCAAGCTGCGTAAACCGACGGCCATGCTGGCGGCTCCTATGTGTGGCAAAGCCAGCGACTTTGAATGACGCCGCCCGGGTGCGCGGGTGCTTGGTCAGCAGCGGCTTCGCCGGCGTCGCCGGCACTGTGTGTAGGAGCCTTTACATACCTGAAATTCTCTCAATGTATATGTACCTAACAATTCACAGAGTTTCTACACAACCGAGTTACGATTGCTACTGGCTGCTTGAAATCATAGACTTCTCGGACTCAGTCTGGTTTGACATAAAAATTAACATAGACGTCAAAATTCCATGAAACAGACCGCACTATTTTGATTTAGTAAAAAAATCTTTTAAAATACAAAAAATCGTAAAACTTTCTAAAAGTATTAAAAAGTTTCATTTTCTAAACCCCTTTTTTTAAATTTTACATCATGTGTTGTGGTGGTTGCGGAGGCTGCGGCGGTTGCTGTGGCGGTTGTTGCGGCGGTTGCTGTGGATACTGCGGCGGGGGGCCTTGTTGCTGCGGCACTCCCTGCAACTGCCAAGTCTCGGGCCTAAAGTACCCGGCCCCGTTCTGTGGGCCCTGTGGTGGCGTGTGCAGGGGCCCCTGCGGCCGGCCCTTCGGCACGTACAGCTGGAGATACAGGCCCTGTTGCTGCCCTTGAAACTTCACAATAATGAAGTCCCAACTATACTCAATGTCCGGTTTGTTAATAAAAGTGTCTGTTATAAACTATAGTGTTTTTATTACCATACAGGGCCAATTGCCTGCCCAATAACCGTGACCTTGGATCGTAAAGGGCCGGAGAAATACCGTGGATTTTAGTCAGTTCGACAGTCCCACTCCATCCATTGGCGGCACATTCATTTTATGACTTTACCACGATACAAAAGTATTTGTAGTAATCTGTTATGTTTCCATTTAAAAAGTAATTTTCGTCGTCGTCCGATCGAAGTCGAGGCCGATATCACTGAGCCACTACTGCTCTTAGCCACATATTCAATCATCAGCTCATAAAATGTTCCCACTGTTGGGACACAGGCCTCCTCTCTGTGAGAGGGAGTGGGCCATAATCTACCACGTTGGCCCAGTGCGGGTTGGTAGATGTCACAATTTCGAATTTTTGGTTCTAAGCCACATATTGCAGTAAAATATAATCCGTTTAGACGCACAGATAGTCTATTAGTAATGTTCCACAGGTGTGAATATCACCTCACCTACAATAATTTCTCTTGAGCGTCAGGCGTCAAGGTGCGCGAGAACGGAAGCGCGGTCATTTTGTTCAACGTCCATCAGATAATGGAGGCCGGAAGTGCCGAGCGATGTACCCGCGATAAAACATTAAAAAATATTTCGTCACTCGACTTCTCTTTTAATGGATTTCGCGTGTATTTAACAGTCATTACGCATTAATGTTCTTTCGTAGAAATCATAAAGTTCTTGGATGTCGGAAACTCATAAAAATGAAGTATTCCTGTGATTTTGATCACGTAAATTAAATCTAGTGAAAAGTGAGCTCGGTCTGATATCGACTCAATCATTCATGGAATTCATTCCCAATTATTAATCGAGTTTGCAGAATCGATCAATGTGATATGGACGGCGCAGCATCCGGCGTGATCGTCACAAATATTGTCTGAATAATTCAGACTGAATTTTACGGTATTGGGTTTGCTTGTTGCAAAATTTAAAAATATCCTATGGACCTATGAGATAAGCCAGATATAAAATTAAATGGAAGCTTTATAAAGCCGTCATCCAAGTAGGGATAGTGAGGACCAGTACCTAGTACCTTCATCTGTTGCGTACTGCCGAGATCAGAATCATACATTTAGGCTTTTTCGCCCATTGTTCACCTCCGCTCTATTCATTCAGTAAAGAGTTAGGTACGTACAAGCATTGTTACTGATGACAGACATAGGACTTATTATACTTTCTTGAAAATAACATTGAAACAGGCCTGGCTAGATAAACTATACTATACATAGCGATCTAGGTTAAAAATCGCTGTACTTAATGGGTAATCTTTCTGCCCTTATCCCATTTTACTTGTGGTCGATGCAACACGTTTTATTCTTCCAGTCTGCCCTATCAGTCGTCACAATAGGGAGTGATATAATATTAATAGGTACTCATTTTTCTTTTATATCATTCCTTATATAATCCATCCATCCAGATCTTCTTTGACCTTCCTCTTCCTCTTCATCCATCAATGTATCCTCTCGTAGGTAGTCACATAAGTGTCTTCCCTCCTCATCACATGTCCATACCAAGACAGACGGTTACCTTTCATTTCTTCTGTAACAGGCGCCAAAACTTCCCCTATTAAACTTACTCATTCCTTACTTTATCCATTCTTCTCACACATCCATCTCAACATCCTCATCTCCGCTGCATGCAATTGTTTCTCATCCATTTTTTCACAGCCTAGCATTCCGATCCATAGAATACGAGTCTCTTCACGGATTTTTCCTTTCCTTCTTAAATTGAGGGCTATCCGTTGAACACAAATCACTGTAATGGGTATTTTGAACAATGAAGTTGAAAACTTAAGTTCAGTGTACATTTGTCACACTTATGTAGGTTTGTGGAATAGGGGCCAAAGTCGTGGAACTAATGAATTCAGTATTCCCAATGACAATGCCGCACTGTTTATTGTGTTTCACACTATTTCTACTAAATTGCGTGTCCGCGCGGTCTTTGACCTGTTTCGGCGAATTCTCAATTTTTCCCTATTATCTAGAATAGACAATAACCATTTAATTTTGACCTCTGGTTTATTTATTACGTAATATTATCGTAGGTCAGGATACAGCGGGTTTTTTATAGATGCGGGTACCGTTTTCAGAGAATCGAACGCCGTGGCGAGGGGTCGTATTCTACGAACGTCGCCCCCATGCAAAGTCACGGTTTATTTTAGTACAGTTCCAATAACCGTGACATTCGGGGCTTGTAGTTGATCAATCTTTAACATCTTGGTACAATGGTTGCACTGTTTTTATGTAGATGAGGTTGGTTCTGTATACCTAATGTTTTTTGAACGAACACTGTCTCAAATGACTTGTGAATTTTTCTTCGCTTCCATAGGAATATCATGACACGAGATCTTAGTAAATGAAAGAGTTTCTTAATAAAAATGGGTAATGTTGCTACCATTCTGATCGCATGTGAAGCTGTTTCCTTGACAAAAAATAGTAATAGTTAACAGAGACTCACATAAGGAAATACCTAAGCATTTTCAGCTCGAGCACGAACGACGCGAGATGCAATTAGAAGACAGCTAAAATTTCGCCATACTTAGTTCTTTCGCCATTGTTCTATCCAGGTTTTGTTCACTGATGATGTAAGGTTGCTGAAATGAATCGTTATTCAAAATCATCACATATGTTCACTGTTCAGTGGCGTAGCTAGGCCACAAGGGACCCATCGTGCCCACTCCCAGTGAGATCTACTAGTAATTATATCAAAGATCTACAAATGACAAACGAGACCAACGGTTTCACGTGACTTCCGAGGTAAGGATGAAACTCGCTATGACAGATAGGTAGTCACCCATCCACAGAACAACCTCAGCAAGCGCTCAAAGTACGAGTCTGACAGTCCCTTAGTTTTCGGCCAAAAATACGGCCACGAAATCAAAATAATATTCAGCGTAATGTTAATGCGGATAGAGTAATGATGGCCACCGACTGTACACGCCGGATCCACCACAGTTCGTCCGGTCGCCGGCAACCAGCGCGCGTTGGCTGAACTCACAGTGTTGCATAGAGACGACAAACCCATTATGCTTTCATTTTATTAGTTCAGATACAACCACATGTAGAGAGGACGAGGCCAAGATGGTTCGCAAGAAGTTCAACCGTTCGACCTAGATTACGCTAATGCATGGCCATTTAAAAAAAAAACAATATTTTTAAGAAAAATGTAGTACCTTTTGACAACCGTTTAAAAATAGAATACTCTCTTCATCGCCCTGTCAAGCCGTAGAAATTTGAAAAATCAGACCTCCCATTGATGCAAAATTTCTGTTTAAATTTTATCCCAGGAAGTATTTTTTAGACAAGATTGGTTTTTTCAATAGTCCCTTACAATGCCAGTATACTATGGCGGATTTGTCGGCGGCCCCCATAGTGGAGGATACTGTCTGTATTCGTGCGGCTGCTCCCCTTCGACCGGGGGCTGCGGCCCGTGCGGACCCTTGCCGGGCCCTTGTTGCGGATATTCTGGCTAAACAGGTACCGTAAAACCGGCCAACATTGCCCTTTTTTTTTTTTTTTTTTTTTTTAGGTGGTAAAATCATCAAATGAGTCCTCCCGCCCTGGGCGGGGCGGAAGGGACTGTCAGACTCTTACTGACTAAAATCCACCCGTGTTCCTTCCTATGCCCTTTACGTTCCGGGGCCACGGTAACCTGGGTTAAGAAAAAACCCGCGACCCCAGCAGGCATTTGGCGCGAAACACGACGCGCCACCGACCCGGGCTTGGTCCTTGGTCGGACGGCGAGCTACCCATCACTCACCGTCCGCAAGCCCGCTCCGCCGCTGTGCCCTCTGCTGATCAGAGAGACACGCGTTGGAGCATCCACACGACAGGCTATTCGCATACGGGCAAAGAGACCACTTAGGCACACAGTGCCTAAGGAAGAGTTTTTGCCCGCATCCCAGGGTGCACCGGCCCGGAAAACTGGTCTTCCCCCTGGACGTATCCAAGAGGGAACTCCAGTCCACGGGCGCACGTGGAGGTTTCCTGTCATAGCACCCCGCCAACATTGCCCTTGGCGGATATCTTTGCCCAAACACGAAAAAATAACTAAAATCTTGAATTGTAAATAAATTTAAATAGCTGACAACATTATTTAATCTTTAGGGTAAACTAGACTATTTTCCTGACAAAACTAAGTATTAGTTACTTCGCTAAGTTCACTCAGTTGTCGGCGAGACATGTTTAAAGTAGGACTAGTCTGAGGTGGTGCAAAAATCTTGTTTTACGTTTTTACACACTGACAGCTTACGACAACTCTCAGGTAAGTTATTTCAATATTCCAGGAACAAAAAGAACCAAGCTTCATTTCTATGCTAGTTTGAGACCAATAAAACGTAAAATCTTCAAGATAATGCAGTGGGCAATGATTCCCGAGCTTGCGTGAACATAGGAGTGACAACATTGCCCACAGCAAAAATCGTGTTAGGGATGGCACCCATTATATCTAGTAAGAGTTAACTCAGTTTTATCAACCAAAATGTTTTTTATAATTCCTGTGTTAAAACTCTTTTTAAAAGTAAATACTATATTTTTACGTTACAACGTCTGCCTGGCATGCCTTGCAATGACTATTTTTCCTTGTAATCTTTGTTATACCATTTTTTTTTAAATTTCTTTGTAAGATTTGTTTTAGAATCTTTAATATTAACCTTAAGTATAATAATACATGCAATTTATAACTATTGTACCTGACTGATTTCTTATTTATAAAAGATTTTATTTAAAAGCAGATTATTATCTATTACATTAGTGTGTGGCAACCCTAGCCCACCGTTTCAGTTTGTATGAAAAAGCAGCTGGTGTGTAGTGTAACATTGCCCACCTCAGTAAAATTAAAAATATAACGTTTTTGATATATTGATCACGAAGGATGGCAACTTTGCATGATTCACTAAAACATATCTTATTTTCAAAGCTCTAGAGCTGATAGTTTTGGAGAAATTAAGGGTGGGCAATGTTGGACGGTCGTGCGTATAATTTTGCCCGGCTCTTTAATTGCCTTTTTCTCGGATTCTGTTAAAGCTAGAAGCTCCAGATTTCGTGATTCGAAGCCTATAATAGTAATTGTTACCATGGTGTACTTGATTACGAGCTCTGATCAATATTGTTTTCGTAATCTCAAAAATAAGAAAAAAAGCGGGCAATGTTGGCCGGTTTTACGGTACCAATTATTTGATTAATATTTTACAGTAAACTTACACTTAGGTATCTAAGAAAAATGGTAATCGTTATCAAATCGAATATTTTAAGGCCATGCCGCCGCGCACTGACTTGTATAAATTGCGCTCAAAAAACATGGTTTGACTGTTCGTACCCGTAGCATACCTCCGCAGTTCCGCAGCGGCAAAAGCCTAGCTAACATCTAATCTAATATCTTTAAACGAGCAATTCTTGTTTTATATAATAATCAGGATCTGGGAAACGGCTCCTAGGATTTTCATGAAAGTTACAGATTAGGGGTTTTTCGGCTCAAGGAATCGATTTATCAAGGTCCCAGGTTCGAGAAAAGCTCGGTTCCCTAGATATAGACATTTTTAAAACCGAGCGAAGCTCGGTCGACCAGATATTAATAAATTAAATAGTCCGGTCAATTTAGACAATAAAATGTGAGTGAAATTACATAAAGTCCCAGCAAGCTGAATTTTTGTGAAGTTGTTCAAAACATAATTATAAACAATGTCTAGAAGTTCCCCATCATTCCCCTGAAAATAACGGAAATGTTCAAAGATTGGGAAAGATAAAAGCGATGTAAATGAAAAAAAAGTGTTGAAGTTTATTCGTCTCATTCGTAAGTTTCAAAATCTTGTTCTTCTTCTCGATCTTCTTCTCCTGCTTCTTCATCATCTTCATTTTGGATGCAAGTAAATTGAACACAGGGACAGGCACGCTTTTATCTTTCCCAATCTTTGAAAATTTCCGTTGTTATTTTGCAATAGTTTTACAATAAACAGGATCACAACTGACCCGTGGAGTAGGCCTACTGGGGAAACCACGTTAAAAAAAACGCGCTAAGTACACTACCTCATTAGATGCTTATGACGATAACAACTTTTATAACTTTTTGAATCGTTATATCTCTGAAACGGTGGCTCGTAAGAAAAAAAGTATTAACACATTTTTATAGATAATTTTATGATCTACAATTTTTATCTGAGGTACTTGTATGATAAAACTTACCGTTTTGCTGAAAATCGCGAAAAACTCATTTTTTTTACGTTTGACCTTGAATATTTTTTTTTCCTTACAGGGGAATGATGGGGAACTTTTAGACATTGTTTATAATCATGTTTTGAACAACTTCACAGAAATTCAGCTTGCTGGGACTTTATGTAACCTCGAATGTCTAAATTGACCGGACTAAAAGTCGTGTTTGTCTGTTTATCATTGTCGTCTACATTCAGGACGAAGAAATTTTGTTCTAAATTAAAAAAACCGGCCAAGTGCGTGTCGGGCCACGCACAGTGTAGGGTTCCGTAGTTGCCCATCAAAATACTTATGCGAACTAACTAAACTGATTCGCTGAATTTAATTTTAAAAAGAAGAATTTTCAAAATCGGTCCAGGAGTCTTTGAGGAATCGGGGAAAATACATAAAAAAAAAGATTACAACGAATTTAGAACCTCCTCCTTTTTTTGAATTTAGTTAAAAATAGTTGACGATAAAAACCTACCTATCCCCAAAAAACATACCGTAATACGTATTAAAGCTGTAAAAATAAAGTTGACAAACTTACATTTGCAGATGTCTCCGATACATTTTGTTTAAGAAAATATGATATCAAGTACATTTTATAAGTTGGTCGACTATTACTCGTAAAGTTGTAAAGCCTACTTAGTCATGATAATTTTCTTTTAAATTTCGTTATATGTACTACTATTGTGAATTTTTTCACACCCCCAAACATAACCGTTTAGCTGGTAGAGGGGGGGGACACTCGAATCCAGCAAAATTTTGCACTTTGAAGCTTAATATTTCACAAACGAATTGTTTTATCAAAAAATTGTTAATGGAAACTATCATTATTTTTTAAAGGCCTATTTAATGATACCCCACACTAAGGGGTACGCGAGAAAAAAAAAATCCTCACTTTACGTGTAAGTACTGGAGGTACCCTAAAAAAAAATATTTTTCGAGATTTTATTTTACCACTTTTTCGGCACAACAAATCCGTATATTTACACCAAATTACAGCTCTCTAGTACTGTGCGTCTCTGAGCTAAACTGCGGACAGACGGACGGACGGACGGACGGACGGACGGACGGCTACTACTGTGCGTCTCTGAGCTAAACTGCGGACAGACGGACGGACGGACGGACGGACGGACGGACGGACATGGCGAAACTATAAGGGTTCCTTGTTGTCTACGGAACCCTAAAAACCGAAGTCCCTGAAATGAATAACAAAAATTTCCTAGGTTATTATTTTGTCGGGCAAGGGTGACTTTTCGCAACAGGACTTTTGCAGCGGAGGTGTGCTACCGACGTCTCGATACTAACAAGAACTGTCTAATAGGTGGTCGCAGAGAAAAGAGCTCGAAAACACAAAAGGACAAGTTATACCAAGCAGCCAGAGGACGCGAACTTTCCGGACAAAATTGATCATTATAAAAGTCCCTCACGATGCCAGTCTTCTACTGGTGATTCGTCGGCGGCCTTTACTTTGGGGGCTAGTGCCAGTACTCGTGGAGTCCATGTGGACTCTTGCCGGGCACTTGCTGCTGATATTCTGGTTTGTC
This sequence comes from Agrotis segetum, assembly GCA_036375495.1. Classification (NCBI taxonomy): domain Eukaryota; kingdom Metazoa; phylum Arthropoda; class Insecta; order Lepidoptera; family Noctuidae; genus Agrotis; species Agrotis segetum. Next base: position 557,099 of record JAQSVV010000243.1, on the reverse strand, counting down.
AGGTAAATTACTTTGATGATGTTTAGCAATATGGGACTTGATATAGTAAAAGAGACGAGGGCGCTCACCCACGCGCATCTTTTTCGCTATTGCTGGGCCCTAGATGCGCGTTTTACTGTGTCGAAAATTGTCATATTATGCGCGCTCTGGCCACTCGGAAAGAAAAAATGAAAGGCAGTACACTCCCATTGATCATAACGGCAAAACTATCCGAATTTCAGAATCCGTTTTTAGCTGTTCTCACTGTTCTTTGATATCTAGCCGATAAATATAAATGTTCTCCAAATAATAACCATTGTGTAAATTGCAGTTACCAGCAGATTGGCCCAACGAGGTTTATATATTGAAGCAGAATGTGCAGTTTGTTACGTCAATGTTTATGTTTGTGCTACTGGCGGCCGTTGTTCTACTGGGTTACCTGAGCGGATAACATGGCGATCACGACAATTCACATGTGGATATGTTTAGTAAAAGTTTGAAAACCGATTCGTTGTTTTTAATTATGTAATTTTGATCGACAGCATGCAGCACTGCTGCCGCGGTACTACGTATAGGGGGTGGTTAATTTGAAATTCAGGGCTTAGCAGCGCAGAACTGGGGCTTGGCAGCACAGAACTGCAGAAGTAGCAGCAGTGTGTAATCTGCATGCAGACAGAAGTCAGCGATTAGTTTGAAGGCACGAGTGCGCATGAGGTCAGTGTACAGGCAGAGTGCGGCAGAGGACAGCGTGCAGGCAGAGTGCGCAAGAGGTTAGTGTGAAGGGGCAGAGTGCGGCAGAGGACAGCGTGCAGGCAGAGTGCGGCAGAGGTCGGTGTGCAGGGGCAGAGTGCGGCAGAGGACAGCGTGCAGGTAGAGTGCGGCAGAGGTCGGTGTGCAGGGGCAGAGTGCGGCAGAGGACAGCGTGCAGGCAGAGTGCGCAAGAGGTTAGTGTGAAGGGGCAGAGTGCGGCAGAGGACAGCGTGCAGGCAGAGTGCGGCAGAGGTCGGTGTGCAGGGGCAGAGTGCGGCAGAGGACAGCGTGCAGGTAGAGTGCGGCAGAGGTCGGTGTGCAGGGGCAGAGTGCGGCAGAGGACAGCGTGCAGGCAGAGTGCGGCAGAGGTCGGTGTGCAGGGGCAGAGTGCGGCAGAGGACAGCGTCCAGGTAGAGTGTGCATAAGGTCAGTGTGAAGGGGCAGAGTGCGGCAGAGGACAGCGTGCAGGCAGAGTGCGCAAGAGGTTAGTGTGCAGGGGCAGAGTGCGGCAGAGGACAGCGTGCAGGCAGAGTGCGCAAGAGGTTAGTGTGCAGGGGCAGAGTGCGGCAGAGGACAGCGTGCAGGCAGAGTGCGGCAGAGGTCGGTGTGCAGGGGCAGAGTGCGGCAGAGGACAGCGTCCAGGTAAAGTGTGCATGAGGTCAGTGTACAGGCAGAGTGCGGCAGAACAGCGTGCAGGCAGAGTGCGCAAGAGGTTAGTGTGAAGGGGCAGAGTGCGGCAGAGGTCGGTGTGCAGGGGCAGAGTGCGGCAGAACAGCGTGCAGGCAGAGTGCGCAAGAGGTTAGTGTGAAGGGGCAGAGTGCGGCAGAGGACAGCGTGCAGGTAGAGTTCGGCAGAGGTCGGTGTGCAGGGGCAGAGTGCGGCAGAGGACAGCGTGCAGGCAGAGTGCGGCAGAGGTCGGTGTGCAGGGGCAGAGTGCGGCAGAGGACAGCGTCCAGGTGGGTTATGGGACATCTCGCCCGCAAAAAAACTGGCCCACAGGCCACATGTCACCTTTTTAAAATGTGCATGGGTATATTCGCCCGGACCAATTTAGTAGAACGAGCCAGGATGTCTTCTATTAAATAGTAAAAGGATGTTTCGGCAAAATCGTATATTTTTAATTAAATATCTGTTCAATAATAATATAATCAGCAAAAGTAATAGGCAAGCATAAGTTCAAAGTGGTGTAATGTACATAAATAATCTTCCTGCATAGAATTATTATTTAAGTACATAAATAATTAAAATTATACTACTTTGAACTTATGCTTGCCTAGTACTTTTGCTGATTATATTATTATTACTACTTTACTATTTAATGGAAAACATCTGGCTCGTTTTACTAAATTGGTCCGGGCGAATATACCCATGCACATTTTAAAAAGGTGACATGTGGCCTGTGGGCCAGTTTTTTTGCGGGCGAGATGTCCCATAACCCGTCCAGGTAGTGTGCATGAGGTCAGTGTACAGGCAGAGTGCGGCAGAACAGCGTGCAGGCAGAGTGCGCAAGAGGTTAGTGTGAAGGGGCAGAGTGCGGCAGAGGACAGCGTGCAGGCAGAGTGCGCAAGAGGTTAGTGTGCAGGGGCAGAGTGCGGCAGAGGACAGCGTGCAGGCAGAGTGCGCAAGAGGTTAGTGTGAAGGGGCAGAGTGCGGCAGAGGACAGCGTGCAGGCAGAGTGCGCAAGAGGTTAGTGTGCAGGGGCAGAGTGCGGCAGAGGACAGCGTGCAGGCAGAGTGCGGCAGAGGTCGGTGTGCAGGGGCAGAGTGCGGCAGAACAGCGTGCAGGCAGAGTGCGCAAGAGGTTAGTGTGAAGGGGCAGAGTGCGGCAGAGGACAGCGTGCAGGCAGAGTGCGCAAGAGGTTAGTGTGAAGGGGCAGAGTGCGGCAGAGGACAGCGTGCAGGCAGAGTGCGGCAGAGGTCGGTGTGCAGGGGCAGAGTGCGGCAGAGGTCAGCGTCCAGGTAGAGTGTGCATGAGGTCAGTGTACAGGCAGAGTGCGGCAGAACAGCGTGCAGGCAGAGTGCGCAAGAGGTTAGTGTGAAGGGGCAGAGTGCGGCAGAGGTCGGTGTGCAGGGGCAGAGTGCGGCAGAGGACAGCGTGCAGGCAGAGTGCGGCAGAGGTCGGTGTGCAGGGGCAGAGTGCGGCAGAGGACAGCGTCCAGGTAGAGTGTGCATGAGGTCAGTGTACAGGCAGAGTGCGGCAGAGGACAGCGTGCAGGCAGAGTGCGGCAGAGGTCGGTGTGCAGGGGCAGAGTGCGGCAGAGGACAGCGTCCAGGTAGAGTGTGCATGAGGTCAGTGTACAGGCAGAGTGCGGCAGAGGACAGCGTGCAGGCAGAGTGCGGCAGAGGTCGGTGTGCAGGGGCAGAGTGCGGCAGAGGACAGCGTCCAGGTAGAGTGTGCATGAGGTCAGTGTACAGGCAGAGTGCGGCAGAACAGCGTGCAGGCAGAGTGCGCAAGAGGTTAGTGTGAAGGGGCAGAGTGCGGCAGAGGTCGGTGTGCAGGGGCAGAGTGCGGCAGAGGACAGCGTGCAGGTAGAGTGCGGCAGAGGACAGCGTGCAGGCAGAGTGCGCAAGAGGTTAGTGTGAAGGGGCAGAGTGCGGCAGAGGTCGGTGTGCAGGGGCAGAGTGCGGCAGAGGACAGCGTGCAGGTAGAGTGCGGCAGAGGACAGCGTGCAGGTAGAGTGCGGCAGAGTTCGGTGTGAGGCCCGACGCTGCGTTAAACGGGTCCCCGCGACGGGCAACCGTCGCGGGTCCACGTCCGTGGTCCCGCGCGTGGCCCCGTCCGTGGCTCCGCGCGTGGCCCCGCGCGTGGCCCCGCGCGTGGTCCCGTCCGGGTTGCCGCGCGGAGACACGCGCGTGGACCCGCGCGGGGCCCCGCACGTGGCCACGTGCGTGGACACGCGACCGATTTACGCAGTGTCGCTAGTTCATTTGAACGGTGTGCTTGTATCTCGCTTACTTGTATAGCCTTTGTTGACTGATTTGACATCAAATAATGTTGTATAAAAAGGAAAAAGTTTCTGATTACGTAACAAACCTATGTGTTTAAGGATAAGAAATCACATAAAAAAAATCGGCAGAGCAATTTTTCACTAGATTCTCCTAGAAGATAAAGCGCGATATGTAAAAAGTTGATTTGGAGTGACACTGAAGTCGAGTTGGATGTTTATAATTTCCTATTCTAACTTTTTTCCTTCCTATTATTTCATTTAAACCTACAAAACCTTTAACTACAAAAAAATTTGAGACTGAGGGATTTTTCGCAGAGAGTTAAATAAATAAGCAATTTTCATGTTTTGGTAAAAAAACCGAACTTCTCGGCTAAAAAAAATTGCATTATTGTGCATGTATAATCTGTATCACCTACTCTCACCATATTCCAAATTTCAGCACCGGAGGAATTTTTCGAAAGTCTTCATAAAAAAAAAATTGCTCTCTGTTTGCTCCAGTTACATGCACCGTGTATAAGCACCCTTATTGACTGAACCGCGCGTAGCCCCGCGCGCGTGGCTCCGCACGTGGCCCCGCGCGTGGTCCCGCGCGTGGCCCCGCGCGTGGCCCCGTGCGTGGCACCGCGCGTGCCCCCGCGACGGACGTCCGCGCGGGTCTCCGCACGTGGCTCCGCGCGGGTCCCCGCACGGGTCCCCGCGACGGAGCACTTTTGTATAGAACCGCGCGTGCATCCGCGTAACGCAGCGTCGGGCCTGAAGGGGCAGAGTGCGCCAGAGGTCAGTGTGCAGGAGAGTGCGCCAGAGGTCCGTGTGCAGGAGAGTGCGCGCGAGGTCAGTGTGCAGGAGAGTGCGCGCCAGAGGTCAGTGTGCAGGAGAGTGCGCCCGAGGTCAGTGTGCAGGAGAGTGCGCCAGAGGTCAGTGTGCAGGAGAGTGCGCCAGAGGTCAGTGTGCAGGAGAGTGCGCGCCAGAGGTCAGTGTGCAGGAGAGTGCGCGCCAGAGGTCAGTGTGCAGGAGAGTGCGCGCCAGAGGTCAGTGTGCAGGAGAGTGCGCGCCAGAGGTCAGTGTGCAGGAGAGTGCGCGCCAGAGGTCAGTGTGCAGGAGAGTGCGCGCCAGAGGTCAGTGTGCAGGAGAGTGCGCCAGAGGTCAGTGTGCAGGAGAGTGCGCCAGAGGTAAGTGTGCAGGAGAGTGCGCCCGAGGTCAGTGTGCAGGAGAGTGCGCGCCCGAGGTCAGTGTGCAGGAGAGTGCGCGCCCGAGGTCAGTGTGCAGGAGAGTGCGCGCCAGAGGTCAGTGTGCAGGAGAGTGCGCGCCAGAGGTCAGTGTGCAGGAGAGTGCGCGCCAGAGGTCAGTGTGCAGGAGAGTGCGCGCGCCAGAGGTCAGTGTGCAGGAGAGTGCGCGCCAGAGGTCAGTGTGCAGGAGAGTGCGCGCCAGAGGTCAGTGTGCAGGAGAGTGCGCGCCAGAGGTCAGTGTGCAGGAGAGTGCGCGCGCCAGAGGTCAGTGTGCAGGAGAGTGCGCGCCAGAGGTCAGTGTGCAGGAGAGTGCGCGCCAGAGGTCAGTGTGCAGGAGAGTGCGCCAGAGGTCAGTGTACTGGAGAGTGCCGTCTGGAGAGTCAAATTGAGGTAGAAGCAAAAATAATAAGCAAAAACATTTGTGACCTGAACGTATATTTATACAAAATCCATACATAACACTGATTATATGACTGCGGACGGCATAACCGCGACATCTTCGTTAGTGGCCCCACACGTACGCTGTGGTCAACCGGGGGATATCGCTCGAAGTCCGTTTGATCCGGTCGGCAGGCACCAGGGTCGAGTCTAGTTGCAGCGTAGGGCCCTCCCGAGCTCTGGGAGGACCGACAATACTTTGCGCTCGGCGGAGCTAGGCTCGACGCCCGCTCGACGTCGTACTCGTGGCCACAGGCAGCACGAGGAGCTTAGCTCGGAACGGAGCATGGGCGCTTAGCATTTGCCACGCTGCTTCATAGCGACCGGACGCAGCGCAGCGGGGCCCGCAACCCGCAGGCTTCAGCAGCAGCCACCGTAGCAGCAACCACCACACGGGCCGCAGCACGGGGAACAGCACGGGCCACAGCACGGGCCGCAGCAAGGGCTGCAGCAAGGGCTGCAACAACCTCCACAAGGGTAGCAAGGCATCTTGGCGTAGAAGATTAGTGCTCAACGAAACGCAACCGTCGCAAACAAATTAAACTGTAGAGGAAAGCGAGCTTGAGACGTTTTCACTTTTTTTTGTAATTTTTTTTATTTTCTAAACTGTATGTTGAGAGTTTGAAGAATGATTGATAAGTGAACTTAGAATGACGTTCCAAAGCTTTTATACCTACTCCCGAAAGAAAATATTTATTCTTTTGTTTCATAATTATTTCAAATTTAAAAACAGATTTTCCAACTGCAAAAGCTTTTCTTCATACCAGTCTTAATCTTTCTGCCAATTTGCAAAAAAAAGAGTTCCTACTTAGAAATTTATAAAATAGGTCGAATATCAAAATAAAACTTTGGTCAAGCCACTGCTCGTCGCACCACACAAAAAGAAATATACTGGGCTCTTACCTACAATTCTGATATCTAATTGAATTAAATCCCAAATCAGTTAAAATATCATGCATTCGTTCGTAACCCGAACAATACGACGCTAATCAAAATAACAGACCTAATTTTATAGCAAAAGAACGATTTCGTGGAACGTACCCGACATCAACTTTGAAACTGATAACACAAACAGTTTCAGTTCTTAGTACAACAATAATTGTTAGCATTTCATATTAACTGCTGTGTTTCGTGGTAAGTAAAACAACACACGCACGACCATACACCTATTTAGCAATAAAAGTTTATTAATATACCATATAAACGTATGAACCGTCCCAAACCGTCCTAACTAGTCTACCAACGCTTATGGGATATTTACACATGTCGATATAGATTTTTAGTCGATTATAGTCATGCGGTCTAGCCGTGCCACCAGTTACAATCGCTTGCAAAATTCGTCGTAAAAAATTAATCGAATTATCATTCAGTTGTCCTATTCTCTATCGGTAGTAGCCGCGTCACACTTCGTAATTATACTTCGTCTTAAAATGTTGGTACTTATAAACTTCCATTATGACGATTGTTATCCGCCTTTTTCCGTTAGTGTGACTCTAGTGTAAGAAATCTTAGCGCTTAACTCTACGATTGCTCTTTGACGAGGCTTTGAGATCAAGCGATCGCGTAACTTGAGCGGTAAGCGCTTGACTCGCTGTCAGTAGCTTAGTAAATAACTTAAATAGCAAACTTTAGTCATTTATCTGGTCGATTACCGACGCACCACAGACCGCACTGTTAAATCGACACAAGAAAATCGACCTATGTGAATGCCCTAAGGCAGGGTAGGCGAACCTTTATGCATCAACGTGCCATTTTTTCTAAAAAAAAGTTTAATGGGGTCATTCACGTGCCATCAAATAATTTTGACTTTCTGATTATTGGCAAAATAATAATTATAAATGCTATCAAAACTCTTTATTACATAAAGTAAGCAAAATAGGTACATTTTGGTATGTTTATATTAAACTTTATTACTTTGCCCGCGACTTCGTCTGCGCGTGTTTCTAACTTCGAACTCAGTGAATTTAATGCCCGGTCACCCTCGTTATAGGATACTTTTGGAAAATCTAAAAATGGTCCAGTCCTGACTTTCCCATGTTCACCCCGTTAGGGGTAGATTTTTAAATATATTATGAATACGCATCCTTTATTTTGATTGAGAGATTATTTAGGCCCATTAGTTTTGAGTTAATCAAAGCAAGCAGTACAATCCTCCCCTTAAAACTTGAATACCTCTTTTCACCAACTTGGGGGGTGATTTTCGAAAAATCCAAAAACACGTGTTTAATTATTTCTGAACTTGTAAATAAATACTGATTTTCACATTAATCAACTCACGTGTTATGATTTTCCCATACAAACTTTAACAACCCCTAGATTACCAATGGAGGGTAGTTTTAAGAAACTAATAATGCTGATCTTTTTTATTTACCTACTTATACTCATATTCGTACTAAGTTTCAAGTTTATCAACCCAAGGAATAAGATTTTACATACAAAGGTTTTCACCCCTTTTCACCCCCTTAGAGGGAGATTTTCGCAAATTCCTTTCATAATGCTCATCTACATTATAAATTGTAACTACCATCCAAAATTCAGGTTTCTACGTTTAGTGGTTTAATATCCTCCCCTTAAAACTTGAATACCCCTTTTCACCAACTTGGGGGGTGATTTTCGAAAAATCCAAAAACACGTGTTTGATTAATTCTTATCTAGTATATAAATACTGATTTTCAAATTCATCCGCTCACGCGTTATGATTTTCCCATACAAACTTTAACAACCCCTAGAATACCAATGGAGGGTAGTTTTAAAAAAATTGTGGTGCTAATCTTATTTATTTACTAATGTTCTTATTCGTGGTAAGTTTCAAGTATAAAAACCCAAGGAATAAGATTTTTCATACAAAACTTTTCACCCCTTTTCACCCCCTTAGAGGAGGATTTTCGCAAAATCCCGTCTTATTGCCAATCTACATGGTAGACTGCAAATGCTGTCCAAAATTCAAGTTTCTGCGTTAAGCGGTTTCGGCTGTAGTCGTGTCAAAAGAAAAACCCCTGTTCTTTTATATATATAGATTTCAGTAAAATTAGTGTGACTTCTGTTGCTGCAGGTTAGATGACAAATAATTTATGTTAGGGTTGTAAGATGTTACTTTTAGCAAAATGCATGCTGAACTAGATTCATCGGACAAACGGTTTCTCATCGTCTTAAAATACCTAATTCTGCGACGTGCCCAAAATATTGTGTCGCGTGCCATCAATGGCACGCGTGCCATTGGTTCGCCTACCCTGCCCTAAGGCGATATTATTCGCCGCGATTCCCTCGCTCATGGAGATGGTGCATAATAGGGATGGCTGCTGCTAAAATAAACGAGAGTCCGTGCCACCACTCAAGTCCTTTTGACGCGGGCGCACTAAAAAATGTAGTAAAGGTACAGATTCACATGCTTTAAACTAGTATGCTAAAGCACGAGAGCATGCTACTTTTAAGCAAATGCTACTTAGAAGCATGTGTATCGAAACCATTCGCTAATAATGAGCATGCTAAATGTAAACTATTCTTTTGAATGAAGCATGCTCATAAACATGCTCTTTTAGCATGCTAGTTTAAAGCATGTGTATCGGTACCTTATGTACCACGATTTTTCCGCAGGCATGAAAAGTGGCGCAGACTCTCTATTTTATTTTATGGTAATTTTGGCGTTTAAATGACACTGACAGAAGGGTGCTGTTGGTAAACATTACCTGAAATAGTATTTTATAATACTTTGAAGCGGGGTTAGTTCCCTTGTACATAAAATATAGTATAGACCAGTTTCAAATCCCTTCTTCCAGTGTATTTTGAAGTCAGGTTGAGAGCAGTAGCAGCCTAGCGGTGGCCTATTCTCTCACACGGAGAGAAGGCCCGTGTCAAAGCAAGCATTGGCAAGAATTGACAGATTTAGGTGTTGATATGCTTTTTTCACGTCGTAAAATCATCATTCACGCCCGACGGAAGGGTCTGTCAGACTCGTACTGACTAAAATCCACGGTGTTCCTTCAATAGCCGGCAGGATTTGGCCTCCATCAGGTCGCAGCTCCGTCAGGTTGCTGACGGCTCTTTGAGGCGTGGGTGGAACATAACGCGTCGTCGAACCTGGCATGGTCCTTGGTCGGTCGGCGAGTCAGATTAGGTTACCGCCGTCTGCATGCGATTGATGTGATGGCGTCTATATACAATCAATAACAAGCAATCCAATTAAATTAACAAGTATTGGATTCTAAACGTTACATGATTACACGGTACAGGCTGAGGCCCGCAGGACTTCTGAGAAACTCACTTACTTGGAAGACTCTCTCAGCTGACGCTAAAATTGAAATTAATTACTTATCCCTTCTTAGAATCCTTGTTGATCAAGATTCTAGGAAGGTTCAGTAAGAAAACATAATAATACTGTGTAAGTACACAGAAAATCTAATCGTTTTACAACGCCTACGGTTTTTAGTAGCTATATTATCTGTTTACATTAATGAGACTTGAGAATCCCATAAATGAACAGAACATGAAACAACAACCGACTAAAATCTATCCGTGGTACCACAAAAACCAATGATATTATAAATAAAAAGAGGTAGATATCGCACTAGCACGCACAAAATGTTGAGGAGAATGTAACACACTTGTTGCACCCTTGATTTCGTCGGATTATAACAGCGAGCGAGGTAACGTGAGTGCGCGGCATAACAAAAACGCCAAGTTGTGTCTTCAGAAAGTGCAAAAACTATGGTGCCAAGAAAAATAAGAGTTGTGGAGTGACATACCATAAGCAAGTCTATTAAAAATATATCAATTTTGTATTTTTTTTACGAGTTATTCCTCATTTTCAAATAAATATCGTATTATTGACGTAATGGTTCGAAAAGGATAGATAATAAGGAGGCAATCAGCTGCGTGACAGAGACAAATAGCATCCGTCATAAGTCGGGTCATAGATTATTCAAACAGAAGCAAAGGGCTTCACACACAGCAGCTATGATGTAAAGATGTACATTATAGATAGCACGATATATCTCATTACATCTTTCCATACAGATTCGAGATGTAAAAATATACATTAATATAGCTGCTGTGTGTGAAGCCCTTGCAGTCACACTTTTTTAAGACAAGTGTTCAATAGATGAAGTTTTGGTAGTAAGGCTATAAATAATATGTTTTTTTTTTACGTTTGGAAAACGACAATACGCCTCCCCTTTTGTCTGCCCTACATCTCGATTCTGTGCGTCCCTCATCCATCTGTTACGCGCAATTATGACGATATCGTCAATCCAACGGGCTTCAAAAGCCCGTTGGATTGACGATACTACCACATAAATAACAGAAAGACCATCATGTAGGATACACCCGCACGTCCACCACAAAGCCCAATCACTTATGTGTATTGTGCCTGTGGGTGCACACCCACTTAGTATTCCACACAGCATCCCTCCCTCCCCATTCGCGGAACCGTATCTGCAATACGCAGCTGTCGCCAGCCACGGCCAGCCATGGCCAGCTGCTTCCCGTATAATTCTCTCAGCAATTCAATACATCATCCCTCTCTGGTGCATTGATTGCGAATTGAGCTTTGCATGGACGATTTTGCGGTACAATGGCCACTAATAGTAGATTCGTAGCCAAGGGCTGCAGCCCGAGATATTTAAGGCCCATTTAGACAGGGAGAGTATCACGACTCGACGATACGATAATCGAAGGAATATAAAATACTGTCTCCGTCTAAACATTCGCTCTTCTCACGCGTTGACTTGGGCGATATTTGCCTCGCAAGGGAAGATTTCTCGTTACATGGGAAGTGTCCTTCTAAACAGAATTTCGAAGCAATAATCGCATTTCGAGTTTTCATGCCAGTTGCTAACATGAGTGCATTACGTGAGGGTTTTGATTATTTCTACTCTTCTACGGCAAGAAGTAGTTAAACGGCGAATTATAAAATGGTATTGGGATAAAAAATGGATAGCAAGAAGAAATAATTTGGGATCATCTAGCACGTTTTGCCTTGTATAAAAATGGAATATAAAGACACATTCAACAATATGTGTCATATTTCAGAACAATGATCTCCGTGAATATTATAGTAATCTCAAAGCTCGAATGACAAACCTCGCACTCAAAACGGTTCAAACTGATTTGTACGATACTCGTATGAACGTGAAAAAATGCCTAGTTGATAACATTAACAAGTATTCCTCGGATTTGATTGCAATAAATCAATAATCGCTCTTAATGCTAATTGTTCGGTTAATTAATTACTTAATAGCTAACATGTCGATAACGAGACGATTATTCCCAGAATTTGGAAATTAAACTTGTGTAATCAAGACTGTACAACGTTAACTAGCTAATCGTTAATTTGATTAACTGATGGATTAGTAATAATTGAGAAAGTAGACGCAAGCACATCAACCTGGGGTGCTATGACAGGAAACCTCCACGTGCGCCCGTAGACTGGAGTTCCCTCTCGGATACGTCCGGGGGGAAGACCAGTTTTTCATCAGTTGACAACGCGTGTCCCTCTGATCAGCAGAGGGCACAGCGGCGGAGCGGGCTCGCGGACGGTGAGTGATGGGTAGCTCGCCGTCCGACCAAGGACCAAGCCCGGGTCGGTGGCGCGTCGTGTTTCGCGCCAAATGCCTGCTGGGGTCGCGGGTTTGCGGGTTTTTTCTTAACCCAGGTTACCGTGGCCCCGGAACGTAAAGGGCATAGGAAGAAACACGGGTGGATTTTAGTCAGTAAGAGTCTGACAGTCCCTTCCGTCCCACCCAGGGCGGGAGGACTCATTTGATGATTTTACCACCTAAAAAAAAAAAGCACATCAACCTACCTCAATCTGCCAAACTTCTTTAATAGATTTTCAACCTTACCTCAATAGTGGAAGGTTAATGTTCGATTGGTAACATTTGACAATTTGACAGATGGGATAGTTTGACCTGCTGGCTCTACAGCGGGTTGGAGTCCGTAAGGTTGCTTGTACACGGGGCATGTAACCCGCGCAAGTAAAGGTGCGGGTTACCCGCGCGAGTAACATGCGCAAGCTACTTGATCAAGCTACCCGCGGGATGCTTGTACACGGCGCATGTAGCTTGAGCATGTTGAGGCACTTGCGCCGTCTACAAGCACCCGGTTCACGTCAAGAGCGCGTATTTTGTGTGGGCAAAAAAATCATTCGATCCACTCCAACTCCCCTAGAAAGGCTAACAACGCCTTCCATCATTACGTATGTAATGTATACACACATGATATTGTTGCGTGCTTTGTTTCCTAGTTTCAGACGCCGGTAGCACTCGTGTAGTAATCCAGAGTTGACCGTATAAGCGCCAGCAGAATATATTATGGCCTTATTACAAGATATCTGTAGGTATTTTATTCACAGCGTACCTACTTTAATACTGCGGTTATTGTAACGAAGAACTTCTTTTTTCTTGTTCCAGTTTACGTAACAAAAACGGAAAAAGTCATGATAGGGCCTCGGAACAGCTGTACGATCTGAGAGGATGTGAATAGTGTGGTTCATAACTTCCCTCACTGAGATGGCTGCTGTGAACAGAAAGAAACACATGCACTGTGCCTGGAAAACAATGTTGTTAATCCCCAATGCCAGCTACGTGGATTAGGAGGTCCATGTACTGGAAAACAGTGTTGTGAACCCACAATACTGTGGCTATGTGGATAGTGAGGTCCTCCGTAGAGACTCCAGGTTCCATTACCTGTTTTTGATCCCTCAGTGAAGACCTGCAAGTCTGCCGGGGTTAACGCCTCACAGCGGTGCCTCACAGACCTGGATCTTTTGAAAGAAAATAGGCGCGTCCTACCGATATTTTAAAATATCATGAGCTGGACAGAACTAACAACCAGTGGCTAGCCAGTCCAGGTCGAAATACTCGTAGTTGGCAGTCATGGGGAGAGGCCATTTTTCAGCAGTGGTATGAAGCCATATGTTATGTGGAATCATTCGAAAAGAAATAGTCCATGTAGTGCGTTCACATGTCTGATCAACAAACGCAAGTCGATTCGCGTAGGAGAATCTAAATCAGACTTACCTACCCCCAAATTCGACGCATTTAGAATCTATTCTATGAAATACCTGCGTCAAGGATTAATACTAGACATGTTTTTCTCAATTATTTCAGAGAAAACCGTCGCGACGAGTTTTATTACAAGACTTGCGAAAAATTAAACTATTCCCATTGTCGAGTTCCGAGAATCAAAAATGGGAGGACACAATAAAACTGGAGCTGAAAATTAATGATATTATTAATCATTACAAAAGATGTTTCAATTTCTCAGTGGGTTTTTCGTTGGCCAGGTTTCAAATGAGCTTGTTGTCGAAACATTTGTGTCATCACACGATGATTTAAGACTGACGATTGTTGTTCATTCCTGGCGATGACAAAGGTTCCATTTGTGTGCTGTACCACTTTCGGATAATTCATTGTTGGTTCAGCTTTAATCTTTAATTAGGATAGGGTTACATGTGCTGAATCTCAATTGAGTCCAACTTCTTTGTAACATCTTTAGATTAATTGAGTGTTTTCCTTGTTTTTAAATAGGATTTGAGTCCATAAAATGCTTATTCATCATCATCATCATCATCAGCCGGAGGACGTCCACTGCTGAACAATGGCCTCCCTCTTAGACCGCCACATCATCATCAGCCTATTAATGTTCCCACTGCTGGGACACAGGCCTCCTCTCTGTGAGAGGGGATGGGCCATAGTCCACCAAGCGGGCCCAGTGCGGATTGGTGAATGTCACATGTCTTCGAATTTTTAGTTCTAGGACATGCCGGTTTCCTCACGATGTTTTCCTTCACCGTTTTGAGAGCAGTGGTGATGAAATAAATTACACAAAGTAATGCGCCTGCCTGGATTCGAACCCACGACCTACAACTCGTAAGTCGGAGCCGATACCACTGGGCCACCACTGCTCTCTAGACCGCCACGCCGAACGACAATTCGCCACTTGCATCCCTCACGATGTCGTCGTAAAATGATTACTAAAATGATTGAAATAAAAACTACGAATGTATCCCTATACTGTGAAGTTTAAATCGTTAAAATAACACTGTTTCAGGAATTGATAAAGGCTAAATATAGTATGGATAATGAGTTCCCGTAGTTGGCAACTAGCGGTTTAGGCCATCCATGTTTAAGTTCAAATAAAATTAATGAGCTGAGTAATTGCGTTTGTGGAATACTTAGAAATCAATTGTTTGTTCAGTTTTCAAATATGGATTTTAATGAGTACTGTGTTAATTATAATTATGTATTCATACGTTCATGATATTTGTATCCATGTACCTAAACAGTAGCCATGGCCAGTGACTGCACATTTATTTTTTGCTATATGATTGAACACATTTAAACACTAAACCTAATGTACAGACGTCAGCACGTCAACCTACCCGAATCTGTCAGATTTTACCACTCAAACATTAACCTTCTAGTCTTGTGATAAGGTTGAAATTCTATTAAAGAAATCGTCTGTACTTAATGAAATTGTAACAGAAGTTTGATGTACAAGAATCCAATATTCCTGGCCAGTAATGTGTGGCTATGAACTATGGTAGGTAAGTAGGTACTGGATAGACGCATAACAGCTGAATTCTGGAAACATTAGATTGAAAATAATAATTCCCATACTTAATTAATATTATAGTATTGCGACCAGATAATATAGGTATCTAATTATTACATTACCTACAGAACTTTGATAAATATTGTTATTGCTGATTCAATTGGGATACTTATTTTTGAGTCCAAATGTTCCAAATTCCATCATCCACGTGTGTATGTGAGATAACAGATATCTCAGGTAGGTATTCCATGACAGAATATTCAAGAATACGAATATCGAAAGCCATTAGCCTGAGGATATCAAAAGTACATTACAATGAAAACTTTTTAATACACATCAATATTCTATTTACTCAAAAATGCATGTAATGTGGTCATTATTTTGACAACCTTGTTTGAGCAAAGTCGCCTTTGCCGGTCTGTTTCACGGAGCGGCCAGTAATGTTTTTGCTGGCCGCTCTACAGGTCGGCAAAACATTGCCGGCCGCTATTTTGACGTTTCAACGTTTTAAAAAAACAAATGCAAAAAGATTTTATTTAAAACACAGCTGTTTGTATATTAAGAGGTAGGCACAAAAAGATTGTATTCCATATTAAAAAAAAAATTCAAAGAAGTAACGAAAGCGCGGTTCAGCGAAATTTTTATTTTTATTTAGTGACTTTTTTGCTTTAAGTAAGTGAAGAAAATATAACAGTCAATCACCGCATTAAAATTATCGCAAACTACATATTAGTAAGTAATATAAAACCGTAAAGTCGGTGTTGAATTTTAGTAACTGTACTTTTCATATTGTTATTTTAATTAATTTTCTAGTTAATACCTATATGTATTTTATTTAAATCACTTGCTGGTTTTATTAAGGTTAGGTACTTGCATTTTTGAGTAAAGCACTATACAAGCCTTGGCCCATTATGACTCTTCGCTGGTCACGCTATGATTGCCTCGAGCTAGCCTAGCTACGCTCTAGGCCTTCCAGCTTGGCCATCATGCAGCCCTTGCTTTCCTCGCTGTAAAGGCCTCGACCTACGGCCTCGGCCTTTATCTCAGCTCGTCCATCAAGTGGTGCATGCTGACCGCGCTGTGTCGGCCTGGAGCTGCGCTACGCTGCGCTGTCGGCCATCATCAGCGCGACCAGCAAAGTAGCCATTATAGGCCGCGGCAGTAATGTACTATAGTCATCAAGTTATCACATCTACCTGACCAAAACATTTTCATAATCACTTTTATTTTTCTTACTGATTCTTATTGAAGCGCCTGAAAATTCCAAGCAAGCATTACGCACGATTACGTTGCTATCGTAAAATTATCAGGAAGAAACAGAGTGGCCATGATACAAAAGCGCAAAAAAGTGGAAAGATCTAAAACAGATTTCCAATAAACATAGTTTTAGGGTTCATGTGCTCTGCTTAGCTTGGGACAAGATTGCGTTGTGTGATAGTTGTGGAATATTATATTATACTAGCTGTTACCAGCGGCTTCACCCGCTACAACTCGATAATTATCCCACGGGCACAAAATATCGGGATAAAAACTATCCTATGTGTTTATCCAGGTTATAAACTATCTGTGTACCAAATTTTAGCCAAATTCGTTCAGTGGTTTTTGCGTGAAAGAGTAACAAACATACCTACATACATATACATACATCCTCACAAATTTTCGCATTTTTAATATTAGTAGGATATTATTATGTGTAGGTATAATTATATGACTTATATACATAAGTGAGTCTCTTTATTCCATCTAAAGATTTGATTAGCTCATTACGAGTATATTGCTGTGGTCTGTTTATTTGACGCGAATGCCAATCACAGAACTGTTCACCTATTTATATTGTAGGTAATCGATTTTGGAGGCTGTACATTATCAAGTAATTTACTCTGTAACAGAAAAAGGCAGACAGAAAAAATACTAATAAAAACACTTTTCCAAGAACATGTGTAAACTGTTCGCGTAAATATTGGTTCAATGGGGAATTTTCATTTTAAAAGTAAACGTCCCGTTCTAAATTCATACCTATACGTTAAGGGAAATACCGTTATTGGTTCAGGTTTCTTCCAAGTATCAAGTCTCACGATTTTACTAACACCCTAACACTAGTTTCAAGAACTTGCTTTTTCTTGCGGATTCGACCGCCTGAAAGTGGAAAATAATCAAACCCTCATAAAAATAAATATCTGGTTGACCGAGCTTCGCTCGGTTTTTAAAATGTCTATATCTTGGGAACCGAGCTTTTCTCGAACCTGGGAACTTGATAAATCGATTTCTTGAGCCGAAAAATCCCTAATCTGTAACTTTCATGAAAATCCTTGGAGCCGTTTCCGAGATCCTGATTATATATAAATAAATATACAAGAATTGCTCGTTTAAAGATATTAGATTAGATAGATTAGATTTTTTGATTAGAGTACCTACCGTAAATGCGTTTTTCGCTCGGAGGTAGTTAGAAACCATAAAGATGGCAACACTTGCGATGATATTTACATAATAATATAACATTCGTCCTACAATCTTACAGCTGGTCATACGAGCCGCCGCACCTTCTTCAGCACCCTCACCAACTCACCAATAAGGTCAATGTAGTTCTTCCGGGGATAAAATAAAGTAGCCTAATGTTTTCCTAGGTTATAAACTATCTGTGAACAAAATTTCATGAAAATCGGTACAGCCGTTTTTGCGCAATTGAGTAAAAAATACCAACATTCATAATACTAGTCGGAAAGTTAATAAGCTTACAGTTAATAGGTAAATACTTGATAATAATATTATGTAATAACAAACAACATGAATATTAGCTATCGCTTTTCACTTTAATTATACAGGATGCGGTCGTTTTACGGAATTTACGCAACACTGCGATTGTGGTTTCATTGGAATCGGGGACGACTAACAATTTCCCCTCATGTTGTCGGTTCGACGAAATACACTTACCTACTATGAGCAATGCGATTCGCTAAATTCGCTTAGAAGGATCATTAGTTCTATGTTGAAACTTTCCGATGTAATTATACTTAAAGGACCTACTTAAATGTAAGAAGGTACGTAGGTGTAATGTACGTATTTAAGTACTTACACCATAGTTTGTAGAATTTGCTATCCGAAATGGGGAAGGCAAGTCAAAGCTAATCGCAGATGGCGCCACTATAGCTTAGTCCTAATCCGACTAATGACGTAGTACTATTTTGAAGTACCTTTAAGATTTGAACCAATGACGATGCTTGGAACAAGCTATACTAGCGCCATTAGTTCCCCAGTTGCCACCCCCATTACTAGACCGATTTCAACTCATTTTTGGGGCTTTTGCACAAAACTTAAATGGCTAGCAAAACAAGAGGTTGGGTGTTGTAATCATAAGTAGGTATTATGTACCTACTCAATAATAGTTATTTGTTATACAAGAGTGCAAAGTTGCTTTTTAACCGCGTGCTCAATTTTGATGACCGAGCAAGCGAATGATTCTAAAATTGAATCACGAGTGCAACGAGTGATTCAAAAATTAGAATCATGAGCGGTAGCGAGGGAATCAAAAGAGCACAAGGTGAAAAATCTTTGCACTCGAGTGCAACACGTAACTTTTCATCCCACCTCAGCGAGGAAATGAGTAGATGCAAAAAAAGTTTAGGTAATAACTACTGACTACGTTATTATAGGTAAGTATTACAGAAAATAAAATATAGTTTAGTATGTTTTTAAGTTTCTTATTTTTATCTTGGTTTTTCTTAACAATAAGTAGGACGTGAAAAGAAAACCGCTAAAGAAAAGTTCTGAGTCAAGAAGGTTCCGAGTCTGAGATTTTATTTTTTATTATGTCTGTGTGTATGTCCATTTAAAATAAATGTTTTCTATTCTATTCTATTCTTTTTAGATTGTAATAAATTAATAGTAGATTACGCACCAAAGGATTCTGTTTCGGGATTCAAGTTAGTCCAATGGGCACCACAACAAGCGAACAGCTGTAGGGGTCAGCAGCCGCCTTTACTGGTACAACTCTTTAGTGCACGTGCATGTTCCAAATTCAATTTACTTTATCCACTAGAGGATAAAAACGGCTTTTACCCACAGATATCGAAGAGGAAAAATAGCCTTTCCGAGATGGGGGGATGAAAAAATCTTATTGTAACCACAAAATATTCCCTTTTAACAGCAATGAAAACCGACTGCGGTCATTACCTACTTATTTAATTATTATTCAATAATAAATAAAGCTTGTTATTTTCTGCGGTCGCTAATGTTACAGTAATAACGATACTATTTCAGGAAAGCGGCAACATTAGGTTTTTTTTTTTTCTAGAAATGTTTGTAAAGCTGTGGTTTCGTAATTACTGTTCAACTAAAAACTGACGCATTTGTAACTAAATTATTTTCAATTACAGAAAATAACAAATGGAGGTTGATTTTTGCAAGTTTGGGGATTCCCAATGAATTGTTTTAAGAGCATTGAGGTAACTACGGCTTTTCCCACACAAATGATCATGTTAAAGTATTAACCCATTGAACTATAGGGATTACCCGCTTTGTAACAATCACAGCTGCGTCAGCAGTCTTGCTTCTAAATGGAATTAGGTATATGTATATATCACACTTGCAATCCCCGAAATGTTATGCAGGTGTGTCCTATACAACATTGTTTTTTGTTTATGCGAAACCCAATACTTACACCTGCCTGTCTAATAATTTGTGTAAAGAATCTATGTAAGAAGTAAAACCGTATAATAAAAAAAAATACAAAGTTATAAGCTTGTTTAATACCTAGTTGTCCGTTCAAAAACATGCTCATTTCGCGGTACACCCGCGTAAACCGCGTCTCCTGTGTCATAATACACTCGTGATCAGAGGCGGCCTTACCCTTTGCGAGGCCCCGGGCGGCAAGTCTTTGCGAGGCCCCTTGCCCTTTATAAAAAGTATGTGATGCGAAAGTATGTTTGGTTGTCATGTTTGAGAACAAATGCTAAAGTTATACAATTAAATTGAATTATGTAATTTAAGTTTTAAAACATTCTATAGTTATACAGGAACTTTGAACATCCGTGTTTGCGTTTTTTACAACAAATCTGGAAGAGGCATTTGATATCGTCTTCAGTTGGAATGTTTTCCAACTTTATAACTTTTTTCGAAAAAGAACTTTGAAGGGGTTTAGGCCGCACTACGGTTAAACCGCAGTGGTTTTTAATGGCGTGAATTTACAAGTTTTAATACAAGCGGCCGCTCCGTGATTTTTTCCCGCGAATGAGTTTAAAACCGTGATTTGCTACATTTCGTAGCTCTAGCAATCGACCGTCTTGCAGAGCAGAGCCACGCGGAGCGCTGGCGAACAATTTCAATCATGTCTTCTACCGAGTCGGAGTCTGTTTTAAACGAACCAGAATACGAATTTATTTGGATGGTCTCTTAAATTTTGATAATTCTTAGGAAAGAAACCTTTCTCAGATCTACGCCCAGTAAGTGGATGGGATCCAATATTTTCGAAATTTGCGTTTACGTCTTCTTTTCTATTTCTTATTATCAGAGCAACAACACGCCGCACTGATACCTTGAAATCCATTTTCAAACTGCGGGTGTGTACGTCTCAAGCGGTTTCGTGGTGATTGCGATTAATCGACCCGACTTACGAGTTGTAGGTCGTGAATTCCAACCCAGCCCAGATTACTTTGTGTATTTATTTTGTCACCATTGCTCTTAAAACGATGAAGGAAAACATCGTCAGGCAACCGGCATGTCCTCAAACCAAAATTTTTTAGACATGTGACATCACCAACCCGCACGGGGCTCGCGTGGTGGATTATGGACCCCTCTTACAGAAAGGAAGCCTGAGTTCCAGCAGTCGGAACATTATAGGCTGATAAAGATGAAGAATGAATATAAATACCTCAGCAGACCTAATGGTCTCCGAGGTAAACCCTCCCATAATACATTTTTTTATTTTCTAAAAAAAGTCACAAAGTTCTAAGACATCCCAACTCTGAAGCTTTGCCTCTTCCACACTTGGTTTTGATTCGAGATACCGCCGGAGGCAACTCAAGTAGTGTCTTAAATATTGCAAGAAATTGCAAAGTTCGAAAAAATATACATTTTGAAAAGCTCAACTCTGAAACTACTGGGTCTACAAATATAAATCGGGTCTGCAATCTATCTTTTGCTACAAATATGAGAACCGATATTTATCTTTTGTTCTGAGAAATCATTATCAACAACTAGTTAATTGTGGTCATAAACGCAAATTTTTCAAAAAAGAACGAAATCGAGGTTTTTTTAATTCTTTACAAAGTAGCGTTCGGTGTTTGAGGTCTCTTTGATTATTCATTGGACCCAGTGGCGTAGCTAGTTAGCTAGGCGGGGGCTTAGCGGACCCCAGCTACCCCTCGCGCTTAGAGATTAAATTAAATAAAATAAAATTGACAACGGCAATCTCAACTTTGTTACCACTCTGTCAAGCAGTATAATTTAACTTCTACTACTATTTCTAACTGAGAACTGATGGGGCCAAAGCTGATGGCGCTGACGATCATATTTAAGTAGGTGTAGCGATTCCGCTACTCGCGCGAGGCCCCGTAGTTGTATGTTAGCTTGGTTTCTTTTTATTTCTAACTGTGAACAGTAAGAGGCAAAAGGCCTCGCAAAGCGATCTTATCATCAAGTCATCAAAAAAAAGGAGGCCTCGCACGCGGCGACCCAACGACGGGCTTAAAAAATTCACAAATCCGCGCGATATTTTACATCCTCCATCAAAGAAAAGGGCCTCGCAGAAGCATCTTGCCCCTCCAAGATTCGGTCTCACTACGTCAACGATTCGGACTAAACCTAAACTATCGGATTGAACCTAAACTAGCCGTACGTTCAGGCCAGAAAATTATTGTACTAAATAAATATTTACAAAATTAACCAACACTGAGGTGATAAATTAAAAAAAAATAGATAATAGAACTAAAATTTTATTTAATTTTCCCGTTATGATTGTTATAGCCTTAATGAGTAGCCTAACCACTCATTAAGGCTATAACATAATTAATTAATCAAAATCAAAAGTTTAGTTTTTTTCTTTTTCTTGGTTTGTTGCGCGAGGCCCCCTGCTAGCGCGAGGCCCCGGGCGGGTGCCCGGTTCGCCCCCCCCTAAGGCCGCCACTGCTCGTGATAATAGTTCGGCAATAGGATTAGGTACCTGACCTACCTTACTTAAGGTATGGTGATTGTATTGTAATTAACTGGTAATAAAATTTATTTAAAATAATTTAAAAAAATATATAACATGGTGTAAAAATTTGAATCCAATCAGTTCCTGATTCTGCACAAACTATAAAATATTCAGGGGTCAATTTCAATTTTTTCAGTTTTGTTTCAATTTCAGGTCAGTAGGCAGTTAGATAAAAAGGCGAACCCTTATAAAATCCTAGTGTGGTGTGAAGGCCCAATATCACTGCCCTAACTGCTAATCGAACACAGACCAGAACAAGCTGGCTCTTTATTTTGATATCCTCTTGAACCTCGAGTAATGCCTTTTGAGACGCGCGTGGTTTGGACCATCTTCGTCCCCTGGTTGGACGGTGAGATATCTATCGACAGAAAGCATAATGCGATAGCACGCGGCGGAATCCTCGAGGCAGCCGCGTGCTAGCGCATTGTCTCGGTCTAGCAAATGGCAGTTCTAAGCGACGGAAAGAGAAAGGGCGACGAAAAAAGCCGATTCCGCGTCGATAGATGTGGGAGCACCCTTACTCGCCGTCAACAAGTCCACACCAATGGTGGCTGGACATCACTTCGCGATTCTCCAAAAATAAGGTTGTTTTCCGAGAAGTCTGTTTTGTAGTAGTTCCTACAAAACGAGTACATGAATTTCCACATGATCAAGGAACAAAATATTCTTGATTTTAATTGAAAGTCGAACTTTTATGACGGTGGATATCCTTGTTTTTCGCTTATTCCGTGATGCTCAGGAATATACATTACAAAGCTCCAACAGCTAGCTCCGTTGTGAAACTATTGATAAAGTTTGTAAATACCGCATAGTTTTACCCTGTTGCTAAAATATCCAGGTACCATCTTAACGAGCAATTAGTTTGTGAATGCGATTGCTGAAAATAGTCCTTATGGCACCGCTTTTAGGTTCACAATTACAGATCTCCCCTAAATATCCGCTCGATCCCGAGTTGTACATTAAGGTAAGATTCACACCAACCGGCCGGACTCGGCGGCATTTTACAATGTGGTAAAGAACATTGAAATCTATCAACAGTAAATACAGTTCATATTTGCATGCAACTTACGGGACACTCGCTACGTGTCGCGGAATGCCGACGGAGATAATTTTGCAAGCAATTATGAACTGTATTTACTGTTGATAGGTTTCAATGTTCTTTACCGCATTGTAAAATGCCGCCGGGTCAGGCCGGTTGGTATGAATCGTACCTAAACTTTCCTTACAGTGATTCCGGCGCGGTCGCCTATGGCAACTATCAAAATGTTTGCCTACCTACATCAAAATATCCTAGTAGGTAACGCACTCATTATAATAATGGCCAATAATATGTCGCTGTATTACTTAGTAATGAGTTTTAGGAAGCCAAACTAATTATAACTTTTTAGGAAACCATAACTTTTCGTTTTTCAGAATCATGAAGGAAAACGGAAAGTTATTTATATTACCTAATATGTATTGATTTTAAATTCGTTCTGCCAACTTGATAATTGGATCCAGTTGGCAAGTTGCGAGAACTTTAATGTTTTACTGGAAAACATTATGTTTAAAAACTGTCTTAAATAATTAGTACCTAGGTGGGTTTTTAATAGCTAGTGTAGATATTCATTAAATTTGAACACACTAAGGATGTCAATTACTATAATATACGTTTCCACTAAGCAAGTCTTGCCTACAAGTATTAGAGGGCTTGTGTTTAAACACCACCCAAAAAAGTATACCTATTTTACTACCAAAAAAATTCTAAACGGTTACCAAAATGGTTAAATGGTCACCAAATAACGTTTCCTAAGTAATAAAGAAATAAAACTATTATGTGTAATAAAAAAATCTACATATGCAGGGTCGACGAAACCCCGATTCGCGGGGCTTTCTTTTTTTCTGTGTAGAAGGTTTAAAGCTATTAATAAAAGTACACTGTGGTTTAAAGGAACCTAACCAAACCGAACTTCAGGGTGTCCCTGAAATCTTGCTAAAGCGAGTTTTAGATTTGGTGACCATTTAAATTTTAGCCGTATTAGAGTGATTCAAGAAGTTTATGTATATATCACCAGAAAATATCAAGATCCGCAAGTTTATAAATTTACTAGGAAATTTATAAACTAACCTAACCTACCGTAAATTTATAAACTGACGAGTTAGATTATAAACATACGGTTGTTACAATTTTACGCTGACATTATAACATGCATAATATAGTACTTTTTTAGCTTGGTAAAGTCGCCAAATGAGTCCTCCCACCCCGGGCAGGGCGGGAGGGACTGTCAGACTTCTACTGACTAAAATCCACAGTGTCCTTCAATAGCCCTTTCTGTTTCGGGCCGGGTCACGATAAGGAAATAATCCCGGGACCAATATAGTAGAGATAGCACCCCTGGGGAGCCGAGGCGGGTCGCTATAGTAACTAATACGAATATTTTCAATAAACAAGTATTTATTATTTACATAACAAAGAAACAATTTATGAGACTCTTCTGCGCTTCCTTCTAGAAGGTTCCTCATCACTCTCCGCCTCCTCCTCAGCGTCGCTCGCCATCTGTTCAATTATTTCAGTCACAACACTTGCAGCGTCGATTTCAGCTTCATCTGTAAGTTATAATTCACAGTTAAAAGTGGCAAACATGCGGGCTTGCGGACGGCGAGAAATAGGCGACTCGCCGTCCGACCATGGACCATGCCCGAAACGACGGCGCGTGTTATTCCACGTGCTCCCCAAAAAGCTGACAGCAATCTGACGGGGCCCCCCTTGAGAGGGCCTAAGCCTGCCAGGGTCGCGGGACTGTTCCATAAGATAATTATGCCCCGGAACGTCAAGCGCTATTGAAGAACACCGTGGATTTAAGACTGACATTCCCTCCCATTCTAAACTGGGTGGTAGGACTCATTTCATGATTTTACCACCTAAAAAAAGGGCGACGAACATGGGTATGGGGACTGTTCGGGGTCGCAAGACTGCCTGAGGTCGGGTCTATCTTAAAAGGGCACCTCAGTGGCCCTGGAGCACAAACGCTGCCAAAGAAACAGGGTAATTTTTTACTCAGTTAGTGCCGATAGTCAGATTTGGAGAGTCGGCATTGAGTCGAACGATAAACATAAACAATATGTATAAAATAGGTCATTAACACTACTACTTATATATCCTTAAACATGCAGTGATATCTCCTTAAACCTCTCCTAATACCGCAAATACACTTCAAAAATCATTTCAGCGAAGTTGCACTACAATATAATTGGCACCCGGATTTACTAAGTCAACAACCGAAGTATGTACGTTATTTTTTATTTACTAAAGTACTTAACAAGTATATTTGTCGAACGAAGGTGAATTAGTACTCTAGAACATTGACATTTATTGAAAGTGAATTTGAAGAATTTTTGAAGGTGAACGCTAAGAATTTTCTAGGAAAACCTACATAGTTACTTTAACTTTGATGATATAGCGGTTTAGAGAAGATACGGAATATATACAATTATAACAAAGACATTTTCACATTTCTTTGAGAAAAGTTTCTTATTTTAATCCAGAAACGTTCGCATGTTTGTGTTTTAAAACTGGAAATCGATCATAAGATCGTACTCTGTATTGCGAGCTGCTATGTTCTCGCGGTCCGCAGCGTCGGTCCGGGTGCGGTCCGCCATTTGGTGACCCCCTGCTCTAGAGCGTCGTAGAGAGTACAGTGACAGAGCTAACCGGTGACCGGCGAGTGAAAGTGATAGAGCTATGCAGGTCGTCTAGCGCCATCTCATTCACTCACTGGAACAAGCCTGGTTTTAAGACGTTGTAATACGACCCCAGGTAGCCTAACATGACGTCTTGGCTTTAAGACTAGTCCCGCGACCCCGGAAGGCTTAGACTTGAACTTGACTTGAGAATAAATTTTTATTTGATGGAAGACGTTGTATCTAAACAGCCAAGAAGAATTTAGAAAATGTACTGATGTGAAGCCGCGTAGATTGTCTTGAATGTGGAATGAAGTGGAAGTTATCTATCTTACGGGACAACTGTCGAGCACGAATGCTGACGTGTAGCTAGAATTCTGTCTATGAAAAAGACCCATAAAGAGAAGAAGAATAAAAAAAGAACTCATTGAACTCTGAACTTTAAAACAAGATTAATACGTTCCAATTTGCAAAACCTTTACAGTACCTAAACAAATAGGAACGTTAATGAATTACGGGAAAATTCTGTTCCATTTTAATAACTTCCCAGAAATTGAGTACTAAGTCGGTCTTTCTATGATATTTTATCTTTGAGAGCTGAAACCTAAGAAAAAGCAACTTTATAAAAAGAAAAATAAAGATCACTCTTTTTCTAGCAGACTTGAAAGGCGGTTAACTCAATATAATTATTTTGAGTTTACCGCCTTTCAAGTCTATGTATATTTCAAGTAATTCAGTAACAATAGATGCCGAACGGACTTTGCTGTTTGGCACGCATTATAAAATTCGGTCGGTAGGGTTTTTCTAAATACATACTGCCGAATTGAATGTGCCGAAGGATGTCTTCACCCTACCCTTTTTTTGTAAACAACTTCAAAAAAAAGTAGGTTCTTAATTCGACGAGGTACTCGTAGAACTGATAACCGATGGGGAAGAAAACTTCTCTCATGGCGACCACGGACCGGATAACGCAGCGTAG
Organism: Agrotis segetum; assembly: GCA_036375495.1. Taxonomy (NCBI): domain Eukaryota; kingdom Metazoa; phylum Arthropoda; class Insecta; order Lepidoptera; family Noctuidae; genus Agrotis; species Agrotis segetum. The sequence continues at coordinate 530,379 of JAQSVV010000243.1, read as the reverse complement.
GCAGGCCTCCCACTAGGTGGACCGACGATATCGTGAGGGTCGCGGGAAACCGATGGATGCAAGTGGCTAATTGTCGTTCGGCGTGGTGGTCTAAGGGGGAGGCCTATGTTCAGCAGTGAACCTCCGGCTGATGATGATGACCTTCAATAATCCTTCACGTTCCTATGATACAGTTTCTATTCAGCTCGTGGCTACATAATTACAGCCGCACAGGCCGGTCTTCCGGGTTAAGCCACGCTTGCCGAGGTTGGTCTGTGGATGGGTGACCATCTGTCATAGCGAGTTTCCTCCGTGCCTCAGAAAGCACGTAAAGCCGTTGGTCCCGGCTGTCATTTGTAGCTCTTTGACAGGCGTTACTGTTAGTCAGAAGGTCTAAAGTCTGACAAACAGTCTTACCATGGAGTATCGTATTACCCAGTTACTGGGTTGTGGAGGTCCGATAGGCAGTTGCTCCACGTAAAATACTGATATCCAGCTGCATCTGGTTCGACTGGAAGCCGACCCCAATATAGTTGGGAAAAGACTAGGCAGATGATGATGTTCCTATGATACAGTTACCTGATTACACAGTTCCGCGACCTCGGGCAGGCGTTTAGTCCTCTAGTGGGTCCCATAACATTTCTGACATCTCTTTGGACACGCGTGGAACACAAGGCAGTGTCGACCGGAGTCACCTTCACATTCCACAGTCACGATTGTTCAAATGGTCAGTTCCGTGACCCTAACAGGACACCCTAAGGCTGCGTTTCCACTGAGGCGAGCGGAGCAGAGCGGAGGGCGGTCACCAATCACAAGGCTTGAAATCCACATCTCTTCTCCACTCAAGACATATGTGATTGGTGAATCCTATATGTGAAAAATATGCGAAAAGCCTATATGTGAATAAGTACCTTCATTTCTTGTTTCATCAGCTTCCTCTCTCGCGTTAAGTACTTCTTGCAGCACAGGACCTTTGATTCTGAAGTCTCGTCCGGTACCCAGGGACAAATACTGCTGCCAATTCAACTGTAATACAATTCAAATTAACTAATGATTTTTGAGGAAAGAAAATTTAGGTGCCAGTGGGATTTGAACCCACGTCTTTAGTTTTAAAAACTACTGAACCAAACTTAATGAAAATGTTATGGGACCAAATGGAAAAAATACTGTATCGAACAAACAAGAATCATCGAAATAGGATCAGAAACCTCGGAGTAATCGGTGTAGACAATGTTGAAAACTTTTTAGTTTTTTTTGTTGATTTTTCAAAAAAAGCTAGTCAGATTTCGATAAAATTTAAATGGGACCATTCGAGAAGTAGGTATACCCTTTCCAACTAAAAAATAATGTTTCAAATTGGTTGGTAAACGACGGAGTTATGCCCAAACAAACATAAACAATATTTATAGGGTGACTGGTAATTAGTGTGCGATACTTAAACACGTGATTGTGCTCGTATTAACCAACAACTTTTACTATGGGAACAAACTTGAAATCTCGAAAAAAAAGTCAGCTGTTCAGTACATTTATGTTTGCTTAATGCACTGAACAGCTGATATTTTTTCACGATTTCGGCTTTGCTCCCATAATAATAATTGTTTGTTATCATGAGCACAATCACGTCGTGTTTAAGTATCGTACACTAATTACCAGTTACCCCGTATAAACATTCGAATTGAGAACCTCCTCCATTTGGAAGTCGGTTAAAAAAACAAAAAAAAAATACCTTAGCCTTATTGGCGAGCAATATAACTCGTTTGCTGAACTGCTCAGCTTCCAACACGAGGCGTGGTATGAGCTTGGTCTCTCGCAATACTTTGGTAGCGTTCTGCTGTTGCTGTGAGGCCTCTAAGTACGTGATCAGGTTGTCCATCACTGTGGACAGCTTCTTGCCACTTAGTTTTATGAGGCGCTCGAAACTGGTTGAAGAAAAAAAAAATACTATAAATGTTACGGACTCTTTGGTTTTTTTTAATATTTTTTTTCTTTAATTAGGTATTAAAAATTAAAATAGTTTTTGGTGTTCTTAATTAAGCCGGAAACACATTATTAACACCCGACGCCACCCGATGAAACGTGATGCGTGTTGGTTCAAATTAAATGTATTGTTTTCTATGACCAGAATCACACTATGAACACCCGACGCGACGACACGCGCTCACTGCACATCGGGTGTCGACACGTTGCGTCGCGTGGCGTGTTAGATAATGTGTTTCCGTCTTTAGTCGTTGGTTTGTCTGTCAAACTATATCTTACCGCACTAGCTGCGCCATGGAAACGTCGATCTGTTTGGCTAGCGCGGCGAGTAGCGAGTACAGTCGCACTGCGGTGGCTAGTACTCGCTCGCTGCCGCCTCCGACACAACAGCGCAGTTTGCAGCATCCAGCTGTCCATGTTGTTAGCTGGCATAGTTGGACTATGATTGACTTGTATACTTCTGTCAACTCTAAAGTGATAAAGAACGGGCATTAATAAAAATAGATACAGCATGTACTAGTGATATTTAGGGCCTTATCATACTAGCGGTTTGGAAGCGGTTGTCACAGAGCGGCCGCACGCACAGCGAATACCTAATAAAAGTCCAGCGACCCAGGTAGGCTTTGTTCCTCTAAGGAATGCCCCTTAGCCCCTCGTCAGCATAAGAAAGATCCCGTCAGAATAAGGGGATCTCGTCAGAATAAATGGTGTGGGATCCCGTCAGAATAAGGGGGTCTCGACAGAATAAATGGTGTGGGGTCTCGTTAGAATAAGGGAGCCTCCGTTAGAATAAGAGTCCCCGTCAATGGAAGGGGACGTCGGAAAATGGAATGAAATGGGATTATTGATGATGATGGATCGCCTGTAATCCTCGATGGATCACTTAGGAGTATACTCCTAAGTACTTGTTCACGTTGGAACGCGCGGGCGCGGTGGCGGGTGCGGTCGCGAAGACGTGGCGGGTTCGTGTTCACATTGGCCGCCAGGCGTTTGCGCGGGTGAGATTCTAGCGACAAGTTCAAACTGGTTGAACTTACCTGACGTCGCGAGTGAATCGCGCGCTCCACCGCTAGTTCGACGTGAACACACACAAACATCTCACGCGTTTGATATTGACGCGAGCGGCGCGCGCGCGCCAGTCGCTAGCTTGCCCGCTACTTACACGTGAACACTTGGATATTACGCCATATGTTTGATATTTCGTGACCGCGCCCGCGAGTCAACGTGAACAAGTACTAAGTGATCCATCAAGAATTACAGGCGCCTACTTTACGTACCTTTCTCAATCCTCTGTTGCGCGGCATGTGTCGCAACACCGGCAGCCCCCGCGAGGTCCCGTGCCCGGGCCAGCACGTGCTCCACACCCCGCGCGCGGCCCGCCAGCTGCACGCACACGGCTGTGAGCACCGTGTGGCCGGTACGGGAGTCTATGGAGCTGAACGTGTGGGTATCTTCGCCCGCTGAAGTGTCTTCTTCCTAGAAGACGGAGGATTGTTTGGTCTATTTAGTCAAAGTTATATTTGATTTGGTTTTCTTTGTATTCCTTGCGAAAGTGATAGACAAGATCATTTTTCTGGAGGTGAGAGATGTTTGTGTGTGTTATGTTTGTGCAAAGTAATGTTCCCACCTATCTTACAAACCAATGATCCAATTTTGATGCGGTTTTCAATAACGGGTTTGAGTTCTATGAGTTCATGTTCTTAGACGGGTGTCATGGGTGTAACTCACTAGGGGGCGCCACAATATTAGTGCAAAACAATGTTGCAATATAATCAAAACGAAATGTTGATTACAATTCTGTTTAAATAACATTGTTCCCAAACAATAAAAATTACGAAATCGGTTATTTTTTTTTCAAAATTATTTTTTATTTTACCGTTTTTAGATCATTTAGACATGGCATCTTCTTTACTTACATCGATCCTTCCAAGAGCACACGCCAGCTTGGCCAACAGCTCGTCCAGCAGCGCGGCCTCCTGCTGCGAGCTGTGGCAGGCCGTCAGCAGTGGACCGACCAGCGAGAGGCAGTCCTGCTTGCTATTCCGGATGTATTCTTCTAGTTTCACTAGTATCTGAAACATTAATTGTACCGTTTGCAAGAAAGAAATATTTACAATACTTGTAAAACGCTTTTCTTAACATGGCTGATTGAAGTTTAGAGATGGAGATGGCGGCACAAATGTGGAATTATTTATTGAAAATTTTATTTTCACGTAATGTTACGATTTTACCGAAAAAGTATGCGACATAATATATTTGTTCGTGCAACAAACTAATAAGCTGGTATCGATCACCCCTGTTCCCACGGTGAAGCTGTGCGCGTGAACATTTTCACTAAATCAAGTCTAACAATGTGCGCGCACAAAAATAACGACTCTACTGCAGACGTGTGCCCGCAATTAAGTATCCGGGTATGCACGAACATTTTGTTCGTGTTTGCTAGAGCGAGTAAGTATCACACTTTGCCGCGCACCGGTGGGATCGCATCTTCATCATCATCATCATCTCAGCCATAGTACGTCCACTGTTGAACATAGGCCTCCCCTTTAGATCTCCACATATATTATACCGGTTGGAAGCGACCTGCATCTAGCGTCTTCCGGCGACCTTCACAAGGTCGTCTGTCCACCTTGTTGGTGGACGTCATACGCTGCGCTTGCTAGTCCGCATCTTAATAAAGCGAAAAAGATGTCTGTTGTTTGGTTTTGGGTCGGATGCTATGAGCGAATTATATGATTACAGTCTCTATATTTTTGAAATATGTATTTTTGTGAAGAAAATTACAATTTATTTGAAACTTGCATTTACAGGCCAAATACACGAGCACCGCAAAAAGATAGACTTCGGCTTCCACCAATAAATCTAAAATTATTATGGAAAAATGTTTACTACATGTCGATAATAATATATATAATCATTTACCAAATAGTCTTCAAGACTTACCACTGACAATATTAAAAAAAAAACTTTTCAAACTATTATTATTCAAAAGATATTATACCATTACGGACTATTTAGAAGAAAAATCAATAGAATATAAAATTTATAATTTAGATTAATGGACATGACTATAAATACATTTTGCACGCCATCTAATGCCAGGATATGCTGCAACAAACTAACTGTAACATCTTATTTACCATATTCTAGTAAATAAATATTTTTTATTTTGATTTGATTTCAACTTATTCTTGAAAATTTCGTATCTTTCGACAAATTTACACCAAGCTTAATAATAAAACTTACCCTAGTCTTCTGCGGACATGAAGCTCCAGGTATCTCCAGAAGTAAGGAAGCTATTTGTATGAGGGCCGCCAACTGCTTCTTCACAATGACGTCTCTCTCATCAGGGATGCTGTCCTCTTCAATGTGCTCGAGCGCTGTGTGGATTGTTTCCAGAATATTCGCCAGGCATTCCGCTCCTGATGTACCGTCGTTGCTTTCGGCTGTAGGAAAAAAATATTGGTTCATTATGATGGATACCGTACATGTCCGGGCACAAGCAAGTATATAATATAGGTAGGTACCTACACATAGAATTAAAAAATATTATGTTCTCCTACCATATTGATTTTATTACATTTTGCGTTTCATGAACGTATTTTGGAAGGCATGCTAATACGAAATAGGTCTCATTTTAGAGTAGAAACCAGTATTTCATGAGAAAATCGAGTATGAATTTTGTCTCAGGTCAAAGAAATAGGCAGATAGAACGCTCAGAATACGCGAGTGTCTCCACCAAAGTTAATACAAAATCAAATAGAATTACATTCCATAATGTTTTCTTTGTTTTTGAGAACAACTTTTACGATGGTTAAAGACACGAGACGGCATATTTTGGAAGAAAACAACAACGACGCGCAGCTTGGTACGACCCGTAGCTTGGTACTGTCGCGACTTTGTATTCGATTTTGATTTTGTATTAACTTTGGTGGACCCACTCACGTATTCTGAGCGCTCTGTCTGCCTATTTCTTTGATCTGAGAATTTTGTATTCTTTTATTGCTCGTGACTTGTACAAATCTATAAGAGAAAGAGGTCCGTTTTAATTTCTTCGATAGTTTTCGTAGTACTTACTGATAGCCAACAGAAAACTGTCCATCTTGAGCGAATAGAGAGGCGAGAACAACAACGTGAGGCAAGTCTTGAACACCTCCAAACACGCCAGGGTCGTCTGGTCGTCGAACTCGCACATATGTTGGAACCTAGTGCCATGAGATTAGAGTTCAATTTCGGACAAATTATGTGGTGTATGGGGAGCTATCAGCTATTAATTTTCTAGACAAATACTAATACGAGATTTTGAAGTGAAAACTTCGTCAGCATATTGGTCACGGCACCACATGTGACTGTTCATAAATTACCCTTGGCTGATAAAATTTTCGTTTTTCTTAAATTACATTAATATGGTGGAAAATGTGGGGTGGGGGGACCCCATATTTTCCACTATACCAACAGTCACATGTTGTAGTCGTGATTTGAAAGGTGATGAAACGAAAAAGCGACGAAAAACGCAAATTCGTATTCATTCGCGACATGACGCGCCGTTACTGGAAATTTGTACCTTTTCGTGTAGTAAATAAAGTTATATTTTGAGTCGATCTATTTGATGGTTATTGGCCATTTATACAAATACAAATAATTTATTTCACTTCACAAAATTAGTACTACATCTAGTAGTTGAAGTGTCCTTTTAGGCGTTATTTGCCTGTGTTAAGGCACTTTGCTCAACAATAATAATTTTGGTTTTACAGAAAGAATAGATAATTATTCCAAGTTGTAATGACTAAAATTTCTTACCTAGAAACACATCTATTGTATAAGATGTTGGCTATGCTGACCACGTGTGTAGCTACTGCCTTCTTGTCCAACTGATCTCCCAGCAGTACTGAGTGCACACATCGCAGCACCCACGCGTGGAAGTCGCGACGACCACGGATCTGGTTGCGTTGTTCTAAAGAAGACCAGGCCACGTTCTCACTGTTGGGAAACCATAAATAGACAATAACTTATTAATACACACAACACACCTAGACAAGGGGTAAACGTTTAAGCTCATTAGTCTTTGATAGATTTTCAACTTTATGCAATAAGATATAAAGTTGAAAATCTATAGATTACAATCGCATACGCAAAGTGTTCGCGAACAAAAGTTACGTAACATTGCCGATGGTTGCAGACTCTCAGAGGCTAAGCGTGGTACCAGCTTAATACTGCTGAGGGTCTTAAACGGCCACTGCGTTGCGAGAAATCATTTATCATCATCATATCAGCCGTAAGACTTCCACTGCTGAACATAGGCCTCCCCTTTAGACTTCCAATGGGATCAGTTGTAAGCGGCCTGCATCCAGCGTGATCCTGTGGCCTTCAATGATCGTCTGCCCACCTAGTGGGTGGACGTCCTACGCTGCGCTTGCCGGTGCGTGCGTGGTCTCCATTCGAAAACCTTAAGCTGGGTATCCACTATGTTCGCGAACCTCTTGGGCTCCGCGCTCTTGCAACAGCTCCGCATAGTGGATACGTTTGCGAACTTGGAGCGCGAGCGGTGCGCGCTCCGCGCTCAGCACTCCGCGCGGTGGCGGTAAATTGGGCGAACACAAAGGGGAGCTCAGTCTGTTAGCGGACGCGCGAGAGGGAGATGCGATAGAGATGCGCGCACCGTCTCCATCAGAGCGGTTACGGGAGCGCGGATGTAATGGATACCCAGCTTTACGGCCCCATCGGCCATCAGTTCTGCGTGCTATATGGCCTGCCCACTGCCATTTCAACTTGCTAATTCGTTGGGCTATGTCGGTAACTTTGGTTTGTCTACGAATCTCCTCATTTCTGAGTCGATCGCTCAGAGAGATTACGAGCATAACCCTCTCCATAATGGAGAGAATCCTGGAATATTGGAGGAAATAAATATATGGCCGTTATAGACCTTCTGTACCCTTAGCACGAGTTTTCACTCTTTTACTTTACAGCGTCTTTCCAGTATTTACAGCGTTTCTTGTTTGAAAAAATGGAACAGCGCCTCTGATGTCCGAAGAAGGAACTCTGTCAATTTGAAATTGTCGACGTTCCAGTTTACTTTACGTCTCAAATACTGAAAACTCGTGCTGGGTACTGAAGTGCTGCACAAAATGTTAGCGTACAAAAACTGTACCTCACATTATAGAATAGAATAGAATAGAATAGAATACTCTTTATTATGTACACCATACAAATTACAGAAAACATCCAATCGACAATCTTATAAATAGGGTGACACAATGGGCGTTCTTGTCGCTAAAAGCGATCTTTTCAAGACAACCTTTGGATCATCATCAGCCTATTAATGTTCCCACTGCTGGGACACAGGCCTCCTCTCTGTGAGAGGGGGTGGGCCATAATCCACCACGCGGGCCCAGTGCGGATTGGTGGATGTCACATGTCTTCGAATTTTTGGTTCTAGGACATGCCGGTTTCCTCACGATGTTTTCCTTCACCGTTTTGAGAGCAGTGGTGATGAAATAAATTACACAAAGTAATGCGCCTGCCGGGATTCGAACCCACGACCTACAACTCGTAAGTCGGGGCCGATACCACTGGGCCACCACTGCTCTCACCTTTGGATGGATTAGAAAAATAAAGGAGAAACAATACACATTATTTTGGTGGAATCGTACCACAGACAGCTTGTAGACCTACCTGTATAAAAGTTCAATGATCCTCACACAAAACTTGGTATCCCATACGCAAGGCAGCTGTTTGAAGGGTCCTGCCTTATCTTTCACCAAGTTGTTCAGCTTCACCGGCGCTTTGCCTTTGTCCTTCTGGGACTTCTGACTCTTTTGTGTCTTCACTGACTCGCGTGTCTCGTTTAGAGACTTGTTGCCTTTCTTTGCTGTTTTTGGTGGTACCTTAAATGAAGATTTTAAGAAATACAGTCGGAATTCAGAACCTCCTCCTTTTTTGAAGTCGTTTAAAAATTAAATGTCTTCTGGTTGCGTCGACTAAGGGTGCTTCCACATCTATCGACGCGGAATCGGCTTTTCCGTCGCCCTTTCTCTTTCTGTCGCTTAGAACTGCCATTTGCTAGACCGAGACAAAGCGATAGCACGCGGCCGCCTCGAGGATTCCGCCGCGTGCTATCGCATTATGCTTTCTGTCTCGGTCTAGCAAATGGCAGTTCTAAGCGACAGAAAGAAAAAGGGCGACGGAAAAAGCCGATTCCGCGTCGATAGATGTGGGAGCACCCTAAGGGACTTTACCCAAGATGCGATGCGACGCGATTCGACCGATTCCAACTACAAGTAAAAATCAACCTTACCACTTTTAAGAAATAATGATACAATTCGATTGACTTGACGTCGTCGTGGCGATCGCTTTTTGTTTTTCATCTACCCGTAGATATCAACGTGTTTTCTGTCATATGGCGTAGTGGTAAGGTTGGTTTTCACTTGTAGTAATTGGAATCGATCGCATCTCGCTATGGATAAAGTCCCTTAGTAATAAGGTACAGACTGAAAAAAAAGGATAAGGGTATGAAAAATATACTTCTTTAGGCACAATACCTTAGTGTGTTCCAGTAGCTGATTGCAAGCTTTAAATAATTTGTAAACGTTGTTAGCGGCGTTGTCACTGTTAGGATTCCATTGTAGTATTGTATGTGCTATCAAAGTTTCATAGCATTGTAAAGCTTGTTGTACTTTCAGGCATTTGGCTTTTGATTCTGGTGTTAGATCTGAAAGACCGGGTTCCTCCTGTAATGAGATTTTTTTTTATTATGGCAAGAAAAACGAAAGATGAAAAGATGATTAACGACATACGCCACAAATGTACAATAAAAGAAAAAAAAACAGACCTCTAGAGCCCCAAAGGCACAATTTTGTGCCACCAAACCCCGATCGATTTTAAAAGTATATTATTGGAAAAATTAGTCTTAAAACCGGTCAGGGTTTGGTGGCACAAAATTGTGCCATTGGGGCCCTAGAGGATCATCAAAACTAAACAAGAAAAAAAATATATAATCTTCAAAATACGGCTGCGACAAATAGGCCCAGTTCAATATAATGCCGGTCAGCTAGTAACCGACCCTGTGACACACTGATGCGAGTTTAAAAAAAAAACTGCGGCCCGATTTAGCGTTGACAAAAAATAATTTAATACTCGAAGACATGTGGCATCTAACGCCCCACATTGAGCCTGGGTTGTGACACCCACATCCTCTTACAAAGAGGAGCCCTGTGTCCCAACTGTGGGAACATTATAGGCTGATTGATAAATTGCAGAGTAAGCAAGTTCAGTGGGCCAGTCAAATTCAACAAAACGTGTTTTTATTTCAAACTCGATAATTTATTGGATGTCGATTCTATTGGTAAGAGTTCACAGGTCCGCATCGCTCGTATCGTACGTAACGGATTTTAGTTTGCCTTGTATGAAAACGCATACAACTGCGTCCACTGACCCGCATCGTACGGACGGCTCATCGGCAATGCCTTAATGCGATGCGTACCGATTACGTCATACGGAATGCCGGTCAGTGGAAGTCATGAAGGTACTGGCATCGGCAATCCGATTGCTGATACTCGCGTCGGCAATCCGATCGCTGCCGACACAGAAATCTGTTTGATGCGATGCGTCCGATACGTACGATACCTGTGGACCTTATATTAGAGCTCGTAGCTGAAATAAGACTCACCATATCAATGTTCACAAACTGCTCGTTATCACAGAGCTGCTGCATGATCCTGGACAGCTTACTCTTCAGGTAAGCGTTACCGGTCTCCACCGACTGGCTCGCCAGGATGTCTTCCAGATCCTCCTCCTCACTGGGCTGCAGGAACTGGGCTGCGGCGTACAGCAGCTGGGCTATAGGCTCCTGGTAATTTTTTTTTTTAGCGTGGGAAAATCATCAAATGGGTCTTCCCGCCCCGGGCAGGGCGGGAGGGACTGTCAGACTTCTACTGACTAAAATCCACGGTGTCCTTCAGTAGCCTGTTATGTTCCGGGGTCACGGTAAGGAAATAATCCCGCGACCCCGGCAGGCTTTGGCCCTCTGAGAGGGGGCCCAGTTATTATAGGTTCCTGGTAATGGAAAAATGTCGGGGGAGTGTCGAAAATAATAATAATATTCCACAACTATCACAAGACGCCATCTAGTCCCAAGCTAAGCAGAGCTTGTGTTATGGGTACTAGACAACTGATAAACATACTTATATTCTAAATATATACATATTATAGGTAAATTACACCCAGACACGGAACAATTAATGATCGTGCTCATCACACAAACATTATTCCTGGGTGGGAATTAAAGCCACGACCTCCGACTTACAACTACACCAACACCCCATTCAAAAGTCAAAATGTCAGGACTTTAAAAGATAGATGTCGAAAGCCTGCCGGGGACGCGGGACTAACTAGCTACAGTTACCCCAAAACGTAAAGGGCTATTGAAGGACACCGTGGTTTATAATCAGTACAAGTCTGACAGTCTCTCCTGTCCTGTATGGGAGGACTCATTTGATGATTATACCATGCTAAAAAAAGTTGGAGCAAACTACCTTTAAAAAAAAATTTAAGTAGGTTACTTTTACTGTTACTGTCAGCCTGTATCATCCCACTGCTGGGCAAAGGCCTCTCCCCATGACTTCCAGCTGTTTCGATCTAGGGCTAGTGTGAGCCACTGGTTGTTAGTTTTGTCCAGCTCATCCCGCCATCTTCTGCGAGGTCTGCGGCGACGCCTTCTGGCTGTGTCAGGCCTCCACATGGTAGTAATTTTGGCCCACATAAAGTAAAGTAAGTACTTACTATTAAAACAGCAGTAGCTCCATTTATCTGCACACACTTGTTGATAAGTATCGAGACGGGTCCCGGACCCTCGGGCAAGTACTTGCTCAAGTGCTCATACAACAACTCCAAGATGGACTCGTGGAGAAACTGCTTGTCTTTCGCGCAGCTGTGTAATTCTACAAACAAAAAAAAAGATCACAATGTAAATATAGTGTTTACTGCAATCATCATCATCATCATCATCAGCCTATATTGTTCCCACTGCTAGGACACAGGCCTCCTCTCTGAGAGGGAGTGGGCTATACTCCACCACGCGGGCCCAGTGCAGGTTGGTAGAGAATGCCTATGGCATTAAGTCTGCCTTTGTACTGTAATATGTGCATTAAGTTTTAATAAATAAAATAAATTAATTGAAATCTGTTATGCTTGTCAGAATTGTGAAAAATAATGGACACATACTTTTTTTTTTAATTAATGAAAATTGACAAAAATAAAACGCTTCCAAGTTCGGGAGTGGGGGGCTTGTAACGTCATAAAGCTTGTAGAATTATACCGACTGAGTGACATTATGTGACTTTTAGAAAGGTTGAATCTTCGTTAAATTTGGTTTACGTAACAAAAGAAAAAATGTGGGTATATAATTTTTTTATAATCTACATTTCGGACTTATTCCCAACTATATTGGGGTCGGCTTCCAGTCGAACCAGATGCAGCTGAATATTAGTATTTCACATGGAACAATATAATAACCGACGTCATCGTGAGGGTCGCGGGCAGCCGATGGATGCAAGTGGCGAATTGTCGTTCGGCGTGGCGGTCTAAGGGGGAGGCCTATGTTCAGCAGTGGACGTCCTCCGGCTGTTGATGATGATGATGATGAATATAATAATCTATATTTCGGACTAACACAATATTTTTAGTAAAATATGGAAACATCAAAATCGGTTCATCCAGTCGTAAGTTATGTGGTAACAAACAAAATACAGTCGAAGTGAGAACCTCTTCCTTTTTTGAAGTCGGTTTAAAAGGTGCAAATTTGGAGAGACAGAAAATATTATTGTTTCCTAATTCTTTTGTAGAAAATGCAATGATACTTTAAATGTAGCTAAGTTGATCAAAGGTAAAATAATACTAAGTTTAATACTAAGTTAAGTAAAATAAGTTATAATACTTACTGGAATACAACAGTTGTTTGACAAGCGCGTCTTGTACAAGACATCGGCGAAGTATCGATATAACCTCCATACACATTGCCTCGTTACGAACACGCGAAGTTACACTGCAAATGATAATAGTAAAAAATATGACAAGGCAAAAAGTCAGGCTTTAATGTTACAGTAACCTGGGCCTGTAGCCAAATGGCAAGCGACAATCGTTATCTTTCAGCAGTTGCTAATACATTTTCAACTTTATACCCCATCGCATAAAGTTGAAAATCTAGTAAAGACTGCTGAGCGATAGCGAACGAAACAAACGAAAACGATCTGTAATCTTTAATAGATTTTCAACTTTATGTATTGGGTATAAAGTTGAAAATATATTTGCGACTACTGAATGTTAGCGATTGTCGATTGCCGTTTGCCTATAGGGCCTGGTGGCCCAACATGACGCCATAAAGCTAGAGTAGTTACACTGTGGGAACGAGCTCTAAACGACTTGTATAGTTCTGTCTAAGAAACGTTGGCTTGATGTCGTAAGGGACGATATGCGTGCTAATGGGCTTACGGCAGGAGATGCACAAGACCGTGCGAAGTGGAGGCGGTTATGTAGGAAGGCGGACCCCGGGCACCGAGGTGGAAGCTAAGGAAGCAATCGGGATTAACGCCCTGAGGATGATGATGATGATGACTTGTATAGTTCTGTCTCTTTCCCACAATGGAACTTCTCTCGCTTTATGACTGATAGGGCCCCAAACATTCTTTCAAGTCACTCACGTCATGTTATGTACTAGCTACAAACTCACACATTCCCCTGCTGCGTGGCGTGCAGGTCTACCGTCAGCTGCGTGAGGTAGGAGTGCGCGCTGTACTGCTCGCTGTAGCTCTGACTGTTGCTGGCTGTGCCGCCACTCACGCGCACGTTGCGCAGCACTGACAGGAAGCCGGACAAAGACAGGCAGCGATGCTGGGAGTCTCTGGAGATGAAAGGCATACGTTAAGTTTATGATGACGCTAACAGCGCGTTCACGACTTTGGTCTAAGCGGTGAGCAGTGCGGTGGGCGGTGTGGCAGTCGGTGTCGTAGAGCGTTGTGCTGGCCACGTCCTCACAGTAGCTGCTGCCGACCACCTCACTCACGCACCGCAATTCGAACAGTTCTATCTCGTGGCCGCTGTAAGAATTGGTTCGACAAACCGCACGCGTTTTCGCCACTGGCAGCGCCTCGTGCCGTGTTTCAAACACGACAAGGTCGTAAACGGCCTGTTAGTCTGGTTTGCACTAAGTATTCTCTTACCTAGAATAAAGTCCTTTCCTGCACACCATAACCAGGGTATCCCTAGTCCTAGTACTAAAGTTGAGGAGTGGATGTACAGCATCCAGGACTGCTGCAGCCGGCCTGTAGTCTGTGGGGGAAGGCTGACAGTTCTCCAGAATGGTAGCCAGTTGTGTGCAACGTTCTACTGATACCGGGGTCAACTTGCAGAGGACGTATAGGCAATCTGGAAAGTAAGTTGTGGTATAAGCCCGTGCATTGAAGAAACAATTCTAAAATGACGGCTTTTACTTGCGTTGACAGATAGTACAATCAGCATATTATAAGATTTCAAATTGAAGTTTTTTTTTAAATTAAAAATAATAAAAACAAGACTGGATCACAATAATTTCTCAAACTTAACCTAACAATAAAACAAAATTAAATTAAAACAACAATAATCAACAGGTAACAACGGAAAAATAACAGAAAACTATAGTAAATATTCTTAAAAAAGATCACTGAGCGCGTCAAGTTCAAGACAAATTTTTCTGCTTACGCTACGCGCGGGAGTGAGTATAGACGGCACTAGTGTGCGAGCGGAAGAACACAATAAGCGCCCCCATTTAAGAATCCTTTCTTCAATGAACCGGGTTATACTTGGGGACCAACGAATGTTGGTCTAGTGGTTAGTGACCCTGACTGCTATGCCGGAGGTCGTGGGTTCGATTCCCACCCAGGGCAAATGTTTGTGCGATGAGCACGATCATTTGTTCTGTCTGGGTGTAATTTATCTATAATGTGTATTTAGAAATGTATAAGTATGTTTATCAGTTGTCTAGTACCCATAACACAAGCTCTGCTTAGCTTGGGACTAGATGGCGATGTGAGATAGTTGTAGAATATTATATTATTATAAAAAACACTCGCAATTCGACTGATTCCAACTACACGCGAAAATCGACATAAAGTGCGGTTATATACGGTACATACCGCACCGCACTTTATGTCATAATATGTCGTAGAGGTAAAGATGATTTTCGCGTGTCGTTGGAATCTGTCGAATTGCGTCGCATCGCGTCGTCAGTAAGCTCCCTTACTCTATATGCTTCATTATATTATTTTACTATCATTGTACCTGCATACTGCCTCTGCGTAGTATCGCTACACAGTCTGTCAGCTAGCTGGCTCAGTATATGGCCGGCTGTCTCGGGCTGCGCCTTGCTGAGTCGCACCAGGATTAACTTGCCGTGCGACCAACATGTTGGAGCGACTGGCTTTAGCCGGGATACAGAGAGGAGGAGGAATGCTAGGTTTATAAGACCGACTACTGTTAGTTGGCGGTGGTTGGCACTGGAACAAAAAGTTCAAAATGTTATGTGAGCTACTACTGTTTTGTTGATTTCATGGTCACAATGTGGTTACTGATCTAAAGTTTGTACCCCAAATTGGACAGTGTAATTTACTTGGGTTATTTGAACAAACATGGCGTGAAGGAGGAGGGTGAAGTGAGAAGGAGATGTGAAGAAGGACTGCTCCTTCTTCTCCACCCTAAAGGGCTTTTTTATCGTGGTAAAATCAACGAATGCCCACGCAGGGCAAGACGGGAGGGACTGTCAGACTTATACTGACTAACATCCACGGTGTCCTTCAATAGCCCATACGTTCCGCAGCCAGAGTGACCTGATAGTTCCGCGACCTTGGCAGGCTCTGGCCTTCTAAGGGGGCCCCGTTATATTGTTGACAGTTCTTTGAGACGCATGAAACACGACGCGCCGCCGTCGACCCGGGCATGGTCCATGATCGGACAACAAGTCGCCTATTGTGGAGGAGGAGGGTGGAGTGAGAAGGAGAAGTGAAGGAGGACTGCTCCTTCATGTCCACCCTACAGGGTGTGGCCTAAAAGTTTTGTTGACAGATAATTACCTCTCAGTAGTGATGAGTTTGAGTACGCAGACCACATCGACGTCGGGGGGCATGACTGCGCGCACCCACGCTGATTCTTTAGCTCTTAGATCGTCCATGGCACGCTGTTCTATCGCTGATTTTATTACCTGTAATATTTGGACGGTCATTTAAATTGTATGCCGGAAAAGGTACCTACTTTAGGCCCCGGTACCTACTTTAGGCCCCGGACTATAATGCCGCTGAAGCGTCTTAACCTTTGAGATTGAGGCTTCAAAGTTTTTCAACAGAGGAAATCTTTCACCTACTCGTAAATGTGATTTTAGTGAGCACGTTATGCAGTTATTGAAGGTTGTCTGGAAATATTCATCATTTATTAAATTTTCAGTTAGTTTTAAATGTTAGTTAGATGGGTAGTAACTCCAGATAAAATACTGATACATAGCTGAATTAAACTAGTTTCCCCAAATCTAATTAGTGAAATTTATTGTCAGTTTTTTTTAGACACATAGCATTTAATTTTTTATCAATTAATATTGACATAAAAAAACGTATCAAACTTTAGTGTGACATCATAACGCGCTTAACATTAAACCGAGTCAATTTTTATTTACGTATTAGTTTTTTCGTAGTTTTTTTTTTTTTTTTTTTTTTTTTTTTTTTAACGTGGTAAAATCATCAAATGAGTCCTCCCACCCCGGGCAGGGCGGGAGGGACTGTCAGACTTGTACTGACTAAAATCCACGGTGTCCTTCAGTAGCCCTTTATGTACCGGGGTCACGGTGAGGAAATAATCCCGCAACCCCGGCAGGCTTTGGCCCTCTGAGAGGGGGGCCCCGTCATTATGCTGACGCTCTTTGAGGCGCGCGTGGGACACAACGCGCCGTCGACCCGGGCATGGTCCTTGGTCGGGCAGCGAGTTGCCCTTTACTCGCTGCCCGCATGCCCGCGCCTACGGTGGCCGGAGATCATCAAGCGACGTCCGTCGCCGTGGGCGCCTACCACTGCGGCTGGGGCGGAGGGAGGACGCTGTCCTCTCTCGCTCGCGGCCTGCCTCCTCCTTGACGAGCATTACTGCCTCGCAGAAGGAGCTGACCGCTTCCCACTCCGTCTCGCCCCGCAGCATGGCCGCAACCAATGCCGGGCGCGAGAGGTCTCCGCCTATCGCAGCCGTGAGGACACGTCGGTGCTCCGCCCAAGCTGGGCAGTCTTGCACCGTATGCTCCACCGTGTCCTCCGGGCGATCTTCGCAGTGGTGACACCCAGGCGTCTCCTCCTTTCGCATCAGCCACAGGTACCTCCCGAAACTTCCGTGTCCGGTGAGGACCTGCGTCAAGCGGTAGGTCAGGACGCCATGACTTCTCTCCAGCCACTCCTCAAAGAGGGGTCTTACCGCCGCAATTGCGGCGTGCCCGAACGTGTTTGGGGTTAAGGTGAGATTAAGATAATACTAAGATTGCAGATTTTAAAGATATATTTCAGTACTATAAATGGGGTAATAACCTCATCCTTTTCTCTCTCGGGAGCATGTTCGGGTCAATCACCGAACATGCTCCCGAGGGAGAAAAGGATGATGTATGATAATACTTACATCCAAACAAACAGATCTAAAATCCGCTCCCTTTTCAGACATGGCAAGAGCCAGGTCTATGATGAAGGGAGCCCTCAACAGCTGGGTCTTCGGCCAGGACCTGATGTGCTTGCGGACCAGCTCAGGGTCGGCCGCGCCTTGCGAGATGTGGTAGATACAGGTGGACAGACAACGACTTAGTTCTGCTGAACTGTGGGGGACTGGGAGAGATTTTGTGATTAGCATTTATAGGTAGAATTATTCATGTACTTACACAGATTTCATACAGCGAAAGAATAAAGTGGATATGCCTCGAATCCCGAAATTACATTTTAAGCAGAAAATGGCCGTGTTTTATTAAATAAGAAAATTATTTACTTTTAAAAAATTGATTTGTCTAATCTATCTCTGATGTTTTTATTGTTTTTATTTATTTGTAATAATGTTTCTCGATCTTGTAAAAGTGGCCGGAAGAAACTGGATAGCCATAACACAAAACCACCAGAAGTGGACAGATTTGGAAGAGCCCTACACTCAGCATTGGATGACTAAAGGTTGAAGAAGAAGAAGAAAGTTTTCCACACAAAATCCCGAGTCGAGTCTATTAGAAATCCCGGGAAGATCCGTCTGAACTCAGCATGGTTTCAACTCAGCATAGCTGACTGTTCAGCATTTTCTGTCCAGATTTTGTATCAGCCAACCGTACCCAATATTAATTGTGGAATAGTAAAGATAGAAGATGGTATGGTCATGATAAGGAGTGATGACACTCATGTGACTTAAGAGAATGAATGTGAGTGGAAAAGACTGTTGGAGATGAAAAGAAAGGCCAAAGAAAAGATGGATTATGTGTGTAATGATATGAATATGATGAAAACGTATTGCGGAGACGCCAAATAAAATGGGAAAAGTCAGGAAGTTGATCATGAGTCAACATAGCCTCAAGACAGGTTTACATTTGTTTCACTCACCTATATCATCTATATCAATGGTAGTAGATTCAGAATCCTGCGGCGGAGGCTCCAACTTGCTGTACAGGCGCACACTGAAGTAGTAGCTGAGATGTGATAGTACTATCTCTAAGTGGTACGTCTTGCATAGTCTGAAAAGTTATTATGGAATTGGAGAAATGAATGAAATGATGAAGTGACTAAAAAGCGTTAATCTCAAAAAGTACTGGTTGGAATTGAAAAAACATTTTAGAAGACATGAAACAACGATATGCTAAAATTTGCAAAAATCCGGTTTAAAAAAACAGTTACATATTTATTATTACTATGTCAAATTTCGCCATGGGCCTGGTTGAGAATTAACTGTAAGCATCAAAAAAGGAGGCGGGCCGCGTGAGAGAGAGGACAGCGTCCTCTATGCACCCCAGCTGCAGTGGTAGACGCCCACGGCGACAGACGTCGGCGTCGGCAGACGATCTCCGGCCACCGTAGGCGCGGGCATGCGGGCGGCGAATAATCAGTGACTCGCTGTCCGACCATGGACCACGCCCGGGTCGACAGAGCGTTGTGTTCCACGCGCGCCTCAAAGAGTGTCAGCATGATGACGGGACCCCCTTTAGAGGGCCAAAGCCTGCCGGGGTCGCGGGGACAAGAGTTACCGTGACCCCAGAACGTAAAAGGCTATTGAACCGACACCGTGGATTTTAGTCAGTACGAGTCTGGCAGACCGTCCCGCTCTGCCCTGGGTGGGTAGTCATCAGTAGTTAACACAATTAAAAATAAAAAAAATAGCTATGTGTAAGTTATTAAGATTAACTCACTTGAGTAACTGATGCACCAATGGAGGCAGTGAGTCGGGTGCCGCGTCTATGATGTAGGAACATATCTTGTTGACCACCTGCTTGTGATCATTGCGTGATAGCTGCATGTCTCTGAAAATAAGAATAAATTAAAATAAAATATTGTCATTCTCTAAAATAATTTGAGAGATGTTTCTTTGTATAACATTGATTTGATTGAATACCTGAATAGGGTAGTTTCCAGGGTCAAAATAATTGCATTCTATTTAGTCCGTATTTTAGATTATAAAAAATATTGGACACGTATTTTTTCTTTTTTCGATTAAACAAAAAAGAACAAAGATAAGCGAAAAATGCCACGCATCGTGACGTCACACGTAACTTTAATAGGCTATATCTTTGTCATTTTTGGTCTTATTTACAAATAAAAAAATACGTGTCCCTTATTTTTGGATAATCTAAAAGACGGACTAATTACATTTTTTAGGCAACTAGCCTATTGTTATATTAAGAAAATGTTAATTTAAATTGTCACTGAGAGTTACTGCAGAGATTTTAATGTTTCTGGTAAACAAACAAATTATTTAAAAAAAAATATTCATTTATGTTTGTTTGACACTAAAAAGCTTTTAAACACTAACTTGAACATAGCAGTAAGCTGCACAAGCTGTTTCTCAGTCCAGCGACACTGGCAAAGTGTGTGGATGCACTGTTCTTTGTACTCTGTGCCCGTCAGCTCCGAGCCACAGTGCTTGATAGTGTCATGTGTTGATATTGCATTGATACATTCTGGTAGGACGTCACGCCAACTGGAAACAGGGAATAGAAAAAGCATTACCGTATATGTTTTATGGTTTTTCAATGTGTCCATTATATTTCATTATTTTATGCTGTAAGAAAAAAAGTACCTTAATAAATAAGAATTGATATACTGGGAACGAGAACTATTAAACCGCACATGGCAAGGGCTTGACACTTGTAGCTGCATAAAAGCCTATTCGCACACAACTGTGCCAACATATTCCGTACCGTACCATTCCGTGTCGTAATCAGTGCTGTATTGATCAGTGTCAATGAAATATGAGATTGTACAATTCATTTTTTACGATGCTATCCATACTCATCAGTGTCAGTGCCGTTCAGTGATGTTCGTTCACTCGTATATATGAATAGCATGTTACGTCACGGAATGTGTTAGCACTGTTGTGTTCGGATAGGCCTTTATTCATATCTTTAATTCTTTGTGCACTCACATCATATTAACATCAGTATCCTGTACAATGGCCTGAACACTGTCATTGGACCAGCGCACCAGGTCATCTGCTGGCAACCTCGGCAGCTCCATACAGACTCGGCTAATGACATCACCGCAGTGAGTGAGGGATGTGGACTCTTTTCTCATGGTCTGCAGGACTATGTCCACTACCTGTAAATCATTGGAATGTAGGTATAACATGCTTGTGTATGTTGCGATAGAAGTATGTGGTGATAAGAACTTGAAATAGGATATTCAGAATATTTTATTTTTTAAATGTTGTGGCAAATCAAACCCTTTGCTTTTGTAGTGTGTGGTGGACCAAACAGGACCTCTGGTTGTAACCAAAAGTCCACTTTAGGTCTCTGGTCTTAGTAGCAGTATTATTTTTTGCATTATTTTTTATTATATGGCCGTTAAAAGCATGTTGAATTGAACAAACAAAGTCACTCTCCCACTGTAAATTCTAATGCTAATGTTAGTGACTTTGTTATAGTTAAATGTTTGAAGTCCTCCTCCATGCAGAGGTGTCACAAAATAGCCTAAAAATAAACCTAGAACTTTACTAAGCCCAAGACTTTACAAAGGTTATGGTTAGCTGATACAAAATCTGGACAGAAAATGCTGAACAGTAAGGTATCTCGCTCTGTCACTCTTGTCTGAACTCAGCATGGTTTCAGCCGATAATTTTGTCAGCATAGCTGACTGTTCAGAATTTTTTGTCCTGATTTTGTATTGGCTAACCGTACCCATAAATTCTCAATCTAACAGGCCTGAAAGATTTGAGAATCATGTCAATAACATGAATTAGGACTGAATTCTTTCATGACTGTTGATAATACAATTACCTATAATCAAGTATAAATTTCCTGTTTACTTCAATATTATTATCTTTGTTTTTAATAGTGAACAAGTCAGTACATGTTCAGTCAATGTTGTTGTTTACCTTAACCTTATTCCTGCAGGCAGTATCCGGAAATCCATTTAAAATACAATTCAACAGATCTCCTCCATCACTATTCACGATACGCCGCGGTAAAAACTTTAATATCTGCAAATAAATAAATAAAATCTTGTTACAAATACGGTGACTTAGAAACTTTATTTGAATTGTTTAATTGCTATACCTGATCGATTTTCATCTGGCAATATTCACGTAATTCTTCACGTTTGCCTGGTACATGTCCAAATTCTTTTATTTTACTAAAAACTTTGCTCACATCCATTTTAAAACAATTTTTATTTCACAAAATTCTTGTTTTCGTGCTCACCCGCCAAAACAACAAAACATCACAGATTATATTTAGCAACTGTCAAAAAACCGGAATTCCCGTTCCAAATTTTTCTTTGTCTATTACTGTTCCCACACTTTCGCATCCCTATTTTGTTTTTTAGAATTGGCAACACCAGAAAAACGTTCCAGCTCCCCAGCTCTCTCATTTTTTTGAATCTTTAACATCATTGTGAACACCATGCAGCGAAGATTAATGATTTTTTTGTTGTTAATTTTTCATTTAATTGATAACAAAATTACAAAAATGTAATAAGATTATTTATTTTTAGTTTTGATAAATTACAAGAGATTTTCTTTTGAAATAACATTTTTAAAACTGCAATATTTTTAATGGCATCCCCGTAACGTCTTTTTGATGACGTCATCAGTTTATGTTTAGCGAGTGAGAAGTTACGAAATTCACGAATTTCATTTTATCGCGCACGTTTGTGTACAATTTACTGTACGCGGTTTTACATTTGTAAATCGTTACATATCAATCATACAAAATAATTTAGGACGTTCAGAATCGAGCATCCATACGTAGTGTAACTGAAAGTCACCGAGACGTTGGTTACGTTACTTTTGGCGGCATCGCATGAAGCCACAGAAATAGATTTCCTTGTGCAATATTCGGTGTATTAAAAATTCGGTGAAGTAATTTGAATATTGGTGGAATTCCGGTGAGATCATCAACCTTGGGTCGTTGGGAGCGAGGTGTGAAGATGGTGTGAAGTCAGTGATAACAGCAAGTCAGTATCAGTGATAGAAGCATGGAGAACCCAACGGTTAGCGGATTGAGGTCAAGGTCTCGCTCGAAGACACCCTTCCTGCGGTCGAGCTGCGACCATGAGAACTGCCTGGAGGGCGAGGAACACACCCATCACCAGAAGTCAGGGCGCAAAACGCCTGTGAAGCGAAGCACCCCTGTCAAGTGAGTATTGTTCCATTTTCGAATTTCTAAAAGCCATAGTACTGCTCTGCTGTAGCAGTAGAACATTAAAAATAATCAATTAAAAATTCCCAGTTTCATTATTTTCCTATCATAATGCAGTATCAAAGATTATGATAGATAAACCCTGTTTATCAAACCTGTCATTTGTGATAATATTAATAATTTCTTGCTAAACTAGTTTCCATGCTTTTGAATTTTTTTGTAACAAAACGGCACAGTTCATTGCCAAATTCTGTGAATTTTAAATGCTAATGTGTGTTGAACACATGCTTCATTTTTTTGTGTCAATATGAGGTGTTAATGATTCTTATCAAGGTATGTTCTAAATTAGAAGCTCATTACTATGTGAGGTTGGCTTATCAATCTGGATAAGTACATAATCTTTTTTTTAATGTTCACTCATTCATAATTTTAATATTCATAAAGCATTATTGACTTGACTATTCACTAGACTTGTTATTGTGCTATAATATACTTAAGTTTCATATGCTATTTTGTTTTGCTGCATAAAAGGCTTTTGAAAATTTGGGTTACAAAATGCAAAATATTCCTTCAAATGTAACTAATAAGAATATAAGGTTTGCTATCAGCAGATTTTCAATTTTAATATATTGTTGTTTACATGAAAAACTATTACCTAATAGTTTTATTAGAAAACCTATAGTAAAATAGTGCCTAAACAGTAGCTATGGACACATACAATGTTTCTGTAAAATGCTATTTACACAAAATCTTAAGTCCATGAAGGGTAAGTCAGAGCTGTGCCTCCTAACTGGGTCTATGAGTTATAATAATGTTTATGTCAGTATCCTTTTCACCAAGGAACAAGTTAAATATTAGTTTTGATACAAAACTTACAGAATACTTGACAAGTTTAATTATATTTGTTTATAATAAGTTTTGAAACTGTTTCAAACTCAACCCTTCATCAAGGTATACAAAATGTATTCTATATGTTTTGCATACAACATAGCAACAACTTATTTAACAAACAGACACATAACATAAAATTTATAAAACACAACATGTTGCTGAATACACGGCTTAGAGGAATAAACCATTATAGCATATCCATTTGATCTGTTATTTTCAAGTCCCATTTAACTCAAACAAATCAAAGTTTCATACAAATTCCTGATTGAAAAACAATGTTTTTTTTTCTCTGCAACACCGGTAGACTGGTAGAAATAGCATGGTGGACCATATTACTTTAAACTTTTACCACAGTTTTAATAAAAAACATGGAACCATATTGTTTTCTGTACTGCCCTCATAAATGAAAACACAGTCATATAAGTTAGTGTATTTTCATTTACAACGGTGTAAATTGTTCAGCATATAAAAAAATAATTGGAGATATTTTTCAATATTTGTTTACAGCAAATACAGAGCTTCAATCTTCCATTTATATTTACAAAGCCCACTAGTTTCTCAAATGACAGATTGATCTCAAGGTCTTAAGGGCCTGAGTACCAGTAAAGGACAACTTTTGTTGACAATGATGTCACAGCCGTAGTGTGAGGTCACAGCAATAGTGTGAAGTGACCTTGCTATGCACAACACTGATTCTTGGAATTTTTGGTCATGGCTTAAATTTAGAATAAACATAATCCATGTTCAACTTGTTTATTATTATTGAGTGGGCTTTGTGATCAACAAAGTTGTAGAACATTACATACACTGTAAGATCCATCTTTATTAATATTATGAAAGGTATAGTTTGCGACTTTTTGTGTAGGAAAACTCAGGAACTCCTGAACTGATTTTGAAAATTATTCTCCAGTAGAAAGTTAAATTATTTTATGAGTGAAATAATTATTATATTATCATTAACAAATTGCATTTTTGTGAATCCAAGATAGATAGTTAGTAGTTTGTTTTTCATAGGATATTATAGCTATAAGATATTTGGCAAATAAAGTATGTATGTATTCCTGATTAGAGCTACAAATCTTTAAATTAGTGAAAAAGTTCTTCAAATTAGAAATCATACAGAACAGCAAAGTTGAAAGGAGAAACCTACAAGCCCAGCTGTGGGACACTAGGCTATTGAATAAGCTCTAAATTAAAATGGAACAGTAACAAATTCTTGGAACTTTTAGTCATGCTTTATTTAAAATAAGTGTGTAATCCATGTTTATTATTTTATTTATATTTGAGTGACTAAATTAAGTACATATAATAATGCCATTTCATTTAAAGAACTCATATAAGCTCTAATTTACTTAATTTTTCTGAGTCCATCTCTTTAAATTTACTAAATAACTTAGTATCTGTTTATCTCTGAGTAATTTTAGTTTCCTAATGTTCTAGATAGCGGTGATTCACATTAACCTACCAAAGTACAGAAAAAAATGGACAGTCTTTCAAGTCTACTCGCCGACAGAACAAGCTACAAAATCAGAGGTCGACAAATTCTACGATGAATTACGCGAAGTTATCGAAAAATATTCCGAAAACAATATCGTGCTCATGGGAGATTTCAATGCCCAAGTTGGCGTCCAAATACCTGGAGAAGAACATGTATTAGGAAAATATGGAAGAGGCAAAAGAAGTAAAAATGGAGAAAAACTAGTAGAGTTCCTTCTTGAGCAAAACTTAACACTCCTGAACTCCATGTTCCGTAAAAAACCCAAGAACAAATGGACATGGATGTCTCCAGACGGAAAGGTTAAAAACGAAATCGACTACATAATAACGAACAGGGCTAGGGTATTTAGTGATACGGAAATAATACAGAAACTAAATTTTAACACAAACCATCGTATGGTACGCAGCAGTCTAAATGAAAGAAAACCAAAAGCTCCTAGACACTATATGAACCACACGCAAACAAATAACATACAAACGGACACAGAAAATACATTAAAAGATCTGATGGAAGTCGTTGATTCAAATATGGACCAAAGTGTAAAATACAAAAAAATTGAGAATAAGCTTAAGCAAGCAGGAAAACAAACAAACAAGAGAAAAGAAAACATTTTGAGTGAAGGAACGTTAAAACTAATTGAAGATAGAAAGTTATTAATAAAAAAGGATAAAAAGGAGAATCAAAAACAAATATCTAACCTTAGCAAACAGATTCGTGAAAATATGAGGAAGGACAGAAAAATCAGAAGAAACACAATTTTAGAGAATCACATCAGCAAAACGGGAGGAACGAAAAAAGCGCTTAAAGAACTTCGTGAAAAAGGGAAAGAATGGATACCAACGTTAAGAGAAAAGGAAAAAGAACTGCCAGCTACTACTCGAAGTTCAATCCAAAATATAGCAACAAATTATTATCGGTTACTATATTCAAATCAACAAAGCCTTAACGCACAAAATAGTGGTTACAAACAGATGCATGTGACTGAAGGAAACGAAGACATACCAGAAATATTAGTATCGGAAGTAGAAAAAGCAATTAAAAGTCAGAAAATGGATAAAGCACCCGGCCCCGATAAGATTACAAACGAACTTATGAGAGGGACAATCACAGAACTAAGTCCGCTTCTAAGAAAAATCTTTAAAGAGATTCTATATACTGGTAACATCCCTAGTCAATGGGCAGAATCTCATATAATACTTCTCCACAAGAAAGGTCCTAAAGACGATATAGGAAACTACAGACCCATTTCTCTCATCTCAAATGTCTACAAAGTTTTCGCCAAAATCATTTTGGACAGAATCTCTATCAAACTCGACGAAAATCAACCAGTGGAACAAGCGGGGTTCAGGAAAGATTTCAGTACAGTAGACCATATTCACACTATAAAACAACTTATAGAAAAATATAATGAATATAGAAAAACAATTTACATTGCTTTTATAGACTACGCCAAGGCTTTCGACAGCCTCAGACATGAAGTTGTATGGCAAAGCCTAAAAGAGCAAGGCATACAAAACACCTACATCAAGATCATCAAAAATATTTATTGCGAAAGTAAAGCCAGGATAAGACTGGAATCTATAGGAGATGATTTTCCAATAAGAAGAGGTGTCAGGCAAGGTGACCCACTTTCACCAAAGCTGTTTACAGCAGTATTAGAACAAATGTTCAGGAAGTTGAATTGGGAGCATCTAGGTCTAAACATAAATGGAGCACGATTAAATCATCTCAGATTCGCTGATGATCTGGTCCTATTGGAAGAAGATCCAAAACTACTAGAGTCCATGATACAAAACCTGGCAGAAAAAAGCAGAGAATTAGGCCTAGAAATGAACTCCAGCAAAACTAAGTTGATGACAAATTCAATACCCGTAGACATAACAGTTAAAGGACAGAAACTGGAATATGTAGAGGAATATGTATATCTTGGCCAGATAATATCGCCTAACGACCAGATGTCGAAAGAAATAGAAAAAAGGATTGCAACAGGATGGAAAACCTACTGGGCTTTGAAAGAAATTACAAAAAGCAAAGAAATAGGCATTAAAATCAAGAAGAAGACCTTTGATACATGTATCTTACCATGCATTACATATGGCTGCGAAACCTGGGCCCTGACAAAACACCATAGGGATAAACTTGCAAGATGTCAAAGAAGTATGGAAAGAAGCATGCTAGGTTTAAAACTAAAAGACAAAGTAAGAAGTACAGACATCAGGCACAAAACCAAACTAACTGATATCCTGGCTCGTATTGATCAACTTAAATGGAGGTGGACTGGACATATGCTCAGGTGTAAAAAGGAGAAATGGAGCAAACAGGTGACAATCTGGTACCCAAGAGATGGCAATAGGAGTCGAGGTCGCAAAAAGAGAAGATGGGAGGATGATCTGAAAATGACTTTGGGTCCGCTCTGGACAAGAGTAGCGGCAGACAGACATCAGTGGAAAGAACTGGAGGAGGCCTTTGCCGTAAGGCACACCGAACTGAGAGACCTTTTATGATCAAATGTGAATTAAGTAAAATCTATTAAATGTATAATAAGTAATATGTATTAGTGTAAAAATTTAGGTTTGTAAGTGAAAAACTGTCAAAAGTTCGGTAATAAAGGTTTTATTATTATTATTTAATTCTCTTTATTCATTTATACACTTATTAATTAAATTTTTAAATATTTTTATAAAAAACAAACTAAAAACATTTAAAAATATAAAAAATAGCAGTCCACCAGCGTCGGGAACAGGGTCCGGGCCGCCGGTGGTCAGGGCTCTTGAGAGAGGAACCTCCTAACAATACGCGCCGTGTCCAAGAGTACTGCCTTCTGAATCAAGCGCTTGATCCAGCTACCCAGCGAGAGCCTCCTCAGGTGTTGTTCGAGGCTCTTGGCAATTAAGCCATTGGCAGATACGACTATCGGCACAATAACTGCCGTATTCACGTCCCACATGTCAACAACCTCGCGAGCCAGATCAAGATACTTGAATTGTTTATCCTTTTCTGCCTTCACGAGGTTCTCGTCATGCGGGACCGTTATATCAACAATTATTGCGCGACGCTCCGATCGATCTATCACCACAATGTCAGGCTTATTGGCAACAATAGTCCTGTCAGTGATGATAGGTCGATCCCAATACAACGAGATATTGCCATTTTCGAGAACTGGGTCGGGCGCATACTTATAGTACGGCACCTCCGATTCCACAAGACTGTACTTCAAAGCAAGTTGCTGGTGGATAATCCTGGCAACGAGGTTGTGTCTATGCAAATACTCGCCGTTAGCCAGACGAGAACACCCAGAAATAATGTGTCGAATTGATTCTCCCGGACGGTGGCATGCCCGACATATGTCAACCGTACCATCCTTCACAATGTATTTCCGGTAGTTATTCGTCATCATAACTTCGTCCATAATTGCACAGACAAAACCTTCGGTCTCCCCGAACAGGTTACCGAAGCGCAACCAGGATACGGACGCTAAAAAGTCTACATCGGGACCATGTAATGCCCGGTAATAGCGTCCGTGAAGCTCCTTGCTTTGCCATACCTCCTTACGATCATTAGTGTCTAATACTTTAGGTTTGCGCCAGTTCTCGTTGGCCAAGGAGAGCGGAGTAAGACCCTTGTCCACTGTGACCACATCTCGGTGCATCGCCACGTCGGTTTCTAGGAAATATTCCCTGAGACTGCATACCTCACGGTTGTGCAGGGTCTTAGCATTTAAGAAGCCACGACCCCCGCACTTCCGTGGGATATACAGTCTCATCACCGACGACCGCGGGTGATGCATCCGATTTGCAGTCAGCAGTGAACGGACTCTCCTATCCAGGGCGTCAAGTTCTGTCTGAGTCCATTTGAGTATGCCGAAAGAATACATCAATACCGGCATGACCCAACCGTTGAAAGCGCGCACCTTATTACCACCTGACAAAAGACTGTTAAGTACTTTATTCAGGCGGCTAAAGAAGCGCTCCTTCAACGATTGCTTCATGTCAGCATTATTGATGCCTAATGCTTCCGACATACCCAAATATTTGTAGGTCTCTGTTGAAGAGAGGGATCTAAGGTGTATGGAATCCGAGAGTTGAGTTCCCTCTGATTCCATAATCTCCCCTCGCTTCACATGCATGACTGCACATTTGTCCACACCAAATTCCATCCTGATGGCGCTACTGAAAGTTTCTGTTACCTTCAGTAGCTTCATCAGTTGCAAGTTGTTGGGGGCAAAGAGTTATTATTATTATTATTTGAAATGCTTTGTAACATCTCGGGATCATGGGATCCCGGACTTTTGAAAGGCGTGCCAGGAGCCGAAGCCATCTTGCAGAGGCCCATTACGCAATTTTAAATGAAATGAGGCTCCAACCGACGGTTATCCCTGTATGTACTATGTCAGTACATCCAAGGACAACCCCCGGTTGGAGTTGGACTATTGCGGAATATGGAAACAAAAGACAGGGTTATGGCGTTTGGTGGGTTTGGTGGACTGGTTATATAATTTCTATGGAAAAACTATGGCCCCTGCCTAATCAATGTTTTATATACATAGATGCGTTGGCAGGGGGTGACTTGCACACTCAACAAATGGACCCCCAAACAATCGCTAGCACTAGGTGACGTAGCGACAAGGGGGTAACATATCCTGAGGTGCTTGAGGAGTGGAGAGGTATTCCACGGTTCTCAGAATCGACCAGGAACCCGGAAGTATGGTCGATCCCTACAAACACTTACTGGAACACTTCCTTCCTCCGAGCACGTTTGCTCTTGCGAATCTCCACTCTAGCCAGCCAGTTAAGGCAAGAAAGAGGTGGGAGGTCTGTTCCTCGTCAGTGTTCACTCTGACCGGCCAATGAAGGCAAGCCAGAGATGAGGAACAAGATATCTCCCAGGAGATCAGGTCCGTGGGGTCGCAACTGCCCAACAGCTCGCCACAAGCTGCCCTGCGGGCTTATTATTATTATTATTAATGTTCTACATACAGTCACGAGCAATAACATGTATACACTTAACAAAATTCAAACGCAATTTACTGGTGAAATACTGGTTTCCACTTTGAAATAAGACCCTTTTTCGAAATAGTGTGGCTCACAAAATAAAAGTCTAATGAAAAGGCAAAAGTTTAATCAATATGGTAGCAGAACATCGCTTTTGAATACTGCTTAGTGTATACATACTATTGCTCGTGACTGTACATACTTATCATTATCTTAATTAAATAATTTAATTACTGAAATAGGTCTTCTTGATAATCTGTTATATTCTAAACAACATCTAAATGGACTTCTTAAGATAAACAAAAACCAATTAAACCCATTTAGAAGACTACAACAATATTTCAATTAACTTTCTCAGTAAGTAAACAAGTCCAATAAAATTAAATGCCGACAACTAAGTAAATAAATGGCACCAATTAACCAACTTTCCTCTGATAAGATACAAATATAAAGGAATTACTTTAACCTTGGCGAGCCGCGAGCGGAAGTGACTCATGTGATAACAAGACCTTACCCCTGTAATACACAAGCATTCATTACCATGTATTCACATTCCATTACATTTATAGGTACCAGCAATAAAAATGTACACACACCACAGCACATCACCACACCACAATTGTCATTTTTAGGGTTCCGTAGTCAACAAGGAACCCTTATAGTTTCGCCATGTCCGTCCGTCCGTCCGTCCGTCCGTCCGTCCGTCTGTCCGCAGTTTAGCTCAGAGACGCACAGTACTAGAGAGCTGTAATTTGGTGTGAATATACGGATTTGTTGTGCCGAAAAAGTGGTAAAATAAAATCTCGTAAAATATTTTTTTTTAGGGTACCTCCTGTACTTACACGTGAAGTGAGGATTTTTTTTTTCTCGCGTACCCCTTTGTGTGGGGTATCATTAAATAGGCCTTTAAAAATAATGATAGTTTCCATTAACAATTTTTTGATGAAAAAATTCGTTTGTGAAATATTAAGCTTTAAAGTGCTAAATTTTGCTCGATTCGAGTGTCCCCCCCCTCTACCAGCTAAACGGTTATGTTTGGGGGTGTGAAAAAATTCACAATAGTAGTATATATAACGAAGTTTAAAAGAAAATTATCATGACTAAGTAGGCTTTACAACTTTACGAGTAATAGTCGACCAACTTATAAAATGTACCTACTTGATTAAATTTTTTCTTAAACAAAATGTATCGGAGAAACAATAAATCAACTGCAAATGTAAGTTTGTCAACTTTATTTTTACAGCTTTAATAGGTATGTTTTTACGGTATGTTTTTTTGGGGATAGGTAGGTTTTTATCGTCAACTATTTAACTAACTTCAAAAAAAAGAGGAGGTTCTAAATTCGTCGTAATCTTTTTTCTTATGTATTTTCCATGATTTCTCAAAGACTCCTGGACCGATTTTGAAAGTTCTTCTTTTTAAAATTACATTCAGCGAATCAGTTTAGTTAGTATGCATAAGTATTTTGATGGGTAACTACGGAACCCTACACTGTGCGTGGCCCGACATGCACTTGGCCGGTTTTTTTAATAGATTTTCAACCTTATTACAGAGGAAGGTTAATGGTCGATTGGTAAAATTTGAGAGGTTCGGGTAGGTTGACTTGCTGGCGTCTGTACATAAGATCGAAACTCGCCGTATAATATGACGTCTTTCCAAGCATCATCATTTTGCAAGCACAGGCTTGGGGCAGCGCCTGAGTGATGGACTGAAGCACTGCGTGTCGCGGGTTCGATTACTGCACGAAAAAATATTTGTGTGAACTACGAATAGTTTTCCAGGGTTTGGGCTTATATGTAAATGCACCTGTCTACTATGGACAATATGAGAAATTCCTAACAGAGCAAGACTTATAAAATAATAAATTCGTAAATTATCATCTTCCTGCATTTATCCCAGTTAATTTAGGAGTCGACGCAACATTTCTATTCTTCTATTTTCCCCTTTCATGGCATCAAACTTATAAGAACAATATGTATATTCTTTATTGCCAGTACTGTACCAATGTTTTAACAAACAGTTTACACCATAAACCAAATTGTTTCTCAACAAATTAACACAGTAAAGTTAGTTATCATTGTTAAATAATGACATTACTACATCGGCTTTTAACATGATAGGCAAAGTGCCAAAGATTTGTTGTACAATAGCGTGTAGTAGCCAAAACAGTGAATCAAGGTTAATCAAACATTTGTTTATATGAATACCTCAAGATGTTTAAAGGTACTTTGACATTATTTAACACCATGTGTATTAAGGGTGCTCCCATATCTATCGACGCCGACTCGGCTTTTTCCGTCGCCCTTTCTCTTTCTGTCGCTTAGAACTGCCATTTGCTAGACCAAGACAGAAAGCATAATGCGATCGCACGAAGCGGAATCCTCGTGGTGGCCGCGTGCTATCGCATTGTAATTCTGCTAGTGAATCTTTGATGTCGTAATTTTTATAAAATCCTCAGTCAAGAAAATATCTTCTCCAGTAATTATGTATCTTGATAATTTTCACATTTATCACAAATTGTTTGTAATCACTCAAGTTTTTGATAAAGTGTCATTATTTAGATAAATAACCCAAATATAATGCATACAATCATAACTATGAAATTCGTGCTGTCTGTCTTTTACTTTTTACGCTTTACGGCTTAAAAACCAACAGGGCGTGAATTAGGATACTTTTTATGACAGTAGCATAGTCCTAAAAAATAATAGGAAAAGGCCTCTACAGTTTTAGTCTACTATTTTCGCCTTTATGTGTTTCTCTCCCATTTCTCTTTCTCGCTTTCTCTCTCTCCCTCTCTCTATCTATCTTTCTAGCAGAATGTCTCAGTCTAAAAGTCAATAATAATAGTGACCCCAGTTCCCTGTTCTTACCTTTTCTCAGACCTTATTTTTTCCTCAGACAATTGAGCCAGCCAGCAAGCACAGTGACATCAGAAACCATAACAGAAGTAGAGGAAGAGCATTATTCGCAGCCAGCTCACGTCACACGGCGGGTCACCAGGAATGCAGCTAATCTCGTCAAGACCTCAGATTACTCCTCCGAAGAAAGCTTGGACCGGCTGAAGGGGCATACTAAAGAAGTAGTGCAGGTAAATATGCTTCTAACAATCTCAAGAAAAGGTTCATTTTACTTTGGCCAGAAATTGCGCTAGTTCTCTTCAATCTGTAAAACTTTCCCAATTGAGTATGAACCTTCTAATTTTGTGATAAAGTTCAAAATCGATTACTTAAAGAAATTTGACAGATTGGTGGTAGGTTTATATGTCTATAACAACAAACGTTGATCACTGATGCAGTTAAAAGGTCATCAAGTGTGCAGGTGATGCATGAGGTGCAAGATGCAAGGTGGTTCATTGTCTGTGGAGAGTCGACGTATACGCATATTATTGCACATCCCAACCTTATATTATATCCTAACTGTATAAATGGCAATCTTTAAAAGTCTGCTTTGCCATTGCGATTACGACTGGCGCTGTCTATCAGTCATCATTATAGGCCGGAATTAGGTAGATGTATTCATGGACTTACACTGATTTCATACAGCGAAAGAATAAAGCGGATATGCCCCAAATCCCGGGATTACTTCTAAGCAAGCGTGCTTCACCGTCAACCACATTATTGCTTATCATTCTGGGGGAAATAGTTCAAATCGATTATCACATTGTCTGAGCCACTAAAAAAAAGAACAACTAAATTGAAACCCCCATAACTTATCTGGTACACGCTATAAAATATTCGATAAAAAACTAGTTCAGGTATTACAAAACCACATGTAAATTATCTTGAATGAATACCACATTCATGGTCAATGCGTGGAAAATGTAAACAAAGCATGTCCACTCTAATGAGTATACACTTACACGGTATAGTACAGATGGTGCTGTTGTCACAGCGTATCTGTATGTATGCCAGTAACCGCTAGTGTCAAGGTCTTAGTATATGAAGAATGCAGTATAGACATCTTTCGAGTTATCCTTAGCCATTAAAAAGGTCAGTGATGGCGTAGTACTCATAACCGGTTTTAGGAAAATCTTTTGTCCAATGTCCACGTTCATTCATGCGACTGTATCGCTTTTGGGCTCTGTAGCTTCTGGCCACTTCAATATGACAAAGGGCTTCTCCCCTCGACTTCATTCCTGTGACGTTTTGACCCCTGATCCTCCTCGACCCCATCGCTATCCGCCCGCGCCATTACTAAGTTTACGCTAAAACTAAAGGGTCGCTTAGCGCCGCGGTCTCGGGACTATTTAACCTTGACCCCTGAACCTAAAGGGCTTTTCAAAGACCTGGATTTTAGTCAGTACATGTCTGATAGTAATGGGTGCGAGGACTAATTTGATGATTTTACAAAGAAATAACACGTCACAAAGCCTACAATCTTTTAAGAATTGAGCTTTTCACCCAACACTGCATCATAATTTAGCTGTCACTAAGGAGATTACGCCTTTCATGCAAACAAATTCTTTATAATATTAGTATCGATATAAAGAGAAGTGTATACTCAGCGAGCAATGTCAGGTAACCAAGTTTATGAGGTACATACGTTTGAGGTGTGATGTTTCCAAGGGCTCTCATCAAAGGAACTTGCAACATCAGTGGCAAGGGCAAAATAAACGATTCCTAAGTCCAAAGATACCACAGCTATAGATCCGTTGATTGTTCAAAAATCAGACAGAATGGACCATCCAACCGGTTTTTTTATCACTGAGAATCAAATAAAATCTAATTTTATGAGCGTTACATCAGTGTCTGTCCTGAATAGATCGCATTTAAATCTGTTTGGAATAAC
Organism: Agrotis segetum; assembly: GCA_036375495.1. Lineage (NCBI taxonomy): Eukaryota > Metazoa > Arthropoda > Insecta > Lepidoptera > Noctuidae > Agrotis > Agrotis segetum. The sequence goes on along the minus strand of JAQSVV010000243.1, from coordinate 495,395 downwards.
TTCAAATAAGAATTATGTAAATGTAACTAAGTATGTCATTTACTGCCTTATTCAATCGGAATCCATTTAGTCTAGTCAGAAATATAATAGACTAGCTGTTCCCCTCGGTTTCAAACGCTACTCTGCTCCTATCGGTCGTATCGTGATTTTAGTCTTCCTCGATAAATCAGCTATCCAACACAAAATATTTTTTCATACAAACTTATGGTTCCTGAAATTAACACGTTCAACTAAATAAACTTTTCAGCTTTATAATATTGGTATCCGCCTGACGGAAGTTAGGACTTCCGTCAGGCGGATACCGGACACGGTTGTTTCGGGAGGTGAGGGGAATCGGGAGCAATCTGAACACGAAAAGGAACACAAAATTTGTCGATTTCTGACAAATTCACCAACATTTTGAATTTCTATACTGCTAATAATACTGAGTATCAATGCCATGGTACATTAAGTTTAATTAATTCCGTCTGCACTTGATTGCAGTACAGCAATTAGCATATCACCATGTTAAACATCTGTTTCCTTATATGGAGCGTCATTGGTGATTCACTTGAAAATGTTTATACATACGTAATAAGTAAATACATAAACTGTCGCCTCTAAACCTTTTCGAATGGAACTTTTTCCTTTAGAGAAATAATAGATTACCAGTTGCCACGAGTCTAACGTATTTACATATTCCTTTAACCACGTTATACTAGATGATTCACTTCATGAATGAAAAGGTAGCAAATGATGTTTCTGGAAATTCACGAAGTAGATCACAGTGGATATTGCTCAAAATGGCAGTACCTTCTACACACCTGACTTTTTTGAAGAATTTCATCAATAACATCGTTGTATGCTGGCTTCTGGGGCGTTCCCTCAGCTTCTCAACAACATCTATCTATGACTACTTATTATTCTCGTATTATTCGTTCTACAAGAACAATCTATCCTTCAAAGTTACAGAACACATGTTTCCTCAAAATGTTAATCCTCAGTTTTAAAAGATGTAGATAAGATCTGTGCAATCTTTTAAACAATATGTTACAAGGTAGTAATTATGGCGGCTATAAGACCAAGGTCTAGTATACTCGCTCGTTACTCGCTTTTAGTTCCGAAATAAATTATGCGCGTTGCCGTTGTAACCTTGAACGAATTTCGGGATTCGACGATTTATAGCGTCTGTTAGTCTGTAGTTTAACTTCTTCAATTTATATCAGTTCACAACCCGCCATTTTAACCAATAACGATTTGATGGATTGGGGCCAAAATCCCTCTGAAAAACAGCAGGCTTTTGCCGTAGCAATGGACACAAGTTTATTATGTTTAAGAGTTTCTCAGCACGGGGTGCTATGACAGGAAACCTCCACGTGCGCCCGTGGACTGGAGTTCCCTCTCGGATACGTCCGTGGGGAAGACCAGTTTTTCGGGCCGGTGCACCCTGGGATGCGGGCAAAAACTCTTCCTTAGGCACTGTGTGCCTAAGTGGTCTCTTTGCCCGTATGCGAATAGCCTGTCGTGTGGATGCTCCAACGCGTGTCCCTCTGATCAGCAGAGGGCACAGCGGCGGAGCGGGCTTGCGGACGGTGAGTGATGGGTAGCTCGCCGTCCGACCAAAGACCAAGCCCGGGTCGGTGGCGCGTCGTGTTTCGCGCCAAATGCCTGCTGGGGTCGCGGGTTTTTTCTTAACCCAGGTTACCGTGGCCCCGGAACGTAAAGGGCATAGGAAGGAACACGGGTGGATTTTAGTCAGTAAGAGTCTGACAGTCCCTTCCGCCCCACCCAGGGCGGGAGGACTCATTTGATGATTTTACCACCTAAAAAAAAAAAAAAAAAAAAAAAAAAAAGAGTTTCTCAGCACCCGCTTTCGTATTTTATTTTTCAGGGATTCATTTTATCTTCGTTTAGTTTTATCCAGCCCATCCTGCTATCTTCTGCGAGATCTGCTTCGACGCCTTCTGGCTGTGTTGGAGCTCCTAATGGGGGTTATTTTGGCCCACAGTTCAACTAAGCTGATAGTTTACGTGATTGCGTAGCTTCCAAAATCAGGCACGTTTATGTGGCCAACCACACGCGCGGCTCTGTAATAGAGAAATCGCATTGTAATAAAACCAGCCGCGCCTTAATCACGAAAAGCCGTTGGTCATTGTCACTCGCAATAACGCTTGTTAAGCCTAACAAAATTGTATTTTATTTAAAGCATCATAGAACTCCATTTTCGGCAAACAGCTGAATATAGGGACAATGTGGTGAGGAAGTTTTTGAGTATAAAATGTGGTTAAGGCTATACTTAAGTCAGAACGTGCCTGGCTGTAGGCTTTAGATTCATCTGAGACATTCAGAGGATTGATCGGTTAAGCATCTTACAACCTCATCTAGGTTGACCTGCGAGATATCATTCAAAATGTGGAGGATCCAAAAAAATTATGAATGGCCTATTACAAGAAGGATAATGGCTAGAAATGAATGGAATGATGAGTAATAGGGAAGTATATTAGCAGACCTACTGCCTCGTCTCCTAATGAATTAAGAGCAAGACGGGATGAACTGAAAAAGAAAACTCTTACTTTGACGACTTCATTCTCCGAAAATTCGTCGAACTCAGCTTCCTAGTAATAACAGTCAAAGTATAAACAGATTTACGTTACAATTTTGTCGGCTAGTGACCGTTTGCGTCACACCCTAAGCAAAACACAAGTAATTGTTGCTTCAAGGACTCGAGTACGTATTTATGGGAACCGAAATGGCATTTGGCCATAGTCTTTCGCCATGTCCGTGTGTACCGAGCGAAAATGTTCGCCAGTACTAAGTAATTTGTTTTTACGACCCGTTTTATTATCCAGATGATGTAAATTAAGCAGTATGCAAACAAGTACTCCAAATATATAATTTGGTTTGAGTATGTTGACCCTACGCATAAATCAATAAACGCTTTTAACCTTCATTAATATTGCCGTTTGAATGCACCGCTATCTCTTCTTTGAATTTTTAGATAATCCCATCTCTATTTGCTTAAAGATCATTCACCTCATATCAGGTTGGACCGTACCCGTCTATCTTAATTGAATAACAATTATAAAAGTAACATAAATAACAATCAAGTAATTGAACTTAACAGACGCCCACATGTTGGAGTAATAGACTTGTTCCTTCTGCTTAAACTCTTCACATTTAATACGGCTTCCGCTACAAGCTGTAGGATAATGTTAATGTATTCTATTGTCACAGTTAACGGTGGTAACAAACCTGAATCGATACATATTAGCATGCAGTCACGGAAGTCTAGAACAATGTGATAACACAGATCTACCTAGCCATTAACTTTAAAATATTCATGCTAGAAATGCGCGCGCTATTAGTACGACCACCCAGCCAGGCGCGGCACTTCATATTTGCAGCATTCGGTCTTGAAATAATGAATATGACCGTTGGATAAACACCTACATTTCGCGACACAATAAATTATTGTTGACTGAGCTTAGTATCGCTATGTGCTTCCTTGCTGCCGGTCCTGCCACCGTAGAGCACTAGAAACAGGAAAACAAAACGATTATCCTTCAAATTATAAATGGATTCAAACTTCCCCCGCGTGGTTTATTTTTGAATTGCCCATACTTTACGTATGGGGATTATTATTCCAAGCCATCTGGCGCCTTCCAGTCGCTACGCGCAGATAGCACAGTGCATTTGTTCCTTAGCTAAGATAGTAATTACTAAATTAGAACGTGATTCTAAGATTCCTGACCTAGTTTCGGATGTGGTGCTTAATTTAGAAGTGTTCAAGGATCATGTAGAAGGAGGTGGGGGTTTGATGAAGTTGCTATGGTGATTCGGTGAGTGAAATTACGCAATACGAGTTTATCAATCGATTTGTTATAAGTCCGGTGAGCTCTGTGCACGATGAAGATGTTCTCTCGGACGTTCAAGGTCGGTGACTGATTAGCCTACGTCAGTGCAGTGCATGAATAAATTATCTAGCGTTCACGGCGCTTGTTCGTAGTTTAAATTCGTCGCGGTGTTCGATATGTATGATATACTTGTTACGAGTGTATATGTTATGCATAGAGCGCATGTGCAACATCTGGTGCTGTGTAGCCAAATCAATATGAATCTACTTCAGTGTATTGTCCGACTGGACGCCTCTCACCTGCTCGCTATTCACCTGTCCGGAATATTTATTGGATTCACTTCGAACTTGAAAGCGGTTGCATCAGAAGACATTGAAACAATCCAACAATAGTAATATGGAGGTAGTTTTCCTGTTCGTATAGTAGTTAGTACAACAATGATTGTATGTTTGATACTCTATACTTCTTGATTTTCGTCATCTCTATTGTCATTGCTGGATCAACCTTCAATCGTCCAGTATTGCAATTCGATTAACTCCTCCGCTAGTGGTACTTATTCGTCTCACTTCCGTACTCACTTATATGGTCGCCAAACCGTTTGGAAGTCTATTTGGGGCATCGAAACCAGCGAGCGCATTCCGCTTTGATGTAGCGGATATTGGTCATTACTTGGAATCATTCAGAAATAGCATGCATACATATTTATATTCTTTTGGACGTGAACGTTGATATTAGCATTAATCTGTTGAACCATTGCCGTTGGTAATTCTTTTCCTTTTACAATCAATGTTGTTTTTTCCTCTGTGTTGCTATTTTTAACTGTTAATTAAATGCAGTATCGATTCAATTCAGAATCCATAATATTGACCTCAAAAGCGTGATAGTGGAGAATCATACGAGCAGAAATCTGTTTCTAGTAAGACAGTTTTAGAACTGAATGAAGAACAAAATTTATGAAGTCAACGTATTCCACATTGGGCATCTAGCACCTGCGAAAATGTTGATAGGAGCCGTATGTGGAATAGTTGAGGTGCCATTAGCTCAGGAGCACAACGTAGAATACCTCGGAAGTCTTGAGTTGAGCCCAAAGTTTTTTCTAGCTCTCCGCGTATTTAGTAGCTCAACGATTCAATGTCAAAGCCCCTGTTGATGATTCACAGCTTGATTCGCTTGCAGTAGATAATAACTCAGCTCCACGCTTGGATTGCCTTCAACAAATTCTTCTATACTTACGAACTTTTTGCGTGCATTGCTGTTACCAATGATGTCATGGTGGTGATGACTGTTGGAGGTTTTTTTGGTTTTGTTGCTAATTGCTTCTTTACACGTTGATTTAAATATAGATTTTACGTATTTTGCTTTCATAGAATCAATGGAATTCAAACTAGTCTTAACAGCTGGAAGACTAAAAATTTAGTTTCTCTTAGTTAGACCTGGTGTTTTATATGGCTTGGTTCGCTTGAAAGTACAAATCAGTTAATTAAATAATTATTCTTGAAACTGGAAACCATAGCTACGGTTACCGCTTTCCATCAGGTAGGCCGTATGCTTATTTATCACCAAAAAACATTGTTTTAGCTAATGTCTAGGTCATGAGCAACCGTCTTAGTATATTACAGATTAGGAATCCTTATAGGGTCTTCTGCCAAATGTCTGTCTGGAGGTTTATCCGTGACGAGTATACCTGTACAGTTATTAATGAAATTACATAACTTTCTGTTCGGCGCCGGCGCAGACATTAGAAGCGCAACGAATGCAGTGTCACGCCATTTCCACTGGAGTAGTTACACGTATTTCTTTGCAATTTTACAAGTTCGACAGCATTTATAGTTTAAAATAAAATAGGAATTAGACACCACTGATTTTTTCAGAGTTTTCTTTCAATATTTTAGATAAATGAACCAAAATCAGTACCATGAACGGTCCCAAAATCTCAAAAGCTATTTCATAAGCTCGAATTTCGGATGCCTGATCAAGTCGATGTCGACTATTCTGCCACTGTCGAGAGAGGCTTTGAAAAACAAACGTGCATGATAAAGAGGTTAACATTTTGAGGTTATAGAAATAGATGGTTCGTGGTACAGTAAGGTTCAAACTACGATGATATTTATACTGTAAAGCTGTACCCACACTATGGCACGTCTGTTACAAGACAGGTGCATTCCATTTTAATTGATACAGGAACCAGAAGCCCCGGACCAGGGTGCATAAAAGGAAATTTCACGCGCCATTACAGTCAACGCCTTGTATGTCCCGGAGAGTGATACTAACAACATGGACATTATGATATTTTGGATGCTTTTGAACAGAGGAACTTGAATTCTTGTGTGGTCAACGTTATTTGGAATCTGGGGGATTAAGCGGATTTCATCTGCAGAATTGTCGTATGAATTGAAATCAGGAGCCTTACCACGAGCTCTTAACGCGATCCAGTTTAGGCTTTGGGAAAGAGACAGCTATACAAGTCGTCTAGCGCCATCTCTTTCTCAAAACCTAAACGGGATCGTGTTAAGAGTTCATGGTAGGCCACCTGATAATTTTACTTGATAGTTTAATTAAATTATCCTTATTGGTCTGTAGGAAATACGATATTATCTACTGATCATCTAAATTTTTACGTAAAACGCATGAACTGCATCAACTGTGATTCCGGCTGCCATGATTAAAGGACCTCTTCCCAGACTTCTACATAATTGAGACTGTCTCTAGTATCATGGTTATTCTTTCGACCGTATTCCCACGTATAAGTATATGACTCTTTCTCTTTATCAAAAGCCAAATGCCTCGTCTACCCCAAATGAATTGAGACAAGGGTAGAAGTACGATGATAAACATACGCCTGAAAGAAGTTGTTATTAACTTCCTTTTTTTTTAGGTTTGACCTTTAAACAGTAGACCATCAAATGAGTGTTCCCGCCATGGGTAGAGCGAAAAGGATTATCAGTCTCTTATTGACTAAAATCCACGATGTTCCTTCAATTATCCTTTTTGAAGGATTACGGAAACTTGAGCCTTACCTTGAGCTCTTGACGCGATCCATTTTAGGTTGTGCGAAAGAGACAGAGCTATACAAGTCGTCTAGCGCCATTTCTTTCCCACAGCCTAAATTGGATCGCGTTAAGAATTCATGGTAGACCACCTGTTCAGACAGTCTCGCGACGCTTAAAATCTACCTTCACCTTACCTTGTCCCAATACAATGTATAGACATGAAAGACAAACCATAACAATGTGATTCTTCCACAGAATGAGATCAACAGTCAATATGAGCGCGTGTCGACGAGCTCGCAGCGGTACACGTCACTGTCTGACGTCACCTTGAGCCCCATTTTCACGTCACACGGCATCACTCATGACCGGTAAGTCATACATAACATCACACCAAAGGGTGCCTTATAGTTACATCCTACATTTCACCAGGTTCAGATATTTTTATGTTTTAAAAGTAGGAAGCCCATTGCCACCAACAGGGTGCAGCTTTGAGACGTTTAAAACCGAAACAGGCCAATCTTCACTGGACCTGCGTGGTGGATTATGGCACACTCCCTCTCACAGAGAGGAGGCCTGTGTCCCAGCAGTGGGAACATGTATAGGCTGATGATGATAAAATGAAGACTCACGGCGAGAAACACCCGAGAAGTGTGAATGTGACAGGTTTCTCTACATCTCTTTTACTCTTGACATCTCGGAGAGACATCTCATGACTTCTCGCCGAAAGTCTATAAGCTACATAAGATCCTGGAGACTTAACATCCATTCCTCGATAACTTTCGTTTCCTCCGTTTCCTCCTCGAAACCAGAGAAAATGGGTACACGTAGCAAAATCCCCCACGACATACGAAGTGGCCCGTCAATGTTTTCAAGAGTCTTGATTTTGTCATCACTTTTGTAAGGTTTGTTTGTTGTGGCATTATGAAATGTAGCCTCATTTAATAATAGAATCGACTTTTCGTTTCCTCAAAATATGAAAAGTAAAACAGACCAATATGTCTTAATACACATCACTAACCGGAAAACAGCTAAAATCATTCTGACACTTGTGACCTTATTTTTCGCTTGAAATTCTTCTCAATGTCGCCAACCCTATTTGTCTCCGTTAGTCACGTATAAGTTGACATAACATCAACAAGGTCACATGTTTTCACGCCTTTTCAATGCATATGCATATGCAAATAATATTCAGTGAAAAATATTAATATTCGCATTTGCATCATTGACGATTTTTACTGTCAGGTTTTTTGTTGAAGTAAGAACTAATACACTAGACTTGAATTTGAAATTGTTATTCTTTTGGAAATGATTAGAATTATCAAGTGATAATAAATAACAGATAAATCTACATTCACCTCCCGTGGAGTGCTAAGGATCATTCCATAATAGAGAGCCAATTTTCCTAGTAGCACCCACATTAGAGGCTAATTTCTAACAGATATTTGGTAAAATAACATTTTTCTTTGCATTGGTCCTGGTTCTATTTCTGGAGTACTTACCGCATAATTTACCTTTTCTTTCATAAACAACAATATCTGGTTGATCGAGCTTCGCTCAGTTTTTAAAATGTCTATATCTTGGGAACCGAGCTTTTCTCGAACCTGGGACCTTGATAAATCTAAAATTCCTCGAGCCGAAAAACCCCTAATCTGTAACTTTCATGAAAATCCTTGGAGCCGTTTCCGAGATCCTGATTATATACATACATATAAATATACAAGAATTGCTCGTTTATAGATATGAGATTAGATACGGTGATTTTCAGTGTCAAAAAAAAAGAGATGAAAAGATTCTGCTAAAGTGTCCTTTTCATCGAGAACATCTTTTATTCTAATAGACAATAGAGTAGTTAGTATAATAGACAACATCTGTCCAACAACTGTGTTTACTTAGTTGCGTTGCGTGTGCCCGTCGACCCTTATCTTCCGTATCAGAACAAACACACCTCTATAAACATGTACCACTTGGGACACCTTGTGTGGTATATGGAACTGTAAAAGTATAAAAGCTTATCATATTTTACTGTTATAAAAAGGAACCCCGCTGGTAAAAATTGTGCGTTGAAGATTCAACATTAATTTATAACTGAAAATCAGGAATTGCACAAAATGCTAGATTATAAACTATTCCACTTACGGTTCCTCTAAAAAATATTGATAGGTCCGTAGGTACAGTGCCATTTCAGCGGATGTCCATGTCCAATGAGGAATACCTCAAATAATAACGAAGCCATAGGTTCCGCTAAAAATTAGTCCTACCAGGAAATCAGAATCCCGAAAATTGTTTGACTTTTAAATCCGGGAACCCTAATTTGATAATAATGGTCATATTGTTCACATCATGAAATTAGAAGTTTTTTTTTAAACTTTGCTCCCATACTAGGATTCTTTTCCGGTGGTGCGTTGACAAACATTGAAACTCACATACAGCAACACCCAGAAACAGCTAATTGTGATCGCTCAGCAACTGCGTGTACCGTGCCATCAATTTGTGTGGTGTGTGGTGACTCTTCCACCTAAAACCATGAATGAAGAGGATACCTAATATGATTATGAGCTACATTAAATATGTATAACGCGTTATGGTTATCGAAGTAATGAACCGCATAACATTTATGCAACGCACGACTTACCGTCTTCACTTCATCAAGTAATCGACAAACGTACGTGACTGTACGTATTGGTACATGCTTACTAACTCATAAAATCACGTCTTTGACCACACCACACGGTTTGAGGAAGTGGCTGAATATTTATTTTATCAGCGACTACAAAGAATATGGGAATATCAACTGTAGATCCGTGCTTAATATAAAAAACTTAAAAAAAAAAAGTAACCTACTTCAAAACAACCACAAAAAAAATTCAAAATAACCAACAAAAAAAGAATTTTTCAAATCGGTTGTTAAACGACGGAGTTATGCCCGAACAAACATATAAAAAAAATACAAACATCCGAATTGCGAACCTCCTCCTTTTGGAAGTCGGTTAAAAAAAAGTGTTTTTTGTTTTTCATTATTTTCCTTTTAGGTGCTGATAGTCTTGAGCATTTACTGGGAACAGAGTCAAACATAGGTACATTGTAGTGATCATACCTGCGAACGCTCTAGTTGAAGACGTCAAGTAAATCACCAGTTCGTTAGTACTAGTAGCAGCCGCGGAGTCTGGGTTTGTGTCCGGTTTATAGCTATAGGAACGCTAACGTTAACGTTTCTGGCCATTAAAATCGACAAAGTTGAATTATGACCCACCATAAGCTTATTTTCTTACAGACATTCAAAAACAATTAAATCCACAGTCGCGTAAACATACATATTCATGGTAACGTCCGGTCCTTTACGTTTGTTGTTTTGACGGATTCAAACGATTTATTAACGAAATGGTGGGATTTAATTTTGTCGATTGTACCAATAGGTACACCTCTGCTCAACTATTCAATAATTTAATTTATGACGTTATAGATAAAATTCAATAAAAACAAATCGGCCTAAAAATACACAGTTACTGAAAATAACCCAAGCCTTAGTTTTTACGCAACTCACAACCTTGAGTCAAATCTTCACTCTTCAAAAATCGATTCTGTCTTCATAGTAAAGCTTTTCTATCAATGGATAAGTCAAGCAATCATAACAAATATTGTGGCAAACGATACTATTGGTACAGTTGGTTTTGGGCCAACATTTTTTCTATGCCACGCTAAAAATTTACGTCTACTGACGTAACCCGTAATGATGGGCGGTACATGACGAACTGTGCTGTGAGATTAATTATCTATTTTTTACTGAGCTTTATGGACGCGTTTCTATTGTAAAAGTTACAAATTGTATGCCACTTGAACAAACCTGCATACAAGTTACAAGTATTTTGAAATTGTAGATTTTGTATTTTTTTTTTGTTCAATTCAAGCTTCTTGAATGCATGTCGGATTCCGTACTCTTCGTGCGCGAGTCCAACTCGCACTTGTTCGGTTTTTTTTTTATATGTTTTTATAGCGACCACAGAAACACACATTCAGTTTCAACTGTCCTCCTATTACGGGCCAGGCAGACGGACAATGAAGACATATTAATTAGGGTGCCAGTAGCTACCCTATTAATTAGAGTACCAGTAGCTACCCTATTAATTAGAGTACCAGTAGCTACCCTTCAGGTATCACAGGTACGATGAAAATACTGCAGCAACCCGAAGTCAATATAATAAAGCCAGAAAAATTATGATGTTTGCCAGTGTAATTACTGAGAAAAAATACACTTTAAAATATAAATGTACAAAGTCGACTCCTGAATATAAACTTCTTTGAAGTCGACGAACTGCATTCCGATCTCCCATACGCCCTGTTCCAGATGCCTTCTAAAGGTCATAGGTTCAATTCGGCTAGACCACATCCTATGCTCCATAAAGGCGTAAAATTTCTCGAATATCGTCTATCCTTAGCTTTCTACTCAGATACGTCTTATTTAGAACCATGACTGGTGAATTTAAGGTCAAAATCTAAGTTATTGTAAGTGCTAGCCGAAAAGCCATTAGCGCAAAATTACAAAACTGTTTCCCGCGGTTTGCCCTGCTGATGATATACCTAGCCTATAACCTTCCATGAATGATGATAAATGAACTATCCAAAAAAAAAAACTTTTTTTTTTTTTCAATATATCCTGCCAGCAGTTCTTACAATTAGCGCGTTCAAAGAAACAAACATAGTCTTCCACTATTATTAGTAGATAGCGGTCAGTCTTAAAATCAGTTCTAGTCTAGACCAAAACGACAATCAAAATAAATATAATGATCTCTATTCACGTCATGTTAGAATGTATTTTCCAATGTTATTTTCAATATATAAGTTCTCCAGACACTGCACAAACATTAGCGGCGCCAAAATCTTAAAAATCTAAATTCCTCTCAATGTCGTCGGAATTCGCAAGGTCTTCCTCAATCTCATGTCTGGCGGTTCTCATTTATTTGCTGTACGTTTAATTACTCACTTATATCACGTCCATATTTTATGACGTCTTACTTTATTGACAAATCTTAAAAATAATTATATTTATACGTTAAAAATACTTCCTAGCCAAAAATTTTCTGTCTTAAAAACCATCACACTGAGACGTCCACCACTGCATAGTGACCACCAACTAGGCGACCAGGAATATAGTGTTTACATTTTAATGAAAAATAAACAAAATTGTGTTTATTGGCATTAAAACTTGAAACTAATTAAAACTAGAAAATAAAACAGTTTTTTAATGCCAAGTTTGTCTCCTGACGCTGATTTTCAGCTGCAGCCCACGAATGCGATACGTTCGAAATTAAAAAACATAATAATCTATGTGCATATAGCAGTAACTGTAGTGGCCCAATGGTATCGGTCCCGACTTACGAATTGTAGGTCGTGGGTTCGAACCCCGCCAGGCACATTACTTTGTGTAATTTATTTCATCACCACTACTCTCAAAACGGTGAAGGAAAACATGGTGAGGAAACCGGCATATCCTAGAGCCAAAAATTAGAAGACATGACATCCACTAATACGCACTGGGCCCGCGTGGTGGATTATGGACCACTCCCTCTCACAGAGAGGAGGCCTGTGTCCCAGCAGTGGGAACATTATAGGGCATAGGCTGATGACAATTATCGCGCAAAAAATGTGTTGTTCGATGAACACAAAGTCTAAACACGATACCAGCTTAGTACGCGCACTTCAGAAGATCGCGTTCAAACGTGCCGTCAACTATTTTAGTAGAATCCTACCAACACAACCACTCTTGTTACAGGTCATCCCGTATAGGCAGTCCAAGTTCGTACAGCGCATGTTCCACGGACAGCTCGTTCGCTGAGCAGGCGCTTGCCGACGCCAGCGTACTGCTGGAAGTCAACCCCAGCAGCGACCACCTGCCATCGCGGCTCTACAAGATGGCGCGAGAGTATTGGAAGTGAGTACACAAACTACACTTGCGAGCAAAAGTATGGAACCACTTTCTTTGATTCCGTACGACTTTGAGTACTTCATAAATAGTTGAGAATAATAAAACTTATCCCTACCATTTAAAAGGTTATTGTCTTTAAATTAATATAAAATTCATTCAAATCACAACATTATTGAAGGAGCTAGACGTACCCTCATCCCGGATGTGCACCAAGTGATTCCAAACTTTTGATCGCTAGCGTTTGACGGCTGCCTTACTTTATCTCAACTTTCAACGTCCAATGAAACAGGATGGGGGGAGACCAGTATTTTACGTGAAGCGACTACTTTTCAGACCTCCAAAGAATAGTTAGTACTGGATAATAAGGTATCCCTTAATTGTTCCTTTTATGATTCAGAAAGGGGCTGTTTTAGACACCCAGATTGTAAAGATAAATCAAGGCGTATGCTAATGTTTTATCTGAGATACAAATAATATAATAATAACCACATAATTATAATAAAACAATATCCTATATCGTTTTGTAATTAAAATGAACAATTAAGTTTCGTCATGTTTAAAGCAATCAATACTTTGGCACATTAGACAGCAGTTGGCTTTTTATCATCAGCGAACTTTGCAAGTCAGTGCCTAATAGTGTACAGTCAACCAAATAGGTAGATGTCATGGCAACAGCCTAAAATGAACTTTTTTGCTAAATGTAAAAAATGCGAAAGTTTGGCTTTCACGCAAAAACTACTACTGAACGGATTTGATTGTTTGGTACACAGACAGTTCGCACAAGGCTCGATCAAGTCGTAGGGTAGTTTTATATCCATCTTATGTTCCCGTGACATAATTTTCGACTTGTAACGGGCTAGCGTCAGAGCCGAGACAGCTAGAAAGTAAACAATTATCCTAATATGAAAGTAACTCTAATAAGAAAAACTTTTTCAAAAAAAATATAACCGCCTTCAAAAACAACCACAAAAAAGTGTAAAATAATCTACAAAATAACTTTTCTTCGGAAGTCGGTGCCTTTGTATTTTTTCTTTTAATTGTCTTTTTAGCCACCGACTTCCGAAAGAAAAGTTATTTTGTAGATTATTTTACACTTTTTTGTGGTTGTTTTTGAAGGCGGTTATATTTTTTTTGAAAAAGTTTTTATTTTACTCTTTTTAGTTTAAATATTCAACCCAAATTCTTGTTAAGAACATTATTCTCTTACATGTGCACTAGAATTTTGTAATCCTTCGCACCAGTACTTACATCACTCATGTACACATTAAGCTAATAAAATTCCATATCTCAAAAATTACTAAACCGATTTTGATGAAACTTGCAGTATTCTCTTAGTTAAATGATACCTAGTACAACAAAAAAAGAATTACTTAAATCGGACTTGTAGTTCCGGAGATATAAATCAATCTATGCCTACTCCTTACTATTAAGGAGTTGTACCTTCCATCATCAGGTCATCCACCTGAGATGATGATTATCAGATGCAGATACTTGAACAGCTTTAGAAAATATATGAAAATGGTACTATGTGCCTATAAAATTTGAAGGTTGCCCTCAATTTCCCTAGGATCCCATCATCAGATCCTGACCTGGTGATCATGGGACCAATTGGAAAGTATACCCTTTCAAACAAAAGAAAAAAATTCCAAATCGGTCCAGGCGTCTTCGAGAAATCGGGGAACATACATAAAAAAAAAAAAAAAAAAAAAAGATTCCGACGAATTGAGAACCTCCTCCTTTTTTTGAAGTCGGTTAAAAACAAAGATAATAAATGCACTATTAAAAATACAATTTACACAAAGTATTTTATTGGTAAACGTTATTTTCAAGTGACAGTTCACAGATGGAGGTCATTGACACCTCCTTCCTAAATCAACTGCTTATTACTTATTTATTTCGTCGATTATACATCTAAAAAAATGTAATTACATGTGTGTGTCATGATGCGGTTGAGCAAAAAGCTCCGCTGAGCGCTGAAAAGTTATTTAAGTAGTTGACTAAACATAGATTGAGTATAAACATCCTAATTTTATATTATTTCTAACGAAAACACTTAACTTTGTATTAGAATTAGTATTCTAAGACCTAAAAGCTTTTGCGAATATGATAAATATAATTCTATACGTATTTTTCGCGCAAATTCTAAAGTGCACTATAATATTACGATAGTATAATACTAAACAAACAGATAATATTTACACACTTAAGATAAGACTTGATATTGAATATCACACCAAATAGTATGGAGACAAAAAATAAATAGAATCTCTCGAATCGGTAAACGAGACCCTGGAACGTAAAAGAGTATTGAAGGAATACTATGGATTTTAATCAGTACGAGACTGACAGTCCGTACCCTGGGTGGAAGAACACATTTAATGATTTTACAAAAAAAAAACCTCTTGGCCTGGCTCTAGTGTCTATGGTCATAAAATCAGATTGCATTTTAAAAAAAATTGTACCACCAATTTTCTGCGGTACTTCTCTTTTGGCGCGCACTTTAGTTCAATGTTCAGTCTCCGTTACTTCCACAACGTAACATTATCAATTTACGCGTTATTATGTTTAATGTCTCTCAATTACACTGATATAGATCTGGAACGCACCCACACATGACGTCATTTCGGTTTTTTTTTTATGCGGGTACACTCGTAATCATAATTTCAAAATTGGAACCGTCAACTGTCATAATCATGTTTCTTTTAATACCAGCTGGCTGGACTAAATGATTTTGTAAAAAGTTTTAATATTTATTGACTAATTTTATGGTTTAGTTATAGTTTAATTTTAAGTTTTATTATTGTATTGAAATGATGACGAATATTGAAACTGAAATGGAAGTGACGGAAACTTTGGAAGGTGTAATTACGCTACGGTAGGTCATACGAGCTAGCATATATTATACATAAAAAAAACTCTACAATTTAATTCAAATTGAAAAATTCTGTAAAATCTGTCCACGATAAATGAGCTATTCTGTAGGATAGCTCATTTATCGTGGAACATATTACGACTGATAGAAACCGAACAGCTGGAGTGAAACCACGATGAAAGCTAGTAAAATATAAATCCTTATTCACACTACACATAATATAAACAAAAGCTTAGTACTCACAACATGACGTGTCCGCGACTAGGACGGTGACAATAAAATTAGATATTATGTTCTATATTTGCATTGCGTCGCCGCGCGCAAATGCCAAGCGATGCCAAACTCATGCAGTACACTTTACTCACCAACTGTGATAAGTGCATTTTGGAAACACGCTGTATATTTTCAAGAAACACTTAAATCAGCCGTGTCGTTTTCTGAAGTATTCTTAAAGCGGCTTTATCTATTCAGTGATATTCAGTTGATGTCTTGACATACATTTAAATTAAAATATAATTTAAAGAAAATATTACAAAAATGTTTCTTTATCGAATCAAGCCAGTTTTGAGGATCTTAGTTAGAAGCTAGAGATCTTAGGTGCTAAGTGATTTTTCCTCTAATGTGTTATCTAAAGTGTTTTAATTTCTGTCGTAATTATGTATCATAATTATGTCAAATCAACTTCATTGAAGCTCAGGAACTGGGTTTAAGTGCTTTTATAACATAAAAGTATTACAGTGATTTAAGTTTCCACCTAACTCCTTCTAACACTCAGATCTTGAAGGGTGATTTTTGCCTAAGTACAAAAATCGTTGCTGAGTCATTAGTTATTAAAGGCGCAAGTACAGCAAGAGTACCTAAGCAACTCGGTGCAAGTGATTTTAAACCTTAATAGTTCCATCAGACTGGCTTCAGCAATCATGTATGAAGGGCTAAGAACGTTCCGATGCACAGAAGTCGTCAGGTATTTCGTTTATGTGACTGTTAATACGTTCCGTGTCGCCTCATGTGTTACAGTTACGGTTTTATTGTGTATTTTACGGTTATTGGGTTGTTCCCGCTCTCATTTGGTTCTATTTACAAGTTTTACAACTCCAGTGTGTATATAAAAGTGTGTTTGATTACCTTAAAATGGAGTGTTTGGTCAGCATTAATGGTTATTGTGGTAACATGACTGGTCCAGATGCGGTCTCTACTAAAGAAGGAGGATCACACATGGCTGTGACCAGGAATGTGATCTAGTAGGTCGACAATTGTAACTATTAACTATTCCAGCTCAAAAAGGTTTTCGGGGTTTTAGAATACAGAATTTAATTTCTTACTTACACAATTTGAATTTAATTTGTACAGTCGGTGTCCATCATTATATGAACCAGCTTATCCGGCAGAAAAATGTTAAAGAAGGTCAATTAATGCTGGCCACCAACTGTCTGACATTTTGGGCTGGGTCATGGCCCCTGCGACCCCTCGTCCCTGGGACCGCACCTGGATCTGGTAGCACTATTAATGTCGTAGTTGACTGGTCCACTTTTGTATACTTCCTGTATCAATTCATCATTCTAGTAGTAATACATTTTTTATGTCACCAAGTGTGTTGATAAGATGCAAAAAATATGTCAATGTTATTTTTTATGAACTGTAATTAACCACTTGAGTATCAGAGAACATAAGTGGCTTATACTCGTATTTTTAGATTTTATAATACGAACTGTCGTTTTTGAAAGCTATCGAAATTTATTTCCAACAGCATTCAACATACCTGAAAACGCATTATTTAATAAAAAGTGTGGCCATTCGTCCGGGTTTCCACGGATTTGTCCTAGTTTAGATGGCATCCGGGGAGCGTCCTGGGGGCTTCATTTATAGTCCGGGTTTGAAAAATTAAACTTTTGGGTCGCCCGCGACACACGCACACTTTACCGTCTCCCCACCCCTCCCGACGCAGTTGCCACGGTGCGCACTTCGACTCATGTCCGGGTTCTGGACCCTAAAATCCGGGGTTTTTACGCTTCTTGTCCTTGTTTTAAAATTTTTGACATGGCAACCCTATTCATAGACCATTTTAATTAGAAAAATATAAATAAGTTCAACAATCCGAAGCTTTCATTCTACCTTCAAGACTATTTATTTCAGTTATGTAAATAGAACGGCCGAAGCCAATCACACTTTTTAATTACCTATAGGAACACAGTCATGTATTCCTCTCACAAAATTTCAAACCTGTGACAGTAGCATCTTCCATTTATCCCAAACACATAAAGATCTGTGTCTGAGTCCAGTACTATAAAGCTGCGCAACTCCATTGCAAAATAAAATAAAATACAACTTCTGCCAAATTTTCAACAAACCTTTCTCTTCTCCGCAGCAAATACCCGAAGACGGACTACACATACTCCCACATGTCCAAGGACCGAGTGGAGTTGGCGCCCGGACAAGTGGCCATGCCGAACATGTCGCGGCGCTCGCTATCCCAATTCCGGGTACAGGGACCCAACACTAGTGCTGATGAGCTCGACCGTCTGTCTGCTACCACATCTTGGACAACCAGCACTGTTAGACGGCGGTATACGGTGAGTTATACCTCTACCTCATAAGCTGATTATTTAGGAATCGGTTACGTTAAATCATCATCAGCCTGTAATGTTCCCACTGCTGGGACACAGGTCTCCTATCTGTGAGAGGGAGTGGGTTATTATCCGCCGCGCGTGCCCTGTAAGTAATTGGTGGTTGTCACATGTCTTCAAAATTTTTGGTTCTAGGACATGCCGGTTTCCACACGAAGTTTTCCTTCACCGTTTTAAGAGCAGTAGTGATGAAATAAATTACACAAAGTAATGCGCCTGGTGGGGTTCGAACCCACGACCTACAAATCGTAAGTCGGAACCGATACCACTGCGGCAACACTTCCTCACGTAGAGTAAAAGATGTAAAATAAACACCATGACTCATGTGGTTGATAGGAAAGGGTTAATTTCTAAACTGCACCAGAAGGTAGAAACACCTAAAAAATACCTGGCATATACCGTGTAGGCTTGCCTTTATATTATAAAGCTAAAATCTATATTCATATTATAAAGCTGAAGAGTTTGTTTATTGGTTTAGTTGAACGCGGTAATCCCAAGAACTACGATTCGAAATGAAAAAAATATGTTTTTGTTGGATTCGAGGAAGGCTATAACATCACGCTACTATTAGTAGGAGCCGGGCAGCGTGGTTGTAAACACGTGGATCTATTTTAAAAAAATAAAGAAAATATGTAAATCAGTCGTAAGCTTCTCTATGAACCGATGATATTTACTATGGATCTCTTAGGGCGAGGTGTTAGATCAATAGTTAAACGAACAATTAAATCCTATACTTTTTAAGCCTATCAAAGATTTTCTTTGGAAAGAAAAATTCGAACCGCGGACAGGATTCGGACCTGCGACCTTCGGATTCAGTACATCCGACGCTCATTTCTAACCGAGCTACCGAGGATCGTAACCGCTACGGCGAATTCGCATGCGTTATTGCGTTTAATATTTACAAAATATTGTTTAAGCCTTTGATTATATTCCTTTTAATATTAAAGACACTTGCTCCCCGCCTAGCTAGGATCTCCCTTTGATAATTAAAATAAAAATACCCATTTAAAAATAACATAGAAGTAACCGACCAAATTGATAGAATGCAGAACTTACTGCGAAAACTGCTCAGTTCAATGTTTATGAATGAAAGACCACTCAGCGTCGGAGAATTCAATAACCTAACATAAGCTTAGCAAGCTATAAGAGACACAGTATACTTTGATTCAGGAATGCTCTGCTTAGTCCCGAGCTATCAATACAGTGTGAATCATACTTAAACTTATGAACAAACATCGAATTGGTTGCTAATAGTCAATTGTTTTGGTTTTATCAAAGTTACAATGTGTTAATAATGTAGCCTTTTTTCTGATTATTCTGTTATCGTACCAAATAAAGAAACAATGGGAAGTATTTGATAAAGGACTGCCCAGCAGGTCTAAAATTATTAGGCGGAAATAGCCTAATTCTCAAAATGGCAACCGGGTCGCAAAAGGAAATGTTCTCAAAATGGCAAATTCTCTAAAAACCTAATTCTTATAATGGTAAAATTCTCGGAAAGCCTATTTCGCCATTCAACAATGACATTTTCTGAAATTGAAAGTAAAATTCATGGAAAAATATTATTTATTCGCATGACATGACAATTTAGTTTTACCGATTAGTTGTAACTCCTTTAATTTTGTTCGACGCCACAGGTAGAAACCTGTGGCGTCGAACAAAATTAAAGGAGTTACCATCGACTTTAAAATGACATACATCCGTGCCTAACGCCACACGCAAAAGAAAGTGCCTCCGCAACGAATCGGTTAAACCGAAGTTTAGAAATGTTTTATTATAAGAATGTACTTTCAATAGTGAAATACATAATTTTCACCAATTCTCTTTTCCATCCCCAGTCAATAGACAGTTCGGACGACGAGAGCGCCTACCCGCACCGGAATGGCGGCGCGTACGCAGCGGAACAGCGGTGGTGGATCACCAGGCTGCTCATCACCATGATCACCACCATCACCACCAGCACACGGAACACATACCGGAAGATCGTGGGGCCTCCCCACCGGTACCCTCTCACTGATCGGCGGCCGAAAGGTAATGATGATAATTTGTTTTTGTGATGTGTTTATTAAGAAAGTTATGATAATTTAATTAAAATAAAATATATAATGGGATAAAAGGCAAGAACTTCTCTTTGTCAGAAATTTAGAAAAACTAGTTTTGAAATGCGGTTGTTCCTAAATATATGGAAATTGCCCTAGACCAATATTCTGAAAACGAAATGCCATATCTAGCTGTAATGTCTAACAAACAATACTTAACTCTAAAAGAACACTTTGAAGAAAACAGTTTTTTCTTTACTGCACTTTTAAACTTACCTCTAGTTATAGGGTGAGTATGGCGACATGGGCACACAAATCTTCTGAGATTCTTATAAAATAACTAACCCAAACCACAGAATATTTATAATAGTACTACCCAAACACTATACCATGTACTCATTTACTAGGCACCTTATCACAAGATTTTTGTATTTCATTTACAACGCACTTGAAGTATTTACTACGTTTATTGTATGGAAAACAATTACAAAGCGACGAACGAGGAGCTAATTTTCCCATGTTTCTTTTTTTTCATCAAATTAACGACAAAGTTCCTGTTTACGTCAGAAAAACGTGAAAAGTCGTGCTTTGAATTCAAGATACTATACTGAGCTTATGAGAGACAATATAATCTAGTTGATACAGATGAATATCCCATTGCAAGTTGTAATGTCGCATAAAATAATATAGTATTTCACCCCCAACAGGCGTACTTACTAGGAGCGCAGAGGTGGCAGCGGCGCCCTTCGTGTGGATCTACTCGATGCTCAAGACCGCTGTCACAACCACCGTTACAACTGTCACTGAAACTGTTAGTATACAAACAAAACTATTGCCGGAGTATTCCATTAATTTATTATTTTGTTCAAGATATGGCTTCAATATACTTATTTAAGTGGTTTAATACATCCAGTGTTTCAGTGTTTCCTCCCACCCCGGGCAGGGCGGGAGGGACTGTCAGACTTGTACTGACTAAAATCCACTTCAATAGCCCTTTATGTTCCGAGGCCACCGTTACGTGATAAGACAGTCCCGCGACCCCGGTAGGCCTTTAAAATACTTGGTACCTAATTCAACAGCTTACATTTAGATTGATCTTACTTTTGCATTGTTATCTGCGACATAAGCTGAAATCCTGTCTACTGTCGATAAATTCGTTTTGATCGATAATCTAAAATGGATTAGTATGTACCTTTAACTTGTCAAAGTGTGCTCCAGGCCTTAGTCCATCAGTTAAATTATATTTTCTTTTGTTACGAACCAAAAATTTACGAGGCTTTTAAAATTCATAGTACTTCACGCTTTGGCGTTATTTTTAGTGCGTCCTGACGTTACAAGACTTCGATTCAATTACGATTTATCTTTATAGATATTCACTGATGTAACAAAATAAAAAATACGTGGAAACTATCCTATAAATGAAGTCCAAACTAATTGTAACTACAATAATTCACAGCTATCACCGAACCACGTGGGTGTAAACGAGAAGTACTACGGAAAGAAAGTTGTTAAGAGACGCTGGTGGCCGTGGTTCCTATTGTTGCTGCTTCCCGCGCTCGGATATGGATGTAAGTACTTTAGATTTATTCAGTATGCAACTTTATTTTCAGTATAGTGTAAATTGGAATGTCTTTTAGTGCTGAATTACAAAAGTTGCAGCAGATTTGCTATACAATGGATTTTGACAGATACAGTTATGGGCTCAATACGTGATTTGTCAATGTTCCATAGCCAGTCTGGTCCATATTAGTATTAACCCACTATTCTTTTTCTTTCTATAATATAAAACTGGATCGCAAAATGTGTTGCTAAGCTCATAACTCGAAAACGGCTGGACCGACACGGCTACTTTTTTTTTGTTGTTTTTGTAACCATCAGCGCCATGTTTTAGACGACGAAAATCATCATGTCATGATCATCACCACCCAAGCGAAGCCGGGATAGGCCGCTAGTCTATTCTAAAAATAAAGTTGTATGCAAAACATTAGCTTACTTATCAATCTCTTTTCTTTTGGCTAATCTTGCAATGCTGATTTTGGTTATTATATTATATCAAAAATCAAATTTATTACAACACAGCAAGTGTTACTTAGAACAAAAACGTTTTATTGTTCTAACTTCAAATGGTTTCTTTGTGTAACGAACTTTGCAACAATAATAAATTCTTAGAATGAATTATAATCGGCAGTTCTTATTCATAACGCTTATAAATAAATACAATGAAGTAGTTTATGACGTAAGAACTATAAAATTGGTAATACAACACTAGATTGTCGGAAAGTTATGGCATTAATTCAAGTTAAACTTATGACTTGAGTCGATAGCAAGACTTAATAACAGTGGATTATCTAGATTATTCTGTGATTTAATTTTAAATTTTTTTTAGTACTTTATAATGTTCGGCAACTATGGGTCAAATCACACCGAGAGCAACGCTGCGCACACATTCCAATAGACTGGCTTAAATCAAACTTTATTTACTGCAAGAAAAGATACACATTTCCAGTATCGCCGCGTCACGTCCCGTCTCACTATGAACTGATCCTTATATTTGTACAGTCACTAGTAATAGTATGGATACACTAAGAAGTATTCAAAAGCGATGTTCTGCTATCATATTGATTTAACTTTTGCCTTTTCATTACACATCTATTTTGGAAGCCTAAGTTTAAACCAGTGTTTTACGAGTAAATTGCGTTTGAATTTTGTTAAGTGTTTACATGTTATTGCTCGTGACTGTACATTAACATTAATTTTAAAAAAATTGGAAAGAACAAGATATAGGTAGCTTAAAACTTTACTGGTAACATGTAAACCAACAGGTAAATAAACTAATTCCTTACAGCACACTACACGTACGAGAACTGGGATCATCTCGCTATGGTAAACTTTACCGATTTCCGCTTAGACTTACCGGAATTCTCCGCAATACAAATGCCGAAATTATCCCTACCGAACATTTCACTGCCGAGTTTCGAAATGCCGAAGATGCCAGATATCAACATAACACTACCAGATATACGGGAGAACCTTCCAGAAATGAAGAAAACCTATATAGAGTACAAAGGTATAGTGCAGAATAGAGTATCAGATGCTTCTGACTACGTTCTAGTGGTCGCCGAGAGTTGCCTGGAAGAGATCAAGAAGGCCTGGCGCGATCTATTCGGATGACGTGACGTCTATTCCTCCCAGTTATCCCATTTCACAAATTTAATCGAAATGGGATTTTATTTAGCAATATTGGTTACAGCGATTTTACTTTTGCATTTAGTTGTGAAGAATTTGAAAAGGGTTGGGGTTTTTCGGCAAAGATTAAGACGAGCAAGAAGGAATAGAAATAGGAATAGAAACAGACGTCAGTAGCTATTTGTTCCTTTTTTATATCAGAGCCTCTACCATGAGTTTTCATTACGATAGTCGATCATACGCATCGACCGCGTTTGACACTCTCATTGGTTGAGAGTTCATACAACCTTGAAGCGGGCCAATGAGAGCGCCAAACGCAGTCGATATGATATTGATGATTGAGTATCATAATGATAACTCATGGTGACGAGATGTTTGTAGGTTTTGAAATATTAGATTTTGTGTTAGACGTGACATGTATATGGACTTAGATAGATAGCAGTTTTAAACATATAGAAAAATGTGTTTGCATTGTTGTACACAAGTAGTCGGATCCTTCTGTAATCCCAACCATAACATTTTTGTTCACTCACAATCATTATTGCTAAGAGAAAATCTCCACCTGCAAAATGAATGAATATAATAATGCTAGTTATCAAAATTGTTAATAGATCCCTACTTACAAATAGTAAACATAGGTTTTTTTTATATTTATTAAAGGTCTTTTATTACAAAACTGAAGCAACAACCTTTGAAATTCACTCTTCGCAGTAAATCAATGCAATACAACTCAATATTTTTTATTACATATCTCACAAACGTATGGGCGACGTAACACTACAAAAAAGAAATACAACATAGTAATTTCTGTACTTAATTCTATTTTAGTACATACCCACTATAAAAGGGTGCTCAATTTTTGTATCCGTACTTTGACAATATGTCTATTCTTACTCATAATATTGTAGTCAAATTATGAGTTGTTTTAATTTAAAAAAGAGCTCGAAAACGCATTTGCCAGAGGCTCATAGATTCTGTTCATTTAATGTTTTAATTTGTACTTGGGGTAGAAACAAGCATAGATTTAAGTTAGAACCTAAAAATTATAATAAAAATATGTGTGCATTGAAATTCTTGAAGGATGTGCATACATTTTAGATTGTAGTATTATTTAAATTTTGAATTCGTTGAGTTTCATATCACATATTTATAAAAAGCTGCTTTTATATCTTAGAAGAAAGTTATCAGTACCTGAATTTAAATTTGCTTCTTACTTCTGTTTATCACGTAAAAAACGTAATTTAAATTGTATTGTTATGTATGCACATGCTTTACATCAAATTGATTTTTAAATGTAATTTATTTATTTTATAAATATGAAAATAATTTAAAATATTGTTTTATGATTGTCTTGTTGCTATTATAATAAATATTTTATGTATATTGTGGATTAATATTATAATTCTTACTTATTTTCATTCCGCAATACAGAACATCTATTTTTATTATTTAATATTAATTATTATTTGTCAATCTGCTGAATTTATTTAATTTCTAGAGTAACAAAAGTGATACTTTTTCAAAATGAGGCACTTAATATGCTGCGTGTCTTGTTGAACTTATGGGCACTACGGAAATATACTGCGTGTCATAATGAACTTATGGACACTACGGAAACATACTGCGTGTCTTATTGAACTTATGGGCACTACGGAAATATGCTGCGTGTCTTTATAAACTTATGTACACTACAAAAACATGCTAAGAAAATCTTGAGAAAATTTTTGTTATAAACTGTCTTTTCCAAAATAATAATTACTTAATATTTGCGTCTTTTGATATGTTGTTTCAGTTAATCTAGGAATAATATAATTTCAGCAGATTATTAGCTATCTAAGAAGTATACTGTACTCAGTATACCGAAATCGATGTACCTAAATTAACATGACGTGGCCATACATTGGAGTTTTACTTAGTTAATAAGCTTATAAATTTTTTGGTAAAAAATATTGTGTTAACATAAATGTGCTAATGTTATTTCCAAATTGATCAAATTAAAAAGACTAACCCCTAGTCATAATTACTGAATATTATTGATACATCTCTGTATGTATGCGCCTTATTATTATTTTTTGTTCGATATTTTTTTCAATTTTTTGCCCAAAGAGGTCAAGTTGTCAAAATTGAGCAACTATTGTTTTAAAAAAGAAGCTAAAATTATTTTTGTAATAAAAAGAGTTGGTAATTGTAATACTTCTTAAGAGGCCAGTGTGAAAATTCGTTTTCTATCTCAAATGTTTATTATTATTATTGTATAGTTTTAAATATTTAAACGCTACAATTTTCTCTTATTTCTGGTTTAAGAAATATATTTAAAACAGGGATTTATTTGCAATACAAATATAAATACTTAGTACCTGTGCTATATCACCCCACCAGAGACAATACTCCGTTCAAAAGTATTGTATTACTATAAGCACAACTATTTATTTGTCACAAACAACCTGCTTTGTTCGCTTTACTTTCGATGTGATGTTCTTATATTTTAATTTAGTTCATAAGCAAATTCGTATTCAATTGCATTTTGATGGTATAACAATTATTCTACAAATTGTGTTCTTACTAATTGGTTCAATTTGATTTAATTATATCGTTCGTAAGAAATAAGTGTTATTATTTATCTTCCCATATAATTCTTCCCTGTTTTTGCCATAAATATTATAAAGTCGGGGAAGGATAGAGGCCAAATCACCTATAAGAAAGTGGACGTACTCGATGGACGCTACACTTTTGGGTGAGTTGAAATACCTGTTATATTAATTAATTATAATACTCTGTCCTTCCCTGTCGCTCTCATTATAACTGTATTTACTTCAAGAATTATGTGGGAAGGACAGAGGGAGAGGCAAACTGGTCTAACATGAAGTATCTGTTTCAGATTATCAGTACGGTGAGCAAGTGGTACCTCCGGAGCAGTTGGTAGTGGACACCTACAAGCCTCCTCAGATCCTTCAAGACCCAGACTTGTCCAAACGTATGGCGGCTCTAGAAGGCTGGGCGGTAAACGTGGACACTCGCTTAAAGTATTTCGACCAAAAACTGTCAAGGCTCGACAACTTCGAAGCTCAAATCGAGCAGTACTCAATAAAGCATATGCAACAGAATATAATCCAAATTTTCAATGAAAATGACAATGCTGGTGCCTTAGCTGCGAAACTGAAGCAATACTTCGACAAGGATTATGTGACGAAAGAACAGATGCAAGCTATGTCTCAGGAGATTCATGAGCGTTTGATCAGTACTTGGAAACCTGATATGGATGAGGACAGGATCCGGCTGATGGTTCAGGAGTACCTTGCGGTCTTTGAACGAAGACAGATGGAGATTATCGTTGAGAGGATCAAGGAGTATGTCAGGGATGTGGAGGTGAAGACAGTTCATACTGGTATTGATATAGATGCTGTGAAGAGAGTGGTCGCAGGCATGCTGGATGTGTACGACGCTGATAAGACTGGATTGGTTGACTATGCGTTGGAGTCTGCAGGTAAAATATACTTTCATGACTGTTGCCCTGTCGTATTCTTTAAAAATGTAATTGGCTATTGGTTCAGTATTGCAACTTAACTGTAACAGCTAAGTATAACATGAGGCGAGTAGTCAGAGTCAACAAATCTATTACATATTCCTTATTGTATAAATGTAGATAAGTAGTAGATACATAGTGTTTTTTTTAATGCAAGGAGAGCTGTTTTGTGTCAAAACTTCTTTCCAAATGGTTTTTTTATTATTATTTTTAGTCTCACATAAAACATGTTTGGTTTCGTAGATTCTTTAGTACTACTCTCATTCCATATCATTCATAATAACCAGCAGTAAATGTTGTTCATTATTGGCAATGCATCAATATTCTAATCCAACTTTTATGAATTTCCAGGTGGTCAAGTGATCTCCACAAAGTGCACGGAGCTGTACCAGATCAAGACGAAGCAGTACAGCATCCTGGGCCTGCCGGTGTGGTGGGTGTACACGTCGCCGCGGTACGCGCTCACTCCGGGAGCCATGCCGGCCGAGTGCTGGGCCTTTCAGGGCTTCCCTGGGTATCTAGGTGAGTTAATTATCATTGTGTTTACATAATTGATTAAAGTCTAGACCAATGGAGATACATTAAAAAAGTACAGTACTATTATTAAATGTAATTTTGGTGTGGACACCCTCAAGTATTGGGAAGGCTGGTGTCCGTTACGTCATGTGGTAAGCAAGAGACTGGTTTTGACTAATTCTATCTCTGTTGTACCAAGAATAGACTTAAGTTATTTAATGATTACTTCTATACAAGTACCATTTTTTCTATCGAGTCTGTTTACAACAGAAGAACAGAAACATTTAGTTATAATATTTTAAACATTGCCAATATCGCCATGCTTAGAACGGACGATAGAGATCTTTCTAACATGTTTCCATTTTCCATTGACATTACCCATTTCTACAGTGACATGCTACACGTGCTGAAGATGTTATAAAGAAGTACGGTATTCCAAAAAAAATGACCAACTATTCAAAGAATACGATTTTGAATTAGCGATCCTATACAACTCGCTGTCCAACAATGGACCATGCCCGGGTCGACGGCGCGTTGTGTTCCACGCGCGCCTCAAAGAGCGTCAGCATGATGACGGGGCCTCTAGAGGGCCAAAGCCTGCCGGGGTAACGGGACTTATCTCATTACCGTGACCCCGGAACATAAAGGGCTATTGAAGGACACTGTGGATTTTAATCAGTATGAGTGTGACAGTCCCTACCGCCCTGCACTGGGTGGGAGGACGCATTTCACGATTTTACCACGCTAAAAACAATCAATCCGATACGCTTGGCTGCCAGTTACCTAGAAGGTTCTTTGGTTTCATGTTACCATACAACTAACACAATGTGGAGCTCGTGGCTAAATAATTAAAGCCGCACAGGCCGATCTTCCAGGGTAAGTCGCGCTTGCCGGGATTGGTCTGTGGATGGGTGACCATGTGTCATATCGAGTTTCCTCCATGCCTCGGAAAGCACAAAGCCGTTGGACCCGGCTGTCATTTGTAGATCTTCGACAGTCGTTAATCAAAGTCAGAAGCTCAGATGTCTGACACCAGTCTTACCATAGGGTATCGTATTACCCAGATACTGAGTTGTGGAGGTCCGACAGGCAGTCGCTCCATGTAAAATACTGATATTCAGCTGCATCTGGTTTGACTGGAAGCCGACCCCAGTATAGTTGAGAAAAGGATATGCAGATGATGATACAACTAACACAATGTAAATTGTTTCAGTGGTGCGCACATACGCGATAATAGAAGTGACAGGATTCTCCCTAGAACACATGTCTCGCCTGCTAGCTGTGGAAGGCAAGATCGAGTCCGCGCCGAAGAACTTCTCCGTATATGTACGTAACTGTGTCTATAGAATATATGCATGGCTTGCGGTTATCTATCATGTGGGCTAAGATATAATATTTCGTATTTACTTGTTAGAACATAATGTAAACACATTTGAAAGAAAAAAAAGCTTTGGCAGCCAGATCAGTGAACCAACTCAAACTCTTAGCTTTGCGAAAGTAATCTATTAACGTACATACTAAAAGAAGACACTGCAATGGGCAACGGCTTAGTTGTTAAGGCATATGAATGAAGTGATTCAGAAAATAGCATGTAACGTTCAAACATTACTGCGAGCATTAGCATTACCAAAATACATGCCTTCGTCAAAATACATACTACACGCTGAGCTACTGTGGTATAACAAAAAGTAAGCTCTCGGCAAAAAATTCAAAATATATTCTTCATAACTTGTTTGTTAATGTTTGTTCAGCTCAACGACGATATAATACTAGACTCGTAATAACAGGCGACCGATGTCTGTCAGCACATTAGGCAAAAAAGCCTTAAATTCGTCTCATTTCGACCAATCCTGTGAGATGTTTACGACATACGTTGAGACAGAACAGACCTTAAGTTAGCCAATCACAACGCAGTACCCGTCCCCCTCGCTTACGTAGTACCTCAGCGAGTTGACAGAATAATTTTTGTTCCTTAGATCGTGCATGCGGAGTCTAGTATTATATCGTCGTTGGTTCAGCTCCTGTGCTATCTTACTTGCAAACTTTTTGTTCTTGTCTTGTTTCATTGTTCACGGCCACTGTAATTTTTTGCATACAAAATTAACTGTGTGACATGTTTAGTGCGGCTACAATAAGAGTGAAAACGTGAAGGCGTACAAAATTATTTAAAAAAATGTAAATATGGTGCCGTTACAGCTTTACCCTTATCGTGGTCGTGTAGTATTTAACGGTGAAAGGTCTTTTGCCATCAATTAGGCACTAACTTTTGACATAATACTAAATGGTTTTGTTGAAATGGTTGAATGTTGGCTTGCTCACTAAAAAAAGATGGTAATATTAATCGTATTTGTTTCACAGTATTGCATGTACGTTATGTTTATACGTTTCCATTATTGTTTCATGTTGTGTTGTGTGTCTGTATTTTGTTTGCTAACATTAAAGCATCAGGGTTAGTATAAACACCTCATTTTCATCACATATCTTTAGAAATCATAATTAACTGTAACAGAAACTACAGTACTGTCTAATTTTGGCACAAATAGTAAACAGATCTCCTTGTTTCCAATAACCTTTTCCAGGGTCTACACGGCGAGATGGACGCTGAGCCACATCTCTTCGGCGATTACCAGTACAACGCTAACGGCACGGCCATCCAATACTTCCCGGTGAAATACCCCAAGACGACGAACATCGGCGGTGTGCAGTACCCGGTCGCCTACGATATTATTGAACTGAGAGTCGAAAGTAACCATGGCAACCCGACTTACACCTGCGTGTATAGGTTCAGAGTACACGGCAACCCGCTGTCTGACATCCGCAGGGCAACCGAAGACAGCATCAAGGATAGTGAGACGTAGCACACACTAGAACACTTTCTAAAAGAACTCAGGTGTCACGGAATTGAACAGTGTGAATTGTGAAATGAAAAACAGTGGAAAACTCTTGTCCAATCAAATTGTGTTCAATAATAAGGATAGTAATCATTCCTAGGCATATTCAGTGTAGTGTAAAGTGGCCTTATCTTTAAAATTCTTAATATTCATAGTACAAACACTGTTGGTGAGTTTAAAATGTTCTAAGTTTTTGAAGTGTGATTACGACCAGTGAAATAACGTTGATGAAATCTCTGAGACCGCACAATGCCCGTAATACGCTTAGTTGTTCTGAATACTTTTTAATTTTATTTATAAATTATGTAGATTTTTAATGTATTGTTTTAAGGTTTTAATTATATTAAGGTTTTTATTTCATAATTAGTTTATAATTTGAACGGTTGATTTAGAAACGCGGTGTCAATTTGGAAGATTTATTAAATCTAATTTCGGAAGTAATTTACATACTAAATAAACTGTTATTTTTACGTAAGTTGCTAATAAAATCATGATTTATTTTTCGAACTTTACTATTAATCAAAATCTAAAAGTACTGTTTACATAAAAAACTAATACTTGGTAGCTACTAGTATTAAATACTTGAACTGTTAAGTCATATCTCGTTTCTAAATCGACATAATTTATTAAGTAAATAGATATAGTGAAGGAGCTAGTCCAGTTAGATTTTAATAAATTCTATGCCAATATAAATGTAAGTGTTTAAGGATTGTCTCAAAATCTAATGTAGCCTTATAAGAGCCTAACATCCCTTTGAAATTTTGAGAATCTTATTAGAAGATAGTTTAGTTTGTTTATACTTTAGTAGCACTGCTTGTTATCATTTTTTATGGCCCTATTTTGATGATAGTAAGACCGCCGGCGACAATACTGATGTGACCACGCGGTAATGTATTTGCTTTAGAACGCTATCAAAAAGTGCCGTTAGAGGTTCATAGTCCTCTCTTATTTCAGTTGTCTAAACTGTTTTACTTCAAATAGATCGTGTTACCCCAAAAAAATTAAACACCTGTCAGTCAAAAAAAATTGACGTCATAACGACATTTCTCCTTGATCTAAGGGTCGTTTTGCAGTTACACTTTTTTTAGACAAGCATTCAATGGGTTATCTTTTTGTGGTAAGGCGATATATTTTTTACTTTTTGTTTTAAATGGAATTACAGTGGTTTTGAAACTGTACTAATAGGGCCAATAATCACTTCTTATCTCTCCTGTTAGCATATAAAATAATTTCTTCAAAAAATAAGACTTAATAGTACCCCACACGTCACTGTTTTTAATGTTAAGGTTTACTTAGTTTAAAGTTACCACTAACAATAATCTTTTTTCATTGTAAAACGTTGTTCGGTCTATAAATATTTGGAAAGCAATTTGTTGTACCAAAAATATTATTTTTTTATTGATCTATCTATCAATCATGTCAATTAATCGGAGTTAAATTTTTATGCATTGTTTATCTTGGTGTTTCTGCCATGAGGATGAAATGCATGTATTGTGTATTTGTGCATGCCCCGATTATTCAAATAACACTTAAACTTGGACGTTTTATTCAACGCTATTGATTCAAATGCGAAAAATATGACAGCATTGGTTGTGGCCGCACATGGACTGTGATTGATCCTGTTCCCGGATACAGTTTCTAGATCGGATAAGCTCCGTATAAAGCATGGTTATTTGCAATCAAAACGCAAGTTGGGTTCTTTAGTGGCAGGGGTATGATAATGCGGGTGCAACGAACATTTTGTATGAAATTGACCGAAAAAACCTGGTGTGTGTGGCCAGCGTTAGGGTGCTCCCACATCTATCGGCTTTTTCCGTCGCCCTTTCTCTTTCTGTCGCTTAGAATTGTCATTTGCTAGACCGAGACAGAAAGCATAATGCGATAGCACGCGGCGGAATCCTCGAGGCGGCCGCGTGCTATCGCATTGTCTCGGTCGGAAAAAGTGGATTCCGCGTCGATAGATGTGGGAGCACCCTTAGATAATATTTAAATAGGAATGTTCTTTAGAATAGTTATTTGAATATTCGGTGGTATGCCCTTAAAAATACTGTTAAATTGAGTACAACACTGTTTCGAAATCAATCATATTTTATCTGTACAAAGTTTATAGTGTAATTTATGACAATAAACTTGCTATACTTAACAACGGTACTCCGTTGCACTGAACTTTAGACCCGACGATATTTTATGAATTTTGACACAGTTTTATCTCGTTAATTTTTAATACGTTTTTAACTAACCGATACTGCTAATTGTGTATGTGGAATATTTGTGATGTTCGAAATAAAAGTCGTATGATAAAATACAGCTTTTTTTTTAACCCCAGAACATTATGCCCGAAGAGTTGCCCAGGTATTGACTGATTAGGCTAGTCATTATCTTACGAGAACGTCCTATCCGGAGTATCGTGAACTACTCCACCTCCTACGCTACCCCTTAGTCCAAAAATATGCAGCAAAACTCTGGACACTGCTATAAGTAATAGCCGAGTTGTTTCTTCGTCTTACGGCCTTCTCGACATTGACTTAGCTCGGATCGGCGAGCAGTAATATCAAATGTTTAAAACACGTTACGAGGCGCCGCCAGTAGCAAATTCGCGTACTTAGAATGTAACTAAATGTCTTATTCGCACCACTTAGAGCAAAGTTGTAAACGGGCCGTTAGGGTTGTTATACACATAAATAAGCCAATCCGAAGCAATTGTTGTTCGGCTTCAGTCGGTTGGTGTCGATTGTGTAGTTCATTCTGGTTGACACATCATTCTATTCGGTTGAATTTGTGAAAAGTAAAATATGACCGGCCTAAGTCAGCGGTTGTCAAGCCGAATGCTTTATGTGCGTTTTATTATTTCCGAACTTTCAGCTATACCGCTCGGCTGCCGGGGTCGCGGGTCTCATTCCATCGCCGTGACCCTGGAACATAAAGGGCTATTGAAGGACACCGTGGATTTTAGTAAGTACAAGTCTGACAGTCCCTCCCGCCCTGCCCGGGGTGGGAGAACTCATTTGATGTTTTTAGCACGTTAAAAAAATACCGCTCGGCTAGGTGTGTAGAAAAACCTTACAATTTCTGATAGCGGAGTTTATTTTGATTTAATTACAACTGACTTCTGATTGCCATGACCAACACTATCAAGACGTGTGACGTCATTTTAACGACAATATCGTATTTAGAGCTGTGACTCATTGTTCTTGATCTTATTTGACCTTTTAGTTATCATACTGCGACATAGCAATAATTTAAATGTATTATAATTGTGATTTATTGTTGATTTGTTTGTTCATCACGCCTTACCCAACGTCTGAACAGTTTTTGATGAAGTGTAAGTGTACAATTAATACAAGATGGGACCTAGGACACTTCCTTGCGGTACTCCAGCTTTTATCGGCTTGAGTTCCAAATGTGCATCATCTTGTCTTACTCTAAACATACGCTGTGATAGGTAAGACTCGTAAGATGTCAGCAAACTGTTTAGGGAGCATATTTCTTAGTTTGTTAATAAGCCCTTTGTGCCATACCTTATCGAATGCTTGCGCTACGTCGAGGAAGACCGTGGAGCAAACTTTGTTTTCTTCTAAAG
This sequence comes from Agrotis segetum, assembly GCA_036375495.1. Classification (NCBI taxonomy): domain Eukaryota; kingdom Metazoa; phylum Arthropoda; class Insecta; order Lepidoptera; family Noctuidae; genus Agrotis; species Agrotis segetum. The sequence goes on along the minus strand of JAQSVV010000243.1, from coordinate 461,421 downwards.
CCTTTTCTATAGTGTTGGTTATCCTGTGTACTTGGTCTATTGTACAATGTTTTTCCCTAAATCCAAATTGGTAGTCAGGGATCAAGTTTCTTTCTTCTATGATGGGTTTAGCCGTTTCAAGAGAAGCTTTTCAAATAATTTTGACATGATCGGTAGCAGCGAGATCGGTCTAATTATAATGACTGTCGTTTTGTGAGGTGGTTTACCAGACTTTGGTGTCATTATAACTTCGGTTTCTTTCCACAGATCAGGTACAGACTTAAGCCTGAACGTTATTGCACAATAAAAATTGCAAATAAGTAACTGTTCATTAGGTTTTGCATAGGAATTTAATACATTACCAACCCGTATTCAATTAGTAAGCTGAATACGTAGTTGTTAGAATCTGCATAGTACGCTATGTGATACCTAATCAGACTTCCATTTGTCTCACAGCGAGACCAAATTAAATAATGTCACGGTCAAAACTTTATCTGAGGTAACCGTGACCCTGGAACACAAAAAGCTATTAAGGAACACCGTAGTCAATACTGACAGTGTACCACACTTGGCGGGATGGCTCATATGATGATTTTACGTCAAAAAAAATAGGCCACGTTCTGATAAATTTAAAAAAACCTACCGTATCGTGTAATTGCCACCGTAATCAGCTGTAGGTACCTACCTGATATAATTTTACTGTTGGTTTACTGACCAGTAACCCAACAATATTTTATTCTGTGCTATTAATTCTGAAGCTGATCAGAAACTAGCAAAACTAAATCAAAATCGCCCACCAATTATTAAATTATCACTGTATCATTCTTATAAATTAGCAAAGCTGTGAAATGAATGTCAAGTGTACCCGGTTAGAAACTCGTCCTTTTTAAGTCCGTTAATAAGATGGCGAGTGCACACTCCTTGAGATCTAACATGGAACATGTGGCATCCCTACGGTAGACAGATGTTGAGGAAGTTATGCATGTGTTAGATGCCATTGCTACGGAACCCTAAATAAACCTACATAATTATTATAGCCTAAGCCTAACCTAGACTAATGCTGCTGCCATTGCACATTCCTAGACCAAAAAAATGATCACGTATGTTTCTACAGATACATTCCAAAATACAAAAATGATCTTGGACGTGATATCTGTAACAAATTACAATCATGTCAATGAAAATGAAACTTCTTATTTTTTTTAAAGTAATAAGTAGGCAGTTGCCGTGCCAAAAAATTCTAGTTGCTCTGGCAATGATATTGCTATGTACTTTCTCGATGAGACGATGGTAGATAACCACGTAACTACACCACGAAATTATAAACGTCTGTATAGAGTTCACGACCCTGTGTAATAAGCTATTAGAAGTTTACACCCGTATTAACTAATAATACATGAATCTTTGGAAGACGCTATGTACAATTTGTACATGCGATAGGTGTGTGGCACCCCTACAGCGCTAATAAACAACATGGTTGCCGTCTCGGCGGCCGGCTATTTCTGGACGATTGCTCCAAGTTCGTTCTATTTTCATACATGGGTCAATGTCGGTCGATGCGCTCAGATAACACGAACATGCATTTTCTGTTCGAGTGTGTGTAGTGTGTAAAAGGAATATGAAAGAAAAGGCAGGTTAATTTTTCAGTTTTTTTTTTGTATTTTTTCATTTTTTATAATTTATAAATGACCTAGTAAGAAAGTAGTCTTATCCGTTTCAGCACATACAATCATCATTCATGAGATTACAAAAGATCCTTTGGCGAGTGCAGTACCGAGGCCGGCGGGAGAGGCGCGCCCGCGGCGCCGCGCTCCGTCCTGCCGTCACTATTACGATTTAATTACAATAATATCTTACGTACAATTAAATTAACGGAGATTACAAGCCTGAATTGAGCAGCCGGCCGCGGGACCGGCCGGGCCGCGGGCTGCTGTCGGCAGCGGGTCGCAGCGCGCTTAGAAGCACTTCCTGTGCACGATGGAGGGGCCAGACTCGTCGTACTCCTGTTTCGAGATCCACATCTGCTGGAAGGTCGAGAGGGAGGCGAGGATCGATCCACCGATCCATACGGAGTACTTCCTCTCTGGGGGCGCGATGATCTTGATCTTCATTGTGGATGGGGCTAGGGCAGTGATCTCCTTCTGCATACGGTCGGCGATGCCAGGGTACATGGTGGTACCACCGGACAGAACTGTGTTGGCGTACAGGTCCTTACGGATGTCGACGTCACACTTCATGATCGAGTTGTAAGTGGTCTCGTGGATGCCGCAAGCTTCCATTCCCAGGAATGAGGGCTGGAAGAGAGCCTCAGGGCAACGGAATCGTTCGTTACCGATGGTGATGACTTGTCCGTCGGGAAGCTCGTAGGACTTCTCCAGGGAGCTGCTGGAGGCGGCGGTGGCCATCTCCTGCTCGAAGTCGAGAGCGACGTAGCAGAGCTTCTCCTTGATGTCGCGCACGATTTCTCGTTCGGCCGTGGTGGTGAAGGAGTAGCCACGCTCGGTGAGGATCTTCATCAGGTAGTCTGTGAGGTCGCGACCGGCCAAGTCCAGACGCAGGATGGCGTGCGGCAGCGCGTATCCCTCGTAGATGGGGACCGTGTGCGAGACACCGTCTCCGGAGTCCAGCACGATACCGGTGGTACGACCGGACGCGTACAGGGAGAGCACGGCCTGGATGGCGACGTACATGGCGGGTGTGTTGAAGGTCTCGAACATGATCTGTGTCATCTTCTCTCTGTAAACAAAGCAGTCGGTCAGGCGCGGCTCGGACGCAGAGCTCGGAGGCTGCGGATGTGACGAGTGCGCTGGGCGCGGGACTCACCTGTTGGCCTTGGGGTTGAGGGGGGCCTCCGTGAGCAGCACGGGGTGCTCCTCGGGCGCCACACGCAGCTCGTTGTAGAAGGTGTGGTGCCAGATCTTCTCCATATCGTCCCAGTTGGTGACGATGCCGTGCTCGATGGGGTACTTGAGCGTGAGGATACCTCTCTTGCTCTGGGCCTCGTCACCTACGTACGAGTCCTTCTGTCCCATGCCGACCATGACGCCCTGGTGGCGAGGCCTGCCCACGATGGATGGGAACACGGCGCGGGGAGCGTCGTCACCGGCGAACCCGGCCTTGCACATACCGGAGCCATTGTCTACTACCAACGCAGCAACTTCCTCGTCGCACATTTTGAATTAGTCTGAAATTAACAAAAGAAAAGTTGTTAAACTTCACTTTATAAATAATGTGGGTACTTACAGTTAAGTTCTTATCTAAGGTTGTTCAAGTTTCAGAGATCACATCCATTTAGGTACCTAGTCTGTGGGTAGAAGACCCACACGCAACCATCACGGGACAATGATAAGTGGGCGGCGGAGTCGAAGTCGCAAATTGAAACCAAATAAGGCGAGTTATGTATGGATAGCCGATGCGGTGGAAAAAACGTGGCACCATGACGCGGCATGACCACATTTCACTAAGACGAGCGCTTCTGCTCTTCCCGAGCGAGAAAGTCGATCACAAGATGAGTTACTTTCTAATTGGATTGATGACCGCTCAAGTTCAAATATCGCAAAGTGTCAATTGGTGCCCGAGCACTGCCACGCCCTACCGCAACCGGCTATCCCAGACTCCCGGCCGGCACGCGGCCCAACCGCCCAACCCTAGCGACGTGTCACTGACCGCACACACTAATGGGATTGCACTTTTTCCTCACGCCACTGTTATCATCACTAAACATCACAAAAAAATAATAGGCTGCACATCTGTATCAACTTACTTTTAATTAAATAGTCCTAATAAATAAATAAATTAACTCGCTATTGCACAGCCTCGGTAAATGCTGCACAACGCCACTGCTCGAGCTCACTTCGTGGAATGTCGGCGAGCGCGGCAGGCAGAGTATATAAATGAGGCTGGTAATCGGGGCGCCCCTACCCCGCCGCGGCGACTTCTCCACCAATCGCACAGTACGGCACAATACATGAGTTTTCGTGGCCATATATGGTATTCCGCGGCAGGGAGCCTGCGCGCGCCGCCCGACCCCCCGCATGCACCCCCGCCGCTGATAGCGCTCCTCTTGATAACGACGAGATCTCAAACGGCGCTCACATTGAACATTTAGCGAGCAGACGGACGCTTCAGACAGTACACCTAATGCACTTTATTTACTCTGCCTACACCCGCTTACGAAATAGATGATAACGAAAGTTCAGCGCATATTGGCACACTTCCAAAAAGACAGCTGTGCTCCACTGGGCACTGCAGATGTGCACTGGCAGCAAATGGCGCTTAGCTGCACAGGCACTGCAGTCAGTGATGTACAATCATCAAAATTACTGACAGATTACGTTTATTGATTGACATTTAAATAAATTTTAATACAACACCCACGAGGACACCTTCGTTGGAGAAAACCATAGAAAAAATCGTGTCTTGTCGGAAATTTGCCATAAATACTAAGCCTACATACGTTAATAAAAAAATAAATATTTAAAATAGCGCCACTTACCAGTAATAAACGTTTTAGAGACAATAACCGCAGCGTTCGCGAACCGTGAGAAATGAATGCCGGCCGGTTTCTTTCTGTTGCTCGCTCGCTCGTGGAGGTCGGTCGATCTGCTTCACTAGAATACGCCGTACGCCGGCGCCCCGCGATTCAATCGACTCGCCCAATGGACCTCTGTAGGTGCTAAATAATACCAAATTTTCCTAATAATTACGCCGCGTAATTATTCAAAACGACCTACAAAATGCTTCCACTGACAGGCCTGATTGACATATGTCATGCAATTGTTACAATTCGAAAAAGGAATGTTATTATTTTTTCCGCAGAAATGGACTCGCCCGAGTTCGCCGCTTGCCGCAACCGATGGCCTTACCATATATGGGCATGGGTAAAATTCTGGGCTCTGATTGGTGCACGGTGGCAGGCAACGGTCGTTGTACGTACATGTCGCACTCCAACACAAACAAATGTTTTGTGGTAGTGTTCGTGTCTAGTGGCGAGCGATTCCATTCAATACCGTCTGCGAGGCGATAAATAACTTAGCCAAGTTGAGAAGGCTGTATGTAGTCCGGTCAATTTAGACATTCGAGGTTACATAAAGTCCCAGCAAGCTGAATTTCTGTGAAGTTGTTCAAAACATAATTATAAACAATGTCTAAAAGTTCCCCATCATTCCCCTGTAAGGAAAAAAAAATATTCAAGGTCAAAGGTAAAAAAAATGAGTTTTTCGCGATTTTCAGCAAAACGGTAAGTTTTATCATACAAGTACCTCAGACAAAAATTGTAGATCATAAAATTATCTATAAAAATGTCTTAATACTTTTTTTCTTACGAGCCACCGTTTCAGAGATATAACGATTCAAAAAGTTATAAAAGTTGTTATCGTCATATGCATCTAATGAGGTAGTGTACTTAGCGCGTTTTTTTTAACGTGGTTTCCCCAGTAGGCCTACTCCACGGGTCAGTTGTGATCCTGTTTATTGTAAAACTATTGCTAAATAACGGAAATTTTCAAAGATTGGGAAAGATAAAAGCGTGCCTGTCCCTGTGTTCAATTTACTTGCATCCAAAATGAAGATGAAGAAGAAGCAGGAGAAGAAGATCAGGAAGAAGAACAAGAATTTGAAACTTACGAATGAGACGAATAAACTTCAACACTTTCTTTTCATTTACATCGCTTTTATCTTTCCCAATCTTTGAAAATTTCCGTTATTTTGCAAAAGTTTTACAATAAACAGGATCACAACTGACCCGTGGAGTAGGCCTACTGGGGAAACCACGTTAAAAAAAACGCGCTAAGTACACTACCTCATTAGATGCATAAGACGATAACAACTTTTATAACTTTTTGAATCGTTATATCTCTGAAACGGTGGCTCGTAAGAAAAAAAGTATTAACACATTTTTATAGATAATTTTATGATCTACAATTTTTGTCTGAGGTACTTGTATGATAAAACTTACCGTTTTGCTGAAAATCGCGAAAAACTCATTTTGTTTACCTTTGACCTTGAATATTTTTTTTTCCTTACAGGGGAATGATGGGGAACTTTTAGACATTGTTTATAATTATGTTTTGAACAACTTCACAAAAAATCAGCTTGCTGGGACTTTATGTAATTTCACTCACATTTTTATGTCTAAATTGACCGGACTAATGTGCAATTGCGTTGCAAATAGTTTTGCGATTATTTATCGTGGTCGTTTAGTAAGAAACCGTACCGTCCGCCTGCGTTTGATGTGAATTTAATCTCAATTCACATCCAACTTAGATTAGATATTTAAGTTAATTAATTACCGAAGTACTTACTCTCCTTACTTATATTCAAATGCCTCCATTCTTTTCCATTTTCCTGTTGAAGTAACTAACCTATACTTACCTATTAAGTTTGAGTCAACTAACATGCCTGAAATCCTGAAATCCATTAATACAGCTATGTTACCTACCCTATTAAGTAGGTACCCAGTGAATGGAATGTTTATTTCCGTCACTGTAAGTAGGTACGTAGGTAGGTAGGTACCTACCTATCTACCTATCCTATCTGGTAAAATGGACCCACACAACACACATGGTACCTAACATTAAATTATCAAACTGAAAAACTGGTACCTAAAATTATCAAATCAGTCCTCCCAGGTGGAACAGAGGGTACTGTCACTGTCAGTCAGCCTCATTGACAAAAAAAATCCACCCTTTTCTTTCGCTTGCCCTCAGCATTCCAGAGCCTCTTGTATCCTGCTTATCCAATCCCGCGAACAAGTACCTAAAATAAAACTTTTTCAAAAAAAAATGTGACCGCCTTCAAAAACAACCACAAAAAAAGGGTAAAATAACCTACAAAACTTTTCTTTCGGAAGTCGGTGACTTTTTTTATTAATTTCATTGTCTTTTTTGCCACCGACTTCCGAAAGAAAAGTTTTGTAGGTTATTTTACCCTTTTTTGTGGTTGTTTTTGAAGGCGGTCACATTTTTTTTTGAAAAAGTTTTTATTTTACTCTTTTTAGTTTAAATAATCAACCTTAGCACTATAATTTAGTAATCCGTAACACCAGTAATAACATCGTTAACATCTCTTTTATTCATTCCCTATCTCAAAAACTACTGAACCGATTTTGATGAAATTTTCAGTATTCCCTAAGTTGAACGATACCTAGTACAACACAAAAAGAATTACTTAAATCGGACTTGTAGTTCTGGAGATATGCGAACACAAGCATAATTTTCTTACTTGAGGAGTTGTACCTTCCATCATCAGCTCAGCTACATGAGATGATGATTTCCATACGCAAGTACTTGAATTACTTCATAAGATTAGCGAAAAACTATGTGTCAGCGAATAAAATTTGAGGGTTGCCCTCGATTTCTCCAAGTTCCAATCATCAGATCCTGATATGGTGACAATCGGACCACACGGGAAGCACCAGCTTTCGAATAAAAAAAGAATCATGAAAATCGGTTCACCCAGTCGTAAGTTATGAGGTAACAAACATAAAAAAAAAAAAAAAAAAATACAGTCGAATTGATAACCTCCTCCTTTTTTTGAAGTCGGTTAAAAAATTCAAAATGCAGGTTTTTCCGGATATTGGTACCTACCTAATTAAGTGAAATTTTTACAAATTAAAATATGCAAAGAAAAGATGTTTGTAAATGTAAACACGTCATAATGTAGATGGTAAAATGTATTCGATTGATCACCAATTTTATATAACTTTCGTTTTTAATCCGTGATTAGAAGATCTAAAATTAGTGTGAATTAATTACTTGGTAGATAAAATAGGTACTTAGTTTGTAAGTTTTCGAAGAAAAGGAGACTAGACAAAAATTTTAACCGACTTCAAAAAGGAGGAGGTCCTTAATTGGGTCGGTATTTTTATTATGTAAGTAATAAAGTAAAAGCCGTCTGAATTTTTGACATTTATTTCGAAAAAGAGGAATAAAAAGCCCAGCGGCGTTTACCTTCGTGTCATATAAAGTAAGGTACTCCTACCTAACTAGTTAAAAAAAACCTCAAAAAAACTATAAAAATCATTCAACTATGGCTATCATCGTCCTGCGTTGCATAATTGACGCAAATGCATAATTAGATGTTCTTGAGGAACACCTAATTATGCATTTGCAATTTTTATCAATTAATAAAGATGATTTTAAATAATAATTTGAATTAGGTACCGTAACGTAACCGTATCTATGTTTTTTTTTAAGTTGAGTTCAATGACATGTAATTATGTAAAGCAGGTGAAGGTGTCTTCAATTTGCGAAGACCTGTCCAAAGAAAGTGATAGTCGCCTGCGGGTAAAGTCGTTGACTGACGACTACAGAGGTCGAAGGTACAACTACCACATTTGCCACTGTCGAGGGGTTTATTCTTTCTTAGCACAAAACCCAGAAACCCTTTGCTTCGACAGACTTTTCGGGCGTTTCTTATTTGTAACACTTTTTTTTTTGCCTAGCCTGCTCTGTCCCATTCCTGGGCAAAGGTCTCCCTCCACTCCTTCCATCCTTCACGATACTGTGCCTCCTCCTTCCAATTCGGGAAGAATCTGTCTAGTTCGTCCCGCCATCTCCTGCGTGGTCTGCCGCAACCTCGCTTCACTATCTCAGGGCACCAGTTTTGTGTTATTTTGGCCCACAGTTCGTCTGGCATGCGGCAGACATGTCCTGCCCAGTCGGGTTTCAGTTTCGTTTTCAGTTTTAACACTTTTTTTTTTTTTTAGCGTGGTAAAATCATCAAATGAGTCCTCCAACCCCGGGCAGGGCGGGAGGGACTGTCAGACTTCTACTGACTAAAATCCACGGTGTCCTTCAATAGCCTGTTATGTTCCGGGGTCACGGTAAGGGAATAATCCTGCGAATCGGGGGCCCCGTCATTATGCTGACGCTCTTTGAGGCGCGCGTGGGACACTACGCGCCGTCGACTCGGGCATGGTCCTTGGTCGGGCAGCGAGTTGCCCTTTACTCGCTGCCCGCATGCCCGCGCCTACGGTGGCCGGAGATCATCAAGCATTCAGTTTTAATACTTACGGGTAAAATATTAGTTAGTGATACTCCTTCTTCTTTGTCCTCGCCTCATCCCGTTACGCGGGGTCGGCTTTCTTAATCATGAGGCGCCATCTATTCCGCTGTTTAGCATCGTCGTCGGACAGGCCACATTCTTTCATGTCGTTCAGGACTTTTGTCATCCAAGTTGTCTGTGGCCTGCCCCTCCCTCTCTTTACTGTAGCCATGGAAAGGCACTTTTTAACAACATGGTTATCGGGTCTTCGCAGCACATGCCCATACCATCTCAGTCTGGCCTCGGCAAGTTTTTCAGTAATAGGCGCAACTTTGAAACTCCCCCTTATGTGTACGTTATGCACTTTATCTTTGAGCGTAACTCCACCTGCCCAGCGTAGCATACGCATTTCAGTGGTATGAAGTTTTTGTTCCTGTATTTTCTTCGTAGCCCAGGTTTCACTGCCGTAGAGTAATACTGGTCGTACAGCAGTTTTATAAACCTTGCCCTTAGTTCTTACCGGCATTTTGGTGTCGCATAATACTCCCGTTAAGGAACGCCATTTATTCCACCCAGAAAGAGTTCTCTGCGTGATGTCGGCGTCTATCGATCCGTCTTCTGCGAGAACCGAGCCAAGATATTTGAAGGCCTTTACTCTAGGCAGGGCTTTACCATCTAGCATGATGTCCACACTCGATAGATTGGATTTATCGGGATTGAAGTTGCAGACCATGTACTCGGTTTTCGTTCTACTTATTCGCAACCCATTTAGTTCGAGAGATCGCCTCCACTGTTCCAGGTTTTCCTGTATGTTCTGTATGTTGTCGGAGATCAGGGCCACATCATCTGCGTAGAGAAGATTCCACGGCGTAGGTTTCTGAATTGTCTCAGTAAGGTAGTTCATTGTGATATTAAATAGCAAGGGGCTCAGCGCACTACCTTGATGAACTCCTACTATTAACTACAATGTCGAAACTACCTGATATGCCAATATGATATGATAATGTCGAAACTAGCTGATATGCCAGCTGGACTCCTTACACTAGTCTGCACGTTCTGATACATGTCCATTAGCAGTCTGACATAGTATTCAGGCACATTCTGAGCCCTGAGAGTTTGCCATATCAAACTTCTCGGCACACGATCAAACGCCTTTTCGAGATCGATGAAGACCATCCATAGGCATTGTTTGTTTTCACGAGCCTTTTCCATCACTAGTCTGATTGCGTGAATCGCGTCTGTGGTTCCTTTCCCCGCAGTAAATCCAAACTGATTTTCTGTTAAACTTGTAAGTTAGTGATACGAAACTAAAAATTGATGACAACATGATTGGACAGTTGTCCAGATTCCGAATGTGTTGTCAGTTTGTCAGAACGTATGAATTCAGAACTAATAGGGACAATGGTTTACTCAAAAATTTTACCTTTGATCGTATTATCATTGACGAACTAAGAGATCAGAATTTACTTACCATCACGGATATTATCACCCAAGGGTTGAAAACAGGTGCAGGTATATTGTAGCAACACACACATTTTGCAAGTTAAATTCTCGCATAATAGAGGGGCGAGGGCGAGAGCCCATTGTGAACTGGATATAAATCCAGTCTCCCGGCTTTTACTGAGAAACTCAAGTAACCAGTCCAGAAATAAATGCATTCGTTTGCTAAACAAACCCTACAAAAGAATGTAAATGAAGTGGAAAAAAAGAGTGCAGAATTTAAAGGAAAAGATCTATAGGGAAGGATGTGAAAGAAAATTTTTAACTTTCGATCAGACATTATAAGAGAAACCTCAGATCGCAGTTGCCAAGGACTAAGTCAGGGAATTGTGCCAAGAAAAATGAAACGGTCTAGACTTATAGGTACTATTTTCATTGAAGTTAAACCTAGTAGAGTTGATGATAATAATAATAACAGAGATGACATGAATATTTAATTTGAATAACAGAGGGGCGAATGTATTACAGAATTGTTGGAATATTTGCTAAATAAAAATAGGGTGCTAAACATCTTGCGATTTGTATCGCTCTGCGTGTAAAAATACAAAACATAATGAAATTATATCACCTCAAGAATTAACAGTTCTTTCTTAGTTTCTAAGATTAGAAGTTCCATGAGCTGATAATGTTACTTAGCATTCCAGACTTTAAATCTATTTCAAGCAGAAACATTAAACATGAACTCGTACAGACAAAGAGCTCGACTAGACAGTGAGCAAAGAAGCATTATTTTATCAATATAAAATGTTAATGCGTCGGGAGGGGCGAGAAACGCATGGAGACACGAATATCACGACTGTGACTCATTCACTGGAGTCACTGATGTCTGCACATTATCTGTGCTGTGACGCACCAACGACAAGGGTTGTTGGTTCACTATTCATTATGTCGTTGCTTGACTCAACACAAAGGGCCATTTAAACGCATTTCCGATGAATTAGTACTCGTGCATCATTGTGAAAGGATGCATGCTACTTGAAAAGTTAAAACATTCCGTAGAGGCACTATTTAACTGCGCTTGTAACAAGGTGTCTACACCTCTTGTGATCTCAATCTATCCGCAATGCACTAATTACCTAGTCAAGCCGAGAAAGAAACATTAGCTGCAGTTACTGCAATACGGATCCCAGCAAAAACGTGAGAACAGAACAGTGAACACTTTCTGATCATTTTTAAATTGTAAAGATTCGATGAAAGTTTCATAGAAATGGTACGGTAATGGTTATGTTGGGGATCACGATGTCTAACCTCTGGCATTACACGCCAGTTGTTTAGACAACATTGATTAAGTTGCGCTTGATCTGTTCCGGGCTTCGCCGGTCAGGCAATGCTGTTGTGAGTCATGGCGGTCGCATGAGTGCGTACTACGGCGATGAGTCAATGCAGTTGACTCGGCGGAGTCCACTAATTCCGTTCCTTGTAAGTTATGAGCAGTGACTAATAAGTAGCCACATTTTTGAGGTACATTTAGCAACCTTTGAGCCTGCAATAGGTAACATGACGATGACATCGTTACCGTAAAAGTTTACAAACAATAGCTGATTGATGTTTCTAAAACAAACTGCTTCGTCGATGTAATTAACAGTCCATTTGAACCTGTGAAAGGACTAGAAAGGCAATAGAAAATGAAAACTGTATTGAAGTTAAGCCAAACAAAAAAGGCAATCTATTTCGCATAATTCAATATCGCCAAGGTGTTAATTTTGAGTTATTTTTAAACCTCTTTGAGGATAACTTGAAAACTCGATGGAACTTGAATGTCAATGAAAAGACTATGCCAAGGAATTTTGTCATTGTGTCTAAGCTCTTGGCACTTTTTTGAGAAGACACTCTAAGCCACTAACCAGGTGGAAATCCACTCAGCGAGGGCGAGAGTTCTTTTGCATGAGCCATAATTCTTTAAAATTCTCAGAAATGAATGTGTAATTCTGATTATAGTGAATCGATTTTATACCGTCTGATTGAACTGTATTGGCACACAGAAATTCCAATGAACTGATTTTTATATCATACCTACTGATGACTTTGGGTTTTCGTTCCGTTCTCCCGCCAAGTCATCAAACAGATATTCTGCTGTGCAGTTTCTGTTCATTAATTTCTCATAAACCTTCGTTCGGCCGATACGATCTTTTATTACTTCCGTTGCGAAAGAATCATAGCATAGATACTGGTACCAAGTGCAACGTTCTCTCCTAAGTAGGTAGGTAATTATGATGATTCTCAAATTCAGACAAAATTCTAACATGCTCTAATTACTTTAACGGGTTATTGTACTTTCAAAAGCTTTTCAGTCTTCATAGTTAGTGTTATAAATTAGTTCAGGCTTTTTTGCTTTTTTTAATGTTCTTTTATGTGTTTTTGTAAATTAAATGTTTGCTTTAGGTACTTCATCATCATAAGCCGGAAGGTGTCCATTGCCGAGTGCCGACCAAAGCCTCCCCCTTATGCTACCATTCCGAACGACAATCCGCCACTTGCATCCATTGATTACCCGCGACTCTTCAGTTCACCTATTTAGAGGCTTCTTAAAATTAAGTATTACAAGCTTTAATTGATTTTGCGTTTATCTAAAACCAGGGAGGTTACAATTAAATTTTTAAATGGGTATGGTTATTCGTAGGTTTTAACTTGAAAGTTTTGCACCCGTGTGAAACCTGCTGTACTATTCTCTATAACACTCAGCGCTGCGACATCGCTGAAGCTACGGTTTGTCTTCAATCGATTTTCAACTTTATACTCAACAGTTTATAGTTAAAAATCGACTAAAGACACAGTAGCTTCATACATTGCCTGCGTGGCGTAAATTTTCGAAATTCTTCCACTTATTTCTTTAAACATTTGGTCAAACAAGTTTTGTATGAAGTATGTATGGACGTGAAACATCATGTAAACACTGTTTATTTATCTTATTAACTTAACTGGCGGTGACTCACCCACGCCGGATATCAAATTGAGTCTGTTTTTATATTATTGACGAGTTTTTAATCACTAACTGCTAACTTATTAGTCAACCTTATCACCGGAATACTGGAAAACATTGATTTATCAATATGTACTACTTCATTTATTGGTAACTTTTTTACGGTAAACTATAATAAAACCATCTCCTATGGTTCTTCTATAGGTATCTATTTTACCTTACTTCGTCCACATATCATGACATTCATACTTTTAACTGACTTCAAAAAGGAGGAGGTTATCAATTCGGATTTTTTTTAATGTATGCTTACTCTCGTAACGCTAACTAGCAACTTATAATTATGCAGAGATTGGGCCCGAGTAGTCAATGAAATAAAGTAATGGTAGAAACAAAGAAATCACAGAAGTTAGTCAAGTTCATCGTAGCCAATACGTTGACTATAAAATTAAAACGATACCTAATAAAAATAAGAAAGGTACAACTTCCACAGGATCACAAGTTCATAAGAAATGAGTCAACGAAGGAAACTCTTGCGCACTGCATAGAATACAAACACGTTAGACCATTGTATTGTAAAATGATTCGGTATTGGAATACGTAATTTGTAGTATTCTTGGTTGGTGTGAATCATTAAAATGTGTGCGATGTTTTAGGAACCTTGACGACACTTGTTATTTGTTTTACCTGTGTAAATTCGTTGAATTTATTTATTTTTGCTGTTTTAATTGGAATATCTTTATCGGTCTTAAATTGACCGTCAATGTATTGGGATTCTATGAATATCTACCTTATTTTATACGTAGACAAGCAATTATGCCAATAACCCTGTGTGTTAATATCTTCTGTGGTATTATCTGTGGTATTATCGAGGCCTCTTTCACTCCTTGATATTCCAGATGTATTATCTTTAATAACTTATTTAGTATTTACAAGCCAAACCACATTTTTGGCAATAAATTTGTCGTCTGTCGATTACATTAACATAAGTTAATGATTGACTTTCACATACATTTTCTTATCAGATTACTTTTCGTTGCGGGCTTTGATAGGTATATCTGTTGCCAACTTTACTTTAACATTTGACCTTTCAAAGAAGAGGGTGTACGACTTTGAGATAACCTATATCTCAAACTTGAACGCCCTCTTGGGCTAAGGTTTGCCGAACAAGTTTACAAAACATCTGTTATGGTATCTTGGCATCTAAATTAATATATTTACGGAGCCATGCGAATAACTTTAAATTAAATGTTCTTTTCTTTTTCATGACGTTATCTTAAATATACTTTTTCGACATGACGGGATCTCAAATAGTTTAAAAATTTAAGGACCAAAAATGAAGCCTTGTGAAACCCTGTTAATGAATAGTTTAGGATAGAAATAACAAATGATTTAGAGATGATCTGAATTATATTTCAAGAGAAATCATGAATCGAAAATAAGTATTAGGTTATGAGATGATTTGCAATCAAATGGAATGTTTGCTCATTGAACAATTCTGAAATTAAATCTGTATTCGTTTTGACAAAATTAGATAATGTATGCGCCAATAATGTAATAGGCAGATAATTTAGAAAAGCTAACCAAACAATTTCTCTGATACAAAAAAAAAAACATCATAGTAAATGCCACTCACGAATCTGAAAGTGTCCAATGTGTTTTCCGAATTGTAATTTTGGCAGTGTTACATATTTTAACGATTATCGACCGCCATGCCAACTTGTTTACAAGTAATAAAACTATATTATGTAATTTATAGCAGGTTGAATTGAATACCAATAAATTAAAGTTATGCATGTCGTCAACTTTCTGTATATCTTGCAAAAATAACTAGGTATTATGTTGACGAGTGTATAATTAGCACAACGTTTTTAGAGAAATTACAGAATCGTCTTCCGCATTTTGTGTTTTGCATATTCCGCATATTTATCTATGCTAGACGTGTAGCAAGTAATTAATAGAAATCCGGAACATGAACAGAATTATACAAATGTAGCGTCACACTCACACTGCCAACTAATCTTAAATTATGTTTATAAACTCAAGTTTAGAACATCAACTGCTGAATTGGATTCTTAGGCAAAGTAGTTTTGGGGTTTTCAAATAATATTTATTTATTGACTGGTGTCTGGTTTTGTACCCGGTAATGGCAATAGTTTCGCCCCTTGAAAACTGGCGAATTGTAGGGTAAGGTGTTCCAACCACCCTTCCTGTCCTAATCCTTTCGGGCTAACAAGCGTAATTTTTTGTTTTAGAAATTGAGTCTTCTTTGGTAAAACTGCAACTGAGTGCGTTGTGCGTACTCTGTAGGTAAATTCTCATATTAGTAACAGTTGCAATTCATCTGTAAGTAGGGCAGAACTTAATTGTCCATGATCACATTTCTCGAATGATCGCGTCACTGGACTGCGATCTGATGCAAACTGGCCTACTTCCACATTTAGAAGTCCAGCCTTATATGAACAATGAAACCTAAATAGCTAAAATAAGTCCTATCACAATCACACTATATAGACATGTTTTCGTTTGACTAAGCTCAGTAAGATAAAAGGGCGTCTGTGATGAAGGGCGGACAGGACAGGCTGTCCTTTCGTGAGCATTTTTTATCAACCTGTCAGTGAAAGGCAAAAGAGATGGATTTTTGCTATTCTGAACAAAAATAGACGCTGGTTTTAAGTGATTTATGAGTTTGTTTGAGAAAGAGCTGGGTTAACGTTTATTTACGAAATAGGGCACCATTTGCTAAATTGTTTTTAGGTTAAATAAAAGTGAAATGTTCAACTGGGATCCTTCAGCCCCAAAATAATGGCAGCCATAAGCGAGCCTTATTCAAGTTTGCAACTGGAAGCGGTGCGTCGGGTTGTATGGCTATCAGTGTGCTATGATATAATCTACTTCTGATAGCCATACACCTTCAAATTTACTGCACGCCACTCCCGCTGCAACCGTGATGGTAAAGTGGATCGTGTAATAGCTAGCATTACATTTAGGTCTATGCATAGCTTGCTAGCAAAGCATTATTAGCAATATTGGAACTCTGAATTAATCCAATTACACCTAAATCATTTAATTATGCTACTAAATTCTAGACAAATTCAATATCGCAAGATGCTAGTGATGGGCCAAAACCGTCTGGAACCAACGACAATCGCTGCGAACCTTATGTGAGAAAAAATAAGGAATGATTCAGTTGTATTACTAAGTTGGTTCGTAACCGCATGCCAGTCTAGTCGGGGAGATGTCGGCGGGGCCTGTGCGGGGGTGAAAGGGGGCGAAGGGATCGATCGTCCGCCCGCTCTCGCCCTTGACCCTCGCCTGCATCGGGGTGGGCTGTGAGCATGTGTGTGTGAGGGGTGTCGGCACTTCGGCAGATTTCATGCAGTGAATATTTGACGTGAAGCATGGCAACTTATAGTAGATGCAAAATCTACGTAGGACTTGGAAGGCTTGTGGATTTTAATTTTAGAATTTTTCAATCTAGTTGGAATTTTTTCTTCCGACCATGATAATTTTGACTTTTTATTGTAGGAGTCCCAAAATACTGCCCTGTGGTACACCAGAAGTAAATAATCAGATTATAGTGACAGTATTGGGTTTCTGGTCTCCTCTTTGTGATAGAGAGTGGACATCAACTCTGAGGGCTCAGTGTAAGTTGGTATAGGACTCATGTCTTCTAATTTTTGGTTCTGATACGTGATTTACTTTCAATGTTTTCCATCACCGTTTGGAGAGCTTGTGAAATAAAAATATTACTCAAAATAATGCTCAAACCTGGGTTCGAAATCTTTTGAGTTCAACTCTTAAGTCGGGGTCGGTACCACTGAGCCACTAATTTTCTTTAGTATATGTAGCATGTCTGACAATTTTACAGACTGCCTTACTGTACAGTTCACAGATAAAATAATTACTACTAGAAAAACTTTCTTCTATCTGTCTGACCCTCATCATATCAATGCCCTCGTCACTCTAAACCTCACGAGGTTTAAACAGCCCAACGTAATAACCGAGTACCCAAGTATCAACAGAAAAATCAATTTCTTGCTTTGCAATCATTACTGGACACTCCAATTAGACTGCTTTGAATATCTGCAGTACTTTAGGTGCAGAGTTGCAGACTACCCTTTCAATGTAAATGGCATTATGTCCATTCCCCCCAGGGACCATACACCCTCACACGCTCACATTTCCATCTGCGTACAATGTCCCTCATCCTTACTCCCTAGGGCTTGTGCTGTGCCTTTCATAGATTATGTTTTAACAACTGTTATTTACATTTGTTTGCATAGGTCCGTTTTTTCTTTCAATTTTTGTTCCAGACTTATCCTGTTTTCGTTAGTTAAGTAACTGTTTTCAATATACATTATTTTTTGGGACCAGATGTTTTGTATTGATTTGTTACTTCTCGAATATTTAGAGCGATTTGATCCAATATCATGTAATTATTTCAAATGGACAGGTGGGTAGTAGATATAGGTACCCTAAATCTTGTGTTTCAGTTTCAGTACACAAGGCGAGCCTAGTACCCGACTCGATCAATATTGACGCCGACAACAATCTATAAATAGGTTGTCTACCTACTACCATCATTAGAGAACATTACTCTTCGTTGGCATGGAGAACGATCGCATTCTGCCAACGGCCAAGTGACGCGCTGGGATAGCTTTCGAATTTCAAACAGTGCACCGGCCGCGCCCGTGACGTCAGCACAGCAGACGAAACGACCGCGTGGTGGGTGTGTCCATCTAATTATAACCGAGTATTTTAGGATTTCGACTACACATTGCTCTAGGTCAGCTATTATAAACTACACGCTATCCCACGTAGGGATGTGATGCGTGTGACGCACTGAAGCATCACACTATTTGTAAACATTGGTAATCATAACAAAAACTGAAGTCCTATGACAGCAGCACCCATCACTAGATCAACCAATGAGGAGATCAACTCTAAAATATTTGATGTAATCACGTAGACAGATTAGAAAACTAATCTAAAAGTTGATTATAAACATATTTGGTATGGAAATGAATTCATCGATATATCACCTGTTTGGAGAAATCGATATAGGGGAAAACTATTTCAATACAACGTTAATATTGTGAGTGTTTTTTATCGCAATCATAAGCTGTTAGAAATTGTAGGTGTAATCAATCGTCAAGTGGGTATTAGAAGGGGATTATTATGTTGTTATGAAAGAAAGATAATGAGTAGCTATGTAGATAAAGACAATATCAAAATACTCTATAATTATGATAAGAACGGGCTTATCGAAACCTTGAATTTGCCTATCGAATTATAAGTGGATTATGAAGTACCTTGACATTACGTGGCTTGTGACAACGACTCTTTTATGGAGCAGACTTTATAGGTACCAGTACAAAATAATTCCAATTTAATTTACTAAACGGGAATTCCTAAACCTACACGGTGCTAAAAATACCCTAACTGCGTAGTTTCAGAGTTTAATATCCTGTCCGTAGCCTGAAAAGCTAATAGGTGCGGTTTTCCCTGTTCCAATAGAATTATCGCAGCCTCGCCCATGTTCCTACAATATTCCATTAGTGTTATTAAATGCAGCACGAATATTGCTTTGTTCGCTAGAAGTGCTAATTACTCCAATTAGGTAGACGGACGGTGGAAACTTTAGGTAGTTACTAAGGACTGATTGTATTATGTCTACTCACGTCAACCTGATTAACGTTTCTTTGAATCGATTGTAATGAATGTGTTTATTATACTTAAGTACCTACTCGTAAGTATAAAAGAATTTGTCGTGATAACCACCTTATCGTACTATTTCATTACGATACTACAAATATAGTCGAATTCGATACCATTTATGATTAGTTAAATAATGAAATGTTACATAATAAAGCAGCCATGATAAAGTTGCGGACGCAGAGTTCCGTTACCGCATGTAATAAACTAAAATATGTAAAATGGAACGGTCAATGACTAGCACTTGCAGTTAGAAATTCCAGTAAAGCTGCAGACGGACTGCGAGAATCGCAGATTCGTGTCATTATGACTGTCATAAACGGTACCCCGTCTTTCACTTATGAAGCTCAATACGTAGGTAATGAGATGAAAGGAAAGAAAGCAAGAAAAATGCATATTTATACCGGTATATAAATTATCTTTTATTAAAAATGTTCAGGTTAGTAACGATTTATTATAAATAAATAAAAATCTTTGTCAAAAATACGGACTCGACAATGTCCCGCATTCATTATTACGTAATATGCATATTACGATACCTTACAGCCTATTTTTAAATACTGAACTTAAATAAAAGATCACAAGCGTAATTTGAGCCGCCCATTCAGGGGCCTGGTGTAGGGCATCATAAATTAGGAATAGTCTTACTTGCCGCTTAGAAGCACTTCCTGTGGACGATGGAGGGGCCAGACTCATCGTACTCCTGTTTGGAGATCCACATCTGCTGGAAGGTGGAGAGGGAAGCCAGGATGGATCCTCCGATCCATACGGAGTACTTCCTCTCTGGGGGCGCGATGATCTTGATCTTCATTGTGGATGGGGCTAGGGCAGTGATCTCCTTCTGCATACGGTCGGCGATGCCAGGGTACATGGTGGTACCACCAGACAGAACTGTGTTGGCGTACAGGTCCTTACGGATGTCAACGTCACACTTCATGATCGAGTTGTAAGTGGTCTCGTGGATGCCGTTGGCTTCCATTCCCAGGAATGAGGGCTGGAAGAGAGCCTCAGGGCAACGGAATCGTTCGTTACCGATGGTGATGACTTGTCCGTCGGGAAGCTCGTAGGACTTCTCCAGGGAGCTGCTGGAGGCGGCGGTGGCCATCTCCTGCTCGAAGTCGAGAGCGACGTAGCAGAGCTTCTCCTTGATGTCGCGCACGATTTCTCGCTCGGCCGTGGTGGTGAAGGAGTAGCCACGCTCGGTGAGGATCTTCATCAGGTAGTCTGTGAGGTCGCGGCCGGCCAAGTCCAGACGCAGGATGGCGTGCGGCAGCGCGTAGCCCTCGTAGATGGGGACCGTGTGCGAGACACCGTCTCCGGAGTCCAGCACGATACCGGTGGTACGACCGGACGCGTACAGGGAGAGCACGGCCTGGATGGCGACGTACATGGCGGGTGTGTTGAAGGTCTCGAACATGATCTGTGTCATCTTCTCTCTGTAAACAAAGCAGTCGGTCAGGCGCGGCTCGGACGCAGAGCTCGGAGGCTGCGGATGTGACGAGTGCGCTGGGCGCGGGACTCACCTGTTGGCCTTGGGGTTGAGGGGGGCCTCCGTGAGCAGCACGGGGTGCTCCTCGGGCGCCACACGCAGCTCGTTGTAGAAGGTGTGGTGCCAGATCTTCTCCATATCGTCCCAGTTGGTGACGATGCCGTGCTCGATGGGGTACTTGAGCGTGAGGATACCTCTCTTGCTCTGGGCCTCGTCACCTACGTACGAGTCCTTCTGTCCCATGCCGACCATGACGCCCTGGTGGCGAGGCCTGCCCACGATGGATGGGAACACGGCGCGGGGAGCGTCGTCACCGGCGAACCCGGCCTTGCACATACCGGAGCCATTGTCTACTACCAACGCAGCAACTTCCTCGTCGCACATTTTGAATTAGTCTGAAATATTAAGAATGGATTGTGAAATTCTGAAGGATATGTCTTTATTAAGAGGTAGACTGGCGGAGATATTGCTAGCAAAATTCAACTGTTACGTGTTTTAATTATAACCAAAGTAACAGCCACGCCTTGTGCCAACTCACTGATAAAAAGATTATGAAATACACGTTATCTTTTTTAAAGAGAATGATAAAATTTTTAGATATGCACTGTACATCTATAATACCCAGTGTAGTTACTATCTAAAGTATGTGTAAATTTGAAAAATAGGTTAGATAGAATCACAAGAGAACTTTGAAAATGATTCAAAATTTTCTGACAAACGCAGGAAAAGACAAGGGTGTAACTACCCCAAAAACACCCTGCCCGCTCTGGGATTCGAACCCACACGCCCTCGAATTCAGTAGTCAACTTGCCACAAAAACTGTTGAGGTAGTAAAATTCACTAAATCCGAAAAGCACTTCACTTAGATAACGTAAAAATATGTTATGTAACGTGTAGTGTCCACAGGTGTTAATAAAATATTAAACACTGGCTCTAAACGCTGCTATTTTGTTTCGTTTTCAAAACTTTACAATTATTTATGATTTAAATCCACAATTTAATTTAATAAAATCAAACAAAACTTACTGTTATAATAAGTTAATGACTAGGTACGACTCGTGCTGCTTCGGTCAAGCACACCACGCTAAATGAGAACCGGCTCTTGAGGATAAACTATATAAAACGCGCCTTATCAGAGTTCACGTACTATCGGCAACAATTTATTTTCCGCCAATCACGAGCTGCCTGATGCTGCCTCAATTTTTGTCACCATATATGGTAACGCACTCGGTTCTATCCACAATCTGGTGATAACGATATGCTTTGATAAAGATTATAGAGCACTACACGGTATCTGAATCAGTGACTGTACAGGCTTATCACTCACGTACCTGCCGCTTACCGGTGTACAACACACTCGCTCAGGGTCACCAATACGCTTCTTTAAAATACTGAAATTTCTCTTCAGTCTGTCTGTACTTTCTCTATGATTCAGCTGTTTTGCGCTAATTGCCATCAACGCCTAACATTAACCTACAAATATTTAATTAGTTTAATACTCTACCGTTGTAAATATTCTCATTATAATTATGAAAAGCGCAGAAAGCATTACTAACTGACGTAAAAGATGAGAGATATCTTACTCTAGTAGGCAGGACGTTACAGTGACTGCACGGACTTGGTGCAAAAAAATCTATATGTGCGTCCGAAGGTGAGTGGACCAGACGGGCCTGTGGACGACTGGACGACTTGTGTAGGATTCGCCGTTCGCAATAATGGCGATAAACGACCCGCCAGTCCAGCTTCGCAACGCGACAAAAACAAACCATTTGTTGTTCAATAGAAGCGTAGGCGGCATAATTTCGAAGCTAAACCAGATCTACAACGATATGACACATCGAATACACGTGGACATCTAAAACGTGGCTTCAATTACGTTAAATCGTAGACATTGATTGTAAGATAACTCATAACATTAGATGTTACAAATTACAATACGTAAAATATTCAACCCCGACGCAGCAGAGGTAGACGTAAATCAATAGAGTTGTGAGACACCCTCGTTAAATGTTTCCTAATATACGTATAGAATAATATTGTGCAGTCGTCTGCGTGTATTGATTTTGCTGCCGCCCCCGCAGTCCGGCGAGGCGCCCCTCGCCAGTGCACCGTCGCATGGGGTGCGCTATGGCCAGCTATGGGGTTGCATGAATCATCCAACTGCACCCTACGGCTCGCCTGAATCGTATTAATTTGCTGCGTTTCGTAGCTCGTTTTATTGAAGATCCAAATATTTTGATTGAATTACAGAAACATCGTTTATGAAAGACGTCGGCTATTTTCAGATAGTTATGAACCTTATAGATATAAAAACAGGTAGTAAAGATAAAATAGTTTACAATATTAGATTCCAATCAATCAAGGCTTACCATATCTACTGATTTCTTAGAATTAATATCAACGAAATGTACCTTTAAAGTTGAGCGGGTGTACGTGGCCATTACCGATATATTTCGATCGCTACCTTTTTAGCGATACTCAAATTGGCAATCCGGAACATTTTCGGAGTCACCTTGGTGTATCTCGGTGTCTTATTTATTACTTTAACGAGCAAGGTTTTCAGACGGATTGCTTTTTCCAATAAAGGGAACTACATAATAGGATGTCCGCATGTCGCTGCACTGCACTTGACCTATAGACATCTATTAAATCTTCATTTATTACTTCGATTAACTTATCGTACCTAAGAAAAAAGGCTATGGAACTTGAGCGGCCTAAAATAGTTTTTATTATTATTTTGCCTTTTGTGTTCATGGAGTCTGCTATTGTACCGATGACTTCATTAAAGGAAAATTGTACATAAAACGAGATACATCCTCCATTCCATGTTAAAATATTACCTTGTATTAGGCTGGCCGCATACACACGTTTTTTTTCCGTTCGGAATTCGAAATAATGAATGAAATTGAACAACACACACAAAACATGCACACACATTTGTATGAATTCACTGTGTACGGATAGAAAACGAATTCGGAAATCGAATACGTAAAACGTGTGTATGCGGCCAGCCTTAATGTCTGATTTAAATCAAAGTGTACTTTAAAAACAAGCGTCGTATGTGATTTGAATGAACCTTGGTGTGGCCCTCCGATGACTCATAGATTTCTCACAAGCGTTCGACAGCATGAATCATAGTCGAGATGTAGATGTAATCGAATCAGGTGACGATTCGTCTCGATCACAAATTCGATCATCTATTTGTATCATGACGTCATTATTATATTGTAATGGAAACATTCTAAACTGTTTAAGTCATGATTGTTTTGAGTTTGAGGTGCGGCTTAAACTATAAGCGATATTTTGATGTTCTGATGAGATTGATGACAATTTCATGCATT
Source organism: Agrotis segetum (assembly GCA_036375495.1). NCBI lineage: Eukaryota > Metazoa > Arthropoda > Insecta > Lepidoptera > Noctuidae > Agrotis > Agrotis segetum. The sequence continues at coordinate 437,492 of JAQSVV010000243.1, read as the reverse complement.
GGTGAACGTGTCTGCTTCGACTTGTCGTTTTGCTTGCCTTTTTTCAAGGTCCAATGAACTACTCAAACACATCGCTACAGTCAATTTCTACATACTTACCTACTTCATCTAGAGATAAAATACTATCTGACGAATTTTAATGTAGACGGAAATTCCTACATAAATTAGGGGAAGCCAAGAAATTCTTAGAAGCTAAAATCATTTTTAGTTAGTTCCAAAGATGCATCATTGTATCCTAATCCACTTTTGACACAAAGGAGGTGACCTGTTTCCGTGATGGACCTTGCCACGCGACATTTAAAACTACTGGAGCGAATTTAATTCGACTTTCACTTTCAATAGACTCCGGCTATTAATTCTCGCCTTCATAACTACTAAATAAAAAGGTGTAAAATATTACTAGGACGTATACCTACAGGAAAGTCATACTAATTATTTCTAAAATATATGAATTTAATCTCGATAATTAACGAGTCCTTGATAATATTATAATAGGGAAACGTTTTATTTTTATTTGATTATACTAATAAGTACCTAATGTATGGTAACTGGTAAGCTTTCAATAATTTTAAAAGACAAGTACCCGTAATAAATAGAAATATGGTTTTGCTTGCGTACCTAATAAAATAAATCGTTAACATAAGTAAATAGTTATACATAGGTATATAGGGAGTGATTTCTGAGTAAACAGGAAACACCATGAATTCAAATGACAATTAAAAATAATATTTTCCTTAGAACAAAGACCGATATTTATGTGTAGTTATTTAAAATCACTACGAGAAACATGACGCAGCTAAATATTCAGTACTAGATAAATCTACAGGAAAAAAAATTATAATACTAGCAAACAATTGAATTAATCATTCGGTACTAATATTTTTGCTGGGAATGACATGACTGAGCATTGATCAATTGAATTATTATATTATTCAAAGAATTTTTCATAATTATCTCTTATGCTTTGTAAGGTTCCGTCCGTCGTCGTGCCTAAGGGATAAATTGGTACCGTATTACTAACACTCCGCTGGCCATTCACCTGTCTGTTTGTCTGTCCGTCCGTCACTTGGTTGTCTTTGAACCTGTTGAAGTTTTCACAGATGATAATATGTATAACAAGAAATACCAAAAAAAAAAGTCGGGGGCCTCTGACGAGGCCCCCGACTCTCGAATTTTGATGTGCTTCTTTATAATTTAAATGTATTGTTTATTTTTAAATAATTCAACTTAAAATATACCTTAATTAAACTATATAAATATAGGTAATATTACTTTTTAATATGCAACGATTAAAAAAAAGAAAAAAAAACAAATATTCAGCTGAGGGATTAATTGCTGCAACATAATGATGCTACCAACATGCATATTTCGAAAAGGCTAGGCTGATTTTCAGGATTAGCACTCCCATTCAAAGAAAATGATTAATAAATTCACAAATCATGCAAATTCCAGATAAATCCAGTCAATAATAAAAATATTATTGATATTTTTCCTCCTTCATTTACCTTAAGCTCAGGTATGAGACGGTTCGCAATAATCTTTACAAAATACGCTATCAGCTGACTGGGAATGACGTAAGTTGGTATCGCTAAGATTATTGTAAATTCTTGGGCGTATAATACAGTAAATTACATTTTTATTTGGTTCTTACGTCATGCGGTAAATATTTAAGATTGGAGGTTGTAGTCAAGGACTCTAAATTCATCCTTTGGTGAGTTTTGAAGACACCAAAAATTTTAGTGCTGGGTGGCATTTGTTGCTGCAAATTTTTGATGTTTCCAGTGGGTTCAAGGAACACGGGCTTGAATGAATAAAATAAATCGGATTAACTGGTAATCTTTAGGCGAAACTCGTAGAGATTACAAGTTTATATCCGATTTATTTGATTACCTTTAAGCTCCTGCTCTACACGATGAATTTTGTAGGTCTACCTTTTGTTTCAAGTCAATTAGTACCTATTTGTTTTGAGTGAGTAATTGAATAAGTCGTGAAAAAAAATTGTTTAAAATCCCTTCAATTCTTTTCGTCTTGACCGTAGTTTTACGACCATTCTTAATGGGATACTCCCTGCACGGGGTGCTTTCATTCGTAACCTCCATGTCATTGCTCACGTTGTCAGCAGGATTACTGGTTTAGAACTGTGAAACCAGTAACCAGTGCCCACCAGTGAGGAAAATGAGGTGTGCCACTGTTGGCACAGGGCGCAAACCCTAGAGTGGGTAAGAAATGGCCAGACCTGGACCACAATTATTGGCGAAAACTGGACGCAGTTAAAAAGGCTAGTTCTCAAGCCTATTTGAAAAAAAACTTCTTTAGCTTTTATTTTATAGTCTATCTATTCTATTCTTCTATCTATCTATCTATATACATATAATAAAATTGTAGAAAAATAATTTTTGTACATTAAAAAAAAACTCAAAAAATATAGCCAGCGTGTTAAAGGACAACCAATAGAACCCATTTCTAGCATTTTTAGAATTTTTGTCTGTTTGTCTGTATGTCTGTTTGTATGTTTATTTGTTCGGGCATCACGTAAAATGTACGAAAGCTATGTAGATAACTTTAATACATAACGACTGACCGTAACTTGGAGTAACATTTAGTTTTTGTTTCATTGAAATCGGATCAGTCTATCAAAAGATATTTGAATTTAAAGTGTTCCAGACGTAAAATTACGGTCAGTTTACACCGAGACACGCAGCTCACAGTTCAGTAGCGCTTGGAATAGAAAAACAACATACCTATGCAAATATGGTGTGGACTGGAGTTGAGTGGTTTGGAGTGGAATGGAGTAGAGTAGAGTAGAGTCTGTAGAGTAGAGTGGAATGGAATAGAATGGGATGGAATGGAAAGAAAGAAAGAAAAGGTTTTTATTTGACTCACACTAGAATGGGATGGAAACGGATAGAGTGGGATGGAGTGGGATTTAGTAGGTTGGAGTGAGATGGAGTGGGATGGAGTGGGTTGGAGTGGTATGGAGTAGGATGGAGTGGGATGAAGTGCGATGGAGTGGTATGGAGTAGGATGGAGAAGAACGGAGTAAGATGGAGTAGGATGGAGTGGGATGGACTGGGATGGAGTGAGATGGAGTGGGATGGAGTGGCATGAAGTAGCATGGAGTAGGATGGAGTGGTATGGAATGGGATGGAGTGGGATAGAGCCGGATAGAGTGGGATGGAGTGAGATGGAGCGGGATGGGGTGGGATGGAGTGGGATGGGGTGGGATGGAGTGGGATGGAATGGCATGGAGTGGGATGGAATGGGATGGAGTGGGGTGGAGTGGGATGGAATGGGATCGAGTGGAATGGAGTGGGATGGAGTGGTATGGAGTCGGATGGAGTGGGATGGACTGGGATGGAATGGGATGGAATGAGATGGAATGGGTTCTCTAATCCATTAGCAATTGAAAATACTGCCTTTGAACGACAGAGGGCGTTTATATCAAACATGTCAAATATTCTTGAAAAATCGAAATATTAATTCCAAATAAATAGTTTATATGAAAACGATGTTATGATTTATAAAAAACCTGGCGAGAATTAACCGCTTCGCAAAAAAAAACACATTGTTAAGTTCCGACATCCACGCGAACGAAGTCGAGGGCACAGCTAGTATTGAATAAGACTGAACCTTTAACTATTTATTATTCTATCTTAACTTACACAAACGCCTGCTAAATGACACATTCTGAAACATTAAATCCTATATTATCCTTATTGTATTCTATTTTAATATTTCAATATACCTACCTACAGAAGAACAGTCATTATTTTATTGTTTGAATTTAAATCCCTACTTTTTGACGGCATTATGACTTTAATCGTTGATTAATAAAAATAACTTACAACATGGCTATCTATCCACGTAATTTAATCGTATTCTTCTTATCAGAATTTATCAGACCGCAAATAGGTAGTAATGATGACTATCAAGGTCTAGGCACAAATTTGTCATTTGTCAATGCTAGATTGATTAATTAATAAATTAAAATGGGACGATCCTAAATAATAGAACGAATGCGAAAGGGAGTTTGTTTGTTACGTTGTAACGTCTAAATAGTTAAACCGATTTGGCAAAGAGATACCTTACCACATTTCCCAATTTTATTTCGTGGTAATAATATCATCAAATGAGATCTCCCGACCCATACTGTCAGATTTGTACTGACTAAAATCCGTGGTGTCCTTCAATAGCCCTTTACCTACGTTACCACCCTGAGAGGAACCACATTACCCTGAACCCTGGTATGACCCTGGAGACTTAAAACTTGAAAAGGGGAAATATGGGAAATGCTGTCCAATTTGGTTCCAATTACCGAAATACAATGAGTATTTCTGTAATTGGAACATAAGTTCATAACGCGAGAGAGTTCATAACGCGAGAGCCAGGAGCAAAAGCTACGATTCATGTAAGTAAGGGGGATTTCAGGCTGGACCCTTCACATAGAACCACAGAAACTGCTTTCTGTCTCATCAATTCACCTTTATTTGACAGAGACAGTATACCCGTCGACAACTGTTTGTCTGTGGTTTTAGCGATTGCCTGTTAAAGAGGATAACCACTCACACGTCCAGCTCCCGCGACCAAATTGGCTCGTTACGTCCGAGCGCGCGCGGCCTCGATACGAGCGCTACCGCGCTCGCCTGTTGTGTAAACAAACGCTTATAACTACTTATCTACAACAGCTAGAGTAAAGAGAAAAACTACGAAAAAATGACAGAAAAATGCAGATTAAACCTATGAAAATTTTAAGATCTAAAACTCTAATTTAAGATATTAAAAACAGGTATGAAAATTCAATTTGGAGTAAAATAAACATATAAATTTTATTTATTCACACCACAAAGAAAGAATGTTGTTTATTTTACAATTACAAAAATGCCACAACAAACTAGACTTTTATTCCTTTAATATGATTTATAAATGTTTATGTTTCTTCATCGCTATGTAGTGAAATAAATCAAAACAAAACACCTAGTTCTCATAATTTTATCACGATGGCGCGAGCGCTGTCGAAGTGCACTCAAGGACAAAATACAACCAAGATGGCCGCCTACCTAAGGTCTCATTCATACTTTTTTTAATTTACGCAAATTATAAAGAAAACAGTTTTTATTAATGTTTTATTTTTTATGAATAACAAATTATAATCTCGATGTTATAAACAGTTTTTATCAATGCATTGCATACAGGTATACTAAGGTTTTTTTTTATTTTTGTATGACAATCTTCCCAATGCCCGCTCTATAGTTTCTTTTAAATCTCTTTGGTCAAACATAACATTATTATACCAAACTAGCACTCCGTCCACGACTTCGTCTGCGCGAGTTTCGAACTTTGCCTAACTATCAAAACCAAAAACATAACCCTCCTGGCGCAGTCGGGTAAAAACAACCCTTTTGTGGTCGACTTTCGCGAGATGCCGTCTTATTGAGCATTCACGCCTTGAAATGAAACCCCATGAATTTAAGACTCCTAGCACTTGCAGTAACATCAACACAAAATTTCATATAAACTATTTGAGTTCTCAGGATCCTATCAACAACTCCCTTGGTGACTATAGGATCACTTCAAAAGTATCTCCTTTCGAACAAAAAAGAATTTTGAAAATCGGTCCACAATTAGAATAATCGCGTAACAAACACACAAAAAAATAATACCATCGAATTGATAACCTCCTCCTTTTTTGAAGTCGGTTAAAAATTTTGAGATAAGATTGCATGCTGAAACAACACAAACCAAGCAAAGAAATCAACACCAAAACCCAAAAAACATAAAAAATGCAAAGCTATATTTTGCCGTTTGTACCGACCCTTATTTCGAACCAATGTAGGTATGCGCGTGGAGACCACGCTATCCGCAACAAAAAATCTGAGGTACACAATAACAATTCAAGAAATCTTCTGTGAATACATTAAATTTCTGTTTTTAAAATGCATAATTATGTTTATTACGAATTATTATTTGTTGTTTAAATAATATTTTACGGAAAAACAACGTAAACATAACTAAAATTAGGCAGAAAACTTTAGAGCCGCCATTTGTTCCGAACAGCTATACTTTGAATGCAAAATACGAGTTGATTTTAAACTTATAGGTTTGTTATGTGTACGTAGTTATAAAGCATTAATCGTCTAGTTTATTTTGACATATAATAATCTAAGAAACATTCAATAAAACTTAAGTACTTACGACATATCCACAAGCACATTAAAAACACTCGTTCATCAAACGCACACGCGAGTACACTGAAGTTTGACATTTTTTTATTTATTCGTCTGGGCTTGTAACAGCGCCATCTCGTCTTAGTTGTATAAACTTGTTCATCAGCTACTGACTTAACGAACAATAGTTCCAAATAGTATCGTACATTTTAGATAGATGTCGATTTTACAAAATGTGACTCCTTGGATAGTATACTATCCGGGACGTAACGAGCTACTTTTTTTTTAGATACTATGCTATCCATGGACGTGTGAGTGGATAACTATAGAAACATAGGACATTGAGGATGTTCGGACTCATGTTATCCTGGTAGGTAGATTAACCAGAACTGTTATATTTGTTCGCATTAGTGTAAAAGGAAATAATATGAATTTATTACGACGCTCTAATAAGGTTTGCTAAAAGGATGGCCACTTGCTATTGTTTTAACGTTTTGCAGTTCATAACAAGTTTATAACATGGGTTAAACTCATAGTAAAGTTTTTATCTCGATTTTAACTTAGTTTTTTTTTTTTTACTTGGCTAAATCCTCAAATGAGTCCTCCAACTCCGGGCAGGGCGGGAGGGACTGTCAGACTGTACTGACTAAAATCCACGGTGTCCTTCGGTAGCCCTTTGTGTGCCGGAGTCGCGGTATACGTATAGGCGGGACATACGTCCCGCAACCCCGGCAGGACTGTGGCCCTCTACATATAGGGGGGGCCCGTCACTAATTTTAACTTATTATGGGATAATTTTCGAGTTGTAACAACATGCCCGTTTCTTTCAGGCTGAGCAGTTGAGCACTTTTATTGGGAGTGTAATCAAAACCACGGTTTTATTGTACAATAAACGCAAGTTAAACCGCAGTTTTACTGTGGTTTCTGTTGTAATTTATTGGATTCCCCGAATTAGTACAAATCGGAAAAAAACGGTTTAGGTAAATACATAAAATAATATTTAATTGTGTTACATGAGATTAGACACATATTTTCCTGGATGTTGAAGTTTCAGTTTTACGAGTACCTACTACGCCCAATTTGTTGTTTGCTGACACGGAGTTGGCGTAGTGGTGCGTAGCCGCGGTGTTTACGCCTTATCTACTAATAGCATAGACACAGAGACATTATTTTATATAGTATATTATGTGTACATAAATTTATCAATGGATCAAGTACCTAGTGTTGTTGTGTATAGGTTGTGTATAGGACTACTTATCATCTGAATCACATGTTTTAAAATTTCAACCACAGACCAGATTCTGAGTTATTCAGAGGCCTTATCACAAGATTTCTGTGTGAATTTTACTGTATGGAAAATTGAGCCTTTAGTTTAATAACGAGGAACAATTTTTTTTCACCAAATTAAACTCAAAATTCCCGTTTACTATACTTACGTCGCAAAAATTTGGTAAGTAGAGGTATAACCTCAGGCATGTTGATTAAAGACAGATTTTAGGGCTTTTGTTTCATAGAGTACGTTCTGCACCAGCTCAAAACAGATTTGCTATAATCATCAGCCTATTGCCGTCCACTGCTGGACGTAAGCCTCCCCCAAAGAGCGCGAACCATCCCGGTCCTGGGCAGCCGGCATCCATCCACTGCCAGCCACCTTCCTTAAATCATCGACCCATCTTGCAGCAGGGCGTCCCACGCTACGTTTGCCCATTCGCGGTCTCCATTCAAGCACATGTTAGCTCCATCTGCCGTCTCTACAGACGTGCCCGGCCCACTTCCACTTCAGCATTCCAATTCAGCGCAATGTCGGTTACTTTGGTTCTCTGGCGAATGACTTTATTACGAATTCTATCCACCAGAGAAACCCCGAGCATTGCTCTCTCCATTGCACGCTGAGCAACCTTAAATTTTGGACCAGGCCGATGGTAAGTGTCCACGTTTCGGTTCCGTAATAAGTCATTACGGGTAGGACACACTGGTTTTAAGGGATTGTGGGATCGATGATTTAAAGATATGACGCAGCTTCCCGCAGCTTCCCGATTTGCTATAGGTAGGTACTAATATTGGTTTCGAATCTTTTTATCTCGAATGTACCCGTAGTACCGATATTTTTACATTGATAGAAAATAACCTAAACCCAGTGACAAAAAACAGACAAATACTGTTACTCAACATCCGCGGTGGTTATCATAATCCTCACAGCCCACATCCTTAGATAAACGCCAGTGGGTACATTATGGACGACTGACAAAGTAAATTCTGAACTCGAAAGCAAAAAGGCAATATCTGAAAAAAATGCCTATAGAATCCTATTTAAAGTGTGTCCGGGCACGAGTTAGCGATATTTGAAGGGGATATTCTAGGCTCATTTTCATCGACAAAAATACTTTAAAAAAAAATCTTACTCCAAAACTTCGCGAATGGCAGCCATTTTAATATTTTGATCTGTCTGTACAATAAAATGCAAATATCTTTGAATCCAAGAGCCCTACATTCATGCAAATGACTTTATTGCAAAGTTTAACGTTGAGGCTTATTAAAAACTTACGAAAGTTTTTAAATAATATGTAAAAATAACCAAAAAACAACGAAAATGTACACAAAAATTACTGAATAATTTCACATTTTTAACTCTAGCTCGATAAGTACCCCTGAACTTTGCAAGGGTTTTTGCATTAAATTAAAAGTATTTGAGTCAGCCTATAAATTGATGTCAAAATTATCACTCTACATTAAGTATCTTAGGAGTTATTCTCACTTGAACATCACCCTTCCTTAGCGCATGTACCCCAAATATTACAGGTGTTGCATTCTTTGGGTGAGCTAAATCGTTCCAACGAACATTTATGAGCTGGCATTATTGACCACTGCATAAATGATCCCCAAGTAACCATCCTTAAACTGAAATAGTACAGTTTCTTGGATTTATTGCTGCGGGGCGAGATGGAAGGGTGATGTTCAATTGAGAATAACTCCTTAGATACTTAGCGTAGAGTGATAATTTTGATATCATTTTATAGCCTGACTCAAACACTTTTAAATTAATGCAAAAACCCTACCAAAATTTAGGGTTACTCATCGAGCAAGAATTAAAAATGTGAAATTATTCAGTAATTTTTGTGTAAAATTTCATGTTTGCCCATGTTTTTTGGCTGTTTTTACATATTATTTAGAAAACTTTCGTAATTTTTTGATAAGCCTCAACATTTAACTTTACAGTAAAGTCATTTGCATGAATCTAGGTCTCTTGGACTTTAAGATATTTGCATTTTATCGTACACACCCCAATTCGACAGATCAAAAATTTGAAATGGCTGCCATTCGCGAAGTTTTGGAGTAAGAATTTTTTTTAAAGCATTTTTGTCGATGAAAATGAGCCTAGAATATCCTCTTCAAATATCGCTAACTCGTGCCCGGACACACTGTATACTCGTACATTTGTTCTTGCAACTGTCGGTTTGAAGCGTCTCGTTATCTTGTCTGATGGTCTCTCCCTTTCCTAAGCAGACACTTGATTTTATTTGTTGCCTTTTTCAAATTTATAGGGTCAGACTGTAGACTGTGGCGAAGTTTTGGGTCAACAAAATCTAATAAGATATCGTGCCAACGATACGAAGTTCGGGAGCAAAGTTCATCGATCACCTAGATTGCAAAAAAGGATGATAGTGTAAAAATATGGTAATAATGAAGTTTTAAAATCCTATTACTTGCGGAATAAATATTATAATTTCATTTTGACAATAATAGACTTAATTCTTCCAAAGTAGCCTTTTTTTAATCCCTCAAAAGACGGTTGAACTTCATCTTCAACCCTGCACTTAAATTGTATCCTCGAAACATACATTTATTGAGTGACCATTTTGGTTTACGTATCACCGACACAGTAACTTCAGTGCGGCTATTTATAACCGATTCGTTTCAGCAGTTTGTTTTGTAAGAGATCACGCGATATGCACTGTGCTGCGATTATTGCCGATCAGCGCAGGCGCAAGGTCGAGGCAAACGAGACGCGCGCGCAAGTTCATTGCTCACATGCACGCCAATACTTGAGCACCTTGGGTAATGTTAAACATAGCATAAATAGATTATATCGCTTATTTAAGGGCAATATGAGTACCTAGCGTAGTTCTTACACCGTTCGTATAAGAGATCGGTAAGCTAAAAGCATAGCAGTTAACGTTCTGTATAGTTTCATATTTTTGTTTGTCAAGCCAAAGGTTAGTTTCAGGTTATGCCCAGTTATGTTGATCAAAATATATTTTCACTTCAGTAGCTCAAACATGTAGGTTTTGCTGCCTGAAATCAGTGAGCAAAATGCGATTTTGCTCACTAGTGAGACAAAGTAACTTTTTAATTTTTGGTTTCAAAAAGCCACGAATATCATATTCAGCCTTGAGTTAATCATACAATTCGAAACATTAACACTCTATCTCTTTCCCGCCAATAGAAAGAGAGAGAGACAAAGATCAGCCCTTTCGAAGTTCCGATTTTGAATTCGGTCTCAAAGACAATAACGTTCGGAAATTTGTACTAACTAAAGAAATTTTGCAAAAAGATAATAATGTCTTTGAATGTAATTTATTGAATTTTTAACTTATTTCTGTATTTAAATGAAAATAAGCATTTACTGTAAATATTTATTTCTAGTTTCAATATTGTTAGTAAATATTTAAAAAATAAAATATCATGGGTGCTATTTCCGAACACGCCTTAATTTAAAAATAAAAGAGCGGGAATAAAATTTCATGGCTGGCCAAAGAGATTTAAAAGAACCTATAGAGCGGGCATTGGGAAAGTTGTCATACAAAATTGTTGATGCCGTGCGTCAGTAGCATTATCTAAGCGTTGCATAGCAACGCGACTACTAGACTGAGGGACTTTTTACCTATTGGTAAAAAATTTTGGATCACAAATTTCTTCGTGATGTCCCGTCTACTGCTCGTATATAGTTTAATGTCTTTGTGGCTGGCGCAGTGTTGAATAATATAAAAAAAAAATATGAGTAAAACTAGCGAAGAGAACAGTACTTATTTTAACACCGGAAGAGTTAAAACAACCTCAGAAGTCTCGAAGCGAGAAATATCTGAAACCATACCATGTCTTCAATGAATGGAGACTTACAAAGGGCGCAAGCAGTTTTTCGGAGACGGTGTTGCTATCTTATTTTTTAGATTTATCACAGACGAGGCGATTATCTACAATGTGGAGTATTTACTTATTGTTGAAAGCTACTTTAATAAAAAGTTATTTCAATCTATTCCTGTTTATTATTTTATCTCCTAAAGTGTTCTCGCTGCTGAAGTGAAAAGTTATGTGTGTTACACGAGAGCAAAGTTTTTTGCATCTCGTGCCTTTGAATCTCTCGCCACACTCAGGATTCAACTTTAGAATCACTCGCTACGCTCGTGATTCAATCCTTGAATCCTTCGCTTGCTCAAGATTCACAATCAGCACTCGCAGCAAAAAACGACTTTGCTCTCTTGTTGCACAAATAACTATTCTCCCCCTTATAAAGAAACGAAGGAAACATTAGCCCAAATGCCAATCAAATCGTCACAAGGGGACTGTGATCGTTTTGTTCTGCTTCTTCCTACTGTTCTGTTGGGCTTGTTTCTTTCTTTTTAGTTTTTTTATTTCAGTTAACTATTTCACGGTTTTAAAAATTAGTTTTTACGCAGTGGGGCTTTTTGTTTTTCTTTATTTATTTTTTTGTGGCTTCTATTCTCATTGGCTTAATAAGAATCTGGACATTCAAATTTATGGGCATGGCGTTCTCGCCTTAAATGCAATATCTTCAAGTTCATTTGCATGCATTCGTATGTTTATCTCAGCTACGTGTATGAGCTATGCCTTTCATGTCATGCATGATATTGTGAGAAACCATGTCACGTTGTGAATGCGTAATATCGAGAGAAAGGGAGAAGTCTATGAAAAGAAACTCTACGTAACGCCGTTGAATCTCACACTCAAGTAAACAGAATTAGACATTAAACGATCATTAATTATGCATAAGTGTTTTTGCACTGTTTTAATAAAAAAGAAATTCTTGTTAGTACCCAGGTAGTCTATGCCTTTGTGCCTAGTTTTATTATTTCTAATGGATTCAATCTTGGTTTTAAACTAGCCCAAAAACAATGGGGTCTATGATGGAGTTGAACTAATCCAGAATAAACTGGAAATCCTGCTCCCTTACTAAAAAGTGCAAAGACTTAGTATTATTTTATAAATATTAAACGCATTAACGCATGCGTCGCGAATTTCAAAGATTTTCTTAGGAAAGAAAAATTCAATCCGCAGGATTCGAACCATCCTCGGTGGCTCGGTTGGAAATGAGCGTCGGATGTACTGAATCCGAAGGCCGCAGGTCCGAATCCTGCCCGCGGATTGAATTTTTCTTTCCTAAGAAAATCTTAGAGCAAAGACTGTTTGACCACAGACATTTCCAGGAAGGCTGGTGGTCATGAATCAAGTGGGCTACCACAGCCAGTAGGGTCGCTCAGCCGGCGCTATTGATAACATCAGGTAGTAGCCCGTGGTGTTCTTGCCCAAGGTGGTGTGCGATGGAACTGCGCAACTTGATTCCGCCTCTGCGCTTGACCTTTTCAATTCCCTTTCTTGGCGCCATCGTTACATGGTGGACATCCCTCTTCTGTAGCATAAGCGAAAGGGCGTAAGCGTTTTGCCAATACTTTTATTGTGCGCACAGCTAAGGAGAAGTAGTACTATTAGGTATTCTATGTAAGGAGTAGAATTCCTTGCCAGGTCTGTGTTTCCTGGTTGCCTAGAAGTAACCCCAAGGTTATTATACCTTGTGATTACTTCTAGGCAAGCGTATGCTTCACCTACCATCAGGCGAGATTTTGGTCAAACGTGAGCTTATCGTTAAAAAAAGAAGGTTAGTCTATTTATTATTATTTGCGGGAAAAAGAAGTTCATTCCACTTCAGACTGAAAATTAAGGACAACTCTATTAGGTCGGGTAGGTAACTTTATTAGGTACGATAAACAAGAATTCAATGACCTCCAGCGCTCCATCAAAATACATTACTTTACCTCCTACAGGAAATAACATTACAGACACTAATTTATTCGGATCTTCGCTCATAGCTGGAAACGCGATGAGAATATTTATTAATAGGCAAATACTTTACTTCGCAGGAATTAAATTGGCAAATATATAAGGATAACAACACCACTGTAATCCACGGAAGATTAATTAGGTAGGTTTAGCTCATTTTATAAAACACAATTTAAGCCGTCTTTCTGGACCCTTATTGCCAACAATCCGGCACAAATCTAGTCTCCTCTAGGCTGTTACTGATATTTTTTATGACGATGACGAACACTTTGCCTGACTGACAACCGAATCTAAGTCCTCATGAGCTCATGCTCAACAGGTATCCCTTTCAACCACAGACACGACGGGGTAAGTTTTAACTATTATAGAATAAAGTCTGAATGTACGCGCATAACTTCTGAACGTCTGCATCAATTATAATAATTCTTTTTTCCTCATTGTTAGGACAAGGTTTATACGAGTATCTAAGAAAATCCAGCGGTTAGGCCGAAATATGAAGCCGCGCGAAGCCAGGTCGGGTCGCTAGTACAATAATAAAGTTGTGTTTCTAAGATAATTTCCGTCCCATTTCGCGATTGCCGTCGCTACTTCAAGTGTATAAGGTTACTGAGAAGCCTTAAAAGGCCTAGCGAGTGCGCAACACAAGCATCGACTGCAAGCCATTTTTGGACGAAGCGAGCATTAAACCTTGGCGTTTGAGGCCATATCCAGATGGCGGATTCCATAATAGAGCTTCTGTGGCCAATGTGAGCGTTCTATCTCTTTATGGGAAGCAATGGCGACTGCCTACTTAGGCACGCTTAGGGAAGCGTGCTGACCTGAGCCTAACATTTTATAAAGACCTATGTCTGAATATTTGGTCACTGTTACGACGACGATATTTTTATTAATACGTTGTATGTTTTCAGAGTTTTTTAATTACCTATATTCTCGTCAATTATGTGGTAGGGGAATCCAAGATAGGCTTATTCCCAAAATACACCAAAAAGAGTTCCCAAACGACTCCATGTTGTTTGTAAATTGACATTAGTAATTGAAACGTAAAATTAAGATATTAATTCAAGTTATAAATTAATTAAATGTCTGTTCTGAATAATAATAACACTATTATATGAGGATAAAATAAATAAATTAATTGACAACGGGACATAACGGGAGCTACAAGTGATATGTATGTAGACATGTATACGTCGTAAATAAATTAATGATTCTCTAGAAACAGCGGCGTTGTTTATTTAGAGCGACACGTAGTATGTACATTTATAAGGTATGGTATGCGTGTTTACCTTAATAATAAACCGCAACTATAACGAGTATCGGGTAAGTATTTATGGAATTACGAGAAAGAAAACGTCCTGGCTGCGGCATGACGGATTCACGGGTCATATAAAGATCCCAAGAAAAATATGACGGGGACAAAACGTGCTTGACGCTGCTTATTGAAAGATTCTAGCACTGTTTGAAAATCGAAAAAGGCGGAGAATAAAAATTTTTAAACACATCGATCATTTGCACCAGCATGGCCACGTGTGTAAAAGCCATTTGGCCATGTGTAAACTACATGGCCAAGGGATTTGGGGAGCAGGTGTGTAAAATTAGCACCATAACGAGAATATCAAGCAACAGGGGAAGGAAGGAAGCGATACCAAACGGTGTCAAGGTGAACTAGTGTGCACGGCTGTTGAAACTTGCAATTTAACGTATATTTCTGTCCTTGTAGATGTTTTCACTTGATAGCACACCACATGCTAAGTATTTATTTGTGGGGAAATAACGACGGAATGGTAGAAATGGCTGACTTCCGAAAATGTTGCCATCAATTATTGTACTTCACTATTGAACTCTAAGTATGCTGTCATTATCAGCGTAATCTCATAGCTATATGCTGCAAATATAATGTTATAGTCCAGTGATCATATACGAGTATATTGCCATAGATCGGATACAAATCCAGACATATTATATCAACGAAATAAATTATATCAACATTCTTACTAACCGCTACCTTACTTTTCAGGTTTTCAATTAGTTATTTCAATTAGGCTCTGTATAAAGGCAAAAATGATTTATTTGCTTATCAAAATATTTCAGGAACAATAAGGCTTGTCACTGAATAAGGCCAATCATCGTTCTTATTGAGCTGCAAAGATGAGAGTTCAAAGGGCAATAACCTACAGGAGGTAAATAAGGGTAAAGGTAGTCGAAACTGGCGCACTTTGTGGAGCAATAACCGCGCTTTTTTTTTAATTTTTCTCGTGGTAACATTTTTTAAGAATAATAAAATACTGTCTATGAAAATGGATCTTTCAAAGTACTGTGATTTAGACTCTATCCGTGGTAGGTACCACAAAAACTTTCTGTTGAACACTTGTCTAAAAAATTACAGATTATGACGTTGAAATAAATATATAAGTAGTATAATATATGTATAAGTCCGTTTTGTAGTCACACTTTTTTTAGATTTAGACAAGTGTAGGTAGATGTTTAATTTTTGTAGCATGGCTGTATGTCTTATAAATATCTAACAGGGTACTCATAGAGGGCCAAATGCCTGCCAGAGTCGCGGGACACCGTGACCCTTGGAAGGCTTTTGAAAGAACACCGTGGATTTGATTTCGCAGTCAATGCGTTAGTTGTCTGACTGTACCTTCCACTTCAACCAGCGCGGGAGAACTCATTTGACAAAAATGTTATAAATATTTTATGCTATTTTATTAAATTTTTTTTTTAACAATAAATTAATGTTAATTTAGCATAAACTGTAAAATTTGCCGAGGACATTGACCTGACGATCTACAAGCGAAGAAGATTTGCTCAGCTTTGAGATTTTCTAGTCACGACCATAAATATTCAGATTACAGAATCAGAAAATTAAAATGTTAACTTGAAAAGTTTCGTGTAGATATCTATAAATATAAAACCGAACGACAGATTGTATTTTTACATTTTTTTTTAATCTTTATCATTTTTCTCGTAAACTTCCTATTTTCGCTTTTTTTTTAAGTAATAACAAATGAGCTTAAAAATAAAGCACTCCTTCGATACAGTAATTAATAATTCCATACAATACCTGAACGCGCGTAAACGTTATCAAGTTAGGGATACGCTGTTTTTAAAATCAGTTTTAGAGCTAGTAGGTCTACTAAAACTCTGTGTGGATAACATATTATCTACTATTTTATTATTTTAAATACGTTTTTACCATTTTTATTTTGCTTTTAAAGTCTTACCCGAGTGATCTCCACCGCCAATAAGTATTTAGAGGATATAAAAAACTTTTTCAAAACAAAATGTAACCGACTTCAGAAACAACTACAAAAAAGTTTTAAATAACCTACAAAATAACTTTTCTTTCGAAAGTTGGTGACTTTGTTTTTTATTTCATTGACTTTTTCCCCACCGACTAAAAAGAAAACGTTTTTTATTTTACCCTTTTTGGTTACCAAATTCTTGTCAAATACGTAATTTTCTTACATGTGCATTTTGCACTAGAATTTTGTGATCCGTAGCACCGGTTATAACAATCGCCTATATTTGTACACAATGAGCTAACAATAAAAACTACTGAACCGAAGTAAATGAATTAATTATGGGATCAAATGGTAGGTACCTATACTGCATCGAAAAAAAAAAAATCACCAAAATGGGACCACAAACCTTGGAGTAATTGGTGTACACACCTACACGTGATACTTTTTAGGTTTTAGTCCGATTTCAATAAAATTCATAAATTATTCCCAATTACTTAATGTGGTATGCCACATAAATTGGTACCTAAAAACATATTTTCTTACTACTGGTACTGGTATTCACTGGATACATGGTTATGCTTTACCAGCAAGTATAAATAACTGGTCTTATACCTACTTGCAAGTAACAAATAATAAATATTTGTATTTAATAAATATATAATTATTATTATACTTCGTATCTCTCCCGAAGATGATTACAGTTTACATGCAGCAGCACGCGAATTGATGCTGTCCTTATCACACTTTTAAAGCTATTTAAATGCTTAAATAGTTTATTTTATACAAAAATAAATAAAAAAGGAGGTAGTGTATTGACTATTTCCTTCCACTGTCGACCCGCCATCTCCGTCACAATTCTTGACTCATTTACGTGATTTTGTGTTGTCCGACTCACACGTAAATTTACTCTTTCGTCTGTAAACCTGTACAATATGGGAAAAAGGAAGCGATCGGATAGACATGATAGTGACAGTGTCGAAAAACTTTTAAAAAAAGTGAAGAAGTTAGTTAAAAAACGAAGAAGAATTTCCTCATCGTCATCGGAATCTGAACCAGCGTCGCCTCCTTTGCACTCACCACCGCACGATTTAACCAGTGATCTAGAACCACAAGGTAAGATAACAAACTAATACCGACATACTTATTATTGTTCTCATCTACCGCCTCGAAACTACACATAAATTAAATTAAATACATTTATTGTGAATGTGATATCCTAATGGGAATCGTGTGTGGATGGCTAATGCCTAGATATTTAATTGTCATAAAATGAATATAATTTCATTGTGTTATCCCGGCGTTTATCGTGTGTGGATACTATGACTGATATTATGTGGGTAGATGTTCTTACAACAGCAATATTAATATCCCGACGTATATCGTGTGTGGATGCCAACGTTGATATAAATGTCATAAAATGAATGTGTTCATTGTGTTATCCCGACGTTGATCGTGTGTGGATACTATGACGGTTATACATGTAATACGACAACGAATCAAATATTTCGATTTCGGACAAAAGTGCCCACTTACGGAATGTGCCTACATACAGCTATATTCCATTCTTCCAGATGAGATCATAACTGCTGAGGTACCATTAGAAGGCGAAGGAACGGCTGATGAAAATCCGGATGAACTAGACCCGGATGTTTTGCAACTACTAGGGTCTGACCCTACATTAAACAAGTCGTTTGGAGATAATTTACACAAGGATTTGGCAACACGATGGAAACACATCCTAATTAACGGTCTCACTAAAGAGGATAAAGTCAATCTCCAAAACCAATATTTACCTGCTGAAAATTGTATTTACATGAAAGCACCTATGTTAAATCCTGAGTTAAAATCTGCATTGTCTGATGCTAATATTAAAAAAGATTCATATAGTGAACAGAAACAAAATCAAATGGCCAGCTGTATCTCAGCAATCGGCAAAGCATTAAATATAGCCTTGTCACAGACTGAAAACATTCCACAAGAGGTTATAAAAACACTCAGCGATGCAGGGCGCCTGATTTGCGATACGCACTACAGAGAATCCCTGTCTAGAAGATTCACAATCATTAATGCCATAAGTAAACAGAAAAGAGAAATAATAAAAAACACTAAAATAGATGATTACTTATTCGGTTCTAACTTATCTGATTATCTAAAATCCACCAAGGCTATAACAATGTCTGCCTCGGAACTGAGATTCACCGCAAATAGTGGAAAATTCAACCAACAGCGCAATCAGCCGAGTACTTCTACATATCGCCAAACAGGTGCTTTAAACGCACGGGGGGCGCCGCGGGCACCAGCCGCCGAGCAGCGAGCGTACCCCAACCAGACTCGGCGCCAGCCGCCGCCACCGCCACGGGATCATCGCCGCGCGCAGACGGCCTCACGTCTCACGTGCACGGGCGGCCAACTACTCAGCACGACGCCGCTAATCATTACGTCACAGGTAGATAATAATCATGTACCTATAGCTGGCAGATTACAACATTACTTTCATGAATGGCAAAATATAACTAATCATAAAATTATACTGTCATGGATTAAAGGATATCAAATACCATTCCTATGCAAACCACATCAGACAAACATACCTAAAAGGTCGTATTCGCACACAGAAAGAAACATAATTGATAATTGCATTTCTGAACTATTAGAATCAGGTTTTATTTCTCAATGTATCCCTTGTGAAAATCAATTTATTTCACCAATATTTACAGTGCCAAAACCTAATGGAAAACATCGCTTCATTCTAAATTTAAAAAATTTAAATAAATTCGTTCACGTTGACCACTTTAAAATGGAAGACTATCGTACAGCTATAAAATTAATCGATCAAAATTGTTATATGGCAAGCATAGATTTAAAAGACGCGTATTTTTCAGTCGCAATTGCCAAAAGCGAAAGAATTTATCTTCGTTTTTGTTGGAATTCAGAAAGGTTTAAGAATCAATTATTCGAATTTAATGTCTTGCCGTTTGGACTATGCACTGCACCCTATGTGTTCACTAAATTACTAAAACCTGCATTACATTACCTACGTTCATTAGGTTTTTTATCAGTAAATTATATTGATGACTTTTTATGTATTGGAAATTCCTATAAAAGTTGTCTTATTAACGTTGAAGCGACAAAAGAATTACTGTTAAAATTAGGGTTTTTAATTAATGACGTTAAAAGTAAAACTAACCCAAGTAAAAAATGTCTCTTCCTAGGTTTTATATTTGATTCAAGACACATGTCCCTAACATTATTATATATCATTATTATATATACTATTGAAAAGAAACACCGCATAAAAACAATGGCAAACAAGTTACTACATATGAACAAATGTACAATTAGGGAACTTGCTGGATTTATAGGTTTGTTAACATCAGCATGTCCCGCTGTTAAATACGGCTGGTTATACACAAAGCTACTAGAAAGAGAAAAATTTCTAGCACTTAATTATTCCAACAATTATAATAAACACATGATACTTAGAGATTGCATAAATAGTGATTTAATTTGGTGGACGGAAAACATTGACTCCTCACGTTGTTCCTTTCAAACAAATGATTATAGCCTTATAATATTTAGTGACGCTTCAACCACTGGGTGGGGCGTAGCTTGCAATAACCAAACCGCTCATGGACATTGGAACCATTCCCAATTAAAATTACACATTAATACTCTCGAGCTACTTGCAGCTTTCTATGGTCTTAAAATCTTTGGATCACAACTCAAATGTTGTAACATTTTACTCAGAATAGACAATACTACGGCAATTGCCTATATAAACAAAATGGGCGGTATACAATTTACACATTTAAATAACATTGCACGCGACATATGGCAATGGTGTGAAAAACGCAGTATAAACGTTTTTGCATCTTATATTCAATCCAAAGAAAATATAATAGCTGATTTTGAATCTCGTCAGACATTCAATGTAGAAACAGAGTGGGAATTAGCAGATTATGCTTTTAATAAAATAATACTTTCATTTGGTACTCCACAATTTGATCTATTTGCAAGTAGTCAGAATCATAAGTGTTACAGATACGCTTCGTGGAAATTAGATCCAAATTCCGAAATTATCGATTCGTTCACAATCAACTGGAATAATATTCAATTTTATGCTTTTCCTCCCTTTAGTCTTATCTCAAAGGTTTTACACAAGATTAAAAATGATAAAGCAGAAGGAATTGTGGTCGTGCCATATTGGCCAACCCAACCGTGGTACCCAGTCTGGCTAAAATTACTTAATTCAAAAATAATATATTTTAAGCCTGACAAAAACTTATTATTTCCCCTTTCAGGGAGGAGCATCCCCTCCATGCGGATCTCACCCTGATGGCAGGGAAATTATCCGGCAGTCGCTGCTAAGGCGCGGAATACCCAGTGCATCTCTCGATATAATGATGGCGTCTTTCCCCACTAACACCCTGAACCAATATAATACATCACTAAAATCATGGTGGCTATATTGCAGTAGTAAAGGATTCGATTATTGTGATGCTAATATTTCTCAATTAATAGAATTTTTGACTCATAAATTTAATTCCGGTGCTAGTTATACCACGCTAAATAGTTATCGTTCAGCGTTATCAATACTGTTAGGTCAAGAAGTAACATGCAACGATACCGTAAAAAGGTTCTTTAAGGGAATTTATCGTATAAAACTGCCCGCACCTAAATACCACACCACCTGGAACCCAAATTTAGTATTAAATTATTTAACAAATTATTTCCCAAATGACTTAATTACACTTAAAGAATTGTCTTTAAAATCGGTAACTCTCTTAGCACTGGCATCTGCACAAAGAATGCAGACTTTAAGTTTAATCAAAATTAAAAACATTACTATTGATTCAGAAAAAATTCTAATAAAAATTGAAGATTTAATAAAAACTTCAAGGCCAGGCGCTTACCAACCACTGATAATATTACCATATATTAAGGAGAACCCCAAGGTTTGCCCAGCCTTAACCCTCAAATATTATATAGATAAAACTGCCTCTATACGTAATCAAGAAGATTCTCTATTTATAAGTTATCAAAAACCACACAAAAAAGTGGGTTCCCAAACTTTGTCTCACTGGGTAAAACAAATTCTACAAAACAGTGGCATCGATATTACTTTATACGGGGCGCACAGCACAAGGCATGCGTCCACGTCTGCTGCTCACAGAGCAGGCGTCAACTTGGAAGCCATTCGTAAGGCTGCAGGCTGGACTGAATCTTCACATGTCTTCCAAAAATATTACAATAAAAATTTATGTACTTCTAACGAAACTGAATTTATAAGTGCACTTTTTAGATGATTATCTTAATGACACTGTTGCTGTATGTTAAATGAATATTAATTTAGTATGTCATATTACTATAGGGTGATTTGAAAAACAGTAAATTATTTATACAGATCGCTTCGATATTTATATTTGTTTTTTTTTTCGATACTCTAAACATCTGCATGTAAACTGTAATCATCTTCGGGAGAGATACGAAGTATAATTAAGAATCAAACGAACTTACCTTGTGAAGTTTGATGTCTAATTATACGAGTGTCTTGACCGAAGATGATTACACTCCCTCCCCCCCTGAAAGTCCCAGGAACTATCGAAAAAACAAGAGCTCTGAAAAATGAGTCAAGAATTGTGACGGAGATGGCGGGTCGACAGTGGAAGGAAATAGTCAATACACTACCTCCTTTTTTATTTATTTTTGTATAAAATAAACTATTTAAGCATTTAAATAGCTTTAAAAGTGTGATAAGGACAGCATCAATTCGCGTGCTGCTGCATGTAAACTGTAATCATCTTCGGTCAAGACACTCGTATAATTAGACATCAAACTTCACAAGGTAAGTTCGTTTGATTCTTAATTATATTCGATAATGCCTTGCGGCATTAAGTCTGCCTTATGTACCACAATTTTGTAAGTGAAAGTATAAATCTGAGGTTGAGGTAAGTATAAATAAATAAAAACCTTGCAACGTCCAAAACAACCACGCATTAGCAAAAATATGCCACTATTAGAGACCATAAGGTTAAACGTTTTCGCCTACGTGCTCGACCAATCAGCAACTAAGTACTAACGTAAACAAACGCAAGAATACACGATTCGCCTTGCAACATGTAGAGTGCCCAAATAAGACAAAACGTGGGCTCAATTTCCATTGGCAAAGATTAACGAGACAATTTTAAATATCGACGGTTGAAAGGCTAATTGGTCCAAGCGACATTTTTTGCGATATTGAGTTATATACATATTCGGAATCAGCAAATTTTTCTCCGTCGTTTGAGTCGGGTTTCAATTTTTTTTGAATACTTTTATGGCGCTTAGCACCTACAGCAAAACATACCTCATTTCTAAGCTCATTGATCTATACGACACAAAATTAGACAAATTTAAGGACTCGATGAGTTAAGCTATTTTGATTTTTCGAACTTTTGTAACGTGTGTCGGTTAAGGCATTTGGGTTTTTCGCCGTACTTATGGTTTTGTCGTTTGGCCTATTTTGCATTAAACAGCCGAACAAAGACATTAAACTATATACGAGCAGTAGACGGGACATCACGAAGAAATTTGTGATCCAAATTTTTTTACCAATAGGTAAAAAGTCCCTCAGTCTAGTAGTCGCGTTGCTATGCAACGCTTAGATAGTGCTACTGACGCACGGCATCAATAATTTTGTATGAAATTTTTCCCAATACCTGCTCTATAGGTTCTTTTAAATCTCTTTGCAGCCGAAGTATAAAACATCTTTGCCTATAACTACGGCCAAATACAAAGATCTTAAAAAGCTAGGTGATACAAGGGTTATTGCCAAAATTTTTCACCTAGAACAAACAAACTTTCCGCACCGCGTTGGTAAAGACGTTCTGATAGATACCGATATTGAAGACGAGATAGAATCATAAACTTCTTTGTAATAGTCAACATTTAAAATTTTGTTTCTTTATAATAGAATGTTATTTTTTGTTCATTATAGATAGTACTATAGTTTTTGTTTCTTTTCTTATAAAGAAGGACGATTTTCTTTAATTATTTGATAAATTATGTTAACTTTGACAAATATTATTATTTAACCTAACTGAAATGTTCTTTTTAATACTAATGTTCGATATTGATTTAATTAGGGGCGTCCTTGTTGAAAAGACTGATTTTGAATGAACCATTTTAATTAATGAAAATTTGTTGTTTTATTTATAAAGTGATAATAAAGTACAATAATATTATTGTATTCTATAAGTGATGATACAACTACCTAAGCCGATGATATACCACTTTATTCCAAGACACGTTGGATTGAATGATTCCTCTACACAAAAACGATTTTTTTAAATTAAAAATATACTCGACACTGTCTAAATTTGTATAAAGTTGCAAACTAAGCTTAAAATAACTTATAGATGTTGCTGAATGATGGTCTAAACATCAATTTATCTACTATTATTTATTAAGGGTTCATTTTGTTTCATCTTGCAGTCCCTCTAATGGGCATCTGCATCAAACTACTTCACTCTGGAGTAACACCATCATGTTGCTTACGATCACTGTGCTTATTCAACTGTCAGTTGACTTGGCGCTAAATTCATTTCTTCTCATATTCTTTTATTCTCAGTCGATGCTTGAGCCCAATTTACTTTCAGCATTTTTTTTACGTCAGGAATTTGAACCATTTAGCCTTTCTCAAAAAAATGCTAAATTTGATGCATTTTGGGCTATCCAACATAAAATTTCCAAAGTAATACACAATTAACAACAGTAATAGCTTAAAAAGAATCCTTAGTTAATAAGAGATATACTATATAAAATAAATAAAAGTCTAATAAATAGTTAATTTTATATGATTATTTTTGTCAAAAAAAAAAGTTTAATCCATTCTCCTGCAAGTTTTACTAAATGTCGTTTAGGTCAATTAGCCTTTCAACCGTCGATATGTGACCCCTTAAATAGAGACAGGAGATGCTATAGCTATAAGCTACAGAATTGACTCAATGTTCACTCTAGTTAAAGGATTTTGTCATCAAGTAGGTGTAAGGTGTTTATAAATAATAGTAATAGTAACTTAGCTTAGGGTTATGTATCTACAAATAGATAAAATCTCATGTTTGCTACATGTGATTATATTTACAGCTAATTTTCGCATATTTGGTGTTCCTAAATATGCTATTCTTAAGTTTAGTCAATTTTATTATGAAGGTCTGTAAAGGCTTGTGTCTGTTGCATGTTTATCGTATCTATTGTGGTGAATATCCAATCTCTAGTCGATGCCTTATTGGGATGTTAACATTTTTTCTTAGGAAAATGGTCAAGCCACGAGGTCAAGGTATCTGATTGACCCACTCTCTCGAACACTTATGATGATTTGTTAGAAACCCCACTAACGCTGAACTGGGTGATAGATAGCCAGTCAATTTCTTAATACTAAATAGTATTTACACCATTTCCGCTACAATACTATGCTTAACATTAGATACTCATGAATTCATCTAAATTCAATAGCCTTTTAAAACTGGATCAAGAGCGTAAAACCTCAAAATCCACCATGCTTTTTTCTTTTTGAGAACCACAATAATGATATCATCGTCTAATAATCTCAGTCTACGTCCTTGACTCAACTTGACTTAGGATTTAAATAATTTATCGTCACACCTACGTTTAGGGGTGGTATTGGAATCCGACAGGAAAAAGAAACAAATGGGCATTTAATATCCTCCGCATACCAAGTTAAATAAAAGTCTTGACACAAATACAATATTTCAGAAAAACAATGTATGTGTAGGCTGTTAATCTGGTTTGACTGATAGCAGAAAGATTATAATATCAACATTTATGTAACAGACATCACACATGCAAGACGTTCGATTCATCCATCACTTAGCAACTAATCTGTCTTAAGCCGTGAACAAATCGTTTTTTATGTCGTCAAAAAAATCTTCACGGATAAGCTCTTGTAGGCTAATTTGAACAATAACGAAACCTATAAGATACTCCCGCCAAGTTTAACAGTCGATTGTTTCGACTAGCACCTAAAAAATATTAGCAAAAAACCGGCCCAGACAACAGTGAACAACATACTAAAATTAGATAAGACAGAGAGGAGAGGACTTCCGAAACGTGTCATGCAGTGTCTTTGGCCTCCATCGGCTATGTCCGTTACGATTTAAATTCAAAGCGCCAACGGAATGGATTTGGTTAACGGATGCTTGATCGATGCCTGGCTGGGCTACTATTGTTTTATTATGAACGATTGAATTGTATTGTGAGTTGTGACTCGGACAGTTCTCGCGGCATTGTCACCTTTTTGGTCATGACCTTTTACTGGTAACTTGACGACCAAGTGCAGTTTGACAACTACTGTCCTTCTTTGATCTTTGTTTTATCCAGTGAAGTGAAGCATGCCACGCTATGCATTAAGAGTCCTTGTTCAAAGGGGCTTATATTGTCGGTTTATTGTCAGTTATCTCTTGTTGTGCGTACAATAACTACATATATTTAATTTTCCTTACCCGTTGCTTCTACAGAACTAAAACCGTTTTAATTAAAATCCCAGCATTTACATAATTGAATCACGTCATCAGTCGCGTTATTAAAAACAGACCTATTTCATTGTTATCAATGTTTTAAGTTTTAACTACACTAGCGTTATTGCCTGTACC
Source organism: Agrotis segetum (assembly GCA_036375495.1). NCBI lineage: Eukaryota > Metazoa > Arthropoda > Insecta > Lepidoptera > Noctuidae > Agrotis > Agrotis segetum. Next base: position 411,353 of record JAQSVV010000243.1, on the reverse strand, counting down.
CGTTGAAATGCAAATTAACTAGTTTATCAGTCTGTTACTTTTTAGCCCTTCATGAGTGAGAGGTTTTCGGTGACATTTGGCACACGGGTAGATCATGATCCGAGTTTGTTTACAGCTTTGTAGAACTGACATTCTCAGAGCACAATTTTTGACCTCATGTGGGTGAACCCACAGATAAAAACTAGTACACCAAAATGATCAAACTACTTACTTAGTGTTCTAGTAATGGCAAAAAAAATAAGCAATGAGTAAAACACGACGAGATTTCTGTTGTTACGGGCTGGTTATCATTTTCACGTCACAAAACACGATAAACATTTATTAATATTGATAGGAAATAAACATTTTCAATGAACAATTCAATTTCTATTATATTTCAATTCATTATGATTAGTAGATTTCGCCTTTAACATTTTCAATGATTAATTTCTTTATTTTCTATTAAAAAATAGAATAATAAGCGATTCAAATAGAAAAAAGAAAACGTTAAAACAAAAAACAAGAGTAGTACCTACAGCAGGAGCAGGTGACGAGGCAGAATAAGAAATAACAAATCTAAATTATGTTGTATTGTTCTGAATAAGTTACAATACCTAGAAACCTTGATTTGAAAATGCCGAGACATGAAAAATCTCGAACAGTGCGAACGATGGACAGTTGGACACTATTTAATTGTTAGTATGTTGTTCGAAAATATGGAGTTGCGTTGTCAGATGTAATGATTTTATTATTCCGTTCGAGTAGCTATGACCTTGATTGGTGTCAAGAGACGCGTTTGAATTTCATACGTTATGAACCTATTATCATCAAGGCACACGTCAACGGCATTACATCACCCCAAAAACTTCGTGCATGTAAACTGACGGCAAAACATCACATTTATTTATAGCAATTAAATTACAACGAATTTTATTAAACACAAAATCATAATATGACATCATTGTATTGTTTTCCGGTAATCAGGCAGTCATCGAAATTAATCATTAATTTTCTTGTAGTACACTAGTCTTATCCACGTTATGACTTTCCTTCCTTTCGCGGTTATGAAAACTCCAAAGTGTATTTATTTACTGAGAGGTGTCATCTGCTTGAAAATTACTGAAATTCTCTCGTACTTTTTATTTGCGTGTCGATCTTTGTTTTTTTTTAATGTATGGTCACCGATTTCTCGCAGACGAGACCGGATTGGAAAACCATTTTTTGTTTGAAAAGGATATTTATACCTACTTTCCAGAAACTCTCAAGATCATTATGTCAGGATCGATGAGGGAATCCTAGAAAAATTTAGGGAACTGTTCAATAAATGACAGCAACCACAGCGGTTGCTGTTAGTCATTGAAATAAAGAGCAAAGTCACCGACTTCCGATAGAAAAGTTATTTTATACCTTTGTGTTTTTGCAGATGATGGTTTTTTCCGGGCCAGTATTTTAAAATAGGAATAATATTTATCCGTGGTGTGTTAGCCTAGCTCTAAAGCATTTTTTTCTATTTTCGTCTTCAATTAGTTACACAATAAATTATCTAAAGAATGTAAAGAAAGAAGTAGAACACTTTGCCGTTTTTCTTTTGCACCGAACGTTATTGTACATCATTGACTATTTTTTTTTCACACCAATCACTGTCTAAATACCAGCAATTAAAGTTACTACGAGTTTAGGCCAAGTGTGCGTGTATCAACCAATTAACCTACATTAACGTGTTGAATGAAAATGTGAATTATTTGACTTTGGAACGCGCTTTCCTTCATTCTTTAATTTGCTCATCGAGTTGTGAGACGATTGCAATGGTCGACTGAATGATTCATTCAGAAGCCCGCATTACTTCCCTCAATTTATTGGTCTGGCGGAATCTGGCAGTATGTGATTTGTTTCAGCTAAGCTTTGGATAAGAGCTAGAGAAAGAAATGGCAGTTGTAAGACAAAGTGCGTAAAGAAACCAAAGTGGCTGATTTTTTAAAAAAATATTGCCATTTAAAAATCGAACGCGCCTCACATTACCAGTTGTAAAATGTGTAACATTATCACATTTAAAGGGCGAAAAAATAAATCTGACATCGCGCCTTGTAGCTATGTCAAATAGCTGTCAAATCTATCTAGGCACTTCGCTTCCGTTTACACACTTCCGCTACATTTCACGAAGTGGTAGGAAAAATTACATTAGCAGGCAATTTGACAGCATCAATAAATCGAAGTAGGTACAAATTACATTAGGCCGGCCGTCATCTAGAGTTTTGGAAAAAAATGGACACCTATTTTTTCTTCCGTTAAACCAATGCATAATTACAAAGATAATTATTGTAACGCATTAAAATTCGAAAGAAATTGGCAAACTGTCTCTAGCAAAACAAGTTTTTACTTGCTTCTGACGTCACAAGCAAGGGACTTGTTTTGTAAGAGACAGTTTGCTATTTTTTTTAAAACTGTCGTATAGATCTACGTCAATTTTGGTTTATGTAAAGAAATATTTTTTTTTAACCCGCATTGCAGTTTGCAGTAAAATTATTGCATGTTAGACGCACTTTTACGCATCAAAATGCCTCACGGTCAAAATGATGTAAGTCTAAAAACGACAATTCCAAAATAGAGGTTTAATTTGACGTTTCATTTAAAGCATCATCATTCTATTCATCAACACTTCAAAATAGGCCTGTGAATTTGAAGATCAAGAGATATTTTATATTATAACATTATATCTAATGATAATTGTTAGAACACACGCTCCAACAATGCGTGTGATGAAAAAATTACATTTATTTCCGTCAATTTACACAATCCTTTGCAACATTGTGAGAATTTAAATCTGATTATCAAAGTTTGCGAACAATCTCATATCTCATTAAAGAATAGTCGTCTCTGCGTGAAAGTGAGGAGACTGTGTATGAATAGAGAAAGTAATATAGTAGGTACTTGATGTGAACAGCTCAGATCTCTAAGAAAGTAACATCTCCATACTGCGGAAGCTATAATAAATACTTAATAATTTTCATATTGGCACGTGTTATGAAAATGAACTACCTTTATTCGAGTATGCACAAAACGGTGAAAGACAGACGTTTTGGTCACCACTGAAGAGTTAAGCCATAGAAAATAATAAAAAGCAGACTATGGGGTCTATGGGTCAATCCAACTCATTGTATTCTCTATGAAAGAGAATATCTCAATACTACAAAAGGAGTTACATAACGATCGATACCTTGTTTATTTTCCTAATATCCATAGTAAAATAAACAAGGTATCGATCGTTATGTTAACTAGGACATAAGTAAGGGTATCAAAAATAGGCTCAAAACCTCTTGTGATAAAAATGTTCACAGTCTTGTAAGCCATATGCCCGAGGAATTCCTAAGAAATCAAATCTCTTTACGCACCTACAACATTAATTCAGCCCTTAGTTCTCTACTTCGTTACTATCAGTCTGACGCAGTGGTTTAGGCTGTGTGTTGTCCATCGATGTATTTAAGAGACAACTGTTATGAAAATCTGGAAGTCAAGAATCACATCCAATGCTTGGCTGGTATATGTATTATTTAATTCACTTAGTAGAGAATCAGTCACATAATGGGAATATAATGTTCCGAGCTCCAACACTACGGTTTGCGACTGCAACTGTTGCCATATTAGCATTATGCAGATCCGAAGCAGCTATCTATCGATGTCTATCATCAATCAATAAAAAAGCATTTTGTCTAGGCTTTTTGTATTTTATTTATATTTAAACGTTCCCAGACTTTGTGTAACGGGCCCTACCTCATCTACATGATGAGGACTCCTAGCTATAGTATCCGTAAAACCCAATTTTCTTTCAAGCAGGTATTAAATTGGCGTATCGATCAACTGCCTACCTAATATTTGGGTTGAGTGGGCAATTTGTCATGTATTGTGAGCTGACGTTTCATACGCATTAGCCTAAAATATAGGTTACGCTCCACAATTTCCCACGCCCGTTTTGCCTATAACAACAATAGATATTTTTTTAGGTGCGGTGCAGACAGCAGATACGCTACCATATAAGGCGAATTCCACACGACATGCAGCAGAGCGGATAAAGCGCGGTGTTCACGCGCCGATGCACACGCTGAGCACGCGACTTGCCGATTTCTGAACGACATCACACCAAAATGTGATATTATACCGCATCGGCTAACGGTACTGCGTTAATTTGATAATTTTACTGCCTGCTCTCTCTCGTTTAAATTTAAGACAAGTTTGTATCCGTCTGCGTTGCATTCGCTTGCACACACCCGGTCCGCAAGCACTTAATTAATAAACGCATTCCGAAAGGTGAACGTAAGAGCACCGGTGACAATATTTTGGCACAGTATAATTTGTAATCTAAATGGACACATGTAATACTTCAGACGGAAGCATTACGAATTAACGATGTAAATGACTGTCTCCGGTATTGAACAAAATTAAATATTCATGACGGCTAATTTCTATGAACTTGATATTCTATAAACTAATTAAATAGTGAGGTATTTCAAAAATTTCTATTTAATTTGGTTTACGTAAGTTGTTTCTTCTTGCTAGTTTGTTAGATACAATTTTTCATTTTGTCAATAAATGTTGTTCTGTTTTCTTTGTTTAGTCCAAATTAACGGAACAAAGGCATTTACCTACTGATTTTGGTTGTAGAGTTAGAAGACTGGTTTTTTTTACATCATGATGCTGAACCAATCTACGCACCTACCTAAAATGCTACTACATACGTATTTTCTATGTGCGGCACCCGAAATTTTGCTTGTCTCCAAAACTGTTCTGTCGACTTATCGCAATATTTAATCACTATCTCATCATTGCAGTCTAGACTAGATATCACGCAATTAGGTGGTTATGTGGTTTTGACGAATACCACAGTACGAATACGTAGACACTGTAGGTTAGTAACTACATACTTAGACAGTTATGCCATGTTTATGAGCACTCTGTTATCGTGTGATCACTGTGATCCTTGCTATTTTGTAACATGTTGGACTAAAAATTACGGTCAGAAACGATTCTACTAGTAGTTGAATTTGCCATACTTAATTTTGTATAATTCCAAGTCTAGAAGAAACCTATAAGCGAGCAGGGGTTCCCAAACTAAAGGAACGCTTCGTAGGAGGAGAGTGTTCAACAGTAGCGTCTCACTGGGCTATTCTAAGAATATTTGCATGGATCCAAGATTCTTTCTACAGAAGATCCACCAGAAAGCAGCAGTCTTTTAAACAAATTGACATGTTTTAAGTTGGTGAAATTTTCAACGAGAGTACCCCGAGTTACCGAGACCAAATACTAAACCTAAACTCCTATGCGAACGGAATATCTTTGTTTTTGGGAACCCCTGTTTATACCACGAGTTGCATTACAAACAAATACAAACCATTCTATAAAAGCCTTAATTAAGTACAGACAAACACTATAATTAACTTGAAGTCTACCATTTATAACAAGTCTTATTAATTAATCCGAAGTAATAACATAGACATCTGGTATGACAACAGCCTCGCGTTGTTCCCTTTAGCCATAAAAAGGCGGGAACACGACACCTCTCGCGCCATGTTTGGCCAGAAATCAACTCGGTGCAGTTTTTCCCCATATACTGACACAAAATGTAATCGTAAACAACTTACACAACTTTACTCATGTGTCTTACGCAGGGCGCAAACGTGGGACACTTTTGTGTCAGATACAAGCTACCGATGAACTAGTATGAAATCATCCAATCCACATCCACAATCTGTCAAAATTTTCAACCTTTTCACAAAATCGGAAGGTTACCTAAACACTGGTCGATTGAAAAAAAATACTGATTCGGGTAAGTTGACCTGCTGTCTTATGTACCAAAGCAAATCTTAAAGTTACTTTTTGTAGCTCAACGATTCCAAATGTTACTCGGTAACATCGTGTTGACGTGCAACTGTAAATCGAGTAACGTTGCTCGACAATCGGTAACAAAGTTACCGCCCAACCCCTCCATCCACACCGCAGTAACAAAATGCAACACGGTAACATTCGGTAACTTTGGTGGCTCCTTGTTACGCCAAGAATTTGTTGTCGGATGGTTACTGCGGTGTGGATGCACTGGCAAGTCTAAGTAACAATCAACATTATAGTAACAAGGTGCCACAAAAGTTACCGAATGTTACCGTGTTGCCTCTTGTTGCTCCACAAATGTTACCGGGGCGGTGTGGATGCACCGTTATGAAATTGCTAGTGGATGGATCCACACCGGCACACCTCCATGAATAAAATATTTGAATGCTATTTAAGTAATTATGTAGCTTAGATGGTTCTTGCTTGGGTTATAATTACCTACATATTGTTACAAGTATAAAACAACAAAAGAGGACTTATTTTGAAAACCGCCATATAACAGCTCGCATAGTATTTTTACTGTTTTTTTTCTTTATTCCTAAGTTCTTAACTACACAGTATGATGACAGACATAAAATAAATATCTTAATATCACGAATAATGAAACTAGGCTGATGTACGGACGTACTTAAGTGAATTTTATTCCTATGACTTAAACAATAATTGAATCTCTTTCTTGTCCTATGATATGATAACTAATGGATTAACTTTAATAACTTACCTTACAAAATATTCAAAAGTTCTATTTTTTTTCTAATGATAACTTACTGCACTTCGACACAACTGCTATACCGCCTCCTGCTGCCACCTATGGATGGTATGAAGCATTCTTGGATGACAGGGCCAGACTGTTTTTTTTTTATTTTCAAGTCCTTTTGAGTTTACATTCAAAGTAGGTACCTATTGAAAATTATTATGACTGGCGTAAACCATAAACACCATTATGTGACATTAAAAATATTTAATTAAAATAAATGTGAGATGTGAATCTGGATGTGAACGTACACAATAAAGGCACATAACGCCATCTTTTGGATAATAGTAAAGTTATTTGCGTTTTGTTGTCGGTTCAACTTCAGTATCTTACAACAATTACATATTTTAATTTGTGACAAAAAGTTACACTTTTTTATATAATTATATTACAAAATAACAAAATTAAAAAAAAAACATTTTATAAGAATTTTAAGTTACTCGTTTGTGAAACAAAACGCAAATTCTTGTGACATGACCTGTGGACATGACTGAAAAAAAATAAACAGCTGCTGCCATGCGCTCTGTCCTTGTAATTCCGTTTTCAAATATTAATACATTCCATTCGTGTGCTATCTCGTTTACTCTTATAGAAATTTCAGTACGTTATTTGTGCAGCATGTTTAAAATTGTAAAGTTTCGAACCTGTAGTTTCAACTCTGTGTTCATCTCATATTTTTATTCAATGTCCCTTGTGAAATAAAATTGTCCGTTTTCTATAAGTTTACTGTTTTAAAAAGTTTAATAACAGAAGAAACACAGGAACTCGTGGACAAATGACTTTTGGGAGAATCGCCCAATTGAATTGGAACACTTGTATTGGAAGTAATGGGAATAATACATTTCGTACTATGACAGAGAATAGGTATGTTTACTTCTACAGTTTTAAAATAAATTGCATAGCTGTCATTACGTACATTACTTTTTGATGTTAATGATATTCTCTCTTTACAGGAAAAGGTCCCGCGAGGACGATTCATGTGAATTTATGCCATTGTCAAAGAGAATAAATAATTTGCATATCAATAACAACCTAAACTCGAATGTTTCTCAGACGCAAGACGCTAGTCATGGCCAGATTAATAGAATAAATACAGAAAATGGAATCTCTTCGCCAAGTTCATCGTCAGGTTCAGAACGAAGACCAAGTTATGAGCCTGGAATGAGTTCCACCCAGAGTAGCTACTATTATGACAATAAGTTGTTGTTTGAATTGCATTTAGAGAGAGTACAAAGATGTGGACAGCAATTTCCATATTAAGACTAGTTTTAGTGGTACTTATTTAAGTTTCTGTGTATTATTTTGTTATGTCTAATTTAATTAGTACTGTAATAAATATTGTACCTTTTTAATTAAAGTTGTTAGCATGGTAACAATTTCAATTTTTATTATGGCATTCATTGACACATGTCATCGATGATAAATTTTTGACCAATCACGATAAAGAATTAATGCGCCACCTGGTGTTATTGTTCGTACACTACGAAAACAGTATGGCGGCCTTCATTTGTAGTAAATGGTAAAAGAGAAGGGGCGTCGTTGTTTATTTGTTTGTCATTAATTATGGACTATACTCTAAGCTTTATTGAAGTGATAAATTAAGTAAATAGGGAAAAAAAAGAAAATTTAATGTTAAAGGTAAGTCGTGAAACGTTACGTTTTGTTTATAACGTGTGAATATCCATGACCTTATTTTGGTGGAAGCGGTACTCCGTTGTACCGTTAGACGGGGCGCGTGGCCACCTGAGCGCTCTCGAGAGAGTGCCGCGAGGGCCGCGTTCAACCCCTCCTCTCGCGATTTCCCTGCCGGTGGAGGAAGGAGCCGGGAGCGGGAGTGATTTGGTGACGGCACATGGAGGGGATCCCGCATCATGGTGGGGATGCGACGCATGATGGTCGCACAGCCGCAGCCGGTCAAAAGGACTGGTAGGGGTGAACAACCTTCGATTTCTGTCTGGTTTCGCCCACGAGCATGCGGGGTTCCCTCAAATGCTATGAATCGAACTATTTTTTTATTTTTTTTCAATTGCGTAACTGAAAAGGTATCGGCCATATTTGTTGCGATCCTTTGTCCTAACCCTATGAATGATTTTTTAACGTTTTTTTAGCTTCAACTTAAAGGTACGGTAAAAAACGACTGGTATAATAGTCATTTTATCGTTTCCGATTGTATGAATGGAGCAGGTAGATAAAACACAATCGTCCCACGAATTTATGAGGTCAATGACACAATAAACTTGTGTGACCTTATTTGAACTTTCTATTGCCAAAATGTCCGTAAACGGCGCAAACTTTCAAGTTTCAAGGTATTACTAAAACCAATTGAACTGTTTCGATACGTTACGGGAAGTTTAAGGAAAGCTTTGCGTATTTCAAAAATTGAGTCTAACATTCCGTAAACGTATGTACAGTTATTATAACAAGATAGTTACCCAACCAGCTTGCTTCGCACAGCTAGTGAACCACAACCACACCTCGTCTTGTGAAAGTACAGCAAAGAGAAAGTGAGCATCACGCTAGAGCTACATGTGCATACATACACACGCCAATTGTCTGTCAGTATGTATAACAAACTCGTCGGTCGACTATCGGGCCTGCACAAAAAACTTTCTTTAACCCACTTTCTTATTAGTAGTAGTTGGCGATCATCTTTCGCCTCTCACCGTGGCTGAATTAATTTTAGTGTAGTGCCGTGTTTGGTGGTCGGTAGAGGTATGTGCCCTACCATCGTGGTCCCAGTGTAGTCCCGTGCGCAGTGGCGCCGCGGTGGTGGGACAGTGGGACGTGGGGATACGTTGCCATAGTGACTCAAGTGGGACAGTGAATTTTATTTTTATTTTTTTCCCGCTTCGGCGGCGAAGCGCGGAGGGTAACAACAATGTGCGACATGCAGAAGATGCCCACTAGAGATGATGCCTCTTGGTATGGGGATGACTTTTTCAATTAAATTTCATTATCAGGTGTAAGCTGGTCAAACAACTGATCGGTCAAACACATTTTTTATTTTTTTTCTAAATATTTCCTTATTTATATCAATAAACTGCTGTGGCCTGGTTTATTTAAAACTTACAACAAAACAGATGATCTTGCCATAGTTGGAGAAAAATAATTAACGGGACCCAAAAATTAGCAACTGCCTCAATTAAATATTACCGATATCAAAAACCGATAGAGGGCTTTTTCAATATTTTAGTAACACAGACCACTTCCTACTTTCACTGTAAAGTTGTGACATTAATTCCACAAATAAGGAGTCAAACAACTTTCTTATTGCCCGCTTATTCACTCTCTATTACAAAATCTTTTATAGTTACATTTTTATTGAGAAAAAGGCATGCCTAGATTTTTTGCAATGGCATCCTTCTTTTCTTTAGTTTATTCTCCAAGAAATGACACTTGATTATAAGCAGAAAAATTCATTTGATAATTTCAAATGAATTTTTCCGCTTGTCATCAGTACTTGTGACATGGTCCTTCCAATGTATTTTTCTTTGATCTCCAAAGAAACTATATATCTTACTATGCTTGGATTAACATTTTAATCCATTATAATTTTTAAGAGAGGAAAATTCATACATTCTTCAAAACCTCTTCCAAATGTTTCCCAATCCACTGCAACACCACCAAATTAAGGTCATCGGTATTCCCATGTTCTACTCAGCTATTGTCTCGACTGAGAAAGAAATAACTGTTAATATGATGTGAATGTAAAAGCATCATAATCTTAAAACTTGTTGTGTTTCTAATGTTGTAGTCAAAATTATTTCTTTAGAAAATTCCTCATAGAACTTCAGAATCTTTTTGCTGCTCAAGGAAAAAAATACTAAATAAGCCGCAATCAAGTTGATAACAAGAAGACCAGCTAAATACTGGATTTTTCGAGGAAATCAGATTCTCAATCTGAAAATGGTACACCAAAAGCGCTTTACAATTATTTATAGGTGGCCAACAACACCATGAAATGACGTCTTTCTCACAAAGCTAAAATAAATATCACAAATTCTCAAAATGGCCTATTGGTCATATAACTTTCAGTGTCAAATAGGAAGTATTTCAACTAGGCCATCATTTGTTTCAGTGAGGAGGACAGTGACATGAATTTCGCCACATTCTCAGCAGTGGGCAACGCTGGCACACATTTTGTGACCACTGGTGGCCAGCTGCCCGTTGCTAAGTTGCAGCAGAATGTGACCAACAATGGGACCGGCATGCAGCAGGTACAGATCAGTAATTATTTTTAAGGGGATTTACTTAAAAACATTATATATTTACCATTTATCAGTGAATGTCAACCTTACTACCACTCGTACTCGTACTTTTATAGGGGTTCCAAACCTAAATGGTTATCAACCGGACAGGGTACAGTTTTACAGTCTCTTATCTGCATAAAGCCGGCCTAAGATGAAATATATTTTTATTTAGCGTGGTAAAATCATCAAATGATCGACCCATGGTTGGGCAGGAGTGACTGTCAGACTTGTATTGACTAAAATACACGGTGTCCTTCAATAGCCCTTTAGGTTCCGGGGTCACGGTAGCTGGTTAGTCCCGCGACAAGATGAAATACTAACACAATAAATAATTAATTAAATGTAGGTAGATACATAATTTTATGAGTTTTATAGCTTTCGAGTAAGTAATTACTATGACTAGGTAGTAGAAATCTTGGAATTCATTTTCAATAATTATGTTCTATTGAATGCATTGGAGATAGATGAGTTCCTAAGGTTATTATAATATTTTCATCTCCGTTGTTGCTTCATTTCCTACTGAAATCATAGCCAATATTATAAATGGTTACGAAAGTATGTTTGCTACCTTCTCGCGCCTAAAACCACTAAAAAAGATAATGCTGACACTGAAACTTACGAACGTGAGCATACCGAAAAAGTACTGCTTTCGAAGACAATAATAACAATAACACTCTTATAGATGGCACCACGTGTCTTGATTGTAAAATAAATCATTAACGTGAGTGAAGACGTGGTCAAAAGTAAAGATGATATAGCATTTTGAAGTTCAGAAATACCTATAAATTGTTCTTACGCAAGTAGAGAAAGCCGCACCGAGCAAAACAGTCGTTATTTAGAAACTACACATTCATTCAATTGTTGATTCGATGTCGATGTTCGATTGTCAAACTTGAACAAAGGATGAGTTCTAACAGTCTCAGGGGTGTTCATCAATGGTTGTTACAACTTTATGAGCTTATTCTTACTTACTAATACATATTACAAATGCGAAAGTATGGTGGGATGTTTGTTACTCAATTGCGCCAGTATGGCTGAAGTGATCTTGATGAAATTGGGTCATAGGACACGTAAATCCGAGTATTAGGCCGAGACTCCACCAAAGCTGTGAATTGCGTTATTGACACAGCTCCATTCCGGCAACGCTATTCTATTGGTTGTTCAAAACACGTCTCGACTCGCACAGCTTTGGTGGAGTCTCGGCCTTACGCCCCCGTGTGATATTTTCGGGACACATGCTGGTGAAGCCACTGGCAACTGCTAGTTACATCATAAAATTGTTAAAATTGTAGTAGCAATTGCGATTGCAGAGCTGAGACCAAACGCGACTATTTTTTTGGGTGGATAATCGTCAAGTAATTCTCCATCCTGTTTGGAGAGCGATAGGTCAGAAACGTATTCACTAAAAGCCACACTGTTCCTTTAGTTTCCATTTGAGTTCTAAGGCCCCAGTACCCAGTTTAGACAATCCTGCGACTCGTGGAGGTCCGAGCCTCAGATGAAATTGGTTTCCCGTAGGGAACATAATATTTTGTATACATAGATAGTTGTTTCGGGTTTTATTATTTGTGTATGGGACTTTTCAGTCACCTAACATAACATAAATAGTGTTTGTAAACGCACCCATGACACAGAAAAAAATACTAACATGGGTCAACATTAAAATAGAAACGTGACGATTTAAAGATAAAACAAAAACGAAAAAAATAAAAATTGTTAGTTCAGAAAAGAAATGACGTCTGTATGATGTCAGACTAATTCTCGAAGCTAATTTATTCTAGTTAAAACCAAGCATTTCGTGTCGATTGACAATTTCTTAGAAGACTGTTCGCGTAATGAGTTCATTAGAATAAATGAGTCTATGCGGCAATATTGTATCTAGCTTTTATTACTAGCCTGCTGGGGTTGCGGGACTGCCTCATCAGGTAACCGGCGTGACCTTGGAACGTAAACGCTATTGAAGGACCGTGGATTTTAGTCAGTACAAGTCTGACAAACCCTCCCATCCCGCCCTGATGGGAGAACTCATTTGATGATTTTACCACGAAAAAAAACCGTAGATCGGTACCATCAAAGTATTCCCCGGATTTGTCCTAGTTTAGAGGGCGTCCGGGGAGGGAGGTTTAATTTGTAGTCCGGGTCTGGGGCAAGCAATTGTCGGTTATCGTGTAGCTCGACTCAGAACACAAGGAGCTCAACGCCGACTATGTTTAAAAAAACTGCTGACATGTCCGGGGTTTTCAGGCGTCTTGTCCTGGTTTCCAAATTTTGAAAGATGGCAACCCTACACCAAAGGCTTCAATTGCTTAGGGTATCAAGTACTCTTAATTCGGCACTGACAGAAGTGACAGATACCCTGGAACGTGATTTTAGTACAAGTCTGACAAGTCTCTCCCTTCCCGAGAGATCCTGAGTGGGAGGACTCATTTAATGAGTTAACCACGAATTAAAAAAGAAACTATCACGTAACATAAAGAAGTTACGACAGTTGTTAGTTTGCTACCCGTTCTTCTCCAAAGAGATCTACTCCTTGGAATGAGCTGCATCTATGGTAGGTACCTACTGTCTCAATTTTTATGTCTTGTGACTGGGACAGTAGCACCAGAATTTGTAGTATGTAATTATATTTTTATTTCTTACAATTCCAAAGTGACTGTAACTGGCCTACTTGAAGTGAATGCTTTGATTTTGATTATTTTTTGATAATTATCTTTTCTCTTTTCTCCGTTAAACAGGTGTGCGTGGCGATGACTGACGGCGGGGTGCAGTATATGCGTGCCCTGGACGGAAGCGTGCAGCCAGCGCCCCAGCTGCTCCAGGTGCCTATCCAGCTCGCAGGAGCTAAACCTGGTATGTATAATTTGAACTCAGAAATATTGAGCAGTTTGGTCTTATACTTGTTTTGTGAACGTGGCGATATATGAATAGGTAAGCGTCGCACAACAAATTCTACCTATACCGGGTGTCAGAAGACACTTAACGAAGCCGAAAGCCACGTATTCTACCCATTATTTGGATCATTTTTTTCCTTTACACCATACCTGGGACTCCACGGGTATAAGGGTGCTCCCACATCTATCGACGCGGCATCGGCTTTTTCCGTCGACGTCAGGGCGACGGAAAAAGCCGATTCCGCGTCGATAGGTGTGGGAGCACCCTAAGTAGGCTTTTTATTAGTAGTATTTATTATCAGTGATGGCCCAGCGGTATTGGACCCGATTTACGAGTTGTAAGTCGTGGGTTCGAACCCAGCCAGACGCATTACTTTGTGTAATTTATTTCTTCACCACTGCTCTCAAAACGGTGAAGGAAAATGGTGGTGGAAACCGACATGACCTAGAACCCAAAAAATCTAAGACATGTGATATCCATCTAGTTGCACTGGGCCCGCATGGTGGATTATGACCCCCAGTCCCTCTCACGGAGATGAGGCATGTGTCCCAGCAGTGGGAACATGTATAGGCTGATGAGGACGATGATTAAAAAAATGAAATAGAAACAAATAATTAAACAAATTAAAATAGTAACCTGTATCAATCAATTGACGTACTTGTTAATAAATTAATCATATAGATGCTAAGATCGTGCCGTATTCGGTTCTAGACTATCCGTGTCTAGACTGGGTGTATTACGTAGGTATATTTCTGTTTGTCAGTGACGCAGATGCATATATCACGATGTAGCATAAATAAAATCATTCACACAAAAAATATTCCGTTGATTTCTACTTGCAGCGTATGCATTTAATATCTGTACTTTTACTAATAAATTCAAGACTTACTTTCTATGTCTGTTAAAAATCCGAACGAGATAGTTTATTACTTTGTAGCGTAGAACTGTGGTCGCGGGACTAACGGGCTTCTGTGACCTCGGAACGTAAAGGGCTATTGAAGGACACCGTGGATTTTAGCCAGTACAAGCTGTACAAGTCTGACAGTCCTTCCTGCCCTGCCCGGGGTGGGATGAGTCGTTTTATGATTTTACCTCGCAAAAAAAAAGGCGTAGAAGTGTATTTTTTTTGTAAAACTAACCTTTTTAATATTGTTTATAGGTGACCCTCAACAGACGGTGCAGATACAGGTGCTAACGCAACCGAAGTATCAAATGCAAATACCAATACAAGGGTATCCACAAGGTATGAAATACATCATTTATTTAATTTTACATTTTAATCCCCGAATTCCCATGATTACCGGACACAAATTCAGTCTGAGCAATTCCTACGGGACAAACCCAATAACACTTCCTGGGAATCGAACCCTGGACCTCATGCTCAGCATTAAGGCAACAGCAAAAAATTTTGTAGTTATTTTTTTATTATTATTGTACACCAGCTGTTGACAACTTTTTGGTACGCAAGGGCCACAAAGTTGCAAAATCAAGTTACGACGAATCGCAATTTTTTATATTTAACAATAAAGATACTATTTGAATTTTATTCATGAAAATAAGGTTATCAAGGGGGCAACTTGCGGGCTGCATGTTATTTACAATTTAGGTTATCTCTATTCAAAAATGAAATTCTTCACAAACACGGGCTACATGTAGGTAGCACGCGGGCCGGCAATACCAGCTGCAGTGCTTTTCTTCACCATTGCACCGTTGAAGAGGGGCGGAGATTTAGTACAATCCTATTGGTTAATATTTCCTCGTTTCTCCGCTCCGCCAGCTCGCTCTGCATCAATGGACAGGCAACTATATTACCGCTAGACCGTGCGGCCGCAGTGCTCACGCCACACTGGGACTAAAGTTTTCTACGCTATTAACAGCGACACTAACCAATCTTAGAGCCCTGTGATGTGATTTCTTATTAAGAACAGCATAGCTGTTTATTTGCCATCTTGTAAGCAAAATAATTGCTAATCTTATGCAAAACTTCCATAATTAGAATTAAACAACTTAACATTTGCTCATAACATGTTATTTTATGGCAAATTAGCATCACAAAGCACATAAGACATTTCAAGCTTAATTATAAGTTTCTCTTACGATAGTCACAAGCAACATTCACTTTTTGAACAATCTCAATGACCTTTTCATCCCACCTATTCGAAAAGGACGACTTGGTTCGCCTTTAAGTGCGCCCAAAACTGGTGTTTTCTATAGGGAACTTTTAGCGGGCAGAAATGAGTTTTTAATCCTCTTTATAAGTGCGCCGCAAAGAACATTGCCGCGCACTTTTTGAATTTGGAACATCTTAGTGCTCGGCGCCAAAGAAATCCAACACAATAGTGTTTGATTAGAGACTGGCTGGAATGACGGCCTATAGTCACACCACGTCACTGGCTGAATAAAAATTGTAGTTTGTTTTTTTTTCGGACAGTGGCATGGATGTATTAACTGTAGGTTGTAATTTAATGTTTTCCACGATGCATTCACATGACTGTTTTCGCCTCGTTCTCAATGAAATCTTCTATAAAATTTTCATAATTGCGAAAATGTCTCAAATGTAAATATAAGTTTTTGTTGTTTTATTATTAGATAATTTCAATTTGACGGCGCGTTGTGTCCCACGCGCGCCTCAAAGAGCGTCAGCATAATGACGGGGCCCCCTATCAGAGGGCCAAAGCCTGCCGGGGTCGCGGGATTATTTCCTTACCGTGACCCCGGAACAGAAAGGGCTATTGAAAGACACCGTCGATTTTAGTCACAGTGACAGTAAAGGGTGGGAGGACTCATTTGACGATTTTACCAAGCTAAAAAAAAACGATTTAGTTGTTACTCTATGTTTTATTAACCCATATAATAATTAAAAAAAAATACGAGGCGCTTTTTATTTTCTCATAGTGGGTGATGAAAAGTAGAGTGTACCACTCGGGCGCAAAATATATTTTTGGCTCGGGCGGCGTACTTTGAATCCCTCGCTACGTTCGGGATTCTACTAAAGAATCCCTCGCTACGCTCAGAATTCTACAGTAGAATCCCTCACTTCGCTCTGGATTCAAAATAGCGCCCTCGCCGTAAAAATATTACTTTGCTCCCTTGTCATACAATCTACTGTTGAACGAGGTACTGTTACCAAAAATAGCGTTCGTATTTAGTTTACTGTCTGTGCCCCTCGGTTTCACCCGCCGCTCCATTCCAAATCCCACGTTTACATGGACATTAACTTTTTGCAGATTTTTCCCCGTTTAAAGTATTCATGTAGGTATTCTGTGAATATTGAGATATATAAAATGCAACAAAAATTTGGGATCGGGAACGCACTGCAAATTATCCCTAAATCAAATGATATTTTCGTCAATTTTCATTTATATTATGTCACAAAAGAAAATATACGGTTAAGAATCTTTTGCTTTTATTTAAAAGACAGAATTTTTCATTCTTTTATGTGGTTCTTTTGACACATGATCTTAAATTGTTAAATTTCACCCAAAAAAAAAAAAATTGTGCAAGATAAGTCTGAGTGAATGCCCGCTTAGGGTCATAGCGTGTTGATAAATAGCTTATCTATTATAAAGTTATTCATGAATGCGGCTATCCTAATTATATTAACCTTAAACTCTTCAGCTTTATTAAAATGTAATTAGGTATTAGATATTAAATTAAAGATTTTATTTTTATATTTTCAAGGTGGCGCGGTGTTGACTGTTGCCTACTCTCCAGAGGGCAACGAAAATGGACAAATACAACTTGTTGGGCAGGGCAGCTTGGGTGAAGGTAAACTTATTATTATTTTGTATTTATTTGGTTTAACTATAATAATTTCAAAACTGAAAAGAAGCGGAGCGAGGCTTTCAAGGAGAAACCATTGGAGAGGAGCGGAGACTAAGGCCCGTCATCCACCAAAGCGGAGAGGAGATGGGTTTGAATAACCAATCAGATGTCTGTATTATGTGTCTGTCAATAAGCGGAGAGGAGATGTGGATATCTGATTGGTTATTCAAACACACCTCTCCTCTCCGCTTTAGTGGATGACGGGCCTTAGTGCACTATTTCAGTTCTCCGCTCCGCGGCCTCGCTCCGCTCTCCCGCTCCTGCAACCTTATAATCCTGTATACCTAAAGGATTTTTAGATCCACAGCGGCTTTCAAAATAACACTATAGCCATTCATTTTCGGCCCCTTATTCGAATTCATTTGGGGGATAAAGTCAATAAAATAATAAAACATGTTTAAACTGTACTCTAAAAAACTTACAAAAGTCTACAAGATATGTAATATGTAAAGTTAAAGGTCTGTTCACACATGATTATCAGGGCCGTACTCGTGACGTCCCCTTTCTTTTAAATGTTGAACTTAATTTGTTACATTTTTGTGTGCGGGGGACACTAACGGGAAATGCTGTTATTTTTCGCAATGATAGACTAAGTTTTCTTTTTGCCCCACACTAGGAATTTCTCCTGGTAGTCATTTCTTCACAAGGTAGTCTGGCAATCCTTGTTAGACAAATATCAGGATAATAGGATGCTTGTAGGTAAATACCTAGATAAAATGCTCAATTTTTCGACGCCAAAAAACTAATCTCCTGCAATCCTGAATAATTTCATAGATACATTTGATCATTCATACCGAGCCGTTAATGCTTTAAATATTGAGCTCTTATCTAGCTATGTGTTATGCCATATAGCTTTGAGAGGTTTAGATTCGAGCACAAGAAAATCATTTGAACAAAGTCTCGATCAAAAGACCATACCTCCCTATGATCAGCTGATGTCTCACGTGCGTAATCAAATAAAAATATTGCCGTTTCGTATACAAACATAGAAACTCACATACGCAACCACCCAGACCTTTTTTTTTTTTGGAGCAACTACTTGTAGATCATACAAATATTTGTTCCGTGCGGGAATCGAACTCGCGACGTACAGCGCAGCAGTCCAACTGCTAAGCCACTCTGCGCCAAAGTGTGAATGTTCATATAAAAGTCCATTGCGATTAATAACGGCATAATACCAGTTATGAAGCCCTAGCATTAAACTACTAAGACAATTAGAAATAAAAAAGATACATTTAAAATAGTGAATTTTTCACACATTCAGGTACATACAGGCTGCGATCAGGTGATATTGCCATTACATATTAACAGTTGTAAATGTTCACTAACCATCACTTGTGCACTCGACTGTACAACACTCTCGCACTTGTGGCAACTTACTTGATTGATGTTCCATGGCTCGGTTTCACTTGCGTAGAGATGTCTGAACAAGCAAATATTATTTGTGAGGGCGTTTTCGCACTACGTCCGGTCGTCCGATCCGAATCGAATACTAACCTGTGAAAAAAATCACGGACAGAATTCGGATATCGCTTACGCACTACTCCCATCTCTGACTACCAGCCGCATACCCCCCGCTCGCCCCGCTGTCTCTCTGCTCGTACGTAGCTCGGATTCAACTCGGATGCAGTGCGCGAGCGTTCATACAAATAATAGTACAGTCAAATTAGGTCATTTTTTTAATAAAGATTGGAATAAATTCTCTGGAGAGACAAAAACATTTCTGATGATTTCGTATGAGTCAAAGATCAAGTTTAAAAAACAAATTTCATTAACCCCCCCTACGGAAGGGGGTGAAATCAGTTTTTTTTTTTTGTTTGGTCATAACTTACCAGAGAATACAGGTGTACTCAGCGTAATTTTTTACATGCTTTAGAACACCTCAATCTACATGATTACATTTTATTTATTTTAATCGGACCAACGCAGTGCCAGAAAAAAAAGAAAAACTAAGAAAAATTTTTTTTGGTCATTGCGGCCTCGGGGAAAACTGTGTAGTTTTGTAAACCGAGGAAAGGGATATACATTTAGACCTAAATACAATATTGATTTTGAACCCTAGTGTGACATTTACGGAAATTAGTTTTTCACGTTTTTCTGCCACTGTACTTCGGGGGAAATTTTGATTGCTTCAAAATCATCACAATCACATTAATTTGGTTTCCTTTATATTTGCACCCTATAAAAAATTAGCATTTTTTTAAGGAACATACATTTTTAGTGATAGTCAAAGAGCAATTATGATATGGAAATTCCACGTTAACTCTACATAAACTTCCAGTTATATATTTGTTATTTTTATTAGGTGCGAATGTAGTATATTTAGAATACATGGTTTATTAAAAAAAAACATGACTACAATAATTTACCCCGAAGTACAATTACAAATATTGTAAAATGCCGGTTTCCTAGGGGTGCAAAAGGGTGCTAATGTAACTAGGTGGGTGCAAAAAAAAAAGAGTGCTTATTATGAGTTTGCACCATCAGACTAATTTCCCTTGAGGCGCAAATTAAAAATAATAATTTATTAGTGTTTCTTACACCTTACACTTTTTTAGTGAAAAGTAATTATCCACCAACGGGGTATCTACATATATCTCAACATACCAAAAAAAGTTATTAATGAAATTTCTAAATTTTGGGACTTTTATGATAATACCTAATATTAAACGATGTTCCGTACATAACAGGAATAGTGCAAACTAAGAGAAAACTTATATTCATGTCTTCTAATGATTCCACAAAAAATTACAACTACACGAGTTCCTTCCAATCTTTTTGCTAATTTGACTGTACTATAATAGGCTAGTTTCGTAAAAAAATGTAATTAGTCCGTCTTTTAGATTATTCAAAAATAAGGGACACGTATTTTTTTATTTGTAAATTAGACTAAAAATGACAAAGATATAGCCTATTAAAGTTACGTGTGACGTCACGATGCGTGGCATTTTTCGCGCAGAGTGACGTCACAGGTAACTTAAATAGGATCTTTGTTATTTTTTGCTTAATCGAAAAAAGAAAAAATACGTATCCAATATTTTTTTATAATCTAAAATACGGACTAAATAGAATGTAATTATTTTGACCCTGGAAACTACCCTATACTATGGCTACTTTTGTCCGTCATTTTTTCTCCGAAACGGAGATTCTCGGATGACGGAGATCGGGTCTAGTGCGTAAATTACTATAGAAATAGTTCTACGGCTATGACAGACCGTATTTTCAAGGGTTCGGATCAGACGTAGTGCGCCTTTAGTGAATATACAGGAAATATTAGTACCGTTCATCTTTATCGTCACAGCAGTGGTGGCCCAGTGCTATCGGCCCCACTTACGAGTTGTAGTTATCGAACCAAGCCAGGCGTATTACTTTGTCTAATTTATTGCATCACCACTGCTCTCAAAACAGTGAAGGAAAACATCGTGAGGAACCGAATGTCCTAGAACCAAAAATTCGAAGACGTGTGACATCTACCAACCCGCACTGGGCCGGGCCGGATTTTGGTCCACTCTCTCAAAGAGAGGAGGCCTGTGTCCCAGCTGTGGGAATATTTATAGGCTGATGATGATAAAATGAGCTCATCATCAGCATAATTATTCTCACTTTCCTTGTAGCACTGTACTACTGTGCCATTATTTTATACCTATACAAGTTTAAGACGGCATCTCTTCGTTGCGGTTGAAATCGAGTCTAATACTGTGTACAAGGCAAACAAGTGATTTTGGTCCAATATAAAGCCATTTTAAAGCACTTTGATTTTTTCACCGTGTAGTTGTAATTTTTTTAAGACTGCAACTTGTATTAGCGGTCTAAAATGCCACTTTGTAAATACCATAAAATATATGACGATAAAATTTATAAATCAAATTCTTTTTAGCCATTTTTTAAACCATTGATGTCAAAACTTCGGCTCAATTACAATGTGTTTAATGAAAAAGTAACTAAAATAAAGAAGCTTCATAAGCCATACTTTGTCATTTTTAGCATCAACACTAAACAATTTTTCTTCTACAGGTCTTCAAGTATTGGCTGCCCTACCACAAGAGATGCAATTACTTCAACAAACACAGGACAAGGACCACATGCAACAAAACATGCCTCAGGTAAAAAAATGAAAATTTGAATGGAAAGAATTATTTAAAAAATATTTGTAACTAGCAAACCCGGCGAACTCCGTTTCGCCATCAGATGGCTTCGTTTTTTTCTTTGCTATATACCTCACGGAGCCCGAGACCTTTGCAACGAATGCAAAACCGTGGAAATCGGTTTGTGCGTTCTGGAGTTATAGCGTCAGGAAGGAAAACCCGACTTATTTTTGTATTTGTAATTATGATAATATAGGGACAGGCTACTCCATGCCTCAAGAACATAGCCTGGAGTAGGTGTATTGATTTAATGTACTTGTATCACAAACTTTCATAGAATTCATAACATGGATAAGCCTTTTTCACGGGATTTTTTTCAGTACGGTACTAAATTGAGATGAACGCTGACGAAGCGCGCGCAACGTGTGCTTATGTGTCTTCGTCCTACATGTTCCTAACAATTTTAAAATGCCGAAAAAATCTCTTTTAAATCCCGGAATCCCGCGATTTTACAGGAAAGTCTGACTACCGGTCTTATCAAAGAATGTTTTACTTAGTAATTGGGATGTGGAGGTCAGATAAGCAGTCGCTGCTTGTAAAATTCAGCTACTCAACTTTCATATGACTTCCTAGGAAGATACATAATTATGTATTTCCAAAATCAGATGTTGCAGTTTTAATTTTTATAAAAATCCTGAGAATACACTATTCCGCATAGTTTCTGTTTTGCCCATCCACATCCACATAGTAGATTTAACATTTATAGATTCGTAAAAATAACAGAAAATTCTTATTTATCGTTATATTACAGGTCTTCATAACCCCAAATCAACAGGTCATAATCAGTGCGCCAGAAAACAAGACATTAAATAACAATACGACGTCGGACAACAATAATTCTGGCGAAATGGACATTATTATTAAAGAGGAGTGTGACGAAACTAACGATGATGTGAGTACCTTGACGTTCATTCTGTTTCAGCACCAAATCACCCTCAGCTGGGTATCGTTCTCCCCTTTCTTCAGCCATACTTGATAATATTATGTCTCATCCAGTTGTTTCCAGCGATTTTAACACTTTCACTGTCCGCGCAGCAGACACAATACCTAAACAATAGTCGTGAGTCACTCGTGATTCATCGGACAGGGAAGTGGTTAACTATTTCGCCAACCCAACAAGTTTTTATAGCCGAAAAAGTCGCTCGAAAATGTGTATTCAACTATGTTGCAATAAAAAAAAGAATACATTTCAGGATACATTGGTTTAAAAGTTATCAGAGATTATTTTCGAAGTGTGACAGCTTTCCATAGCAAAAACATCAAATTATCTTCTTTGAATACAATAAAAGACATTCCGAAAAAGTTGTTTGATATTTTTTAGACTAGTGTATTTTATTTTCCTTAAGAAGTTTGATAAAATCGCTTCGGTGTTTTCGAAAAATAAGCTCTTTTTACAGTACCCGGCACGTAAGTTGGCAAGATAAGTAGTGTAGTGGGGTAAGTTTGCGCATCGCATTTAGCGGCACGCAAGTGTAAGCGAGAGCGCGTATACTGGGTGCGAGGAGCAAAGACGAGTGACGCACCAATCGCGTGCTCGGGCCGGCACTACCTCATACTCCGCGACCCGCATGACCACCAAAGAGACCTACAAAATCACTTCCGCGCATCTAACGACTCTTGCCAAATTACGTGCCGGCCACTGTACTGGAAAGTCCATTCCAATATAGTTAGAAAAGGCCAGATCCCTGGTTTATTTCACTCCCCTCACTCGCTACGCAACATCACAAAACTAGCGGAAACGCTCCATAACGGATAATATTGTCCCAGATTGATAGTAGCCCACTGAGAATTAATGCCAAAAACACGGGGTAAAAAATTTCCATGTCAGTCGATTTCTACGTAAAACAAGTGAACATCTCAAAGGAAAACATTTAAATGTGTGCGTGGTGCTCACTCACACTGGCTTCACATAGTTTTGTTTCGAACACGTGGACATTTTTTTAATCTAATATTATGTGATGCAGGAGAGCTCACAGGGCACGGAAGCGGGGGAAACGATGCAATGGCAGCTGAACCAGTGCCATCAACAGGATCTCGTCAAGTATCTCAGCACATTGCCGCCACAGGTTACAAACAGAATTTTCTATTTATTTTTTAGTTAAAGGCGTTGGAATCACCGGGAGCATTCGCATGAGACACCTACTTCTTTTTAGTTGATAAAATTATCAAAGAAGAGGCCTGTGTCCCAGCAGTGGGAATCAATGATAAATCACCAAATTAGTCCTCCTGCTCTGGGTGAAGCTGAACGAACTCTCAATTGCCCTTTACGTATAACGGCTAAGGTGACGCAGACAGTTCCACGGCCTTGTAGACACCTACTAACATAGATTTTTCTTACAGCAAACACAATCCCTCCCGGTATCCCTGCAACAGTTTTTAAGACTAAATCCAACGGACGTGAAGAAATCGGAACCTGTAGAGATTGAGATAGAAATGGATGACGTCACTGACGATAAAAAGGAGGAGCCCGTTGCCGAGGCAGTCCTTAGCGAAGGTAAATATTAGACCAATTTTATTGCGATCAGTAGCGCGCTATCTCCCTCACGCAGTAGTCCATTGTACTTTAAATTAACAGCCCTTAAACTTTTGTATCCTTTAAAATATCATATACAGTAGAGCGTCGATTATCCGAATTAATTGGGGACATGGGTGTTCGGAAAACCGGTTTTTCGGATAATCAAACTACCATTTTTTTTTTTGTTTGAGTTGGGTTTGCTCTTGACTCTAGTCCAAGTTAAAGGGGACAGAGAAAAAGCCTACAATGACCCGAGCTTACCCAGAAGAAACCTGTTCACTATTAATTTTTTACGACCCAAGAAGTGAGTTACACTACTTTGCTGTGCACATTAGGAAGGAAAATTTATTGTAAGCGCATGTTGAGAGCTAGCAGTTCAGATAAGACGTTCGGATAATCGACGCTCTACTGTATATCGTTTTATCGGTACGATTGATCACTGTTTGAGAAAGATTATTAGTGAACAGACTGAGCGCGTTTTGCATGCAGCGAAATTAATCTAAAAGGCTTGCGCACGGTATATCGAGGCGCATATTACAGCCGCATCGGGTAACGACGTGTCATACTTCAGGACGTAAATAGCAGAGTGGTCCGACTGTAGTGTGCGACATTTCAATGTTTACGGGAATTATTTAAGACAATCCGTACAGCCGTATCGTAGCCTGAAAGGGCTGTAATAATCGCCATGTCAAATAAATCTATTCAAATGAAGATAAACGTATTCAAAATTTTACTTTTACCTCCTGATTAAACTCACCAATTGGCACTAACTTTATTGATTAAAATTTTATCAGCATGATTTTGAAAATGAAGAAGATAGATCACCAGAGAACAGGAAATGTCTCTGAGGAAACTCTGTAAGTAACGACAGTAATAAACTTATTATTTCTGCATTTTAATTTAATATTTACGAACACTAAGCTGTGTATCTACATCAATACGGTGTTTTCAGGAGAACTCGTAGGCTCAACCATAGAAAGTTCATGACATGTCATTACTGAGAATGCAAATTTAGAAAGATCTTCAAGTTTACTATTGATGGCCAATGAAATTATGGTTCATGCCATTCATGAGAATCAAAATTTTTTCGACATAAATACAGAAGAAATTGATGATACTTTAGTAATGTCAGACGACTGGTTGTTAATTGGTGACGAAATGATGGTTCCTGTCATTCATGACAATTCAAATTTGTCTGTCATAAGTATAGAAGAAATTGATGATAATATAGGCCAGAGACATGAGGTCCTTCTCATCGATGAGGAAATGATGGTTCCTGTCATTCATGACAATTCAAATTTGTCTGTCATAAATACAGAAGATATTGATGATAGAATTACACGGGAGAGGCCTCTAATCGACGAGGAAATGATGGTTCCTGTCATTCATGATAATTCAAATTTGTCTGTCATAAATACAGAAGATATTGAAGGTAGCATTACGAATGAGGTGCCTCTAATCGGTGAGGAAATTATTGTTCCTGTTATTCATGACAGTTCGAATTTGTCTGTCATAAATACAGAAGATATTGATCATAATTTTACACACGAGGCGCCTATAATCGGTGAGGAAATGATGGTTCCTGTCATTCATGACAATTCAAATTTGTCTGACATAAATACAGAAAATATTGATGACAGTATAGAAAAAAATGAGGTTTCTGTAATCAGTGAGGAAATTATGGTTCATGCCATTGATGAGAATCCAAATTTGTCTGACATAAATACAGAAGATATTGATGACATTACTAACAAAATTGAGGTTCCTGTAATCGGTGAGGAAATTATGGTTCATGCCATTGATGAGAATCCAAATTTGTCTGACATAAATACAGAAGATATTGATGACATTACTAAAAAAATTGAGGTTCCTGTAATCGGTGAGGAAATTATGGTTCATGCCATTGATGAGAATCCAAATTTGTCTGACATAAATACAGAAGATATTGATGACATTACTAAAAAAATTGAGGTTCCTGTAATCGGTGAGGAAATTCTGGTTCATGCCATTGATGAGAATCTAAATTTGTCTGACATAAATACAGAAGATATTGATGACATTACTAAAAAAATTGAGGTTCCTGTAATCGGTGAGGAAATTATGGTTCATGCCATTGATGAGAATCCAAATTTGTCTGACATAAATACCATAACTCATGATAATTTAGAAAGACCTACAAAACAAGATTTTAACGCTAATGAAATACATAATACCAATGAGTTTGATAAACCAGAATGTAACAATAACATTAAATCACACTCGTGTAAGTACGATTTATGTTGTAACACGAATCACAGTATAGCAACTTGCGATATTGAGAGGATGCCAGAATATCCTCAAATAATTAGCACAGAATACGAGTTACTCAGCGAGGATGAAGTAGAAACAAATGTTGTCAACCTTCCAACCATTAAAACATCAGAATTCATAATTAAAATTAAAAAGACAGGCAAAACATACGTTTTGGAAAAAAATAACAAAACAATGGAGCAGCCCACCACTTCCGAGAATCAGAAAAAAATAGGTTCAAAGACAAAGCACGCGGACAAGTGGGTTGGAAGAAAAATTTATAATTTGAGAGAAAGAGACAAAAATAAAGAACATGCGAACAAAAAACGAAAAAATAAATTCAAGAAAAAAAGAGATAATCATCGTTTAAGTGATTTAAATTTTAATATGAATAAGACCATGCTAGATTTTCGTGCTAATTTTGGTAAAAAAAATTCAGCACCCATTTCAATTCAATATCCAGCTTATTTTAGAACGAAAAAACTGAACATGAAATCTACAACAACAAAAATAAGAGATTCGTATAAAACTGATAATTCTGTAATAGAACACGATGCTGTATGTGATGAGGTTAATATTCAGAATGAAAATGAACAAACTGTCTGCTTCTCTGAATCACTAACAACCAACAGCATAGAGACAGATAATAAAAAAACCAGGAAAAGAAAATGGGCACAGAGCCCAATCAGGTATTTTGCAAAAAATCCAGCCCAGTCTAAAAAGAGAAAACCAAAAACGAAAGCTAAAACAAAAACAAGAAAAGCTTTGAATAAAATTGATAGTTCTGTAATAGCTAACGCTACTGCATATGACGACGTGAATATTCAGAATGATAATAAACAAGGTGACTCATCTGAATCACTGCAAAATGAAACCATAGACTCATATAATGAACAAGACCGTAAAAGAAAATTAGGATACGCCCCTATTGAACATTTTGCGAAAAAAACAACCCAGTCTATAAAGAGAAAACCAAAGATGAACCGTAAAACAAAAAACTTGAAAGTTTCCAATAAAATTGAAGATTCTGTAATGGAAGAACATGCCGCTTCAACATATGATTCTGTTGAAATCAGTAATGAAACTAATAACGCTCACTCCTTATCTGGACCACTGCAAAACAATACCATTGAGCCAAATAATTCACAAGTCCCAGTGATAAAATCAACATTTGAACCACTTTTTAATGAAATTCAAACAGCTTATATTCATAAAAAAAAGAGAGCGTCTCTAACTATTAATCCTCTGGACGATCATGCAGATACAGAGAAAACCACTCGCGTAACTGGTACACTCAGTAAAGACCATATAACCATTGAGAAACCCGAAAACGAAATGGAACATCTCTTGATCACCACGCCTTGTCAAGATCCGCTGGTGATCGTGCCAAGCAAAGATGATCCTGCGGTTCTTAGTACAGTACTAAAGTGTGTACAGCCAAATAGTGAAGTGGAGCAAGCAAGCAACATAGATACGGATTCGATCGTATGCAGTAACGAACCGCCTACGCCACTGCCCGCCTCTGTCGGTTTGTCGTCCCCGCCGCCAGTAGCACCATGTTCCCCTTCATTGCCAAAAGTGTGTGATAAGGCGTGCAGTCCGATAACGGTCTTGTCATCGCGACTGTCGTCTCCCCCATCGCTCAGTACACCAGATCCCTCGCTACCACGGCATCCGCTACCATCGCGAGTACAACCATTACGAACCATCGCATCATTCGAAACACGCACGTACAGTCGCCCACGTTTCCGATCCTACAGTGCTTACTACTATCCCCCACCACCAATTCCATCGAACGGAGCACGAGCTCGTTCGCCTCCTTCGCTCAGATCTCGGCCATACCCATATTCATCGTTCAGATCAAGACCTAGCCCGCATCCATCGTATGGGAAACCAACTCCCACGCTAGCAACTCGGCAGCCGCTACCATCGCGCTTACCATCACCCCCACCAACTATTCCATCATTTGAAACACGCGCGTACCATAACCCGCGCTACCTATCGCATCGCTTGAAAGACCATCTCAGCTATCGATCCTATAGCGCGTACTACTATCCCCCGCCACAGATCCCATCGCATGTGCAACCACCACCATGGCCCGCATCACGGAATCGGCCACAGCTCACTTCGCCAAGTACACTACGTCCCCCGCTCCCAAAATTCGGAGCATATCCTCCCCCGCTTCCATCGCTTGGAACGCGTCCTCCCTCACTTCCATCGTTCAGATCACTACCATCCCAAACACCATTGCGTAAATCACGACCACACCCACCACCAACATTCTCATCACTTCGTCCACCGCCTCCACCTTCACCGCTCGAATCACCACAACCCCAACCTACATCGAGAGAATTACGACAACCCCCACCCCCACCGCTCTCATCACTACATCCACCACCGCCCCTGCCTCCATCGCTCGTTTCACAATCACGCCAACCTCCATCGCGCGAATTAAATGCTCCTCCACCCCCATCGCTCTCATCACTACTTCCAACACCACCCCCGCCTCCATCGCTTGAATCAGTACAACCCCAAACTAAATCGCGCGAATTACGACAACCTCCACCACCATCTCGCGAATCACGACCACCTCTACCCCCATCTCGCGAATTAAATCCTCCTCTACCCCCATCGCTCTCATCACTACATCCACCACCGCCCCCGCCTCCACCGCTCGTTTCACAATCACGCCAACCTCCATCGCGCGAATTAAGTGCTCCTCCACCCCCATCGCTCTCATCACTACTTTCACCACCGCCAAAGGTCTCATCACTACTTCCAACACCGTCCCCGCCTCCATCGCTCGAATCAGTACAACCCCAAACTACATCGCGCGAATTACGATCATCCTTACCCCCATCGCGCGAATATAGATCGCCGCCACCCTCTTCGCGTGAATTAAATCTTCCTCAATCCCCGTCGCTCTCATCACTATATCCACCGCCGCCCTCGCCTCCATCGCTCGAATCAGTACAACCCCAACCTCCACCGCGCGAATTAAATGCTCCTCCAACCCCATCGCTCTCATCACTACTTTCACCACCGCCATCGCTCTCATTACTACTTCCAACACCGCCCCCGCCTCCATCGCTCGAATCAGTACAACCCCAAACTACATTGCGTGAATTACGACAACCCCCACCGCCATCGCGCGAATCACGACCACCCCTACCCCCATTTCACGAATTAAATCCTCCTCTACCCCCATCGCTCTCATTACTACATCTACCACCGCCCCCGCCTGCACCGCGCGAATTACGACAACCTCTACCCCCATCGCGCGAATTAAATCCTCCTCTACCCCCATCGCTCTCATCACTACATCTACGTCATCTACCACCGCCACCGCCTCCACCGCGTGAATTAAGACAACCCCCACCTCCATCGCGCGAACTAATTCCTCCTCTTCCCCCATCGCGCGAATTAAATCCTCCTCTACCCCCATCGCTCTCATCACTACATCTACGTCATCTACCACCGCCCCCGCCTCCACCGCGCGAATTACGACAACCCCCACCTCCATCGCGCGAACTAAATCCTCCTCTTCCCCCATCGCGCGAATTAAATCCTCCTCTACTCCCATCGCTCTCATCACTACATCTACGTCATCTACCACCGCCCCCGCCTCCACCGCGCGAATTACGACAACCCCCACCTCCATCGCGCGAACTAAATCCTCCTCTACCCCCATCTCGCGAATTAAATCCTCCTCTACCCTCATCGTTCTCATCACTACCTCCACCACCGCCCCCGCCTTCATCGCTCGGATCGCTTCTACGCCAACCTCCATCGCGCGAATTACGACCATCTCCATCGCGCGAATTAAATCTTCCTCAACCCCCATCACTCTCATCACTACATCCACCACTGCCCTCACCTTCATCGCTCAGAACACCAATTTGGCCGGAACTGTCACCGCTTGACTCTACTCGACAAGTACGAATTTTGCAGGAAATTGATGAAATACGGAAACGAAGGGAGAAGAAAGTTAACAGATATATACATCTACGTAAACTCAGTCACGATTTTTCGGAAAATGAACCTTATTATCTATAGGTTATAGCTTATTATATCCACCGCGGTCGCTCTGAAGCTCTCTATATACGAACGGCGAATGTTCCTCCCTGTACGTATGTTTCGAATGGATGCATCTGCCTTTTCAGATATTCGTGGATCACGAGCTGTCCACTCATTCATCGAGGTCAATTTTGTAATTTATAAACCAATTTTCAGTTTGAATAAAGATTTTAGTTTTTTTTTTTATACGTTTTTAAACATCTCGGGATCATGGGATCCCGGACTTTTGAAGGGCGTGCCAGGAGCCGAAGCCATCTTGCGGCCCATTACGCATTTTTAAAATGAAATGGGGCTCTTACCGGCGGTTATACCTGTATGCACTATGCCAGTATACCCAAGGGCAACCCCCGGTTGGAGTTGGACTATTGTGGAGTATGGAAACAAAAGACAGGGTTATGGCGTTTGGTGGGTTTGGTGGACTGGTTATACTGGGGGGGGGGGGGGTCATTGATCACTGAGGTTTACTGGTTGAATACGCGATTTTCATTGATGGACCTTGCGATGAACGAGTGGACGAAAGACGAGGCGGTTGTGATGGGTTAGTTTTAATGACCTAAAATGCGCATATTTCTAAAAAATTCTGTGATGAAGCGTGTCACACGAAAACACAATACAAAAAGCGCAACTGAGCTAAGCTTGAGCCATGTCGCGGGCGGTGAGTAATGGGCGACTCGCTGTCCGACCATGGACCATGCCCGGGTCGACGGCGCGTTGTGTTTCACGTGCGCCTCAAAGAGTGACAGAATTATGACCCTTTAGAGGGCCAAAGCCTGCCGGGGTCGCGAGACTCACGAATTACCGTGATCCCGAAACTTACAGGACTATTGAAAGACACCGTGGATTTTAGTCAGTACGAGTCTGACAGTCCCTCCCGCTCTACCAGGGGAGGGAGCCAGTTGATGATATTACCACGAAAAACAAATGCTTGAGCCAAGTCGTTGGTTTGCTCAATAGATCTCAACGTATGTACAGACGCCAGCAGGTCAACCTACCCGAATCTGTCAGATTTTACCATTCAAACCTTAACCTTCTACTCTTGTGATAAGGTTGAAATTTTATTAAAGAAATCTGACAGATTGTGGTAGCTTGATGTGCTGGCGTCTGTACATAACGTCCGTTGTTTTCACCGGACCACGGACCGGTTTTTTTGACGAATGCAGTGTTGTCTATTTTTAAATGTATCGAGTCAATATTCAATGTTTTGTGACCATAGACTAGGTATATGTTATGGCTACGCGTAATGCGGCCAAACTGTGTTTCTAATCTAGTCAATTCTAGTAATGTAAAATATATATATAAGAAATAAACCTAGGTTAGTGAGAACGTAAGCAACTAATTTTTCTTAGAAGATGTTTTATTCTGATGAGATTTTATAGGTACGGTATTATATTTTATATGAGTACGTGTTGGAGATATATTTGACAAAGTGTCTAGGAATGTTTGCGTTC
This sequence comes from Agrotis segetum, assembly GCA_036375495.1. Taxonomy (NCBI): domain Eukaryota; kingdom Metazoa; phylum Arthropoda; class Insecta; order Lepidoptera; family Noctuidae; genus Agrotis; species Agrotis segetum. The sequence continues at coordinate 379,302 of JAQSVV010000243.1, read as the reverse complement.
TCAAAAAAATTGAAAAAACGCACGTTTTAAAACTGCTTCCAGTAAAACTGGGTGCGACTGTAAAATTGTATATTAACTCCGAGCGAATGTTAACTTTATAAGCTAAGCGAATTTAAAAACGCTCTTTTCTGAAACAATTTGTTTGTAATGTACTACATTCAAGATTTCATTACGTTACAAATAGACGTAATGTAATATACCGAGATAAGATTTTGTTCAGAAAGAATTGACCGTCATAAATTATTTGTTACGCGTTGCGCTCGTGCTCGCAACTTGAATGTTACATTACATACAGATGCTCTCGACGATGGAGCGCTTTAAGGAAGAATTGTGATTTATTGAATAGGGTATTTGACCGTTTTTGATAATTATTATACTTCCCGTTGCTATATCAGGGCTAGATTCTTTTAAACAATTTATTATTCACAATTAAACGAAACTGGGATGTAAGAGCGAGCGCAGCGAGCTCGCATTTTTAATGCTTATCGCGATCCCGCTTCTTAGATATTAGATTTTTATACTGATTATCATTTAGTTGTGCCACTAGATTTTTTCTAGGTCCAAACAAGTCCTGTAGCTTTTTTAATTTAATTCATTCTCTGTAAATAAATCCAAGCCATTTTGGTACAATTACGGTTTTGCATGCCAAAGATAGAATTTAAAATTTCTTAGATTTTTACCTAATGTAGTCAAATACCCTATTATTTAAGAGTTCTGTAGTTTGTTAATAGAGTAATTACATCGAAAACAGTATATTTTATTGAACTAGTCAGTATTTTCCTTTGGAAACTATGTTCCTTTTTTAGATTTTATGGTTCGACCAAAAATGACAACAGTATTATGATTTAAATATTAATACTTTGGATTATATGTGTATAATTAGAAACTTATATTTTATAAATAATACTTTTATTAATAAAATAAAGTTCTTTAGAATAAAGAAGAAAAGATTTAAGATTCTTGTAAAATTAAGTTTTGGATTTAAAAGAAATACGTAGCGTCAATCCGCCTTCTAAAAACCCTGTATAATGTGTGTGACATTAAAAAATCCTAAATGTTAAATCATAAAATGATTGCCGTATTTTTAATATTATAAAACTGTACATAATAATATCTAAGCCTGGCATTACAACTCACTAAATATAATTTTGAAAATATTGCTAATAGTTGATTCCTTTGTAAAATAATTAACCAATGTTCTGGTCTTATTGACCCATAATACTTTGTTCTTTAGTAAATATTTAGTGAGATGACATGCGAGCAAGACATAGAGTAATGAATTTTGGTAACGAAAAGACTAATCGTACAATAACAAGGTCGTTCGCTCGAACTGTCTATGAAATTCGGGCTAAGTGCACGAGGTCGAGAACGCCGAAACACTAAAAAGTTATGGTGCTACAGTCCCAGTCACAAGACATAAAAACTGTGAAAGTGCCGTAGACATTCCAAGAAGTAGATCTCTATGGAGAAGAACGGACAAGAAATTCCATGGACACTCTTTTTAAATCGCCAAAATTATTACAGCTTTGTTACATCAATCTTTTTGACTTGGTACATTATGTGAGTACGTTGTAGCAAGTTAAAAGTGTCCGTAGTAGAAAAACAAGTATTTAGAAATGTTTGAAAAACGCCACGAAGTGCAGCCCATGGCTAATTCGCGTGCTTACAAAGTAACTCCACTCACCACGGATCTCGTGAACGGACCGTAAAAGTTCAAAAGGTCTAAAGTATTGGTCTCGTGCTCGAAATGCATTAAGGGTTCGAACTAAGAATTACTGTAAATAAGTTATTTTCTGAAAAAAAAAACTATGTCGAGCTTATTAAATACAGGTATTGAGTATATTTCTTTAAAAAATATATATTCGGTCCAGTCCAGAGGCTTTATTAGTAAACTTAATTCGCTCGAAAAATTTGGCTTTTTTTTGTTGGGAAACGTGAATTTCCCACCTACCCTATGAATTGTTCCAAATATTTTCTGACATACTGGTGTTCTAACACTAATGAATACAACAAAAAATAATGATTCAATTTGTTGCAGTTGTTCAGATATTATGCACATGTACAGAAATACTTAAACACTATGTAAAGATGCTAAATTTTAGAAAATCTATCTTTCTAATAAACCCTCTGAGATCTTACAAAAAACCCTTCATACAATTTAAAAATTGTAAAAAAGAACTGTCCGCCTCGTTTTTTTTTTTTTTAATTATAGTTTATTATATGTAAGAACATGTATTTTGTAGTAATAAGAATGAATTAAATGTCATTTTGGTATATACTTGCACATTTTTCTCACCACATCCTGCATTTTTTGATAGCCAGCTAACACTGCGCTAACCTGTTTTGAAGCTTCATGTAGGCAATTATCAGCAATTCTCTATCCTACTTGCATAATTTGTGATAGAGCAAGCTTTCTCAATAAAACCAGATTCATTGCAAGCAAATTTGGTCCTTCGAGCCGGATTTTATATTCTGAACTTTATTTCAACGAAAATAAAGTTTAAAATGTAAACAATATCCTTGGTACATTAACTACAAAAACTTTTAAACGTCTGTTGAACACTTGTCTAAAAAAATGACAGATTATGACGTTGAAATAAGGCCCGTTTTGCAGTCACACTTTTTTTAGACAAGTGTTCATAGATGTTGATTTTTTTGTAGTACATACTTAGCTGTCAGTTTTCAAGAACTTTAGGTTGTTTATACACACCATACATTCTACTTGAAATGTTAACCTAGCTTCTATGTAAAAATTTAATTAGGTTATTAATAATATTGTAAGTAGGTATGGTTATCTAGCTATAATATCTCGATGTAAGTTCAACCAATAATTCTCTGCGAACAAAATTAAATAATCTTACCTTTTAAAGATTTAGATGTATCTATGTAAAAACACAATCACGAATTATCAATCTCTAATCTCCTCTTCCCTTTACAGATGGCACTCTTAGGATACAGAGTAAAAAGAAGAAAAAATACAAGAAGAAACCTCCGAAGCCCGCGCGGCCGAAGCCTGGACAAGTTGTCATAGCGACTGCCCTCGACGGCTCCCCGATATTCTGCTGTCCGGAGTGTCAGATGGCGTACCCAGAGAAGGAGCAGTTGGAGATACATCTGATCGTGCATAAGATTGAGAGGCGGTTCATATGCGGGATCTGTGGCGCGGGGTGAGTTCATATTACGTATTATAAAACTTTAGTTTTGGAATGAAATTCCTTATCGCGCGTTGTGGAGGGGGCCGGACGAAAAAAAATTACGACGAAAAGTTGTAACGACACTTTGCTGGGCCGTGCGGTGGCGGCTCGTCCTTTACTACGCCCCGCCCGCGCCTGCATCCCGCGCCCCATACACACCCAACCCCCGTTCCACGTGACTCTTGTCGCATTGCGGCGTGCGCATGTTTCTCTGTCTGTCGCTCTCTCTCATAAAGAAAGCAAGCCAAATATTTTCGTTTCGTCTTTCTATTTCGCATTGAACAGTGTGGTGTCGCGACGATTATTTTTGTTGAGTGTATACAGTAACTTCGTTCCATCCGGGTGTCCCTTGATACCTCTCAAGTTTTGTTATTATTTATTTTAATGCAGAGGTCTGTAATGTTGACGAGAACTCAATCGTACCTACTGATATTATAAGCGAGAAAGTTTGTTTGGATGGATGTTTATTACTCTTTCACACAAAAACCACTGAACGAATTTGGATAAACTTTGGTACACAAATAGTTTATAACTTAGATTAACAGATAGGATAGTTTCTATCACGATTTTATGTGCTGGCAACAGCTAGTAAGTCATAAATGAGTTTGAAAAATCAATAAAAAAAAAATCTCTAATCAAAGTGTTCGAAATTCAAATGGCGAGTCGCTCGTGTAGCGTTCGTCACAGGTTTGCGAACCACGTTCACACTATGTTTTTTTGGTACAGTATGCAACGCTTTCAAAATTCAACCTTCAGTTCGTTAACAATAAAGTCGTTTTTCCCTTGTCTCCAGTCTAAAGCGTAAGGAGCACTTGGAGCGTCACAAGCTGGGCCACAACCCGGAGCGGCCGTACGTGTGCGGCGTGTGTCGTAAGGGGTTCAAACGACGGGAACATCTCAACCTGCACACCGTCATACACTCCGGCGTCAAGACTGAGATGTGCACTGAGTGTGGAAAAGGTAAAATTATACTTAATTGAGACTTTATAAAGTCGCTTTTCGCAGATCAATCGTAACCAATACTCATTTTGAGAATAGTTAGTGGAAAACAATACAACAAATCGTTTTTCCGGGACTAGGTGTTTGTATTTCTATGTTTGTAAACGCATCCGTGACATAATAGAAATTCTTAGTATTGCCAACGGTGTAAAAAAAAGGAATTATAGCTATGTTGGATTCCTTAGCGTTGAGAGTTCCAGATTTTCGTAGAGCAATCGTACAGGGAAAGTCAGGTGTTCACTAAGTGCTGTAAAATTATAACTACTTTTGGTTGGAGCCCTTACAGTTGGTTTTCACAGAGCAAACTTGTGCTAGAAAAAGGAACGGCAGATGTAGTTATAAGGAATGTGTTTAATTTGCTCCATAGTAGGAAATTCTATTGAAATTGTACCTCTTCTCAATGGGGATGGCATATAGGAAACGAATGGCGCTAGTATATAGCTAGTTCCAAGCATCGCCATTGGTTCAAATCTTATAGTAGTCCGGTCAATTTAGACATTCGAGGTTGCATAAAGTCCCAGCAAGCTGAATTTCTGTGAAGTTGTTCAAAACATAATTATAAACAATGTCTAAAAGTTCCCCATCATTCCCCTGTAAGGAAAAAAAATATTCAAGGTCAAAGGTAAAAAAAATGAGTTTTTCGCGATTTTCAGCAAAACGGTAAGTTTTATCATACAAGTACCTCATACAAAAGTTGTAGATCATAAAATTATCTATAAAAATGTATTAATATTTTTTTTCTTACGAGCCACCGTTTCAGAGATATAACGATTCAAAAAGTTATAAAAGTTGTTATCGTCAAGTGCATCTAATGAGGTAGTGTACTTAGCGCGTTTTTTTAACGTGGTTTCCCCAGTAGGCCTACTCCACGGGTCAGTTGTGATCCTGTTTATTGTAAAACTATTGCAAAATGACGGAAATGTTCAAAGATTGGGAAAGATAAAAGCGATGTAAATGAAAAAAAGTGTTGAAGTTTATTCGTCTCATTCGTAAGTTTCAAATTCTTGTTCTTCTTCTCGATCTTCTTCTCCTGCTTCTTCATCATCTTCATTTTGGATGCAAGTAAATTGAACACAGGGACAGGCACGCTTTTATCTTTCCCAATCTTTGAAAATTTCCGTTATTTTGCAATAGTTTTACAATAAACAGGATCACAACTGACCCGTGGAGTAGGCCTACTGGGGAAACCACGTTAAAAAAAACGCGCTAAGTACACTACCTCATTAGATGCATATGACGATAACAACTTTTATAACTTTTTGAATCGTTATATCTCTGAAACGGTGGCTCGTAAGAAAAAAAGTATTAACACATTTTTATAGATAATTTTATGATCTACAATTTTTGTCTGAGATACTTGTATGATAAAACTTACCGTTTTGCTGAAAATCGCGAAAAACTCATTTTTTTTACCTTTGACCTTGAATATTTTTTTTTCCTTACAGGGGAATGATGGGGAACTTCTAGACATTGTTTATAATTATGTTTTGAACAACTTCACAAAAATTCAGCTTGCTGGGACTTTATGTAATTTCACTCACATTTTTGTGTCTAAATTGACCGGACTATAGGTACTTCAAAATAGTACTACCTCATTGGTCGGATTAGGGCTACAATTAGCTTTGACCGGCCTTTCCCATTAAACCTTCGTTAAAAACTAACGCTATTCATTTTGACTAAAATATAATAATAATATTCCACAACTAACACACAACCCCATCCAATCCCAAGCTAAGCAGAGTTTGTGTTATGAGTACTAGACAACTGATAAACATACTTATATATTTCTAAATACATACATGTTATAGATAAATTAGACCCAGACACAGAACAAATGATCGTTCTCATCACACAAACATTTGTCCTGGGTGGGAATCGAACCCACGACCTCCGGCATAGCAGTCAGGGTCACTAACCACTAGACCAACGGGCCAGTCTAAAAAAAGGCCAGTTTAAAATTATTACCAATAATATGTTTATTTCAGGATTTTACCGTAAAGACCACCTCCGCAAGCACACGAGATCGCACGAGAGTAAGCGAGCGCGGGACGAGGCGGCCGGAGATAGCTCGCCCGCGCCTGCGCCCGCGCAGCCTTCCAGCGGGAACAACAACCTCTTGCCTGAGATTACTATACACGTTAGTATACTAGAATTTGTCGAAACTTTGACCATGTGGAGGGCAGTATTTAAGTAATGTAATGTTCCCACCAACCGACCGAAATCGGCGGCATTTTACAATGTGGTAAAGAACATTGAAATCTATCAACAGTAAATACAGTTCATATTTGCAAGCAACATAAGGGACACGTCGCTACGTGTTGCGTAATGCCGACGGAGATAACTTTGCAAGCAAACATGAACTGTATTTACTGTTATAGATTTCAATGTTCTTTACCGCATTGTAGAATGCCGCCGATTCCGGCCTGTTGGTGGGAATCTTACTTAATGGTACATATACAGCGTGTCTCAAGAAGTGTGTATCAAATTGAACAGGAGCATATGAGAGGTCATTTCCAATATTTTTAAGATTTATACGACCCGCCATTTTTTCATCCTTCTATTATTATACTGCCTTGTAGTGTTAGAGGTTTTAAATCAATACCAAACCCGTTCAGATGATACCACACGGTCATCGGAGCTTAGCTTAAATGTCGGATTTTCGGTTTCCAGCCATACTTTTTTTTAGCGAGGATCATCAAATGAGTACTCCTACACAGGGCATGGCAAGAGGGATTGTCAGACTTGTACAGACTAAAATCCACGGTGTCCTTCGTATAGTCCTTCCTAATAGCACTTTACGTTCCGGGGTCACGGTAGCTCTTAAGTTCCGCGACCCTGTTTAGCCCTCTAAAGGGACCTCGTCATTGTGCTGACACTCTTTGAGGCGCGCGTGGAACATAACGCGCGGTCGACCCGGGCAAAGTCCATGATCGGATAGCGAGTCATCCATTACTCGCCGCCCGCATTCCTGCGTCCCACCCATACTTAAGCTATTTTTAAAGAATTCTACCTTTTTCTAACAGATTTAAAAAAAAGGAGTAGGTTCTCAATTCGGTTGTTTTTTTTTTATGTATGTACACTGATTACTCCGAAGTTTCTAGTCTGGTAATTTTGATTCGTTCTTTTTTGTTCGATGGAGTATACTTGCCTTTTGTTTCCATAAAAAAGCCATCCAATTTTGTTCAGTAGTTTTAATTTAGGAGCACTTTTTTGATTCCTGCTATGTAGATGATGTGTTGTTCTTTATTTTATTTTATTTACATCAAATGTTTACCGATTTTCAAAATTCTTCTTCCTATAATAACTTTACCAATACTGTACTCCCTCCAACAGATACCAACGAGCGCTAACTCCCAGATGCCGGTCCAGATCAACATCCCGCCGCACGTGGTGTCGTCGCTGGCCGCCTCACACGCGGCCGACGCGAGCTCCGCGCTGGACGCTCTGCTGGCGCAGCACACGTGACAGGACACACACAGGGCTGTGGGGGGACGGATGGTATTGAGACCTAGGAAGTAGGGGCATATCCACGGTGACTTTTCAAAACTTCGGTCTTCAAAAACACATCTTAGGGCAACGGCAATATAATACTAGACTCCTGATAAAAGAGGACCGATGTCTGTCAACACATTAGGCAAAAAAGTCTTATATCCGTCTCGTTTCGACCACTCCTGTGAGCTGTAAACATACGTTGAGACCGAACAGACCTTGAGTTAGCCAATCACAACGCAGTGCCCCGTCCCCCTCGCTTACGTAGTACCTCAGCGAGTTGACAGAATAGTTTTTTGTTCCTTAGATCGTGTATGCGGAGTCTAGTATTATATCGTCGTTTTCTTATGGATTTGCGCGATGCGACGCGATTCGACCAATTCAAACTACAAGTAAAAATCAACCTTAGAAATAATGATGCGATTCGATTGACTTGACGTCATCGTGGCGATCGTGTTTTGTTTTTCATTTACCCGTAGATAATAACACGTTTTAGGTCATGTGTCGTAGTGGTAAGGTTGATTTTCACTTGTAGTTGGAATCGGTCGATTTGAAATGCTATAGGTAAAGTCCCTTGTTGTTCTTCTCCGCTTTGGTTGAAACCGGGCCTAAGTGTCAGTAGTGGCGTTTGTCTTTCACTCCCCGGAACAAGCCTGGTTTTAACACGTAATATGGCCGAAGGTCTTTTCTATCATCCATAAGTTCTTTGATACCGCAATCTCGTGCTCTCCGGAATTTATGACGTCACCAACGACTATTTCAGTGATGTCTTCAAATCTATCAGGGACCGTCTTATGAAGTATTTAAACCAATAATAGAGTAGTTTTCAACAAAAAATCGAATCTAATTAATCCGTCAGACACATTTTTTTTTAAATCATTGAATGTTGACATAGGTAAAACGCTTGGAAATTCGGAAGTGGGGCCCTGTGACGTCGATTACATTGTTGTCGACGATTTACATTGAGTCAGTAACTGATGTCAGTCCACTGACCAGTCAGTGCTGACCTGTGTAAATTGATTTCAAGTCAGTACAGTACCTACTGACGACATACTGACTGCGTGTAAATAGAATGCGTCAGTTTTCTTCGCCATCACTGACGTGAGTTACTGACTCAATGGAAATCTGCCATTACGTATAATGAATTTTAGAAGCGATGTATCTACGTCAATTTTGGTTTATGTAACAAAAAAAAAAAGTACCTTTCTCGTTTTCGGCCTATTTATTATACAATACGAAAGAATAGTACTAATTTGTTCGCAACGTATCCTTGATGGCAATAATAGGGACTTCATAAGCCGGCCCCAGGTCATTGCAGAGTAAACTCATGACAATAATTAAGACGATGGCTATGTACGCAAGTTGGTCGGTATGTTTGGACAAGCTCGCTTTATTACGACGATTACATGACAGTGCAAGCTTAAAGCCGGAAACACATTATTAACACCCGACGCCACCCGATAAAACGTGATGCGTGTTGGGTCAAATCAAATGTATTGTTTTCTATGACCAGAATCACACTATGAACACCCGACGCGACGACACGCGCTCACTGAACTTCGGGTGTCGACACGTTGCGTCGCGTGGCGTGTTAAATAATGTGTTTTCGGCTTAATACTAGGGCCACATTAACGGCAAATGACGTTGATTGTCACGTTAATGCACGCTTACAAAAATTTAAAGACTATTATCGTGAAAGTCAACGGGAAATGACGTTAGTGTGGCCCGGCTATAAGAAAATGTCAGGCTTCTGTACACGAGCACTAGTTTTAGTATACACTGTCAAGAAAGACTTGGTTTTTTCTTACGGTGCGTACATAAATAACATATCATGTTATATAACATTGTTATATAACATTTTACATAGAATTGTAGTGTTATATAACACATGTTATATAACATGTTACATGGTCTATACGCACCACAGATATCTTAAAGAAGGAGATATGGCGTGGAGTTTAAAATGTATAGAAAACCGGTGAAGCCGGAACAGCCCCACCATAACGATAATATTGCATATGTAGTTCTATCAAAACAATACTACGAACAAGTGCACACACGCGCCATCGATAACTCAGTCATTTAAATATAAACCTTATTCTTAAAACCACAGCGTACTCTTTTTCCGTGTAACTTACTCACACTAACAATTATCATTGTGTGTTGTCGCGACACGCGATGGGCGGTACTTCTCCCGCTCAAATACAACGAACGCACCACGCGACATTACGGCTTGTTGAGGTATCGTTATGTTAGCTTTACATTGCTGGTCCAGTCACTCAGTGATAATGTGAGATCGTTGTAAAAGAGCATGTATTTTATGAAAAACAATACAGTCGGAGTAATAAAGGAAACATAAATAAAGTAGTCCAAGTCAATAGCTAGCCAAAACGCTCAGGACCTGGTGTCAACGACACGCCCCCTTACCACTTCTCCTGTTTTAATATTTCTGTGATACGCACCATTAGAAACTGATTTATATATTCCAGCCCGAATTGTTCAAAAATAACATATCAAAGCCAGAAAAAAGCATTGACCTTTGTGTATTATTATATTAGCTCTGAATAAAAAAAAGAATGCATGAAAAAGCTATCGGGATTAAAATTTAGGGAAGAAAATGATTGTTGTTGGTTGTGAATTAGATGGAGCCATCAAACAACACGTCAGTTACTTAACAATTACAGGGTAGGACAGTCGTAATGAGATAAGCCCGATGCACTGCCGAATTATAAATATGAAAGTTGTTTGTAAAAAGTAAATGTAATACTTTGAGAAATGTCGTCGTATTTGATACGAAATTAATGAAAGTCGTTTTAGATTTTCATCTTGTTATTTCAAACAAGTCTGACGGTATATAATGTATAGTAAAGTTTGAAACACGTCATGAAGTGCCGCCAGTGGCGAATTCACACACTTGCAAACCGCTTAGGGGCTGTCTCCACGAGCGAGAGAATCGCGGCGATATTATCGCCGTGCCACGTTTTTCTATACACTCTCTATGGAACCGTCTCCACACGGCGATATTATCGCCGCGATGCGACGAGTGGCAACGAGCGCGCAAAACGTCATTACATCGTCGCTAGCCCGCCGCGACTAGCAACGCGACCGCCGCGCGCTCGCGGCGCTGAGCGACGAGCGCGCGGCGGGCGCAGCGTCAAACGCAGCGTCATTTCAGCATTGCCTAACGCAAAACGCGGCGATACCGTTACGAGTCGCCGCGGAATCGCCGCGATACCGTAACGACTCGCGACGATACGCGGCGGAATTATCGCTCGTTCGTGGAGATTATCCGACGATATAAGGGCGGACTCGTCGCGATTCTCTCGCTCGTGGAGGCAGTCCCTTAGACACAAGTCAATGGGCCATTGAAGAAAATGCCAATAATATTATTGGCCACAGAAAATATCTCAACAGAAATACAGTTCCCACATGTAATTCGTATCAAATATTTCAACATTTCCAACTCTACGAAGTCGTGGCCTTGTATGAGTCTATAAATTAACCTTACACGGTAAATATTGAGCTCCATGAAGAGACTAGGATAAAAAGTCGTGTAAAGACATGCGTTGTTTGTAAGGAAAAATTAGATTAGACACAAAACTAAATTCAGCTTAGTTTTGTTCATAGTAATCTCAGATCAAAGAAATAGGCAGATAGAGCGCTCAGAACACGAGAGTGGGTCCACGAAAGTTAATACAAAATCAAAATCGAATACAAAGTCGCGACAGTACCAAGCTACGCGTCGTACTAAGCTGCGCGTCGTTGTTGTTTTTTGCCAAAATATGCCGTCTCGTGTCTTTAACCATCGTAAAAGTTGTTCTCAAAAACAAAGAAAATATTATGGAATGTAATTCTATTTGATTTTGTATTAATTTTGGTGGAGACACTCGCGTGTTCTGAGCGTTCTATCTGCTTATTTCTTTGATCTGAGATAGTAATGTGATGAAGCTTCAGGCATAATGTTTGTAAAATGTTGATACATATCACGCTATCACCTACTTTTGTTTTTACATTGAAATACCATGACATAACATATTTCTCATTCAAGCGCTGCTGCACAAACTTGTGTGTTTAGACGGTTTGATAAAAAGCGCTGCACTGTTGAGTTTATAAAAATCAATCGTGATTCCTTTTGGCAAATGGGTCATCAAATAAGTACATTTTTGTGGTAAGTTTTTATATTATTATAATAGATAATAGTTTCCGTATTCCGCACTAGCCTGTAGTTTCTAAACATAGGTCTAAGATCACGTCAAAAGATATAAGGTAATAATCTAATCATATTTTTATATTACCGTTAACTTTAACCTAAGGTGGATAGACTACAAGGCTTATAATAGAATATTCAATAGTTATATTCCAGATTTTTAACAGTTTGTTTCCTGTTAATCATTATTGAAGTTGAATACTACAAAATGATGTTCTCAAATGCCTGGTTTCTCGTTTGATTTGAACAACATATGGAGCGTGATATAAGAATCATTGTAAATATCATCGACACTGTGATATTTATACCATTACTCGCTTCTGTCTCATACTCATCGCCTTTCATGTGCTTATTTTGTATACAAACTTTTTCTATTTCCATCGAAATGTGATATTTATTTATGGTCCATTGATTGGTGAATGCTAGGATTACTCTTGTTTCAAAATAAATATTAATGGGGAAGGCCGGTCAAAGCTAATTGTAGTTGGTGCCACCATAGCTAAGTCCTAATTCGACCAATGAGGTAGTACTATTTTGAAGTACCTATAAGATTTGACCAATGACTATGCTTGGAACTAGCTATACTAGCGCCATTCGTTTCCTAGTTGCCATCCCCATTACTTACTTCATAAAATTTGATCCGTCCCGAAATTGTTTCTCCACATTGTTGTGCTATTTTATGAAATACTTCAAATATGTGTGTTTTTAGTTATCTGCCGGCCTACTCCTCAGTAATCCCAGCGACGCCATCGAACGGACTTGTTGAGCTGACTAAGTTCATTGCAATTGTGTGAGAGATTAATTTGATGATTATATAGTAACCATGAAAAGCTAATTTAAAAAAAGAATGATTTTAGCCTGTAGTAATTCAATATTCATAAAGACCTTTGTTGAATCTTCTATTCATGTATATTCGGATTATTTGTTCTGTTTTATGACATTAAAGAAAATTGAACTTGTATTACACATTTACGCGAGTCATAATATAAAATTATGTTTTTAGGCTTTTCCACCACACGATATTAATATTGTCAGCTTTAAAGTAGGTGTAAATTATTTTCCAATTATATTTTTGTACTTAGTGTTAAGTTTTTGTAATGCATCACTACACTGTGGCATGTTTTGTATGTCTTAGCTTAGAACGCTGCTATTGCGAGTTCAAGGTGCTCTATGAACATTAAGTTTTGCAACTATATTCTGGACATTTAGATGTCTTTGTTTTTTTAACAAATTCTTGGTGATTATGAAAATTAGAGGTCCCTATTTCTGGTAACTAATTTGAGACTACTTTGTGAATGAATGTAGTCCAAATCTATTTTTTTTTTTTTTAATTTTTCCTCATGTTCTAAGACTTAGTCTAAGTAATATAATAATAAATTGTATTTTTGTACATTTTGTTGATTTAAGTCTCTATTTAATTATATGTTGCGTAGCCTAGTTCGGTTCGTTTTTCTAAATCTCAAAAACTTTTTTTTTGTATAACTCTTTAGGCATATTTTGCGTACTTCGGTCGAAAACTTTACTTTCTTATCTTACTGTTATCATTTAAGATAACGATAGTAGTTAACCAATTTAGGAGCATATTTTTTTATTTGGTTTAAAATGAAATTAGTTGCAAGTATTATAAAATTAAGACATAGCGAATAGACAATTAACTTCTGTCCGGAGTTATAAGTGTAAACTTTTGTATGAAACGTTTATTTATTAAGAAAACACCGTAACAGTAAGAATAAAATCACTGATTTTGAAAAGTATTGTTTTTCATTTCTACTGCCTTTAACGATCAGATATGTAATCCTTATTCAATGTTTCGCGCGTAATTTTTATCAAAACGCCAACCATAATACAATGGAGTCTCAGGATTTTCTTAACGGATAACCGTGGCCCTGGAACGTAAAGGGCTATTGAAGGAATACCGTGGGTTTCTCTCGCTCTACCCAGAGCGGAAAACTCATTTAGTGGATTTTTAAAACCAAATAAAATAAAAGCCACAACACAACGCATGAATGTCCTTATCTCCCCTCTTTCCGCTCGCACCGTAGTCCGTAAATCAACCCTCACACAACCAGTTACCCTAATTTTAGGCAATAAGTACTGTTAACATAATATAAATCTATCAATTTCGGTGTAAACTGTAGCATTATAATGAAAAAAAAAGCACAATCTCAGCCGAAGCGTCTCCGGAAATTAATGCTATACCTATCACTAATTGTACGAAGTTTTTCTGTACTACAACTACACAATTATGTATATGAAATCATCTAGCCAGGTTTCATATATCTGTATATTCATTACATTTGTAAACAAATCAATACACCCCTATCACTGTCTCAATGGTTTAACTTTTTTATTTCACTCGCTTCCGATATGAGATCATGTAAGCCCTATGAACAATATTGCAATGAACCGCACGGCTTGACAAAGGCTTCCACTTTTCCTTCATAATTATTTTAGGGAAGTATTGGTTGATATAGCCATTCAAGTATTTTTTCAGGCACTGAAAATAAGTGAACCTAAGTGATGTTGCCAATATTGACCCTAAATATTATAGCACGTATCCTAGTCATAATAATTCAAACCAAAAATTCCCATCAAATTGTCCCGATCCAACCCTGTATCTCTATTCAAACCATTTTACCTGAAACAGGCATTCACAGGAGACAATAAAACAACATTTTTGTATTTATTTACTTGTTTAATTATCAAGTATTTTAACAGGAGCATCAAAGCTCCTCGTCCCCTTTCCTCTCCGCTACAATTCTCCAAGATGAAACGCCAAAATAAAGCCACCGCCGAATACGCAAAACGCCACCTATTACCACACATCTTACAAGTCCCTACCTAAATATTTTGGGGTAAGTTCAACCAATGGGGCGTATAATAAACTCATTTACGTTTAGCAGTCCCTAATGTTTATAAACAAATAAGGGAATAAAGGTACCTACCTAGGTTACTCACCTTATTGTCGTTTTAATTATCTTAGGAGTTTTCTACTTCGTCCCATAAGTCCTTTTTCAAACTGAAGATATTATGTAAATTAAGTTACCAACATTTGACCCTGAACTTTCTGTGATCTTGAAACAGAGGGTAACTCCTTGGAGTGATTACTTGTGCGGTGTCGTGCGAGGCGAGGCCCCCAGCCCCGGCCCGACACGCGTGTGCCGCGCGCAGCCCCGCCCCGCGCCCGGTGCGCTGCGCACCATGTCCGCGCACCCCGCTCATACACCACTTACTTATTTCATCAACGACGAACAATTAAAACGCAATGAAAACCCATTTTCTGGACACGAGACAGGTAACCATTCCATTATGTTTCCACTCTATTGTTTCTTCTCGTGTCGCGGCGTCTCAGTGCGCGTTTCAAGATCGATGGTGTGAGACGGCGGGCCGGTAAAAATAAAGCGTTAGAAATGACTGGGGTGAGGCAGAATGGCGGGGGTTGAGTGAGCGCCCTACTAGGGGCGCACCCTTTGATTCACTTTGTTGTGGTTCGCACCGAGTACTCCACCTGCTCAACAGGACGAGTGCAGTTTTTTTATATTTCGCGTGCGACCTTGTGGCTCCTGCTCACGTAACACTATTCGCGTAACTACGATGTTTGCCGCGGTTTCAGATTCAGTAAACGAAGATGAACTTTGCTCCGTTCACCGGTCATATACCGACGGCTGCGGCGATCCCTACTATCCACCAGTTCGCCGCAAAGTTTGGATATGAAAATGGAGGCAGTAGTTCTGGAGGGGTGCTGCAGGAGACGCGCTACCATACGACGGGCAGTGGCGGCGGAGTTCAGTTCGCAGTGGCGCCGGGCACGGGCACGGTGGCTGTGGATGGCGTGAAGTTCAGGCAGGCGGAGAGTGTGGTGGTAGTCAGCAGTGCACAGCCTGGCACTGTGGCGCTGGCTGGCCTGGCGCCTATACATACAGGTGAGTCAGTGCTTTGATACCTAGAGATCATTTAGGCATCGTTTATCTCCGGAAACATGAGGTAATTGTTAGATCCGTTGATACAAATTCTGTTTACATTTTTTGTTATTTGTCCAAATCCAAGTTAAGGTACTTAATTTCCATTTTTCCACCAAATAAACACATGTTAACACCTGCCAACTCGCACAGTGAACACGGGCGTGAAATACCAGACGATATCGTCTTCTTCGGTGAACCTGGGCAACATCGCGTACGGTGGCCAGGCCAGCTACGTGCAGGCGGAGACTGTGCACCAACATCTGAAGGCAGAACAGCGTCCAGATAAGAGGGAGTATCGAGAGGAACTGCATCATGACCTCATGGCTACTATGATGCAGCAGCATCAAGGAATCAATGGTGAATATTAGAGTTTTCATAATACCTTGATACATTCCCCTCATCATACAGATTTGATTTAATTTTTTAGGTAACATCTTTTATATGTCCTTTGTTGCGTATTGGGAAACTTAAAATGGGTTTTAAAAAATATTTTCTGGCACAAACACATGGTCTCTCTTTCTTTTATACAAATTATTGTGTTACTTATCATCAAACCTTCCCGCCCTTATTCCATTTTACTTACTTATTGAGGTCTGCGCAAGACGATTCCTTCTTTCATTTTCCCCTGAAAGACTTCAAAGCACAGAGGCGGCCTTACCCATTGCGAGGCCCCGGGCGGTAAGTCTTTGCGAGGCCCCTTGCCCTTCATAAAAAGTATGTGATGCGAAAGTAGGTTTGGTTGTCATGTTTGAGTACTTAATGCTAAAGTTAATAATTAAAAAATGTAATTTTTGTTTTAAAACGTTCAACCTGGCAAACGTTCATTCAGAAACTTTGAACATCCGTGTTTGCGTAAAACGGAGTAGTTCGGATTTTTGCAAACTTTGTTAGCCTTTTTGGCGATTATTACCATAAAGAACTAGTTTACTACTTTAATGAAACTTAAGCACGACATTTTGAAAGTAGAATAAATAAAAGAAAAAAATACTACAGTATGAGACTAAAATGTAGACCCAAAAGCTTTCGAGTTAGCGCTTTTCAAAGGTACCTTAAATCAACGTTTTTTTTACAACAATTGTGGAAGAGGCCTCTGATATCATGTCTTCAGTTGGAATGTTTTCCAACTTTATAAGTTTTTCGAAAAGAACTTTGAAGAGGTTTAGGGACTAGGTCGCACTACGGTTAAACCGCTGTAGTTTTTAATGGCGTGCCCCTAGAAAACTAATACAAGCGGCCGCACCGTGGTTTTTTCCCGCGACTGATTTTAAAACCGTGATTTGCCACAAAATGCTCGCGGGTAAAAGCCCCGGCAAAACTGTAATCAATAGAACTTAGTTGAAGCGTACGCACTGGCGTTAACCGCGGGCGGTTTTTCGGTAGACCGTCTTGCATAGCAGAGCGCTGGCGCACAATTTAAACCATGTCTTCCACCAAGTCGGAGTATGTTTTAAACGAACCAGGATACGAATTTATTAGGATGGTCTCTTAAGTTTTGATAATTTTTATGAAAGAAAACTTTCTCAGATCCACGCCCAGTAAGTGGATGGATCTCATATTTTCGAAATTCTTCTTGTCTATTTCTTATTATCAGAGCAACAACACGCACTGCTTCCTTGAAATTCATTTTCAAATTGCGGGTGTGTGCGTCTCAAGTGGTTTTGCGGTGATGATAGCGATTAATCGACCCGGCTTACGAGTTGTTGGTCGCGGAATCGAACCCAGCCCAGATTACTTTGTGTAGGTATTTATTTTATCACCATTTCTCTCAAAACGATGAAGTGAAACATCGTCAGAAAACCGGCATGTCATCAAACCAAAAAAAATTCAGACATTTGACATCACCAAGCCGCACGGGGCCGTGGTGGATTATGGACCCCTCTTACAGAAAGGAAGCCTGTGGCCCAGCAGTGGGACCATTATAGGCTGATGAAGATGAAGAGTGAATATAAATACCTCAGTAGACCTTTGTCTTAGAACTTTGTGACTTTTTTGAAAAAAGTCACAAAGTTCTAAGACAAAAGAAGAAAGGATGTCTTAGAACACATCCCAACTCTGATGCTTTGCCTCTTCCACACTTGTTTTTGATTCGAGATACCGCCAGAGTTACTCAAATGGTGTCTTAAATATTGCAAGAAATTGCAAAGTTCGAAAAAAATATAAATTTTGAAAAGCTCAAATCTGGGTCTACATAATATAAATCGGTTCTCATATTGTAACAAAGGGCATCTATAAAACCGTTCTTACAATGTAAGTTATTATCAACAACTAGTCATTTACGGTCTTAAACGCAACATTTTCAAAAAAGAACGAAATTTTCGAGGTTTTTTAATTTTTTTTTCAAAGTCGCATTCTGTGTTTGAGGTCTCAAACTTTGATTATTTATTGGGTTCAGTGGCGTAACTAGGCGGGGGCTTAGTGGACTCTAGCTACCCTCGCACATGACGGGGCCTCGCGCTTAGAGATAAAATAAAATAAAATTGACAACGCCAATCTTAACTTTGTTTGTTCCACTCAGTAAAGCAGTATAATTTTAACTACTATTTCTAACTGCGAACTGATAGACCCAAAGCTAATGGCGCCTACGATCATATTTAGGTCTAGCAATTCCGCTTCTCGCGCGAGGCCCCGTAGTTGCATGAAAACTTGGTTACTTTTTATTTCTAATTGTAGACAGAAAGAGGCAAAGAGGCCTCGCAAAGCAATCTTACCATCAAGTCATCAAAAAAAAAGGAGGCCTCCCACGCGGTGACCCAGAAGACGGCCTTAAAAAAATTCGCAAACCTGTGCGATATTTTTCATCTTCAGTCAAAGAAAAGGGCCTCGCAGACGCGTCTTGCGGGGGCAAGACGCAAATGCGAGGCCCTTCCAAGGTTCGGTCTCACTACGTCACGATTGGGCCAACATCATAAACAAGTCTGAACTACCGGATTTAACCTAAATTAGCCATACGTTCAGGCGTCAAAATTATTGTTACTGTTAATTACTAAATAAAAGATTTACAAAATTAACTAACTCTGAGATGATAAATTGAAAAAATAGATGATTTGATTTCTTCTAAAAAATCTTATTTAATTTTGATGTTATGTTATAGCCTTAATGAGTAGCCTAACTACTCATTAAGGCTATAACATAATTAATTTAAAAAAAAAAGTTTTTACTTAAAAATTACAAGTTTTTTCTTTTGCTTGGTTTGTTGCGCGAGGCCCCCTGCAAGCGCGAGGCCCCGGGCGGTTGCCCGGTTCGCCCCCCCCTAAGGCCGCCACTGTCAAAGCATCATTCATATCATTACTCATAGAATATTACAATCTATCCATCTTTTCTTTGGCTTTCCTCTTTATCTCATTCCATCAACATTCATACCTATGTTAGATTGATAAAAAGTAGTGCCTAAATAATTTTCCATGTTTATACTAAGAGGATCGTCTACCGAGCGCTCGTCCATACTAATAGAGAAAACGTTTTCTTACCCCTAAATATTAAATCCTATCTCAATGATTTTTTAGAATGCTTCCTACACAAAAACTAGGTTTATAGGTTTTCTTTTTTCAAAATTTATAATAGTTCGAAAGTTACAGGCGCCAAAGAGTTACTTTTGAAATAAAGAAAGCCTATAAACCTAGTTTTTTACGGTGTCAGAAGCATTCCAAAAAATCATTGATAACGAAAACAGGCGAATCTTCGACTGGCCTGTTGGTCTAGTGGTTAGTGACCCTGACTGCTATGCCGGAGATATAGAGGATACCCAAATTCCATAAAAATCAATTCGGTTTTACTGTCGGCAAATCAACCGTTGACGCGGCACTTTCTGTTAGAAAAATGGTTAATACCTCCGAGCACAAGTACGTAGTAGGAATCTTTCTAGACATTTCCGGGGCTTTTGATAACGCATGGTGGCCAATGCTACTACTTAAGATAAAAGCTCGTGGTTGCTATAAAAATATATTTAATCTTCTTTATTCGTACTTTTCTAATGGATCCGCTAAACTTAAGCTCGGACATCATTCCGTATCAAAACCTCTTACCATGGGCTGTCCTCAAGGTTCGGTTATCGGTCCTCATTTATGGAATCTAGGCTTCGATGATTTCCTCGCGATTCCCCTTCCAAGTGGTTGTTCTTTAACTGGTTATGCGGACGATGGCCTTCTGCTCATTCAGTCAAGTACTCGTGCTGGACTCGAGAATTTGGCTGACACTTGCCTACGATTAATATCTCAGTGGGGTGATCGAAACCGCCTGACCTTTGCACCACAAAAAACCTATCAACTCATTTTAAAGGGTGACCTTAAATCGTGGCCTAGCATTAAATTCAATAATGTTCCCGTTAAGAGAAAACAATCGGTGTGCTATCTTGGTTTAGTCTTAGAGAGGAATTTCACATTCATAGAACATATAAAAACGGTTGGTGAAAAAGCTAAAAATAACTTTTATGCCCTAACGAGAATATCTAAATCTACTTGGGGTTTGTCATTTTTAACCTTAAAATCTATTTATGGGGCTACTTACTTGGGCTGTGTGTGCTACGGAGCACCTGTTTGGGCCGATAGAGCCACCATAGGTGCGGCACGACGTAAATTGCTTCAAAGTCAGCGCTTGGCTTTGTTATTCTTAAGTAAAGCGTATAGGACCGTCAGTACTGAAGCTTTACCGGTACTTGCTGGTGTTTTACCGGTAGATCTTGAAGTGCAACGACGCGCTGCAATGTACTTTTCTGCACGGGAGACCACTGACGCTGATTTTCTACCGCAACGTGACCGTGATAAGATATCTCGATTATTCAAACCCCAGAGCGACGTCTGGGAGGATCTTTTATCCGAATGGCAAAATAGGTGGGATAATTCTATCAAGGGACGGCACCTCTACCAGTTCTTTCCATCCGTTCGTGAGCGGCTGGCTAGGACGTGGCTGGAGGTGGATCACTGTGTTGCCCAATTTCTCACCGGACATGGTAACTTTAAAAGTAAATTGTTTTCCTTCAAGCTTGTTCCCTCGCCTTTTTGTCAATGTTCGACACCTGACTATGAATATGAACAATCAGCACATCATATTCTTTGGGAGTGTATTCTTTGGCAAAACGAACGCAATATTATGTTGGATGCTGTTCAAACTACATCTGGAGTCATTTATTATATGGACCTTGTCGAAACTCGAACAAATTTCCGTGCGTTCAAGCGTTTTTGCCATACCTATTATTGGAATCAAATATAGCAGCTCACAACTTAGGACCCATTAATATTAGTAGTCATTTTTACCCGTGGTGCTAGGCAACTGGGCTTCTCCCAGTTGTAATGCCCCCTTTGTGCCTATTGGCCTTGTTTTGTTCTGTCTCCTGCTTGCATGGAGGGAAGTGGAAACATATTTTTCCTACTCCTCCACTATTCTTTTCTGATTAATTTCGTGCAGGATCCAAGACAGGTAAATTCATTCTCCGGGACACGTCGAGGCTTCATTGTCTTGGCGCTTTTCTGGTGGTTGCCACTGTTGATTCTGGATTTCAGGAGTTGCAGTGGTTTGGGAATAGTGTGGTGGGTTTGCTATGCCGGAGGTCGTGGGTTCGATTCCCACCCAGGACAAATATTTGTGTAATGAGCACGAACATTTGTTCTGTGTCTGGGTGTAATGTATATATCTATAATATTATGTATGTATTTAGAAATATATAAGTTACTTTATCAGTTGTCTGTACTTATAACACCAGCTCTGCTTACCTTGGGATTAGATTGCGTTGTGTGATAGTTGTGAAAAAAAAAATTGAACAAAAACAGACGAATCTAATCACTATCCTTTTGGATAATCTGCTACTTTCATCAAACACATTACAAATCTACCTTTCTCTTCTAGTGGCGCAAGCGACGCCACTGCAGCAAGGCACACAACAACTGCTGGTAGTGCTGCACGAGCCAAAAGAAGCTGCAGCATTAGCTCGAGCCATCAAGCAGGAAGGTCGGAGCGATCGCGGCGGTGCAAGCGCCCCTGCCGAGTTTATCAGTAAGTTTGCTCACCTAGTTTTAAAAGTAATTAAAATATGTCGCGCTAAAGAAACTTCAAAATCAGAATATTTGTCTTATTGTAGAAATTGGAAGTCCATTAAAAAAAATAACATTATTTTATCAAATTTTCCATCGAACAAAATCAAAACTCTAGTATTATGTACTAGTATTTTAGGTCAAAATAATTTTTTAAATTGCTCACCTGTAAATTACGTGATTTGCAGTTTCAAAACCACCGAAATATCGTGCACCTTCACAACATTTTTTTTTTCATTTGTATTATTCATAAGTAAGTATAACGTCCAGCCTATCCAATACAAATACCGGCCTGTGCGAGTCGGACTCGCGCATGAAGTGTTCCGTACCATTATCTATTAATAAAGTTTGCGTTTTTTCATTCGGACGTACGGAACACAAAAAGGGCAAAATAATTATGCCTGTTGTATGGGAGCCCCCTTAAATATTTATTTTACCCTGGTTTTTTATTATTTGTTGTTTCGGCGTCAGCAGAAATACATCATCTGTGAGA
Organism: Agrotis segetum; assembly: GCA_036375495.1. Taxonomy (NCBI): domain Eukaryota; kingdom Metazoa; phylum Arthropoda; class Insecta; order Lepidoptera; family Noctuidae; genus Agrotis; species Agrotis segetum. Next base: position 356,935 of record JAQSVV010000243.1, on the reverse strand, counting down.
ACTAACTATCACGGTTCATGAGATACAATACAACCTTGTGTCAGAAGGTATTAAAAGGGTCCCGTGTTACCCTTAATTGGGCACGGAACCTTACAAATGACACTAATAATGCAGTCTTGGTTTACTTTTCATTTTCACTGTTTCCTCCTTCCAAGGCTCCTCGCCTTATTAAGTTAAGCATGGCTCGGCCATAAGTGGATTCAGTTCCACGTGTCAATATACGAGTATTAGTTTGTGACACTATTTCTTCACTTCGTTATTAACGAGTTTGTGTATTAACGTTTGTTCCATTACTTCAGTGTTAATTACTTCTTTGTAAGCATCATTTTACAACCTAATCATTATCTAACTTCTACCCAAAATTTTCTCAAATTTTTGTGTCACTAAAATCATTTAAAAATTTGTGCATTCTGGAAGTTGGAGTGATAAATTCATAATTAAAATTCCATGCCTTAAACAGATATTTCATAATTTCGGGGAGCCCGAGAGGCCGAAAACCTTCTCGAACCAGCTGGTCCGCTTGAACAGCTGGCTGTCTTACCACACAGCCTCCTTCAGCCATTAAGTAAACTTATTATTTTTAAAGAGTTCTTTGGGACAGCATAGACTAATGAAAAAAACAAGTTACACCAATATTTGCCAGCCAATTTCGGGTAGTTCCAACTACTAGAATTCATCATCTCTTATACCTATTTCATTTCATGATCATCATTCTCCCATTCACCACATAGTTTCCTGTGCGTCAGGCATCGGTGATGTGACGGATAGCTCGACGTGGCAAACCCTGGGCGGTGGCGTGGCTGACTACCTGTCCGCACTGCCGCTGCCTCTTCATCATTTGCTGAAATACTCCACTCCGGCCACAGTCATCGAGAGCAAGAGAGAAGAACAGCCCACAATTGTCGCCACTGTTAATGCTAACGCTTTGAATAATATGCCTAATATTGCTACGGTGAGTTTGGAAGATTTAAAATACTTCTTAAATAGTGGTCTTCATTTGGATTCCTAAATTCTAGGGTATTCAGCAGACACTAGATTAGAAACTAACAATTTAACTATTACTACAAAAAATATATTAAATTGGTTGGGTGGTTTTTGAGATTTCAATGAACGATTGCAAACATAAATATTAGTGACACTTAATTATAAATATCTGGTTGACCGAGCTTTGCTCGGTTTTTAAAATGTCTATATCTTGAGAACCGAGCTTTTCTCGAAAATGGGACCTTGATAAATCGATTCCTTGAGCCGAAAAACTCCTAATCTGTAACTTTCATGAAAATCCTTGGAGCCGTTTCCGAGATCCTGATTATATATAAAAATACAAAAATTGCTCGTTTAAAGATATTAGATTAGATAGATATATTAGGCAGATATTTAAGACCATGTTGTTTATCCCTCAGATCAAAGAAATAGGCAGATAGAACGCTCAGAACACGCGAGTGTCTCCACCAAAGTTAATACAAATTCACATTGAATTACTGTCCAAATGTTTTCTTTGTTTTTGAGAACAACTTTTACGATGGTTAAAGACACGAGACGGCATATTTTGGCAAAAAACAACAACGACGCGCAGCTTGGTACGACACGTAGCTTAGTACTGTCGCGACTTTGTATTCATTTTGATTTTGTATTAACTTTGGTGGACCCACTCGCGTGTTCTGAGCGCTCTAACTGCCTATTTCTTTGATCTAAGGTTTATCCTATGGATTTAAATTATTCTTAACATGTGTTAGTTAGTAGGTTAGGTTAGTTTAGTACGTAGGTCTATTATCTTGCAAAATATCAATAAAAAATCCAATATTCCAGATGCCATCAAACACGGTGAACAGCGTGGTGGTCCAAACATCGACGATAGTCAACCAGACGGTGAACCAGAATACAAACACCATCGTGATGTCCAAGAAGAAGAAGAAAAAGAAATGCATGAAGGAGAAGAAACCGCGGCCGAAACCGGGAGAGATACGACTTACTACTGCTTTAGGTAAGGACAAAATATAAAAATATTTACGTATCAAGTTGTAGAGTATACCTACTCAGCGCAATAGTCGGGCAGATCATTCTATTCGAATTTTCTATAAGACAAGGGTGTTTCTAACTACGCCTTGCGTCATAATAACTAATTAAAATGTTATTATTAAATTTTTTAAATCTCTTAAATACCTATTTTTTATTATTATTATAACGTGATCTAGTCATTGGATATATGAACTGGGCTGCTTTTGTAAGACGACTAAAAAGTCACGGTGTAGAACCTCCGAAAAAAAGTGCCCCTGGTCCTACTACCAAAGTCAAAACACGGGCAACGAACAGGAACAACTACTTGTAGATCATTTTTTCCGCGAGAGAATCGAACCAGCGACTCAAAGCGCATCAGCGCAGAAGACAAATCACTCTACTTAGCACTACTGCACTTTGCGATCGCCGGAAATGTAAGAAATGTTTTTTTTTGTGATTCTTTGCAGATGGCAGCACCTTGTACTGTTGTCCAGAATGTCACATGGCGTATCCTGAGCGAGAGTTGTTAGAGCAGCATCTAGTCGGACACACTATGGAGAGGAGGTAATATTATGGTAGAATATAACTTTCTAGTTCGAACCATTACTCCTTGTAATGTAGTTGTGTACCTATTGTAAAGTAATCCAAATGTTTCGGGAGGTAGCTGTTGGATTTGACGGCAGAATACGACAGGGTGATACCACGCTGTGGTCTGGCTGGAGGATACGGTGCAGGTCTGCCCAACTTGGACAGAGCATCACCAGTGTCCTCACGGAGGCGATAGGCGGAGACCTCTCGCGTCCGGCATTGGTCCAAGGCCATGTTACGGAGCGAGGTGGCATGGGAAGCCCCATTTTTCATGAAATTACAGACAACAGAAAATAAATAAAATTATTCATAATTCAGGCTATAAACTCCCGTTAGTAAAACCAAGTTTTATGAGTCCAATTAAAACATTTTCCTTTCATAACCTTAATTAGTAAGGTTCTCGAATGGAGACCACGCACCGGCAAGCGCAGCGTAGGACGTCCACCCACTAGGATGGGCAGACGATCTTATGAAGGCCACGGGATCACGCTGGATGCAGGCCGCTTACAACCGGTCCTACTGGAAGTCTAAAGGGGAAGCCTATGTTCAGCAGTGGACGTCTTACGGCTGATATGATGAACCTAAATTATAATTATTTTCCCAGGTTCATCTGCGACATTTGCAACGCAGCGCTAAAGCGTAAGGACCACTTGACGCGTCACAAACAGTCGCACAACCCGGACAGGCCGCACGTCTGCTCCGTCTGCATGAAGGCCTTCAAGAGGAAGGAACAGCTCACGCTGCACTTCGTCATCCACTCCGGGGAGAAGAGGCATGTGTGCAACGAGTGTGGGAAAGGTGGGTCCAGGGTACATTTGTTAAGCTTTATAATACGACCAAATTGCACAAAACTGATGGCTTGAGGCAATGAGGCAGACTAGCGTTAGGCCACGAAGCTTATAATTATGACGGATTGGATACGTTCCGTCAAAACTAGGAATTTCCTAAGAGAGGCAGGAATATGAGAGAGGAGCCTTTGCCGAGACGTGGAAAAAAAGAACAAACTCAACAAAAAAACACATTAGTGACACTTCCCGCCTTGTTGAACTTTCCTACACTTCTATTGACATTACGTAATGCTAGAAGTATGACACTTAATCAGCCAAACATCCATACGAGATCAATTTACATCAATACACATTCATTTTATATGAATAATTAAACTATTCTTCTTTGAATATTCCAACTATTAATGGTGGCAATGAATAGTTAGTCAGTATTCAGAAGTCATTTTGCATCTAATACCTACCTAATTGGCTAGAGGGCCAAAGCCACATGACAGTCGATCCCGCCTAACTCCAGGTAGGAGGACTCATTTGACGATTTTGCCACGATAAAAAAAAAACCTATTTGACTATGTCAGTATTTCTCCATACAAGTTAATCAAAATTTTATCTTTGCCAGGTTTCTACCGCAAGGACCACCTCCGCAAGCACACTCGCTCGCACATAGCTCGCCGGGTGAAGGCAGAGATGTCCCAGCAGAGCTCGTCGTCCTCCCCGCCGCTGGCGCACGCGGTGCCGGCGCCCACGCCCGACCCCTCCTGACCGCACGGCGAGGACAAGAACGCCAACGATCTGCTCACACTCATCGCTGCTCGACTTGATTAAGGGTACCATAGGTAAGAGAGGGATATACGAGTAGTCTGTTTAAAAGCGAAATTTTGTCCATAAACGTTCGAAAGTTAGAAGGAAAAAGCATTTATTTGGCACGAAACAACAAAAACAATGAAAACAAAAATAAAATAACAACAGAAAAAAAAAAAAAATTGGGACACCAAAACAAAAATTAAGTAAAACATAAAGATTAGTAGGTAGTAAGTAGTTCAGTGACATGACGAGTAGCTATTGCTCGACCCTGGTTTTGAGTTACTTTGATGGTTAAGTTAAACTACAAGATCTGTTCATTTTTTAGCTTCAATATTTTTGATTCTAAGAGACCGACCGCTACGGTGACGTCACACGGGTCAATATTCTAGCAATTTTTGCGTTTGCATCATCGAGAACACGAAAGAAAATGCTTAATTAAACGCAACACTGATGCAGTACTTTCAGTGAAAGTAGTTTCTGTCTATCCCTGTTAAAAAAAGGCGTGAGATTATGTATGTATTAAAAAAAATGAGATATCGACGTTAAGAAACGATTTCGCAATCATGGCAACTCCGGTTGCCTCTGGAAGCTCATCAACGAGTTTGTGATTTACTTGTGTTGCCATAAAAGTTTATAGGTGCAGACTTCGGGGCGTACTTTGATAAGATTCGCTTTTAAACGAAGTATTCCATCTTTTATGAAGACAGAAGTGAGTTGATTCGGTTCGTAGGATCGTGTACATAGGTAAAGTGGAACACTGTAAATAGCTGCTATGAAGTGTAACTAATGATTGAGGCCTATTATCTGCTTTTTTATTTTCTCTAGAACTTTTCGTGGAAAAAAACAAAAGGTTGCGAGTTGGATTAGAACATGCGACCTTCTGATTCAGTAAACTAGACGCTTTTACCAACTAAGCTATCGCATCCCAACAAGTTCGAGATTTTCTTTCCATTCTTTACGTCGTCGTATGGTGACGTTGGCGCCATCCATTTAATTTATTGGGCCTTATACAAGAAATTATAATGACTTTCTATTATTTAAAAAAAAACCGGCCAAGTGCGTGTCGGGCCACGCACAGTGTAGGGTTCCGTAGTTGCCCATCAAAATACTTATGCGAACTAACTAAACTGATTCGCTGAATTTCATTTTAAAAAGAAGAATTTTCAAAATCGGTCCAGGAGTCTTAGAGAAATCGGGGAAAATCCGTAAATAAAAAGATTACGACGAATTTAGAACCTCCTCTTGTTTTGAAGTTAGTTAAAAATAGTTGACGATAAAAACCTACATATCCCCAAAAAACATACCGTAAAAACATACCTATTAAAGCTGTAAAAATAAAGTTGACAAACTTACATTTGCAGTTGATTTATTGTTTCTCCGATACATTTTGTTTAAGAAAAATTTTATCCAAGTACAATTTATATTAGGTCGGCTATTACTCGTAAAGTTGTAAAGCCTACTTAGTCATGATAATTTTCTTTTAAAATTCGTTATATATACTACTGTTGAGAATTTTTTCACACCCCCAAACACAACCGTTTAGCTGGTAGAGGGGGGGGACACTCGAGTCGAGCAAAATTTAGCACTTTAAAGCTTAATATTTAACAAACGAATTTTTTTATCAAAAAATTGTTAATGGAAACTCTCAATATTTTTTAAAGACCTATTTAATGATACCCCACACAAAGGGGTACGTGAGAAAAAAAAAAAAACATCCCCACTTTACGTGTACAGGAGGTACCCTAAAAAAAAATATTTTTCCAGATTTTATTTTACCACTTTCTTGGCACAACAAATCCGTATATTTACACCAAATTACAGCTCTCTAGTACTGTGCGTCTTTGAGCTAAACTGCGGACAGACGGACGGACGGACGGACGGACGGACATGGCGAAACTATAAGGGTTCCTTGTTGACTACGGAACCCTAAAAAAGGCTCTTTGTTTAATTAATATTCGATAATTATATTTTATTAAATATCAAAGTGCGTATATCATTAACAAAAAAAAAGTCTAAGAATCAACTCTCCTCATAAGTGCAATATATTAAAATGACCTACATAATTACCTTATAGCTAAGACCCTCTATAGATACTTGAGCACTGTGAACTTTAGTAAACTACAAAGCAATATCGATAAGAAAAATGTTTTAATTAGTAGACTCAATAACATTCTAATATTATATCTGGTTATACCAATAGTGTTGGGATACATGTACATATTTTTAATGTATATATATATAACCTAAAACATAGCCTGTATTTAAGTTTTGATGTTACAAATCTGGTCTAAAAATTTCTGTAAATAAATTGTAAAAAAATAACTTGATAATATAAATATATGAAACAAATTGGGGTGTTTACAGGAACACCATGAGGAACACATACATTGTTTTAGTTATTAATTAAATAATTTATCTGATTTCAGTTGTTATTTGCAAAACATTGAGTAACGCTGTCATGAAAGTTTTTCAGAATTATTATTACAGTTTAATTAATCTTATATTTAGTACTCAAAGCTTTGCCATTTATGGCAGTTAAAAGCAATATTATTTACTTTATTTTGCTCACTGCCAAAACTTTAGAGGAAGAAAGAAACTCTAGCCTTTCTGGTTTTGTAAATAAACGAGTTACAAAATTATCAAAAAAAAATATGAACGCGATACTCAAGCCACCAATTGATTAGGAGTTGGTGTAATATTGTGGGCCACACTTAGGGGGAAAGCAGTTAGTTATCGCGTTAATAAACTCTAATACGAAAAGGGCTTTGTGCTTTTTGTACCAGTTCCTTGTCCGCCATTTTGATTTTTTTTCAAAACAGCGTACACGAATGAAACATTGATAAATCGATAGATCAAATCAATACAAACATAAAATGTAGGCGGCAAAACCTCGTAAAGCGTCACGTTTCCGAGTTATGTGCTGTCAAACATGTAAAATTAGTGACACATTTTTTCTTATTTTTTTAATATTTGGATGTTTATTGATCAAAAAGGCTACTTCCGCGATAAAACTAATTGAATATTAGTTTTTACACGCATTTTAAATGCTGAAATTGCGTTAAACGAAATAATCCTATGTAAAAGCATTTGAAATGCGTGAAAAACTAATATTCAATTATTTTTATTGTGGAAATAACCTTTTTCATCAACAAACATTAAAATATTAAAGAAAAAAGAAAAAATGTGTCCCTAATTTTACATGTTTGACAGCTCATAACTCGGAAACGTGACGCTTTACGAGGTTTTGCCGCTTACATTTTATGTTTGTATTGATTTGATCTATCGATTTATCAATGTTTCATTCGTGTACGCTGTTTTGAAAAAAAATCAAAATGGCGGATGGCATCTGGTACACGGCCCATACAAAAAAGTTCAAACCCCTTTAAAGACTATTATCGCGAATATCAACAGGAAATGCCGTAAGTGTAGCCCGGCTATAAGGAAGGACAGTTATTTTACTATAAAAGTAAGGTACTATATTTGGAATAAGACGTTTCTTCGAATAATTCAATACGTCGAGTTCGAAAGAACATGTTTCTCTGTGATGTAAATTTTTATACATTTATGTTATCATTTTAATGTAAATTTTAAATGTTGTGCTCCTTAAAGGGTTGTTTTCTATTATTATTATTGTTCTCAGATCAAAGAAATAGGCAGATAGAATGCTCAAAACACGCGAGTGTCTCCACCACAAAATCAAATTGAATTACATTCCATAATGTTTTCTTTCGATGGTTATAGACACAAGACGGCATATTTTGGCAAAAAACAACAATGACGCGCAGCTTGGTACGACGCGTAGCTTGGTACTGTCGCGACTTTGTATTCGATTTTGATTTTGTATTAACTTTGGTGGAGCCACTCGCGTGTTCTGAGCGCTCTATCTGCCTATTTCTTTGATCTGAGTTATTGTTGTTAATTTGATGTCTATATTGATGTTCAGTTCATTTATGTGATTCGATGTACCTAATGTAAGTAAATGTTCATGCAATATAGCTGTTATATACCATAGAATGTTTGTTCATACTTATGTATTAGGATAGGACTTACCTACGGGTAGTGGTTCACTTAGGGTACGTACAAAACATATTTTTATAGTAAAATTGACGCTCAGTCTTAGATATTTCAGTACTTGTTATTTTTGAAAAGGTTTAAAGTACAAAATCGTTTTTAATTTATTTTATATTTTAAATTAAAGATATTTTAAAAATTGTATCGCTTTAATAGAGCTACATTCGACGATATTTTTTTCTTTAATTCTCATAACATTGTGAACTCTATAATATTGACTAATTAATAGTTTACAGTACCTAGTATTTCTTGCAGTTATATAACATTGATTGGCGTAGGAAATGCAGTAAAATTTTTAATTAAAACATGTTTTTTCAAGTCTTCCCTTGCCTTCATTTGCTACATACCTACGCTGGTCAACCATCTATATGTATAATAGTAGAGCAAACCCATTATTATGTTTCCACAACTCATAATAAAATAGTACCTCCATTATTGTATCCAGCTTCCCTTTACCGACATCGTGCTTGCGTATTTGAAATTAAATAAAACATTTAACTGGATTTATTGTTTTACTTGAATAATTTTTGATGAGTTAGTGTTGAAGGCACGGTTGCCGCACTGGCTTAGCGATCGGCTGCTGCGTAGCGTGTCTCGGGTTCGATAACAAGTATAAACCCGGTTCATTGAAGAAAGTATTCATAAATGGCGGCGCTTATCGTGTTCTCTCGCACGCACACCAGTGCCGTCTATACTCACACCCGCGCGTAGCGGAAGCAAAAAAAATAGTCTTGATGCGCTCTGTGATCTTTTTTAAGAATATTTAATTTACTATAGTTTTACTGTTACTTTTCCGTTGTTAGTGTTACCCGTTGATTATTGTTAGGTTAAGTTTGAGAAATTATTGTGATCCACTCTGTTTATATTATTTTTAATTTAAAAAAATCTTTAATTTGAAATCTCATATGCTGACTGTACTATCTGTGAACGCAAGTACAAGCCGCCAGGTTAGAATCCTTTCTTCAATGCACCTGCTTATTCTGGGCGTTTGTGTATGTGAGTTTGTATGTTTGTCAACGCACTTCTGGGAGCAGGAGAAATTCCTAGTGTGAAATAGTGTTTTTTTTTTAAAGAAGCGATACTTCGTTTATGTAAATTATAGTTAACCACAAATAATATAGTTAACTTATAATAATAAAATCTAGAACGTATCAGGTACTTTCTAGTCTAAGTTAAGTAAAAATAAAAGAAGAGTTTGAGTGCAAAATACTTTATTTTTGTACTTCAATGTCACATTTATTAAACTTAGATTAGAATCACAACATTATTTTCAGTGAAAAGACAGAATAGAGGAACTTTACAAAAGACAAACTTACAACTAATATCGATTACTTTGCCAGTTACATTGAAAAATAAATTAAACACGATTTAGAAAATATTGGACAAATTTATAGAAGAAAAAACTTAATTAAAAAAAAAAAATTGAACACACAAATTAGGTATCTTTTTGGCACTTAGTGTAATAACAAAAAAAAAAACAAAAAAATAAAGAAAAAAAAAACATTATTTTTAAGAAAATTCTAGAAACTGGCAAGGAATCCGAGTATTTGGTTTCCATGGCACAATTTGTGACACACTTAAACGCTAACAATTTTATTCTAAATTTTATCTTGAAACATAGCAAATCACAATATTTGATCAAAATTTATTACCGAACAACATTCAATGTTTCACTAAAATAATTCATAGACGAATTATAGAGATATGAAATTCTTTATCATTGAGATCATGGCAATATACTATGTACTTGGACCCAGTGCTCATGCATATTATGAAAGTAAGCGACAAGTTTAAATAAAACATGTATTTTTGAAAAACCCGTTACCCGTACTTCACAATAAAATCAATATATTTTCTTTAATAAATGTATGTAAAATATTACCGTTTAGTATGCATTCAACCCTCTAGAGCCCCGTGGCACAACTTTGTGCCACCAAAACCAGTTTTAAGACTTATTTTTCCAAAAATACAGTTTAAAATCGGTCGGGGTCTGGTGGCACAAAATTGTGCCATTGGGGAGCTTTGGGCCCTAGAGATTAAGAAGAAATAAATTCTCTAAATGGTGGTAAAAACCTCGAAATACGTTCCAAAGTTTTGTAGAACACTGTTACAGATACAGATTACTAAAGAGACAGTCAACAGATATAATAAACTTTTTATCACGGCACGGCAGTTACTTCCTGTGAAATAATTTCAATATAGACGAAGTCGCAGGCAAACTAAGTTATTAATAAGTTTTTAATTAAATAATATACATACTTCTAAAGCAAGAATGCTAGTAACTGTTGTCGCTTACTTTCGCTCTCCCGACACTTAAAAAACAAACTACGAGTATGTACAATAATGTCTTAAAAAGTAAATTTTATAAATAGAGAATCTATTCCATACAAAATAATGTATTTAATTAATAAAGATATTTTAAAAAGCTATTTTATTTTAGTTATTTTGTATGGAGCAGACAATTTGATTTTTACTAAGATAGAAACTCTCATTACGATACTAAAAATATTGAAAAAAGCGTCCGACAGTGTCTAATCACGATTGTGTAATTGTATTAACTAAATAAAATTATAAAAAGAATATTTTGTTAATACTTGCTTTAATGACCATTGGATATCTGATTAAAGATAAAAAAAAAATATTCAAAACGTTTTTCTTTTGGTACGTTAACCAAAATTGCCGGAGATACGACATTTTCTACATTGGCAAAACGTCACAAATTAAACTCTCGAGTTTTGAGGGGTTGATTCATTAATTTTACAAAAAAAAAATGTGTCCGTTCTTTTTCAAAACTCTAAATGACTGATTTAGCTTTGTAATTTATTGATACATACTGTCAAAAAGGATTGCTTTTTTACCTTTATTCAATGTATTTTTGTAGGTAAAAGGTAACCGTTGTGCATACACAGTTGAAGTTGACAAGTGAGTAGACAATATTTGTCCACTTTCGTCAAAAATTAAGAAACTAGGAAACTGGAATGTTGTTTCAACTTACAACGAAACATCTGCCCTTTTAGTAATGTTCTCAGCAAAACTACTCGGCAGTTACAACAGATTTTTATGTTAAAGCGAAACAACGTGTTTTATCGCGTTGTAGAATCTTTAACCGACTTCAAAAAAAGGAGGAGTTTTTAGTAAATTATACTTTTCTTCTTATTTACATTTTATTCGTCTTATCCGTCTGGCAGACAGTGTAGCGACTATTTGGACATTTTGCTTCCGCGATATATCACTTGAGTTGTATGTCATTACTTCAAATTGCATAAAAAATGTAATACCACGAATATTCCGCAGGTCATGAGTGGTGGCGCGGACTCTAGAGACTGTCTTTTATAAATTGATAGAATAGAATAGAAATAATTTATGATTGATGTTCTAAAACTTTTAAAATATTAATTTCAAGAATCGCGTCAAATAATGAAATCCACAATTTTCAAATAGAGACCAAAGAGTACTAAAAAAATCTCAAATTCTCAACTACATACATTACGATGCGACCGGCGATGCTTGTGGGTCTATGGTGACTGCCCGTTGTTCTCCATTATCCAGAGACATCACCATCTGGTACGGAACTTTGATTTGTAGCGGCACGCGGAGTTTTGTGTTCGATGGCGCCTGAAAATAAATTATATTTATAATGTGACGTAGAGATGACTGATGGAGTAAGGTTTTGACCGAATGGTGGCCAAGGTTCGGCCAAAGAAACCAGGGCCGCCCAAAAGCCTGTTGGGTTGACGATATCGTCAGGATCGCGAAGAATAAATGGATGAGAGAGGCAAAGAACCGAAAGATGTGGCAGAAAAAGGGGGAGGCCTATACCCAGCAGTGGGTGATTCCGGGCTGATATGATGATGATGAATGTGATTGAAAGTATGGACAAAAATCCATTCAGTCCACGCTGGACAAGTCAAGTCCCAGTGCGTGACCCACTTCTGGTCATACGTAGTTAGTACTTAAAAAGGGTATGAAAAAAAACATCCACAACTACTCCTGTTCATCATGGCGCGTGCCAAAATATCGGAAAACCCAAAAAAGTTGTGTGTAATGAAGTTTCATACAAACTATCAACCCCAAAAATAACATTTTAGAGGTCGAATTTGGCCTATATCCCGTCTTAGTGAGCACCTACGTCCTAAAAAGAACCCCCATACAAAATTGGAAATTCCCAGGAATTGCAGTTTCTGTGGTTTCATGAAAAATTAATGAATGAGTGAGTCGCTTTTATATTAGATAATAATTATTTCCCAAATGTTGGGGGACGTGGAGAGGTCGCTCACCGCGGGGGTCACAGACCACAACCCTCCACTCCACCCACTACAAATATGCACATACAATGTCCGATCTCTACTGTCACATGAAAGGCTACTAGAACTTAAACAAGCAATATCTAAGATTAATTATGATATAATTGGTCTGGCGGAGGTCAGACGAACGGGATACAATATAGAAGAAGACAATGAACATATATTTTGTTATTATGGGGAAACAAAAGGCCAATATGGGGTGGGTTTCCTCGTTAAAACATATCTAAAGGAAAACATAGAAAGTTTTACTGCGGTCTCCGAAAGAATCTGCACTTTAACTCTGCATTTGGGCAATACTAGCTTATCAATTATACAAATATACGCCCCAACCAGCGACGCTAGCGATTTGGAAATAAAGGAATTCTACGAACAAATACAAAACTGTTTAAATCATTGCCATAACAACCTTATAATTATGGGCGATTTCAACGCTAGAATAGGCTGTAAGTTAAAAGGCGAAGACAGAATACTGGGCAGCTCGTGCTTCGGAAAACGAGATAAAAGAGGTGAAACTCTACTTCAGTTTTGCTGGGAAAATAAATTGTTTGTAATCAACAGTCTCTTCATCAAAAACACCGAGAACTTATGGACCTGGCTGTCACCTAAGAACCATAAAAGTCAGATAGATTATATTTTATCTAACCTTAAAGACAAAGTCACCAACGTTGAAGTATTACACAAATTAACCTTCCCAAGCGACCATAGGCTTGTCAGAATTAGTCTCCTGCTAACCAAGAATAAAAAATCTAGAGCAAATTACAAAAACAAAATATATAAACTGAATAGTATAGAAGAGCAACAGCAATATACAGAAACTCTAAAATTACAGTCTTCAAACATAAAACTAGAAGACGACGACAATGTAGAGATGTGCTACAAAAAAAATCAAGAAAGCTATTGAGGAAAGTATCAATTCTACAATTAATGTTATCAAGAAGCGAAAAAGACAATCCATCATTTCAGAAAGTACAAAAATTCTTATAGATAGGAGAAAAGAATTAACAAATAAAAAACACTTAACTCCAAACGAAAAACAAGAGAGGAATCAATATAAAACCATTCACAGAATTATTAGGAAAGAATATCAAGAACATAGATTATCAACTGTTGAAAGACATTTAAACAACTCGGGAAGCATGAAAAAAGGATTAAAAGAATTAAGAACATCAAAAAAATGGATTAGTTGCCTGCAGCCGACCTCTGCTAAGAAATCGAAAACGTTTTCGAGATCAGGAATAATAAAAGTAGCTACAAATTTCTATAAAGACCTATACTCTATAAAGACACCATCGCGAACAGAGACTCTATATAATCAACAACAAAACAATACCTTGCAAAGATTTTCACTGCAAGAAATAGCTAAAAAAAATAAAAGCGCTTAAGCGCTCATGTACACGACGCCGCCGCCGCGCCGCCGCCGCGCCTCTAGGCTGTGTACACGGTCGCTACCGCGCCGCCGCCGCGCCGCCGCCGCGCCGCCGCCGCGCCGCCGCCGCGCCGCCACCGCGCCGCCGCCGCGCTGGCACCGCGAATCCAATTCGATAGTGTTTTATTTATCTGAAAAAGGAGGTTTCTCATTTCGGCCATAATGTTTTTTTTAATGTTTATTCGCGGATTACTTCTTTGTTCATGAACCGGTTTTGATGATTCTTTTTTTGTTGGAAAGCAGATATTTCTTACTATTTAGCTCCACTCGATTTCTCTGGTCTTCCATCATCAAACCCTAATCTCCATATCATGGAACCGCCTTTGAAATACCTTCTTTCCAACAAAAAAAGAATCATCAAAACCGATTCATAAACGAAGAAGTTATCCTTGAATTATCAAAAAAAAAAACATTATATGGCCGCAATGAGACATCTCCTTTGTTAGATAAATAAAACACTAGCGAATGGCATCGCGGCGGCGGCGCGGTGGCGGCGCGGCGGCGGCGCGGCGGCGGCGCGGTAGCGACCGGGTACACAGCCTAGAGGCGCGGTAGCGGCGCGGCGGCGGCGCGGCGGCGGCGTCGTGTACATGAGCGCTAAGAAGGAAAAAAGCAGCGGGCCAGACGGCATACCCAATGAGGCAATTATAGCAGGAGAGCCCATTCTGGTACCTCTTTTGTCCATTTTATTCAACAAAATACTAGATGAAAAAAAAAATCCAGGCGAATGGGCAAAATCGGACATTATTCTCTTATACAAGAAAGGAAACCCTATGGATATTGGCAATTACAGACCGATTAGCCTGCAATCAAATCTGTACAAGCTTTTTGCTTCATGCTTGGAGAATCGTCTCGCAGAGTATACCGAAAAACATCAGCCAGTAGAGCAAGCAGGCTTTAGAAGAAACTACTCAACAGTAGATCACATACACTCCTTAGAATTAGTGATAGAGAAGTTCGAGGAAATGAACCGCCCGCTCTACCTGGCGTTTTTAGACTATGCCAAAGCGTTCGATTCCATTTCCCACTACAGTATATGGAAAGCTTTACAAGAGTGTGAGGTACCTGCGGAAACCATAGAACTTATACAGGAGATTTACAAAAATAGTAAAAGTAGAGTAATACTGGACAGAACCGGGCCGGAATTTGACATAGCAGGGGCGTGAGACAAGGCGATCCTTTATCCCCGAGATTATTTATAACCGTACTTCAAAGCATCATGAAAACTCTGAAATGGGAAAAGAAAGGCATTTGCATAGACGGGAATTACCTAAGTAATCTAAGATTTGCAGACGATATTGTACTCTTTGCAGAAAATGCATCAGAGCTAGGAGCTATGGTAAAAGAAATAGATGCAGTTAGCCAGGAAATTGGCTTGCTGCTGAACACAACAAAAACAAAAATAATGACAAATAATAAAAAAATCCCGATAAGCCTCAAAAACGGTCTTCTGGAATATGTTGAAGAGTACATATATCTGGGTAAGCAAATATCCTTCAAAAAATCTAGGCATCGAGATGAACTGACCAGACGTGTAAACATAGCCTGGAACAAATTTTGGAGTTTTAAAGAAGTTCTTAAGTCAAGAATTCCTGCAAGACTGAAGAAAAAAGTACTGGACTCATGTGTTTTGCCTTCTCTTACTTATGCCTTACAAACATGGATATTCAACAGACACACAAGTAATAAGATACAAACCACGCAAAGAGCCATGGAGCGGAGCACGCTAAATATAAAGTTAAAACATAAAAGGACAAATGTGTATGTGAGAAATACAACTAAAATTATAGATGCTTTACAGCACTGCAAAAAATTAAAATGGAAATGGGCTGGCCATGTTGCACGTATGAGTAACTACAGATGGACAAAAAGGATAACTACTTGGAAAGGGCCGTCAGGAAAGAGAAAGAGAGGTAGACCAAGGGAGAGGTGGCTCGACGAAATACTGAGCACAGTGGGAAGCGACTGGTTAGAACAAGCTTTAGACAGAGATCAATGGAGAAAAATGGAGGAGGCCTACTCTGCAGAGAGGTCCTTAATGATAATTATTTATTTTAATGCATGAAATCAATAATTAAATTTAAATTTTAAATTATTATAATTTTTAAATTTGTTGCTGTATGTTTTTCAACTAATTCTAATTCAAAGTTGAAATGTTATTACAAAATAGTTATTTGAAATTTTACAAAACTTATGTAATTGTTAAGGAATAAACGAGGCTTTATTATTATTATTTCCCAAATACTTACATGTATAGTGATCTCTGGCAAGATCTGTTTCTTGGGCACTTTACCAGGCAGCGGTACTTTGTTGATGGGGTACAGGTCTGGGATCTCCTTCTTAGTCTTCACCTTGTTGTGGACCAGCATGTGTTTCTGAAGGTGGTCCTTACGGTAGAAACCTGGAGAACAATATAATATAATTATTGATTTATTCATGAACTTGATTTAGCTTTCATTGCTAATTAGTTCGACTCGTAGCTTTCATTGCTAATTAGTTCGACTCGAATATACTTAGAAAATATGTTTAATAAGATTATTATTTTTGGAGTGTTTATTTTTTTTTCTAATTAGATTTGCGTTTACTCTTGACTCTAGTCTAGATTCGGGTTGTATGCGAACGCGAACATAGACTCAGGAAGCGTGTTCAACTCAAAAGAGTTGCGAGAATGCGCACAGCGTCTACAGCGTCTGCTGTGCGCATTCTGAATGAAGATTGAAAGCGCTTAGTGCGAATTGGTGGAATGGCAACTAAGTATGAATGGTATAATTAGCAGTACGGCTAGATTTCCGATAATAATTGAAGGGGGCCGAAGGAATGAAGTCATAAAGATCATGCGCAGAGTGACTCATCGAAGTCCGGCAAGCAGGATGATCGCTGAACAAAAGTCTCCAAAGAAAAGGTGCCGGGAGATGGCCGCACTCCAGAAAAAGGGGAACTTATTTGGAGGACATTTGCCTAGCAGTGGACACAGATTAAGATAACGAGATAAAAAAGTACATTTATCTCACTAATCATCTGTCTAGCCTTTTCCCAACTATATTGGGGTCGGCTTCCTATCGAACAACAGATTTAGCTGGATATCAGTATTTTACATGTAGCGACTGGCTGTCGGACCTCCACAACCCACTAACTGGGCAATACCATATCCCATGGTAAAACTGGTTGTCAGACTTTAGAGCTTCTGACTAACAGTAACGACTGTCAAAGATCTACAAATGACAACCGGGACCAACGGCTTTACGTGCTTTCCGAGGCACGGAGGAAACTCGCTATGACAGATGTTCATCCACAGACCAACCCCGGCAAGCACGGCTTAACCCAGAAGATCGGTATGTGTGGCTGTAATTATTTAGACACGAGCTCCTCATCTATTTCACTAAATAGAAACTAAAAACATAGTATCCCGTATTCAAAGAAAGTTCAAAAATCACAAACCGAAGTCTTGTTAAAAAAAATGTTATTTAACAAGACTTCGAACCAACGACGATATAATACTAGACTCGTAATAACAGGCGACCGATGTCTGCCAACACATTAGGCAAAAAAGTCTTATATTCGTCTCATTTCGACCAATCCTGTTAGCCGTAAACATACGTTGAGACCGAACAGACCTTGAGTTAGCCAATCACAACGCAGTACCCCGTCCCCCTCGCTTACGTAGTACCTCAGCGAGTTGGCAGAATAATTTTTGTTCCTTAGATCGTGCATGCGGAGTCTAGTATTATATCGTCGTTGCTTCGAACTCTAGAATAAAAAATAAATAAAAAGCCTACCTTTCCCACACTCTGTACAGAAGAAGGACTTGATCCCGGTGTGTATGTGCAGATGTATCTTGTAATGGTCTTTCCTCTTGAAGGGCTTGGAGCAGTACTTGCAGACGAACACTCGCTGCGGGGTGGGCAGCTCTCTCTCTTCTACTTCCACATACTGCACGCTGTCTAGTGCTGCTAGCTCTGATACATCCATCTGGAATGAGGTTGAAGAACTTAGGAATATTCTTAAGCCCATATTTGCGAACGCTTTGTTTTAGGGCGTTTAAAAAGCGCTGAGTTGGAACAAAACGATAAATTGAACTTAACTGTCAACACTCAGCAGTTGAAATCAAAGTGCGAAAAAAAGCGCCGCGCTTCGGTTAACCGATTCGTTGCGGAGGGCACGTTTCAGTGCCATCACTTTCTTTTGAGTGTGGCGTTAGGCACGGATGTGTGTCATTTTTAAATCGATAGTAACTCCTTCAATTTTGTTCGACGCCACAGGTTAGGTTACGAAGTTAGCGAAATTAGACATCGCAACGAATCGATTAAAAGCGCTGACGTGTGAACAGATATTATGCATGAGAATACATTTGTTCTTATACGGCGCTTTTTTAACGCCCGGCTAAAAAGCGCTAGTGCGAATGGCGTCTTATGGTTTAATCTATTCTTTACCCTTTTTTGGGTAATAATATCATCAAATGAGTCCTAACCTGATGAGAATTCTCGAATCAGAGTTTTCTTTCCAAAGGTTAGAAAAATTGTTTTTACCATTCTTTTTAGTTGGTTAAAGTGACATTATTTTATCAATTAGAGATCATTTTATCTTTTTTGGTACGATACAATATTAACAGGTTTGCAGGGTAAATTAAGGCACGTGTTTTTATCAGGCGGTTATTCTACTTCTTATAATAATCTTAACATTAGAAACTCGATATCTGAATTGAGCAAAATAAAATCGAATTCCAATACAGTAAAGGAGGTGTTAATTTTTCGGCCCAACCATGTACCGAGGTACAAATTATTATTAAAATCCTTCAATACTAGATAGAAAAAGAAATAAAAGTATATGAAAAAACACTACTTCGCAACGGAACTGCGTTCAAAGAAACGTTTATGACAGCTTCAATCTGTTTCATCTGTCAAAATCACGTCAAAATATGACATCGATGTTTCATTATTTGACAGCTTTTTGACAGTAATGAATATCAACAACAATAGAAAAAAACTATCGAACTAGGTCGGGAACCCTGGCTTTTGGCCGGCAGATAACCAAACGCAAAAAATAATACGAAATGTGAAATAAATGCATTTTTTAAAGTTCTTATTCCCATGATTATTCACAAAATATGTGTACTAGTAATTATAACTTATTTGAAATACATAAATAAATTCTGTAAAGTACATTTTTGGGTTTTCACACGTTTATAAATGAAGTAACGAAACGCATCATGTCGGAGACGTATGACATTGCTAGATTGAAAATCAATTCTTGGGTTGCAAGTTTTAACATTTTGGATCGACAATTTCTTATGGTACAAATGCCCAAATAAATACAACATATTTTTTTTCAAAATCTACGATTTTTTTCCTATAATTTCGTATTTTTGTCCTTGAGGTACACGGCTTGGCCTTAAATGTAGGGAACAAATTAACACCTCCTTTATGTATGACTTTATAGGTAGGGTGTAGGTGTCTTATGGTGACTTTTACCAACGGTTAAACATGTTTAAAATTTTATTTAAGCAAAAAATTCTATTGGATTTTGTGCTTAAATAAAATTTTAAACATGTTTGACTTTTGGTAAAAGTCGCCCTAAGGCCCTTACTTATAAAAACTTGTGTTGCTTAGCTACCGATTAAATGTCACCTGTCCTTGTCATTTCTATTTCAATGAATAGAGATGGCAAGTGATGGCAAGTAACTTAAGAGCTATTTAAGATAAGTAACGTCTAATCAATGTTTAAAGTTAGGGGGATAATCGTTAAACTGGTGTTGTAACGATATAACGCATATTTTAATCCAATTTATCCAATTATGATATCACTCACAAATTCCTGTGGGTATTTATTTTCCTTCTTGGCCTCGTGCATGGTGACCTGCGGCGAGGGCGGCGGCGGCAGGTCCTCGTACTGCGTGTCCTGCTCGTCCAGCTGAGTGTCCACCAGCTGTTGAGACGTGGACACGCACTGGTGGCTCTCACATTGCTCGTTTGTTGGGAAACCTGGAAAATGTTTATGACTGATAAGGGTGCTCCCACATCTATCGACGCGGAATCGGCTTTTTCCGTCGCCCTTTCTCTTTCTGTCGCTTAGAACTGCCATTTGCTAGACCGAGACAGAAAGCATAATGCGATAGCACGCGACGGAATCCTCGAGGCGGCCGCGTGCTATCGCATTATTTCGGTCTAGCAAATGGCAGTTCTAAGCGACAGAAAGAGAAAGGGCGACGGAAAAAGCCGATTCCGCGTCGTTAGATGTGGGTCCCACCCTAAGTCTTAACAAGCTTGCTGATGATGCGATGCGACGCACTCATTTTAATTACAAGTGAAAATCATTCTTACCACTACGACATATGTATGACGTAGATTACCGCTCGGTTTAGCGTGCGGTAATATTCGGGTAGATGAAAAACAACTCGCTCGCCACGACGACGTTCGTAAGTCAGTCGAAATGCATCATTATTATTATCGTAGTAGCAAGGACAATTTTCATTTTTAGTTAGTAGATATTGAAAAACGCGCGGATCGCTCTACCAGTCCTAGGTTGAGTCGAAGAGACTTTCAGGATTTTATTAACTAAAATGCATCCTGTTCCTTCAGTTGCCCTTTGCGTTCTAGGGCCAGCGGTTTCTGTTTAGACCAACCCTCTACAAATCCAAAGAGATTCCATTATTAGTTACTTTAATTATTCCTAAAAATTAAGGGATTGCTAAAGGTGATATCAGACAGTTCACTCGAATGATTGTTCACTCGAGTGAAACTTAATAATTTATTCGGCACTCGTGTTTCATTTTTTGTTCAGACATTTCATTTCGAGTGAAATGTACCTAATGAAAGGTAAAAATGAACAAAAAATGAACCGTCTAAAAGTGCCTTTACCTTAATATTTCAATTATTTCTCTTTCAAAGTTTGGACTCAATTCCTCGGACTCCCGCTTTTTATACTGCTACAATATTTAAAAAAATCAATGCTACTTTTCGTTGTAATTTTATGACTCACCTTTCCAAACCAAATGTTTATAGTTTGTTTGGATTCGGACTATTTAGTAGATGGTTTATGTGAAGTTTGCACAAAATCGTTCGAGCGGTACTTCATTTATAACATTTTTTGTAACAAATGAATCCAATAAATGGCGGATCATTTTTAACCCCCGACGAAAAAAGAGGGGTGTTATAAGTTTGACGTGTCTGTCTTATTTTTTGTCTGTCTGTCTGTCTGTGGCGACATAGAGCCCGAACGAATGAAGCGATTTCATTTTGTTTTATTTTTGTATTTATTAGCGAAGCACGTACCGGGCCGCTAGCGCTACATTATATTGTTGGTGGTGTGACGATCTAATAAATATATAAAGGGCGGACATGGCCAGAAATTACCCAAAATAGAGAGCTTTGGAAGGAGAAAGTGGAGGCCTTTTCCCAGCAGTGGGACACAGAATAAGCTATGAATAAAAAAGATCATTGTTTAAGTAAATAAATATGGTCCTACAAGTACTGCACGAACACCAACCTTCTCCACAGATAGAGCACCACACTTTGAAGACCGGTTTTTCGTGGACGTGTCGGTGTGTGTTCAGATGTTGTTTCCTCTTGAACCGTCGGTGGCAGATGTCACACTCGTGTGGACGACTCTCCTTGTGTGACTGCACTGAGCGCGCTATCAGGAGACTGTTGTCTGCGGCCTGGAAGAGAAGAATTGTTATTTTAACACTATATTACAATTTCGGAAGAGTAAACTATTTATATGCTAAAATAGAGAATTATTGACAGATAATCTATACTAACATTATAAAACTTAACAGCCTTACCACAAGAGTGTGACTGCAAAACGGGCCTTACGAGTATTTCAACGCCAACGTCATAATCTGACATTTTTTTAAACATGTAGACAAGTCAAAGATTTTCTTTGGAAAAAAAAATTCGAACCGCGGACAGGCTTCGAACGTCACCATGAGACGTTAGAAATGGAATGAAGAATTCGCCGTGGCGGTTATGATCCTCGGTGGCTCGGTTGGTAATGAGCGTTGGATGTACTGAATCCGAAGGTCGCAGGTTCAAATCTTGTCCTCGGTTCGAATTTTTCTTTCCAACGAAAATCTTTGAAAATTCGCTACGCATGCGTTTAATATTTTTATGTAGACAAGTTTTCAACAGACGTTTTTTGGTACCACGGTTGTTTACGCCAATATGTTGTTGTCTCTTTCTGGCAAAAGGGATCGGCTATTGGTTAAACAGAAGACGCGTCCTTCAATCGATACAAGGACAGTATAACCGTTTTTTTTCATTGCGCGTGAGCTCTCCAACATTCAGTATACTACTTAGCGCCAACCGCACCGCACCGCTCGCTATAATAAAGAATAGATCAGCTGATTGATCCCGGTACCGGTAGTTCACGTTCGGTCGCCAGAAACCAGCTCCAGGCTAGACTCCAAGACCAGCGCAGAGAAGACCAAAGGTTAGTGCCAATCCTATTAGCCTTTCCGGGACTCAACAGGCGATCCACCCGCATCCCATAAAAAATTTAAAATCATTTCCACTTAAACGCTTTACCATATTTAATGGTCACTTCGGACCGGATAGAACCAGAATCCTATATAATCCTATAATCCTATAATTTCTTATAATCCTATAATTTCATATAATCCTATTATATTCATTAATATAGAATAAAACCTACCTATCTATTAGTACATTCCAGAACAGTCGTTACGACTTACCCACTAATTATCTAATAGCGAGATAGTTGAATATTATATAAAATTTACTTGTTCAGTGCTATATTCAAAGTACCTACATACTTACTTACGACAAAATGTCGGCGCAAATTAAAATAAAAATGGTCATTGCTAAGAAACAAGCTACCTTTGCAAAATTAAATGAATATTTTGAATCCTCTAAAAAACTTATAACGTCTTCGAAAATTAATACAAGAAGCGTAGGGGAATTCTTAGCAGAGACATCAAACATAGGGAAGTTATATGAGGATTTCGTAAAGTTGTGTGACGAACATAATGAGTGGTTATTGAAGGCTGACCCCGACTGTGAAATCAGTTTCAGTGACTGGAGCTCATTTGAAACACTTTATTCGCAAGTTAAATATAAACGAGATGAATTAATTCATTCGCAAAGTGCGCAAGTTGTAAATGTACCCACATCTGCCAATTATTCGTGCAGGCTCCCGCCTTTGGAACTTTTAAGCTTTGCGGGTCAGCCTGAATCTTGGCCGTTGTTCTATCAATGTTTTAAGACGAACGTGCACGATAATAAAACCTTGACCGACGGCCAGCGAGTACAATATCTGGTAGGAAAATTAAGTGGAGTCGCACTTAATGTGTTCGCGGGAATATTGCCCAATGAGGACAATTATTCCACTATTTGGGACTCATTAGTAACAAAATATCAAGACAAGAGGTTACTTGGGTCAACATATATAAATAATATAATGGATATAAAACCGGCGTCGGGTTCATCAACATCACAATTAAATAATTTCATTGAACGAGTAAATTCCTCCTGGTCTGCACTTAAGCAGCTAGATATAAAAGACTTATCCGATTTTATTTTTACGCATATCGTTTTAAAAAAGCTAGATCCGCAGTTGGTTCAAAGTTTCGAGTTATCGATTAAAGATAACGATCTACCCACGAGTGAACAGTTAGTGAAATACCTACGTCATCATATAAAAATTATGTCGAGGTGGGCAGTGATCCATCAGACTGCTGCCACCAATAATAATAAGGCTGTGGATGCGAAATCAAAACCTCGCCCGAATAACAATAAAACCTTTCATAGTTTTGCTATTACCGAGAATAGTCATAACGGTGAAAGCGCTTGTTTATTTTGCAATAAGCCGCAGCATAGCCACCTTTACGAATGCATAGAATTTAAAAAACTTGCAGTGAAGGAACGCTTTAATTTCGTGAAGGATAAGAGACTTTGCATCAATTGTTTTAGTAACAAACATGCCACTTCTAGTTGTGGTTCGTCAAATACGTGTAAGCAGTGTCATAAAAAACACCATTCATTGCTATATTTTGAACGGAATCCACCGTTAACGCAAGCTGAGTCGGGGGCTCCCGCTGTATGTATGCATGCGCGTATTGACACGCCGCCGCCGGCGCCCACTGCGCGCAGGTGTTCGTTATCTAAGGAATGTGGTCGTTCTGAGAATTCAATTACGCTAATGACCTGTGACGAATCCAAACATTGTAATTTATTAAATAAGTTAATTGTGTTACCAACGGCACAGGTATATGTTCCGGTGAATGGAAACCGCTTGTTAATGAGATGTTTAATAGACAGTGGTTCTCAGAATAACATCATTAGCCTCGCTTGTTGTAAGAAATTGAAATTAAATATTCATCCGCTAGTTAATTCATCTTTGAAATCAGTGGGGTCAATCTCAGCCCCAATTAAAGGTTATGTATCTCTCACAATTCAATCGCGAGTGAGTGATGCGCATTATAAACTGAACATGTTGGTTATTGACCATATTACTGAGTCATTACCGACGCGCGGAATCCAAGCATCGTTTATGGATCAGTTTAAGGACTTACCACTGGCAGACGACTGTTGGAACGTGTCTGGAGATATAGAAGCGATTCTAGGTGCTCAACTATTCGCGTTCATTCTGTTAGGGGGTAAGGTTATTCCGCGTCCACTCGCGCCGTCAGCTGATTTAATGGACACCGCTAATTGCATACCTCATGCTATAGAAACCACGCTTGGCTATATTGTCATGGGTGAGATACCTGCTGTCAACCAAGGCAGTATAGCCTGGTCCTTCGGCCCGCTAGTAGATAATTTAAACCATTCAATCTTAAAATTCTGGGAAATAGAAGAGGTGCCTAATGCGAAAATAATAAGTCCAGAAAATCAGGTTTGCGAGGAACTTTATAAATCAACCGTTACTAGAAACTCAGGCGGTAGGTACATTGTGTCCTTGCCATTCAAGGGTGAACCTAAGTCGTTAGGTAACTCATTCATTCACGCTCAGCGTAGATTGTCTGCGTTAGAGCGTAAATTTCATTCGCTTCCCGCTTTACGTCAAGCTTACAATGACGTCATCGCTGATTATATAGATAAGGGTTACTTATCGGAAATCCCTTATTCTTTTCCCGCTATTCATGATGGTTATTTCATACCCCATCACGCTGTCGTCCGGCCTGAAAAGTCGACGACAAAAACCCGCATAGTTTTGGACGCAAGTGCTAAAACTGACAGCGGCAAGTCGCTCAATGACTTGTTGCACACTGGGCCTAATTTGCAGGCCGATTTATTTTCGCTTTTACTCAACTTTAGATATTTTGAAGTTGCAATAACCGCTGATATACGTCAAATGTATCTTAGAATTTTACTTTCCGTAGATGATCGCAAATATCAAAAGATATTATACCGCTTCAACGATACTGAGCGTATTCGTATTTTTCAATTTAATTCCGTAGCTTTCGGATTGCGACCGAGCCCATTCTTGGCAATGCGTACTGTCCGCCAGTTAGCTGAGGACTATCAAGAACGTTTTCCTCTCGCCGCAGAGGTTGCTTCTAACGAACTGTATATGGATGATTTAACCACCTCTGTGTCCACTGTAGAAGATGGAACTCGTCTGGCGGACGAACTGCTCGCGTTGTTCAAGAAGGGCGGATTTGACCTCGTCAAGTGGGCGAGTAACTCTAAAGAGCTTCTTGCGCATTTGCCTGAGTCATACCGCGCGGCGATTGAGTTCACAGATGATGACGAAACATTAAAGGTCTTGGGTTTGAAATGGATACCTACTTCTGATGTGTTCTCGTTCGCCGCATCCGCTGCGACTATGGGTAATACCAAGCGCGCCATACTGTCTACGGTTGCTCGCTTATTTGACGTGTTGGGATTCGTCGCACCTGTTGTCCTTTATGCAAAGCTTCTAATACAGGACCTTTGGCTCGCTAAGGTGGGATGGGATGAGGAGCCCCCAGCAGTCATTACTGAACGCTTCGTTAGGTTCAAAACTGAATTACCGTTATTATCTAGTTTACAAATACCGCGCCATCTGGGTGTCGCGGCCGGTTGCGTGGTCAATTTGCTCGCCTTTGGCGACGCTAGTATGAAGGCTTACGGCTGCGTCATTTACCTACATATAACACACCCTAATAGGGATATATCCGTACATTTAGTATGCGCTAAGTCTAAAGTGGCTCCACTGAAGACGATCTCTCTGGCGAGGCTAGAATTGTGTGCCTCACTAATGCTCGCTAAACTTGTAAAACAAGTTCATACTCTTTTCCATAAGCGATATCCTATTAAAGAGATATTCGCTTTCAGTGATTCCACTGTCGCTCTATCATGGATTCACTCTTCCCCGCATCGCTGGCAGACATTCGTTGCCAACCGCGTGACTGAAATACAGTCAAATTTATCTCCAGACTGCTTTTTTCATATTAATGGAATAGAAAACCCTAGTGACTGTTTATCAAGAGGCTTACTACCGTCTGAAATCATCCATCACCCGCTGTGGTGGCAAGGTCCACCATGGACTAGTCATCCAATCACTGAGTGGCCAATAGTGGCATTCGACCCGTCGAATGTCGACGGGTCTATACCTGAAGCAAAGGGTTCCGTAACTTTAACAGTAGTCTCCCATCAATCTCCTTCAATACTTCTGGAGCTCTCTTATCGAGTCTCATCTTGGAAAAAGCTACTACGCATCATAGTGTATGTTCTGCGATTTGTTCGCAAGTTACCTCGAGCTTCTTCAATTGAGGTCTCGGACCTTGAAGTCGCTGAGTTTGCGATTATTCGCGAGTTACAGAACAAATACTTTGCCTCTGAATTAAACAACATTAAAAAGGGTAACTTGCCCTCACCTTCATTGAGAAAACTTAGTCCGTTCATAGATAAAAACGGTTTGCTTCGAGTTGGTGGTCGACTGACAAACGCTCAGATACCATTTGCAAATCGGCATCCATTGCTGCTTCCACGTCGAGATCACCTGGTGGACCTGTTGATAGATGACTGTCATCGATTCAATTGCCATACAGGTTCCCACCTTCTCATGTCATTGTTAAGGCAACGCTATTGGATTATTTCCGCTCGAAATATTATTCGACAACGCATACGTCAATGTAATTTTTGTTTCAAGGTTGCTCCCTCTCATCCCACGCCTATGATGTCAAGTTTACCTCCAGCGCGTGTACAAGAAGCCAAGGCCTTTACTCACACAGGGGTAGATTACGCTGGGCCGATAGCTATCACTATGACACGCAAGCGGGGCGTTAGAAGTCAAAAGGCTTATATCTGCATTTTTGTGTGTCTGACTACCAAAGCCATACACATTGAAATTGCATCGGACTTGAGTTCGGAGACGTTCTTGGACGCTTTAAAGCGTTTTCTGTCGCGACGAGGGCCAATATCTGTCCTATATTCCGATAACGGAACAAATTTCATTGGGGCAAAGCGTCAACTAGACGAGTTATACACGTTTCTAGCTTCTAAAGATACGTCTACTGCATTCAAAACGGAACTAAACAACCGTAAAATTACATGGCGGAATATTCCCGCGCGCGCCCCCCACTGGGGAGGAATTTGGGAAAGCAATATAAAGTGCATAAAAACTCATTTATATCGTTGCATCGGGCAACAATTACTGTGCTACGAAGAGTTATTAACAGTGTTGACTCAAATAGAGTGTATTCTAAATTCGCGTCCATTGTGTTTGCTGTCTGATCAGCCGCACACCATTTTAACTCCCGCTCACTTCCTCAACACTACCCCTCTGCAGTCGTTGCCAGCTTGCGAGGTGGACGCATCCGTGGGCCTTCATAGTAGAAAAAAATTATTAGATAGCTTGGTCCAAAGTTACTGGAAAAGGTGGCACTTAGATTATCTGCACACTCTCCAGTTAAGACAAAAATGGAATACTCCTGAGGTAACCATTCAGCCAGGTACACTTGTTCTCGTTCACCAAGATGACGCGCCACCACTTCGCTGGCCTACGGGTATCATTGAGCAGGTATATCCTGGCAGGGACGGAGTCGCGCGTGTTGCGTTGGTACGCACGACAAATGGAACTTTCAAACGTCCTGTCGTTAAACTGTGCCCACTTCCGTCCCAATAATTTAACATAATTATAACTTAATTTAACATAGCTTATATTATCTTTGTTCGTCTTAATTCATTGATAGCACAGTTACAATCGCTCTGCATGCTCGTATCCTTATATGTACATATATATATATTCAACTTGTGAGCTATCACATTGCTAATATTCCCCATAAATACCTCCTTGTATCCATCCTGCTCCTGTTATCGCATCCTATTTTTTGTTTTTTTGTTTTTCGTAAATCCTAAGGATTTCCAAAGGGGGGAGGATGTTTACGCCAATATGTTGTTGTCTCTTTCTGGCAAAAGGGATCGGCTATTGGTTAAACAGAAGACGCGTCCTTCAATCGATACAAGGACAGTATAACCGTTTTTTTTCATTGCGCGTGAGCTCTCCAACATTCAGTATACTACTTAGCGCCAACCGCACCGCACCGCTCGCTATAATAAAGAATAGATCAGCTGATTGATCCCGGTACCGGTAGTTCACGTTCGGTCGCCAGAAACCAGCTCCAGGCTAGACTCCAAGACCAGCGCAGAGAAGACCAAAGGTTAGTGCCAATCCTATTAGCCTTTCCGGGACTCAACAGGCGATCCACCCGCATCCCATAAAAAATTTAAAATCATTTCCACTTAAACGCTTTACCAACGGTAAAAGTTTGTTTTCTTGGTTGAACACAGCTAATTTCAGGAACTACTGGTTCGAATTGAAAAATTTATTTAGTATTGGATAGTGAATTTATCGAGGAAGGCTCTATAGCCTATGCTACATAACATCACGCTACGACTATTAGGAGCCGAACAGCGAGTAAAACCGCGGGAAAAAGCTAGTATACAGAAAAAAACTAGGTTTAGAAAATTCGTCCCAAAACTGAGCGCAGTAGTTGAATGATTGGTCATTGCCGCGGGTTCGGCTCCAGCACGTGACAAATATGTGTATGGCCAGCAGGTAGTCTAATTGGCTCTGTCTATTTTTGAACAATTTTTTTTTTTATTTTCCACTTGTTAATCGCAAAATCTATACGACTGATGATTTGTAATAGTAGAGATAACAGCTGGCTACAAAATAACAGCTCCCTTCACTCCGGATTTTATCTTCACCTAAATGTGTGACGGGCACCGTAAAACACTCATTTAAAGGTCAAATTGTAATGTCAGCAGGGTTTATACTTAGAAAAGTATAAATAGATATTATAATATTCATTTAAAGTTCTTGAGATAAAGTGCAATGCTCAGATGCTTAGTAATAAAAACCTAGATTTTTCTAAAGACATCGAAGGAATTGGGTCACATAAAACTTAAGTAAATCAATCATGCTCAAATCAAGTCTTCAAGTTGCAGTGTTAGAATTTTGTGTCGGCTCCCTAGATAGTCAATACGACAAGAATTGAATTTGCTGATTATAATATAATAATAATAATATTCCACAACTATCACACAACGCCATCAAGTCCCCAAGCTAAGCAGAGCTTGTGTTATGGGTACTAGACAACTGATAAACATACTTATATATTTCTAAATACATAAATATTATAGATAAATTACACCCAGACACAGAAAAAATCAATGTGCTCATCACACAAACATTTGCCCTGGGTGGGAATCGAACCCACGACCTCCGGCATAGCAGTCAGGGTCACTAACCACTATACCAACAGGCCTGACACCTGCTTCTTCTTTGTTGTGGTTATTGTGCATAGAAAGAATCTCTGATTCGCACCATCATCTCACAGCTGACGGTTTGGGAACTCCTGGTACAGTATATACATCATCATCATCAGCCGAAAGTCGTCCACTACTAAAAAAGACCTCTCCCTTTTTTAAACGTGCTATAATCATCAGGTTATCTGTCTAAGTTCCTCGACCCGGAAGGAGTCCCGTAACCCAGGCAGAGATAGGCTTTCCCTTAGACCAGGACGCCGAAAGACAATCCGCCACTTGCTTCCATCAGTTGCCTATAATATCGGTACTCACATAATCGCACTGTATCGGCTCGCCTTGTTGATACTCTTCATCTCCGTTGTACATGGAGTACGGCTGTAAGTGCTCGCTCATATGAGTCAGGAGCTGGTCTTGAAGGTGGAAAGCTGGGGAGAGAGGAAAAAACCTGTTAATACAATAGGTAAAAAGATAGCATCAATAAATCAAAGATCGTAATTAGTCCGTCAATAGCCGCCTTATCACAAAAAGAAAATAAACATGTCTAAAAAAACTGTAACTGCAAAACGATCCTTATATCAACGTGAAATGTCGTTTTGACGTTGACAGTTTTTTTTTGACAAGAGTTCAACAAATGTTTAACTTTCTTGTGGTAAGACGGTTAGAGTTTTGAAAAATAATGGAAACGTATTTTTCTTCAGTTAAACCAATGAATATTTACAAAAACTATTTAAATAAAAAAACTAATAAAAAAATTAATTTGAGAGCTCGAGCTCGTGATGTAAGATCTCTTGAATTTCTAATATTCTCTCTATTGTATTGATATTATAAATGACCGGACTAATAAGATTTTTTCAGTGAAATAGCCAACTGTCGCAAGAAAGCATTCTGGTCTGAAACGGGTTGACGAAGGAAGTACAGACTGAATATTTAAAAATTTTTAGAGTCCTAAGCATATCGATGTTTCAAATGTAGAATATTTTTTTTCAGCTGCTTCCTGGTCGTGGCATAATCGAGCAAAAAAAATCTCGAAAAAAAAATATCGAATCGAATAGAAACCAGTCGACTCAGGCTAGCGCATTCTACTGTTGGACATAGGCCTCTCCCAAGCTGCGCCACATCATTCTGTCCTCTGCCTTCCTGACTTAGTAAAGCTGTAATTGGTCATACTACACGGGTTAGCAGTGAGGAGCTACCGCATAGTATGGACATTTGCAACTGTCGAGGCTTTCCATATGAGAAAAACAAACCTTGTGTTTGATATGGAAGTTGCTAGGTAAACCAGTAGATATAATCATACATGATTTTCTAACGTGTCTTCTATAATCTAATCTAATATATTTAAACGAGCAATTCTTGTATATTTATTTATCAGGATCTCGGAAACGGCTCCAAGGATTTTCATGAAAGTTACAGATTAGGGGTTTTTCGGCTCAAGGAATCGATTTATCAGGTTCGAGGAAAACTCGGTTCCCAAGATATAGACATTTTAAAAACTGAGCGAAGCTCGGTCAACCAGATATTATAACTTATGCATGTTTGTCACCTTACTCCTACTCAATGGTTGGACGGATTTGTATGTGTGTGTATATTTCTATGAGTTCCTGGATGGTTTCAAACACAGACCCGATAGGCGGCGCTGTTGTCCGGGAAAGATGTCTGCCAAGTAACCTAGTGTATAAGCCGTAAAGTTTGTAAGTTTTGAGGGTAGTCTTTGGAACTAACTATCCAAAATTGGAAACATTTATCCCCAGGATATATTTAAAAGTTTCCGTGGAATCATTTCAGCTAAAATGCTAGCGAAGTCACGGGCAAAACCTAGCCTAGCCTATAAATGGGAACAGCACCAGGTCACGGTAGTACATGAAATAGAATACAAAATCGATACTGTACGCCAGTTGAAAACATGCTGTAGCATGGTCTTTCACATCATAGGCTTGATACGGACAATACTGCAGACAAGTCATAATATTATCATTTTTCTAAACTAATACTAAGAAAAAAAGAAGTTTCTCTCTATCTGATCCTAAAAATTTCGCAGTATGCTCTAACTGCCTCACCAAAGCGTAAAACTGTGTCAGTACAGCGCACAGAGGTACAACGCCTATTCAGTTCCGCGAACAACTAACCAAAGATGAATAAATTAGTAGAGTCGTCTGCACGCAAAGTGAATGAAAGCATGGTTAACTTGTTGCATTGTGAGTAAAAATCACGAGTTATGCCAAAATAAAGGTAAATTCAAAGATGGTATAAGAACCGGTGCGGTGGATCAACAAATGAATCCTCCCGCCCTGAGCGAATGGGACTGTCAGACTTGTATTGACTAAAACCCACCGTATTCCTTCAATTACTATTTTCTTTCCAGGTCAAGGTTAACTTTTTGGATAGTTCCGCGACTCACCCGATGGATTCTTGTCTTAAAACATATTAACCTATACCTACTATGAAAATATTTTAACATTTAATTTGGAAAATACGAGTAATTTTGAGATACCTAAGCTAAGTTTCGACAGAACTAAGCTCGAATGTTCAAGCCAAAATTAATCTCAGCAAGAAACGCTCGTCACTGCCAGTTTCATCATTTTGTAGGGGTCGGAGCCGACCCTAAAAATAATCCCGGCTTGAACCCCCAAAGGCCCCTCCCCAAAATAAATTAGATCTCTAAAACCGTCCATAATCTAGCGTCCCTTGAACCACCCTATCCGTGCCCCCTCGTAAGGCCCATGGGGGATCGCCCCTAAAATAGGGGAGGGTCTAAAAAGGTCGACTGGTCGGTTGCTACGCGTGCATGTATTCGCTACGTAATTGTAAACTGGGCACTCGATATTGATTTGGGCGGCTATACAATTTATGTTGTACAAATTGTAGGTCATATTATGTAGGAGTAACTTTTTTGAAAAGTACTTTATATTTTTATTATCTTCATTTTATGGTATCGAGGTACTTCACTCTGTTTATACCTACTGCTTTGTAAATAATGAGAAGAAAATGATCGTCCAAATCATAAAAAAAACCATTGCCGAGGGTCTTCTCATCTTACTGTCTGCAGTACCTGATATGCTTCGCAGCGGGGTTCGAATTGGGATAAGTCAGCTAGTAAGTGACCATCGCTGACCATCAGAAGAAGATCTGCGATTTATTCGAGGTTTTGTCGCGGGAGTCCCTGGGATAAAAGGAAGTGATGGTTGCTAGGGAAAAAATGAGGATCTGCATGGATTTTTTCTATGCCACGTGGCGCCCCTATACCTCTCAAATCCCTCCTCCGTCGCTGTCACCTGCTCGTCTGAACGCCGCGCTGCGCAAATTCTAGCCAATGGGTATTTTTAAGAATATCATGCTCTATGGATTGCAATTTCAGTTCCCACGCGTCCCAACGCCCCTCGTTAGTTTTTATTTGAGTTTACTAATTTTATAATGTCACTGCGAGTCGCGAAATTTTGTCCCGAAAGACCAAACTTGCTGGGGTGCTTATTTGGTGAAAAGACGGGAAAGGTAGTTTTGACCTGAACAAAGAAGCAATATATTATCATGTGGTAAAAAATGTGGCAGACGAGCGACAAGATGCGACACGCGACAAGTTTTACTTTCTGTACAATGATACGAGTAGTCTGTCTAGACAGTTGTGGCATTTGAAAAGTGCTACCTCCTAAAGGTTTGTAGAAACTGCTAGATGAGATAGACAATAAACTGACAAGAAACTGCTTTGAAACTGTTATTCTTGGCGACGACAACACGCAGTGCTGACTGAAGTTAAAGATGCTACGAGTATAAAGAACCGGAGACAATCAAGAGTCTTCTCGTTGGAAACAAGAAAATTATGGAGACAAGTTTTTATTCTCCTACCTTCTCAGTAGTGTTTCTAAGTGAAGCTATGAAACGCTGGTAAAACGAATATATTACGTGCGTGATGAACGCTTTTCTTAACCAAAATGATGCAGTAATGACCACAAGAGTAAACCATTTCAGGTCATCTTTACATAGCGTATAACTGAGTCGGTCTGGTAGGTCTGTATATAAATATGTAGTCATGTAACTCCTAAACGAGTGCACCAAATTAGTTTTTTTTTGTTAGAAAATAATTTTATGTAAGAAAATTTTCGGAAAATCTATCCTGTAGGTCGCAAATTTGAACACGTGTGAGGCGAGACTGGTCGTTTAAACTTATAAGTAGCAGTGTTCTAGTACATTCATGCTGGTCCTTTTGGACATAAACTCATTTACTGAGTACATTGAATAAGTAAATTAAGCTAATGCATTGCGAACAATAAGTATGTCATAGTCTAATGTACACAAGATCTAGGACACCCTTTACTTAGACATACGCAAAGTGTGTAGCGTGTGCGTTGAGGGAGTGCCTAAAGGCGCCCCCTCACCGCGAGCCATTCACCTGTAATGTAACGTTACAGATTCGAACATTTTATCAGTGAGGGAAGACAATCAAGCATCGCAATGCGCACTTTGTATCAAATCTGTACCGAATGCTCGTCAGTCAGGGAGGTAGGATTGTAATGTAATGCTCAAAGTCGAACCTATAATGTTACATTACACGTGAATGCCCCCGGTTAGGGAGCACCTTAAGGTGTGTCGATAGGACAACAAAATATCCCAAAGTTTAGCTTATTTATTTTCCCACATAAATTTTCCCGAGAGCTCAAAATTGTATGTGAACGACAATCCGTATTACCCGATGGAACAACTTCATCGACATTTTCTCAGGACCCTTAGGGGGATGAGTTTCTCATAAACCCTTTTTCAACAACCAACTTTCGATCCCGTAATACCAAATTCCACGTTTCTAACTTCAAAAATGATTGACCTCTCATCCCCTAAAGAACCCCTATAAGGGCTAAATTGTTTTTAATTCTTCCTTAGTTCTTCGTTACGCAAGATATTATTAATTATGTTTGTGTAAAATTGTCTTGCTTCTAGATACGGTTGTTAAGACTTGAGTTCTATACCATTAATTTTAGTGAAACATTTAAATTATCTTAATTCTTGTTTGTTTTTTCATGGCTGCGTCAGTTATGTAAGTTTTACTCAAGTAGATAAATTGAATGTGACAAGCCAAACTGGTTAAAAGCAAAGTTCATTAATATTTTTGCACCAGAACATACAAGAACAAATAAAATTTTTACTTCGAGAAGCACGGACAGATAATTCAAAATATCAATTTAAAAGACTCTCTCCATCCAATCTTGATGGATGGAGAGGAAGAGGAAGGCCAAAGAAGAGATGGATGGATTGTCTAAGGAATGATATGAAAGAAAAAGGAGTAGATGATACTATGACGTGTGATAGGGGAGAAAGGAAGAAAAACGTGTTGCGCCGACCCCAAGTAAAATGGGATAAGGGCAGGAAGATGATCATCAATTTAAAAGACTAATGAGCGTGCGCGGTGGGTGGTAGATTTTGCTGACAAATGGTGGCAATGGCAATCTTAGTCGAGGGCTGTCTTTGGATGGGTGAGCAAGGCGAAAGTCAAAGTCTAAGCTAAGGCAAAGATAATATAATACTAGCGTACAGATACCCCATCCGATACAAAGAAACGCGACCGCCGTAACTACGTCATTTACTCGGCCTATATTGAGATGACGGCCTAAGATGGTGCTAGCAACGATGACTCGCTAGCTTGTGGGCTTCGAGTAGTTTATTTTACACAAATACCAATAGATGGCGTTAAATCAAACTGTACTTTTGCACTACATAGCCCCGTGACCTTGAAGCTTACGTCGTCAGTCACTCGGCAGATAAATTCACGTTATTTCATGCATGCCTACTTTGCGATAGCGCATGATTTCTAGAGCGTTTGACATTTGTGTAAGAACCGCTATTTGAAACTAACTGTTAGAGAGCTTGCCAGTCTTGTTAGAAACCTGCTTGCATTTCGTGCATTGGGTCTCGGGATCAAATCTTGCATTTTGATTTTACTTTTTGCGTTTCTTTTTTTTTTGTTTTTATAAATTATAATCTGAGAGTTTCTCATAATTAAAGTAAAATGCATACTTTTATTTTAATATTATTTGCAATTTTATTTTTCTCTAATATTTTTCAAAAGTTCTCTAGGATAAAATGTACGCTGATTAAAATTGTAGGTTAGTAAGTTGGATATTTTTTTAAACTGTATTTTATTGTTTGAGATGTAGGAATGTTAATGGTTCAAATGGCCCGCGGCTTCGCTTTCGTAAATTTCGAATTTGAGAAACAAGACGGATCGTGTCAGTGGCGCCATCAACACCAATTCAAACATAAATAAACACAGAATATGATTTGATTGCCATTAACATTCCTGCTCCTCAAACAATAAATTACAGTTTAAAAAACATCCAACTTACTAACCTACAATTTATCCTAGAGAACTATTAAAAATATTATAAAAAATCAAATTGCAAATAATAATATTGAAATAAAAGTATTTGAAACTCTCGGAATAAATAAAAAGAAAATCAAAAAGTGAAAAAGAAAGTGCAAGATTTGATCTCGAGACCTAATGATCGTAAGTCAGGCAGGTTTTTAACCAGACTAGCTGGCTCGCTAACAGTTATTATAAAATAGCGATTCTTACACAAATGTCAACAATTACTGAAAACCAACATACCTAATTATTATAATTTACAACATTGCTAATCCCCCAAAGAGAATAGCATAAAAGTAGGTTTGAGAAAAAAATTTAATAAATACTATCCAGTGGCCGCCAACTTAAACATAATTTAAAACGACGAAGTTCTGCGCGAACAAACTTAAAAAGCATATATTATACATACGGTCGAATTGAGTAATAAATTCAAAATTGCATATCTCCCAGTTGCAATAGCTAGCGTAATAATACATAGACTATTGACAGAAGCATATTATTAGGAATATTTGAGGAAAATTTTCAGTAGTTTAGGAACTAACGCAAAAGAAAAAATCGTAAAAAAAACGGAAAAATAGTTGATTTGTCATCAGAATCGATCCCATAACTCGAAAAAAAATACAAAAAGAAAAAACTATTTATTGTACAGGAATGACAGCTCTACGATTTTATTACTTAAAAATGTATAGATATAGATTTGCATTTCATAATATATTTCATTCTATCAAAATAGGTACATACTCGTAATTATAGTAAATGGTAATGTGAGAAATTATAGATAATTGACCTGTGTAGTAAAAGTCTGAAAATGAAAACAACGCCATCTATAAACATTGAATGAGTGAGCAAACGACAACGTAGTACAAATTGTATTCACCAGAGGCAGCACAGTAAAATTATTTAATGAAATCATGGAATTTGGAACTAGGAGCCCATTATTCCTTTTTTTTGTGCTAAGCGAATTTTTAAAAACATGGACATACTTTTTTCCAGGTCAAATTTAAAGAGATACGGAAACTTTAATAACAAATCGATACACATAACGCCATCTATTGAATATTTTCTTGAACTACATTTTCTTTGTATGGATTAAGAGACCATGGCTAAGGTGAGATACCAGGTGGCCATAACGTCAGAGAAGTCATCAAGTCGTCAGGAAAGAGACAAAGCTATACAAGACTTTTAACACCATCTCGTTCCCTGAGTGGAACTAGACACGCTTTAAGGCGTTATGGTAGGCCACCAGATGTTACACATCGTATGGGAGTACTGCAAGACTCGCTCGTTTTTTTTTTGGTATAATTTTTTTGAGGGATAGTTACCAAACTTCTCTCGTGCAACGCTATGCATGGGTATAAGCTAAGCCTAAAGTATATATAGGTATTTGGTCGCGGGACTTATTCCATCATCGTGACCCCGGTACATAAAGGGCTATTGAAGGACACCGTGGATTTTAGTCAGTACAAGTCTGACAGTCCCTCCCGCCCTGCCCGGGGTGGGAGGACTCATTTGATGATTTTACTACATTAAAAAAAAAGTACTTATAGATATATCCCAGGATGAAGTAGCGAGCTGTGACGCATCATAGGCACATCTGGAGATTACCCAACGCGACATAGGTGCGGCCGCGCGCCGTTGATTTAAGGACCACTTTAGTAATAACCATATTCCTGTCCATCCATGTACTTTCTATCTAGATTTTGTCATCTTATGTGGGTAGCCTATTTTGTAGCTTGTATGGATCTAAGGTCAGATTTGAGAATAAATATATCTGGTTTTAATATTATGTATAACTCCAGTTGAATTTAGGTTTTTTCTACGCCTCAGTTTGTCTGTGAGCGCCTATAACTTGCGACCGACTGTTAAGGGATCTGTTTTGTGTTCGTTATTGGCAAGACAAGGTTGTTATAGAAGAAAGTTTTCGGAAAACCTGTACGAAACCGGGGCGGGTAATATCTGTAATTTTACTTCATGAAATTACAGTGGCATAGATAGAAAATCGGGAGAAACCGATCGTTAAAGACCAAGTCAGCTCAATGGTTATTGCGAAAAACAAGTTCAGCCTTATTCCACGTACTTTGGGAGGGAAGATTTCAAGGTCACGTAAAGCCAGCCCCACCCTTGACGCCCCCTGCTACGCTCATAATTAGCAATTATGTAATTTGAGGAACAATTAACCTAAAAACACGGTTTTGAACCGCACCAAAACAATACCTGATAAATCTTAGGAAAAAAATGCGTAGATGTAAAAGATTTTCAGTTTTATTATAATGAGATAACATATTATATATTTTATTGCAAGATTTTGCAGTTTTAGGATCAATTAAAAAACACGACCAATTAAAAACAGTTTCAAGTAATTTCTAAGGGAATCATTGACACAACCAACAAGACTTAAAAAAAAATTAAAGAACTCGACATCCCTTTAAAAAGTCTACCTGTCATCTGGACTCAAAATGTAAGTTAGTAACAAAACATACACGTTATCAAAATACGCAGTAGTAAACTGAGACGGAAACTGCGGATGGAATGGGTCATCGACTGGCGACATTGCTGATTATCTCCTACCGAAGTTCCCAAGCCCCAGGGGGTCTAACCGTCTTAGCGATTTGGGGGCGTAGGAGGATCTAACCCTTCTCCTTTTCCTACTTCCCCCGAGTAATTTAAGCTGCAGAGTACACCAGTGGTCTAAATTTTAGAGTTCTAGATAGATAGATAATAGAATACTCTTTATTATGCACAGCATACAACTTAAAGGTAATAACATTACAAATTAATAACTTAAACATAGGGTGACACAATAGGCGGCAAACAGCAATGATATTATAAAGAAAGATACGCCATGTTCATACTGAATGGCGTTCAAAATTGTTGCGTTGTTATTATAGTAATTTAAAACTACGACAGCGATAGATAATGCGGAACGTATTAAGATAGAAAGAGATAGGGATAGTAAAGAGCAACAATTTGTCTTACTTTGTCCTCAACAATTTGTGCGTGCTAGTGCGATATCTACCTCTTTTTATTTATAATATCATTGACTAACAGCGATCTTTTCAAGTTCTGCTGTGGTCTAAAATACAATAAGTAAATAATACCCGACTACGAAAAAAACGCGCACTGAAAAGTATAAAACAAGAAAAATATTCATTTGACCGATATCGTGCTAACCATGGTCGTGTGCCACCTACCTAATGAAGATTGTGTGAAACAACCGCAGGTGTATGTTTTTGTTACTAACTTACTATTTTGAGTCCAGTTGACAGCTAGCCTAACCACTTACGCTTTAAGACGCCATGGTAGGCCACGAGTTTAATAAAAAGGAGGTGATCGTCATAAAAACGGTATTTGCGTGGACAATTAGCCATATTAGACATCCTTTCTTATTTGCCGACAACAAATCCATTTTTTTTTGTTTTCTGTTAATTATGCTACATAATAATAATTCTTTTTAATCTTAACAGGAAATAGGTTTTAGGCTGACTCAACTAGAGATTAGATAATTACTACTCTACAACAGTATTTCATTTAAAAGTTGCAATAAAAAACATGTTAGGAAGATTGTTCTAAAATTCTAAATTAACTGTGTAAAACAAAATACTCGTTTATATTCGTGCGTTATCCTTATTTGCCGAATTCAGCTGTATCTTACCGATCTAGATACGAGTATTATATTTTTGCGCCTAGTCTAACGATAAATAAGTTCGTATGCCAACCATCGGGGTTGATTGTTCGACTCATATTGGGGTAAACCCACCACACTATTCTCAAACCACTGCAATTCCTGAGAGCCAGAATCAACAATGGCAGCACCAGAAAAGCGCCGAGACAATGAAACTCGGCGTGTCCCGGAGAATGAATTTACCTGTCTTAACGAAAGTAATCAGAAAATAATAGTGGAGGAGTGTGTGGAGTGGAGAGAGGAAAAATATGTTTCCACTTCCCTCCATGCAAGCAGGAGACCGAACAAAACAAGGCCAATAGGCATAAAGGGACATTACAACTGGTAGAAGCCCAGATAGCTGACTTCATAAACTCAACACAACAAAGTTGGCTGTGTGTTGAACACGTTTTGTCGACATCCAAGTTCCAACATTATCCTTTACCCGAAGCCATCAACCCCGAGGTATAAGCCGCATCGAGAGGGGGAGGTACCCTCATGACGTCAGCTGCCCATCTCGAGTAACGGGCGCAACCGGTCCGACCCTACGGGCTGCGGACGAGAGGGCAAGGCCATAGTACGTTCACTGCGCAAGGATAAAAAGCAAGCCTATGCTGCAATGTTATCGTTGCATAATGTTGCTTTCATATCTTGATATGATGATATTTTGGGGGGAATAAAGCTGGGTGCTTTAATAAAGAAGCAGGCTGTCGGTTCAGAAATGTCGATATTGGTCGGTGCAGGCAAAATAGGCTCATTGTTTTCTTATGCGTTTGTACATAATCTATCTATGTATAATATAAAATGGATCGCTAAATGTGTTGCTAAGCCCATAACTTGCAAACGGCCGGACCAATTCGGATAATTCTTTTTTTGCTGTGTTTGTAACCATCAGGACCAGGTTATAGCAGACGAAAATCATCATGTTCACCTGTACGAAGCCGGGACGGGCCGCTAGTATCTTATAATAAAGATTGAGATTTGGCATCTTGTTTCTTTATAAAAGCACCCTTTGGGATAGTAAAAGGTATGTGTATAGGAACATCTGTGCTATTCTGTATAGGACTCTTCGACGAGCTTGTAATAGACCAATTGTCTCAATATCGAGGACCGAAGCAGAAAAAAGCTTAAAAGATTTACAACTTTATGTCGTGGAGTATTCGACTGGCCTGTCGGTCTAGTGGTTAGTGACCCTGACTGCTATGCCGGAGGTCGTGAGTTCGATTCCCACCCAGGACAAATGTTTGTGTGATGAGCACGATCATTTGTTCTGTGTCTGGGTGTAATTTATCTATAATATGTATGTATTTAGTTAGAAGTATATAAGTACATATGTTTATCAGTTGTCTAGTACCCATAACACAAGCTCTGCTTGGGACTAGATGGCATTGTGTGATAGTTGTGGAATATATTATTAAGTTTTTAAATCCACTAAAGACAAACCGTAGCTTCGACGCTGCCGTAGCACTGATTCTTTAGAAGTTTAGAGAATATTACTATAGGTGTTCTTTGTAGTTTCTGTCTACCAAATGCAAAAATATTGTCAATTTCAAAACATTATGTGGTAAGACAACTAAGACCTGGCATATATGTGGATCTGTCTAACATGTTATTTAAGTAAAAACTTGTGCTTGTTAAAACTTTAAGGAATAGAAGGTAGTCCTACTCGTCATTAGGTTTAAGAGGGGACCGACCCCGTTAACATAGAGGGGGAAAAATTCCCTTCCAAAAAAGTGGAATGTGTGGGATGTAACATGTACGAGTGAAGTTTATTTTAGTTTCAAGTTGATGTTATTTTATATAAAAGGCCTTGAAAAAGAGACTGTAAAAACTTTTGAAACTCTGTTATTATATGTTCGTTAAATTATTATGCATAGAAGTCTAGACACATTCTACTTAAATACCTAGAGAAATAAAACTTATTTTTTTTAAACATTGCCTCGGAATTTCTACTGTGTCGTGGGTTCGTTACAAACATAGAAACTCACATACACAAACAGCCAAATCCTAAACAATTACTTGTAGGTTATACGAATATTTGTACCGCGACGGAATCGAACCCGCGACACGCTGCGCAGCAGTACAATCGCTCAGCCACTGCGCAAAATAATCCGTCAATCTATACTTTTATTATAAAGCTCTAATTGCCGTCAATCTATACTTATATTGTAAAAAAGTTGATGTGTTTGTTTGGTTGTACGCGCTTATCTCAGGAACTACTGGTTAGAATAAAAAAATATTTTTGTATTGGATAGTAAAATCGACAAAGTTGAATCATGATCCATTTTGACAATAAATCGTTTGAATCCTTCAAAATGACAAAGATCAAAGTCGTTGCCATGGATATGTAGGTTTACGCGAATGTAGACCTAATTGTATTTGAATGTCTATAAGAAAATAAGCTGATGGTGGGTCATAATTCAATTTAGTCGGTTGTACATTTATCGAGGAAGGCTATGGACTATATACCATCATGCTACAAACAATAGGAGCTGAGCAGCGGATGAAACAACCGAAAAGCTAGTGATAAATATATGCTAGACTAGGTATGGTCTATGGTAGACTGTACACCCATTAATAAAATTAAAGACTAAAGCTCTAAGACAAGGGTAGACTGGGGGACAGAGGTCACGACACGACCTTTATCGAATGCCCCAACGTCCCTCACCAAACTATATCATATTGTACGACTACGTACCTTACTTTAATATCGAAATGGGGGAAATGGGGGGTATTTTCGGCGGCACAGTCTTACACGTGTTTCTCGGGTGGTAGATAAATTAATATTTTAATACTGTAGCTATTACTGATAAGGCTGACGAGGGGGGTAATTACTGAAAAGAAGACTTACAATAAGGCCGCGTTTCCATTATACAAGTTGCTAATTGTTTACAACTTGAACAAACCTGCATACAAGTTGATAGTTTGAACTGTGGATTGTGTTTTCAATTCATGCTATTTGTAAACCAATGTGTCGTTATACTTGTATGCAAGACTTGCCTAATGCCTACGATACACATGCCAGTAACTTGCGTAAAAGTATGCAAGTAGCTGCCATCCCACTGTATCATTCACCAATCTGAAATCGTAAAGCGTAATGGCACGACTTCTGATTAGTGAATGATACGTGTGATGCCAGCTAATTGCACACTTTTATGCAATTTACTGGCATGTGTTTCGTAGGCCTAAGATTTATTCGTAATTTGTCCATAGGGACCAAGCTTAAGGCAAAGCACCGTTATCTTTAAAAAGTCAAAACAACAAGTCGCAAGCGGTAATCGTAAACGCTCGGTACTCCCCCTTAGATTTTCAACTTTATAGCCTAGAGACTAAAGTTGAAAATCTATTTAAGATTTCTGAGCGTTAGCGACATCAAAGATCGAAAACGATATACAATATTCACTACATCTTCAACGTCATATCCAACCACATGAAGCTGAATATCTATTAATGACTACTCAGCGTTTGCGTTTATCGTTTGTTACATGGCTACAGAGCCAGATTTAAAATTCAATCGATCAACAATCATTTACTTTTTTCGAAATCTGTCAATTC
Source organism: Agrotis segetum (assembly GCA_036375495.1). Classification (NCBI taxonomy): domain Eukaryota; kingdom Metazoa; phylum Arthropoda; class Insecta; order Lepidoptera; family Noctuidae; genus Agrotis; species Agrotis segetum. The sequence goes on along the minus strand of JAQSVV010000243.1, from coordinate 313,681 downwards.
TTTTATAAGTGAGGGGGACAACCCTACCCCCAGTTGTACAGACGACTGAATTAAAGAGTCCCCCTTCGTGTTACGTTCACCACACTGGGTTAAAAGTACGTTAAGTTTGCGACAAGTAAAGTATAACTGCATCCGTTAGTCATGTTTTGGGTTTACTTGTTGAATTTACAACAATTTCTTTGGAATTTTATATGAGACTATTTTTTATACAACGTGTAAAGTTAAATGCGCAAAACCTCTTGTGGGGTAACTCAGCCCATGTTACTGAACAATGTTCGTTCTAAGACTGTAGGAAATTCACAAAACAAAAAAAGATTTTTCATAAGGATGTGCCCGACCAATTTCTCATTTTGTATGTAAATCTTTTTTTTTTGCGAATTTCCAAAAGTCTTAATCGAAAAGTAAAGTACCGTCTTCCGTTTCAACAGGATGTTTTGAAACCTGGGAAATTATTAACTAACAAGACCCGAGCTTCTAACGAATGTTAGTGAGACGAGAAATGATCCCGGGAACATGTTGGACCAAGATGTAGGATCTGCTACCTACCCGAAATGTATGATATCCAGGAATTGTATACAACTCCTTCCTTTAGCAAAAAGGAATACAATTCCATAGCTATTTAGGAAATGTATGTGTTTTTATGTTCAGAAAGACTTTACCAGAACAAAATTTACCATTCAAAGAAGCTTCCAGAAATTCTTCCAAAAAATCCCTTTTCATTATTTAGTCCCAAAAGTAAAGCTTATCCTTGTCGAAGCCGAGAAACTAAGCAAACCCTTTTGAATATTTATTCAGAAATACCCAAGACCCATAAAAACCAATACAAAGGGGAGGGGCACCCTTTTAGCTCGCCCAAAATAAAAAGATATAGCAAAAAAGAGGGGCTGGGGTGTTCGGTTGTTCCCTAGCGACTCAAAATGGGAGAGGAAAAAAAACTATATAATATTGTTTTGGCGGGATGCTATAGTGAAACTTGAGGGAATGAGTCAAATGGAACGCTTGGGCATCTTCTACACTTATACATTACTAGCTGTTGCCAGAGGCTTCTCCCGCAGTGTATGTCAAAAATTATCCCACGGGAATGATAAAATGGGATGAAGAGGGAATAATATCTCTGGATCTTTCAACAAGATCCGACCAGCTGTTCTAACGTGATGGAGTAATAAACATGTCTTTGGTAACAAACATCCATACATATTATGACGTTAGTAAGGACTAATTCTTCTAAATACATACAACTACAGTGGGTTGCCAAATTAATAGGGACACTCACGTTTTTTATCGAATTCTTACTTTGGATGCACTTGTCTGCAGTTTTAAGTGGTGTTAATGATGCAGGAATATTTTATTTATGTTTGCCTGTTGTTTATAACTTATTTTATAAGTGGTTTTGTGGAGTTAGATGGTAAGATTATTTTCTACCAATTTTTAAGTTAAGTGAGTGTTACAGTTTGCTGAAGACGCGTGTTAGTGAAAGTTGAATTTTAATATTCAAAACAAAGTTATTTTGGTATTTAGTGCCTTAAATTAATTGTAAATGTAAGTATTATTATTTTATGTTTATAAAAAATATTTTAAGTGCTTATTATTGCAACAATAACATTTTTTAATATTTTTTTTGGGTGTCAGCATGGGTAGAGGTTGTGATTTAACCCCAAAAAAGAAAAGCGAAATTAAAACACTGCTACAACACACCAGTCATTCCCAAAGGCAGATAGCAGATATTGCTGGTGTTTCTAAGTCAGCAGTTAACAAAATAAAAATTTATTTGGACCTGGAACAGTCAATAACTCCTCAAAGGAAAGGTCATTGCGGACGAAAACGCATCACAACCCCACGTACAGACCGATAAATACGGGATATCTGATTAGAAAATAGAAAGAAAAGTGCTAGATTGTTAACCCAGATGGTTCAGGAGTCAGGAATTATGATATCCAAAAGAACTGTACAGCGTAGGTTGGCAGAAGAAGGCCTGACAGGACATCGTCCCGCAAAAAAACCAAGGCTGACAGAGGCAATGAAAAAAAAAACGTCTTGTCTGGGCTCGTGAACACCGCCAAAAGACTGTTGAGGACTGGAGTAAGGTCAGATTGTGCAGATTGTGGGCTATTGAAGGATATCGTGTATTTTACAGTCTTGTGGCGATGTTCACGAGCCAAGACAAGACGTTTTTTTTTCATTGCCTCTGTCAGCCTTGGTTTTTTTGCGGGACGATGTCCTGTCAGGCCTTCTTCTGCCTACCTACGCTGTTCAGTTCTTTTGGATATCATAATTCCTGACTCCTGAACCATCTGGGTTAACAATCCAGCACTTTTCTCTCTATTTTCTAATCAGATATCCCGTATTTCTCGGTCTGTACGTGGGATTGTGATGCGTTTTCGTCCGCAATGACCTTTCCTTTGAGGAGTTATTGACTGTTCCAGGTCCAAATAAATTTTTATTTTGTTAACTGCTGACTTAGAAACACCAGCAATATCTGCTATCTGCCTTTGGGAATGACTGGTGTGTTGTAGCAGTGTTTTAATTTCGCTTTTCTTTTTTGGGGTTAAATCACAACCTCTACCCATTCTGAAACCCAAAAAAAATATTAAAAAATGTTATTATTGCAATAATAAGCACTTAAAATATTTTTTTATAAACATAAAATAATAATACTTACATTTACAATTAATTTAAGACACTAAATACCAAAATAACTTTGTTTTGAATATTAAAATTCAACTTTCACTAACACGCGTCTTCAGCAAACTGTAACACTCACATAACTTAAAAATTTGTAGAAAATAATCTTACCATCTAACTCCACAAAACCACTTATAAAATAAGTTATAAACAACAGGCAAACATAAATAAAATATTCCTGCATCACTAACACCACCTAAAACTGCAGTCAAGTGCATCCAAAGTAAGAATTCGACAAAAAACGTGAGTGTCCCTATTAATTTGGCAACCCACTGTACTATTTTAAAATGCACCATAACGGCAAACATTAGGTCTTCGACAAAACGAAGAGGATAAAAATGAAATATATCAAATGTTATCACCCCCTACTGCATACGCCAACAATGAAATCAGAATCTTATCTCGTTTTAAATAAGGTCAGTTTTCCTCTACAACACTATTCTTAGTAACAAAACCTTTTTTTTTTCGTTTATGGCTACCATCTGAGTCAGACCTACCTGAGCTAAGTGTAAAAACTTTTTGGATTGAACGGTCCCCGCTGAGTCATCGGAGATGTGATCTTTATAAAAAAAAAATATTACAAAGTTAGCGCGGGGAACATAAATGGAGGGGAGTAACGCCTTCTACCCCTCGTTTTAAAAATAGAACAGAAATGTATAGGTTGTTGCGAAGCTGGCTAGATATTGAATTTTATATTACAGTTGATATGAAGACAGCCTCGATATTGAAGGAAAAAATTCCATGTATTAGAGAGCATATTGCAAAAGGACCTAAAAACCATAAAGTAACAGTATTTGTGGTATGAAGCTCGTTACTTTAATGGAATATGCCGAAACTTGATACCTATTTACGGCTTTCCAACGATTTGAGGGGGTGTACCACACCCCCTAGAGATGACCTTGGCTTTGGCACTCCGGGCACGCGTTCAAATATTTTATAAATAATAAAACGGCTGTACTCTGCCTTTCTCGAAACCTTTCGGTGATCCGGGATAAAATATCGTAGAGTCAAGGACAAAATGTGTGAAGCTAACGTATTTAAATCCAACATGGCGAAAATTGAAATAAAATTCCAAACAGATTTGTACATTTCTCTTTAAGATCTCTAGGATACTTCTTATATCTCACAGTTTCATAAAAAGCAGAACAATTTTTGAACATACATTTTTTCCCCCAACGAGTCCCAATAAAACCGTTTGAAAACTAACCCTCCCCCTTTTTAAAATAAAATTACACACGTGCACAACTATCGAAAGGAGGGTTGACAGAGCCAGGGGAGGCTTGCGTGGAACCTAGGGGCTTCTGTTTAGGAGTTCATAGTTTGTTCTGTGTGTTTATCGAAAATAAATGCGGGTAGCAGTATGTAAACAGTCTACTATTGTCGTGAATCTGACAGACTCCGCTCTTCTCTGGGCGGAGGAAATACAATAAGGACTCCAAGAAATAATAAAATAAGTAACATAACAGATAGCATAGTTGAAACATAGAAAAAGATTTATTCAATCTTTTCGTGTGAATTTAGTTCCACCAGGAGGCCCCACGTTTTAATTTGTGTGACGATAAGTAAACGGGAGCTTTGACGTTAATTTGGTGGATAAAATGAGTTCCCCGTTCGTACATTACTTACAGGGGCTTTTTCATTTTAAAAAGTACGCTGTAATAAACAAATTAAACGGAATCTTGTGCTAAAGCCTCAGTAAACTGCTAATGGACAACCTTTGACACGTTTTCGAACGAAATGAGAAACAAATCTTCTCCTGTATTTTGAGATTGTGTGTTAGAATATTTCACTAGGGATCCTATAACTGGTATGTACCTGGATCAGCAGGGCTCCAAAAAGTGCAGGTAAAAAGTTCTTTGTGAACTTGGAAGGAACCACACGGGAAAATAACATCAAAATACACTAATAATAGAACTCTTATCTTCGGCCAGCATTATTGCGCCACGCCAAAGACACTCTAAGGTCGATGCGCCATGCTACTCCGGTTTCTGACTAACCTCCCCCCCTAATTCGGGGAAAATTGTCGTAATCGCCACGTCCAACAAACGGGTTGGCGCTCTACGGTATTATTAGAAATAGTGGGTGCCTACTATGCTATCCTTATATCGGGTGTAGACCCTATCTTTCCCCGGAGAAGGGACGTAATTGAAGGACGGGCACCCGATAAGGCATTTAATTATATATTTTGTTGATGGCAGTTGGTATATCGCACGTTTACCTTACTTGTATGGGAAAATGTGCGATTGAAGCAACATTTCGCTTATATTACCCCATGCAAGTAAACATACGTTTGTATAATAGAGAGGTGTTAAGTATACGCATAGTCCTGTTCAAGTAATAATATGCACCTGTGTTTTTTTTTAAGCGATTCAATATGATCAAATGAGTCCTCACACCCAGGACAGGACAGGAGGGACTGCCAGACATGTACTGACACTGAAAATCCAGTGTCCTTCAATATCCCTTTACGTCCCGGGGTCACGGTAGCTCGTAAGACCCGCGACTCCGACAGACTTCGGCCCTCCTAAGGTGAGCCTCGTCATGCAACTGTGATGTCGGCACAGTTGCCGTAGTGAGTTGAGCGATCCACTTTTGCGCTGTTTGTCGCGGATTTGATTTTCATACGATAAAAACTAGTTCCATAACGATTTAAAATTCACTTATACACTTTCAGACAGCGGACAGCCTAAACCGCTAGATCTAGAAGTTTTGGAATACTGCATAAAGTTTCGTATAAGTACAACAAAGGCTACAAAGAAAGGAAAAAAAAAACATCCTATTTAGAGGGTTTAGTGCACATTTTTTGCCGATGGGAAATACCAAATTAACTTGTGAATAATCACAAAAAATATAGACCTTACCTTTTCCGCATAAGGTGCAAATTTTGTCTTTCTTCATATGCGTCCAGCTGTGTATTTTGAGGTATTCCTTCTTCTTGAATGATTTGTTGCATACGAGACACACGAACGGCTTCTCTACTGATCTATTAAACTTCTCCGAAACACTGTATTTTTCTTCGGGAGCCTAAAAAACACAGATTCACGTTTATTTGTGCGCTTTTAGATAAAATCTTTTTGCAATAAAGTCTGGATATTCCTTTCAAGTACCTAGTGGTACCTAGTGCTACCATAGGTCAGAATTAGGGAGAGTTATTTTGGTACTTGCATCGAAACGTTGATAAATTAATATGGATCTTTCCGGAATTTCTAGCAAACAATCTCGTGTGGAAAACAGTTTTACAAATAAAAACATAAGAGATAGATTAGACAACTAAATTGTTAGAAACTAAATAACTTTATAAATCACGGGATTTTTCTGCTCTTTAAAAAGTAATTCCGGGATTTCGGGCATAAACACTTTATTCTTTCACAGCGTAAGTACTACATGAATGGTGAAATTGGTCGATATTTTTTTTGGCCCAATTTTGTTTTGTTCACTATCATGTGAAGTCCTCAAGAGTCAAGGTCTATAGCCAAATAATTTCATCAAAACATACAACATGTTTTAAAACATAATTCGTGATCACATATTACCAAGAATCACTATAAATGACGCATATTACAATCTCATATCTTTTTTTTTTTATCTCCGCATGTGGTTTTTCCCGCTTCATCGGTCAGCGGAGAGCACAGATGTTCGGAGTCAGCCTAAACGAGCAAAACGAGGCAAGCCGGGCCTGTAGGGGATTTAAACCGGGCTCGGGAAAGGAAGGGGCGTTGCTGGGAGGCGTATATTGGGTTTTTGAAGCGACTTATTTACTTTCTTGAACTAAATCCATACATAATACACAAGAAGGATGTTTTCCAGTCTCTTTTTATCTTGGTGAAATCATTCGATGAGCGCGAGAGCGCGAGGGCGGGACGAGACTGGGACTGTCAGACTTGTACTGATTAAAATCCACTGTGATTCTTCAACAGCCCTTTACGTTCTTGGATCACGGTAAGCTGATTAGAGAGTACCGCGACCAGTTTTCCAGGCTTAACGTGGAATACCAGGCTTAGAAACCGAAGATATTTTTAGACCTGTTTGCATCAGAAAATTCTACTAAACTTCGTGAGGATATATGGATGTTAAATTTGAAATAAAAAGGTGTGACGCATATACAGGGTGAATTTGGCTAACTGGGCGTGGATGGCTATATCCGTAAATGTGAGGAATTTCGAAAAATACTGAACGAAGTCTCGATGCCGATTTTGACGAAAACTAAAACTGCAGTATTCGATTTTGGCCAGGAACCGAACATCGAACAATACCTAACTTTTTTTATACATACTAATAGTTATCTTAATACAAGGATACATTTCAGTCAGTAAAACCCTTACCTCCATTTCTTCATCCTGCTCATCACGTACCACAGGTCTGCTGTACTCATCAATGATCTCCTGCTTAATGTCCACCAGCTGGTCATTGCCCAGGTCTTCCACGACTTCCGTCTCCCCTAAGTACACTTTCGTGTGAGTCTGCAGGTGCTTCCGTAAGTGATCCTTGCGGTAGAAAGCTAAAATAAAGATTTCTCATGTAGATTAAGAATAAAAAGTTCTCGAGTGGCGACCACGGACCGGAAAACGCAGCGTAGGCAGGCCTCCCACTAGGTGGGCCGACGACATCGTGAGGGTCGCGGGCAGCCGATGGATGCAAGTGGCGAATTGTCATTCGGCGTGGCGGTCTAAGGGGGAGGCCTATTCAGCAGTGGTCGTCTTCCGGCTGATGATGATGATGATGTAGAAATAAATCGAGCAGATTTATTTAAGGCTTTTCTTGGAAATAATGATACAAAATGTGTGTAGGAGAAATGAAAGGAATAGGTGTTTTCAGAGAAAAAACTCGTCTTTGTTTGGACTTGTGATGAGGAGGAGATGTTGATGGATGGAGAGAAAGAGGAAGGCCAAAGAAAAGATGGATGGATTTTCTAAGGAATGACAAAAAAAAGGAGTAAATGATACTGTGACATCTGGTAGGGGAGAATGAACGAAAAAAACGGGCAGGAAGATGATGATGATTTTGAGTGTTATGATGATGATTAGTGAATTTATGAATTGACTTGAATTATTTGAATTATAACTTGGTTTGGCCATATAATAATATTCTATCTTTATTATGTGAAAAATTACCAATTCACCTCCAAATACTGAGATGAAACCATATTACTCCTACATACAACTGCTTTGCAAAGGAAAATAACTTGGTTGATTTTTTTTTTAAATTGTATGTATTATTAACCGACTTCATTTTATTAATTAACAAATTAAAAAATGCGTCCGATTTAAGACTGCGCGTGTCACCCCGCACGTGTCCCTCTCTCTCTCTCGTGTCGTCGTAAGTTAGTACTTACGAGACGGGACCAAATGCACATTCTCATTTGGGCTGCCCTATTACCTATAAAGTTCGCGACAGGATTCAAGTCCTGCGGAAAGGTCACAGTACTACATCTTAAATCAAATTTGATGACATGGACACTAGTGCCGCGTCAAAAAGTCGTGGTCCGGATTGCGATAAAGTACTCGCTTACTCGCCAGTTTAAGTACTACGTCCAGCATAACTAATGTATGTGTAAGTAAATAAGTCGACATGCAAAAGTATTATGTCTTTTTTTTAACAGCAAATATTAATTAGTGAGATAAATAATATAATTAAGTAACTACTTTATTATTATTTTCGACTTTACATAAAAGATTGTATTTACTACTTTTAATTTCACATAATGGCTTATGAGTATACTGTAACACAATTTAACTTTAACACCAAATAATATGACACCAACACCACTCAATACTTTTAAAAGACTGGTTTATAACTAACAAAAAAAAATGTTTCCCACACACAGGTATGAATTTTGAAAGAGGAGGGGAAACAGATACAACCGTTATCTTTATTATTATACACCCTTTATGTGACCTTCACCCCTTTACTTGTTATTTGAGCTGAGATTCAAATACAACCACTTTTGTAACAGCTTGTATATTGAAGTGTAGAACAAAATTGACCCTGACTTACTTCAAGATTGTCCTTTGTTTGAACTTGAAGTTTATCTACTTAGAAGTCTAAGCTAAGATGAAAGTTATTAGTAGTTAAAATTATTAAATATTTATTTCTCCTAGAAAATATTTTTTATTTTATTTTTTTATCATAGAGTCAACCTTTTAGCAAATATTTGTAAAGATACTTTTTCTTATGATGTTAACAAAAAATATTTGTGTAATTGTTTTTATACCATTTGTAACTTGTAATTGATAAAGAAATTGCACCTATCAATTTTTTTTTAAACTAACAAATTTGTAGTAAAATAAAGCAAATATACGAGTACAGAGTGTGGTACCTAATTATTTTACATTACCCCTGTCCAGTTTTACAAACAAAATAATTACCTATGAATGTATTCCACTATTCAATCTATTGTACCCACATAGTCAGTTGTCACTCCATGTGTAAAACAACAAGCCTGGTTTTAGAAGGAATTTCAATGAAATGTAAAGTAGTAAAATAGTGTTCTTTTGGGATAATTTCTGAGCTCCACAAAAGCTAATTTATTGCCATAAAATAGTGATAGTTAGTAAAAAAAAAACTTACTTTTATTGCAAACAGGGCAGGACTCGCTCTTGTCCCCGCTATGTATGGACCGGTGGATGTTCAGGTGCTCTTTTCTCTTGAAGGCCTTCCCGCAGTCAGGACACACGTGAGGCCTCACTTCCTGATGTTCCAGGGTATGCCTGTCTAGGTGCTCCTTGCGTTTTAGCCTGTTAGAGGGACATATAGGATAGGTTACGTAAATGACTTTTGTGAGTTTATGTTTTTTTAAATGTAAAATATAATTACTATAGTTTATTTAAAAAAAAAAAATAAGATGTTGACGCTGAAATAATATGATATAATATTAAATTAGGCTTAATTTTTTTGTTTTGTCTTTGCATACAATTTTTTAAATTAAATGCCGAGCTTAGCAGTTAGTTGCATGGAAAAGGCTTGAAATCTTCATAATTAAATGGAATTTAAAAAAAATTAACATACCCAGTTCCACAAATCCCACAGAGGTATCTATACTCCTTGTTATGGACCAACAAATGTCTCTCAAGCTCCTCTTTAGTATAATAATAGGCTGAACACTCCACACAAGAGTAGCTCACCACTCCATTAGGCTTCTTCACTATCATAGCCAACTTATTCTTGGCTAACATACTCCTTTTTATTGCCTCTTCCAAGTTTGGTACTGGCTCTGGAAGAATGTCTTTGGTTCAATGACAACTTAGTAAACTTAAAAAAAAATGAAAGTTTAAAAAAGAATATCTTACCATTATTACTGTCCATATTCCTCAAAGTATACTTTCACCTGTAAATTCCAAGTTTTAAAAAAAGAATAGTAGGATCAGATTAAAAACTTCTAACGTTGTTAGAGACAAGCTCCCTACACGCGCACAACCGTTAGAAAGGGCAAGGGCCAAAAAAAACTGAACTTGAATTTGTGATCCCTTCCCCTTCCAACGGATATCGCCCAAGGCCCAAAAGCTCCCCTCTGCTTAGGGGTGACTACCCTTTGTCTACCCAAACTTCCCCTAAAGAGGGGAGGGAACCCCACTCCGGGCTCGACCCGATAGGAGGGGTGGATTTACCTTTCCCAAGCTCGGCATTGATTCAAAATCCTTTACCTGAGTCCCAAACCGGGTTTAGATAGCTAAAATAATAATAATTCTACACCAAACAAATTGAGACACTAACAATCCAATATTATTTTTCGTTTGTGCGCGCGAAAAAGTTCTGTAACTTACACAAAACAACATGTTTTTATTTACAATATTAACATACTTACGATTTTATCATATAACACGCAATAACACGTCACAAATTAAGACATAAACAAGCAGCACGAATCAAATTTTATATTTCTGTTGCGAAAATGAATACGAAAAACAAAACACAAAAAAACGGACACAGACGCGCGCTTCCACACAAATCTTTTTGAAAGTAGTCTTGTGTAGTTCGCGAACGAACTAGTTCGAAAGAACTGCTCCCACAGATGAACTAGTGATCTAGCTCCCACATTTTCCGCTCCCTAGTTCACTAGTTGGGACAGAATGAAAGAGATCGACTGATCTAAGATCGTTGCACGGGAGCGGGACAGCACTACTCTATAATACTCCCGTTAGCTCACCGATCTGCGCGCATCCCGTTTCGTACATTTTACACAAATTGTCGCATGCAGCAGGAACCGTCGGCACCACATGTGACTGTTCATAAAATACCCTAGGCTGATAAAATTTTCGTTTTTCCTAAATTACATTAATATAGTGGAAAATATAAAAGATGGCCCCCCCCCCTTAAAACGAGCGAACAAGGACAAACTAAAGCGCTATATTCACGATCCAGCACGGCTGTACAGCAGCTCAAGGTCGCGTTGCTGGACGTAGCAAAAACACGGTGAATAGGCTTGACGTACAGCCGTGCTGGATCCAGCCTTGACGTACGTCAAGCCTATTCACGGTGTTTTTGCTACGTCCAGCAACGCGACCTTGAGCTGCTGTACAGCCGTGCTGGATCGTGAATATAGCGCTTAAATCTGACATCTCCTTGCGAGCGAACGATTTTATCGCTCTTGATCGGTCGGTCTCATGAGTTTGATTACGAGCTAGGAACTAACGAACTAGAAGAACGAACTAGTTCGTTTAAGAGAGCAGAACTAGATTGAGCGCTCTCAGTAGTGAACTAGAATGCCCAAGACTATTTGAAAGTGAATTTCAGTGTTGCCAGGTCTCATCAAGACGGCAAAAAATTGGTAGAAGTCGTAAAACTGTAGAAAAACAGGAGTGCCGGTAGAAGTGAAAACTTTTTTGTTACTATGTTTTATTTTTAATTTGAATGACGTCTTACTCATTTTCGATCAGGGTCACGTGACCCTGACGCGAGTTTTAAATTTTTTACCCATTACAGAAAAAGTGTACAACGCCGCTAAAGAAGTTTTCACTTCAAAAAAAAAAAAGGTTGCACTCCAGGAGTGCCGGTAGAAGTAAAAACTTTTTTGTTACTATGTTTTATTTTTAATTTGAATGACGTCTTACTCATTTTCGATCAGGGTCACGTGACCCTGACGCGAGTTTTAAATTTTTTACCCATTACAGAAAAAGTGTACAACGCCGCTAAAGAAGTTTTCACTTCAAAAAAAAAACGGTAAAGATAAAAATGCTTAACATTTTTAAAGATTAATGTGGTAAATTGGTAATTGTATAGTATTTCGTTATATGAAACTCGTTTACTTAAAAATTGGAAAGTATCATCCTTTAAAGTGTAACTTCATCATAAAGTAGAAATACCAGAAATCAGACTTTTTGGCAACACCTCGTCATCCCATAAACAAATCTAGAAAATAATTATAAAACCCCTTCTACACGGTCAGACCTGACCGCCTGACAGAGGTGACCATAGTCCGGTGGGAATAAAAATCTACCGTGTAGACGTTGGTCGTGCGACTAAATATGGGCGGAGTCAATCGACCTTTGGATAACCTTGGTCGGGAGCGCATCCGTCCCGACAGGCTCCGTCCGCGGTGGGACCCGACCACAAACTACATAGAGATACTACGCATGACCCGACCGTCTGTCGACAGCGTTCCAGACGGTGGGGTGGGGTACTGTTGACACGACCAATGTCACCTCTGTCAGCGGTCAGGCCTGACCGTGTAGAAGGGGTTTTAGATAAGACGGTGAGATGAATAATGAGACGTTGATCTCATTGAGGATATTGATTCAAACCAACAATAGTCAAGCTTTTCATTTTTTGTGTACCAACAATAACACTACATTTATTTTATTTATTGTTTACATGCCTGGTGATTTCTGGACAAACAAGAAAACGTCAAATGCAGCTGTCAGTGACATGTCAAGTCAAATGCAGTGTTGCCAACTTAGTGCTTTCGGCACTAGATCTAGTGCATTTTTCGATGTTTTAGCGCTCAAAATTCCACAACAGTGCCTAGTGCCTTAACTAGTGCATTTTTAAAAGTCTACAATTTATCACGCAATTTCGTAAAAACAAAACCAATCAATGGCGCGTTCTGAAACACAGTTAAATTTCAGAACGCACCTCTAATTATTAGTTATTTATGAAAATTCGTATCTCCATGGTCGTTTATCTGGGCTACGAGCAGCAAATAAAACTTGCTACATTTACGATATTCCGAAGGAAGTTCTTGAAAAAGTCGGTTTGAAAGATACGTATATGAACTCCAACAATCAACTCCTGGTCCCTCAACTTCTCAAGCAGCCACCTCAGCAACGGTGAATTCAGACCATGATTCCAACTCTGATTCGGACGACGATGTATTTTTGTAATAACAATATTCTCAATATAAACAGATTTTTTTAAATATTTTAATTGTGTTTATTTTTTTGGTGCCCTTTTATCAAAATTAGCACAAACCTAGTGCATTTTAGGTATTGTTTAGCGCATTTCTTACAATAGCAGTTGGCAACACTGGTCAAATGTCAATTCAAGTTCGACTGAAGGGCTAGCATCCATGGTCACGAATAAATTAAAAAAAAAAAAAAAAAGTCAATTCAAGTTCTTGTACCAAAATTTTAATATTTTTCCATCCAAATTCACGTGTAACTCCGTAAAATAACTAAAAACGAAAATGTCTTACGATAAAAAACTTGTGGACCTAGCAATTAAGTTGTTTTCGATAGATGCTGTAAAGTTTGGAGAGTTTACAACTAAGAGCGGCATCAAAACTCCTGTGTATTTTGATTTGAGGGTTATAGTTAGTTACCCTGATGTTATGGTATGTGTTTCTAATTAATTTACCAATTACTCCTCCGCTATGAAATCTGAACTAACATTCCACGTAAAAATATTGTAGTTTTGCAGTATAACTTTCTTTAGACTCATTCATGTTTACCTTAGAACTCACGTGTCCTTTTTATTCGGACCTAGCTTAGAAATCTACACAAAAATATCTTATACATTTCGATTTATTATGTTAACTTTAGTTGATGAGATTGTGTATTTTATTTGAATTAATTTGTCATGCCAGGAATCAATATCAAACCTGCTCTTGGAAGTTTCAATGAAGGATTTGAAGTATGATCACCTCTGTGGTGTACCGTACACAGCTTTGCCCATCGCTACAATACTCAGCGTACTTACCAAGAAATCAATGCTCATGAGACGCAAAGAAACAAAAGCTTATGGTACTAAAAAATCTATTGAGGGTCACTATAAAGCTGGGCAGACATGCCTTATAGTTGAAGATGTGGTTACATCAGGCTCGAGTGTCCTTGAAACAGTCCGAGACTTACGCAAAGAAGGTTTGATAGTCACGGATGCAGTTATAATATTAGATAGAGAGCAAGGAGGCAGCAAAAACCTTGAAGTAGATGATGTACAAATTAAATCGTTGTTCACAATGTCTTCTCTGATTGATATTCTGTTGAAGAATGGGAAGATAACTGAAGAAACGGTTGTGAAAGTCAAAAATTACCTGAAGGAGACTCAGGCACCTGTAATTGGTTAGTATAGAGTAATATATTTTTAACGCATAAACATCTTGTGACAGGATGCTTTCGTTGGGTGGGCTTCATTGTTTCCTGTCTGATTTTATTGGATGATTGCTCTCTCTTGGCATAATTCTTTTTTAGTTTGTTATTTCTACCCTGAATTTCCTGAATTGTTTGCTAGTTAATAAATAGAATACAATAATTTATAAAGGTTGTGAGACCACAATGTCAAATTAACTATCCAATAATTACAAACTTAATTAAGTTTTAATGATAATTGCTCCATATTAAAAATTAAAATGCTTTCAGAAAAGCCATTGGAGCGAATCTTGCTGACTTACGAGAAGCGTGCTGACCTAGCTAAGAATGGTATTGCAAAACAACTGTTTGGCATAATGGCCACAAAGAAAACAAACTTGTGCCTTTCTGTTGATTTGACATCTTCAACAAAGATCCTTGATTTACTTGAAAAGGTCGGGGAACATGTATGTCTGGTGAAGACTCATGCAGACATTATTGAAGATTATAGCAACGATTTTATTACGAGACTAAAGCAATTGGCTGACAGATTTAACTTTTTAATATTAGAAGATAGAAAGTATGCAGATATTGGACATACAGTCTCCTTGCAGTATTTAAAAGGGTTGTACAAGGTAGGGGACTGGGCAGACTGTGTGACCGCCCATTCCTTACCTGGTGAGGGAATTCTCAAGGCCCTGAACTCGCCAAATGGTGTTAATAGAGGAGTGTTTTTATTGGCTGAAATGAGCAGTGAGGTAAGATTCATTTCATAGATATTCTTTAAAAACAAAAACGTAAACTAAAGTTCATGAGATCATCAGCATCTGCTAAGCTTTGTCCGAAAGATGCCATAACATAGATAGGAAAAGGCAGTTGGCTTGTGTTTGGTTAGTTTCTGAATAATGCTTGGTAGAATGATGGTCAGACTTTCGCTTTTGGACAATTAAAGTAAATATACTTCAGATTACATTCATTAAAATTAACATTTTTTTTTTCTGCAGGGAAACCTAATATCTCCAGACTACAAGGAAGCAACAGTGTCTATGGCATCTAAGTATCCAGAATTGATCACTGGGTTTGTCTGTCAGAATAAGGACACTTTCAAGGACCCAGGCCTTATACAGCTGACTCCAGGAGTGCAACTGGAAAGTAGTAAAGATGACCTGGGTCAGGTCTACAATACTCCAGAGAAGGTTATCTTGGAGAAAGGTGCCGATGTCATAGTTGTGGGGAGGGGCATTGTGGCAGCAAAAAGCCCAGAAGCCCAAGCAGTTATCTATAAGGATACTTTATGGAAATGTTACTTGAAAAGAGTTTCTGGGAAACTTGAGTAGCAAAATTTAATTTTTGTGAGTTATCTTATGTGGTACTCATTAAGTTTTACTTTCCGTTAATCAATAATCATGTATTATATAAGTTTATTCATGTTTTATTGTACTAGACATAAGTGGTAATGTTCTAATGTTGACATTTAGCATTTGTATACAAGGACCAATAACTGTTGTGATAGCATATCATAGGTAGTATTAAAATAACATTTTGGTGCTAATACCCTGTGCCTTACATTCCTAGGTGTTGTTACACCACTAAAAGAACATTTAATTCTGTTAAAATATAAGCTGTAAAAGTATTCTATTCATGTTCTAATAAATAATGGATAAGTGAAGTTTTTGTGTTTTTATTTTTTTCTAGACCCTTATAAAAGCCCAGTTTACAAAGTTATGCCATGCGTAAAATCCCTATGTAGTTTGCAGTGTTGCCAACTGCTATTGTAAGAAAGGCGCTAAACAAAACTTAAAATGCACTAGGTTTATGCTAATTTTGATAAAAGGGCACCAAAAAAATAAAATCAATTAAAACATTTAAAAAATCAGTTTTTATTGAGAATATTGTTATAACGTCGTCCGAATCAGAGTTGAAATCATGGTCTGAATTCGTTGCTGAGGTGGCTGTTTGAGAAGTTATACGTATCTTTCGAACCGACTTTTTCAAGAACTTCCTTCGGAATATCGTAATTGTAGCAAGTTTTATTTGCTGCTCGTAGCCCGTATACGACCATGGAGATACGCATTTTCATAAATAACTAATAATTAGAGGTGCGTTCTGTAATTTAACTGTGTTTCAGAAACCGCCATTGATTGGTTTTGTTTTTACGAAATTGCGTGATAAATTGCAGACTTTTAAAAATGCACTAGTTAAGGCACTAGGCACTGTTGTGGAATTTTCAGCGCTAAAACATCAAGAAATGCACTAGATCTAGTGCCGAAAGCACTAAGTTGGCAACACTGGTAGTTTGTGCAACAGACTGACTTAAGGTGACCGCAGACCTAGCCGCACCGCAGTCCCCGCAGTCATCGTTTTCTTACCGCTTCTGCGGCTACTGCGATGCGGGTGAGTGTGCGAGGTTTCATAGAACTTTATACAAAGTATTCGTAATGCGGAGACTGCGGTGCGGGTAAGTCTGCGTTTACCTTTATTGATTTATGAACGATATTTTTAATATATTACTGCTGGCAGCCCTAAAATAAACTGTCATCTTGCTTGTCAATATCAAAGAAACGTCAAAATTGATAATGATGACTGCAGTTTTGTACGCAACAAAACAAAACAAAACATCATTATTAATTTAGAAATGGATTACATAGTTAAGGAATTAGGTATAAGTAATAAAAATATATTCCCCACTGCCTCCCCTGGCCTTTACACCGCCGTCGTTCACACGAGCTGGCTGAAGAAATGGATAAAAAACCTCGAAGTGGACATCTCACTGAACAATGTAGATTTTACCTTGCAACCTGGTGAAAGTGTACCTTATCCGTGGCGAAAAATATTTATGAGGGTATGTATTCATACATCATTACAGTAACAATCGATTTTTAATTCTAGAACTGCGTAATTAATCAAAAACTTCTTTGTATTGTAGGTATTGAGTAAAAAAGTATCCAAGGTTCTTCCACTGCCTCGATACAAGCTCAACGAAAACACGAACGAGACGCCCCTCACGTTCTCTCAACTACTGCAATATGTGTCTCAAAGTAACCAAAGAACATTGTGGAAAGAATCTTATAAGAAATATGGTCAGAATAATGATAGCAGTAAGGAAAGTACCATAGTGAATCTTCTGGAACATGATCAGCTGGTGTCCGAAGTACTGCTGCGCTTGTATGGATGTAATATAATTAGAGTAAAGTGTGATGGAGCAGGACATATAGAGTACAAAGAAATAATACCTAATAAACATATTCTAAAGATGTATGAAACACATGGTAACCTGCTAGCTGCTATGTTCATTATAGAAACAGACAATAACTTCTACATTGTATACAGAGGACAGTATGAGAACACTCTTCTAGACTGTCTGAACTTCAGTCCTAACTTAATAGATATGAATTACAGCCGTGGTCTCTTTATTGTGTACCAGTTGTTGAATTTATCAAAGGCTATGAGTGATAGAGGGCTGAGTATAGGGATGTTGACCCTCGAAGATATATATTTGTCTGAGAATTTGTGGCTGCAGGTCTTGCCACCGATAACAAACAACATCCACTGCTTAGATGCATCCCTGATTATTGAGCATAACAGAAGTAAGCAGACAACTCCTGCAATCAGCCAGGGTCCTCCGGGAAAGAGGGGGGAGGAATGGTGCTGGAGGAAAGAGGCTGTACAGCTGGAAAAGCTGTGTATGCTGTGGGTTAGAGGCAGGATATCTAACTTAGACTATCTGATCCACCTGAACATCTTAGCTGGAAGGTCCAACAATGATCCGCAGGCACATTTCATGGTACCTTGGGTCACTGATTTTGCTTCTAGATGTGGTAAGTCTTTGTAGTATGAATTATAGTAATTCTTTTGTTTTGTTTGATAAAAATGTGTTTGTTATGATTCATGTTGTTATCTGCACAGATGCTTAGCAATTATCAGTAATGTTTGTAATGTAATTACTTGGTCAGAATATAAACAGAGCAATTTACAAATGACAAAGTAAACTGTGCTCTAATGTGGGTGGATTTTGGGGATGTGATTAGAACTAGATAGATAAACTATGTAAAAGCATTATTACAAGGAGGATAGAATTAACTAAAACAAAAAATAAATTATAAAGGGCATCAGAAAAAATCAATGCTGTCAGCTGGTAATATGCCTAACAGACTGGCAGCATTGCCACTGCTAGAATCGTAAATTCAGTCTGACTATTTCCTAATACATACCAACAATAGACATGGCATATCATGACAGTATCAATAAACTGTTAATCTTAGAAGACAGTAACAGTTAGATAAGAGTATTTATTTATTTAAAAAATAATGGACACATTTCCTGCATGAATTTAAATGTGTTGTTTTCTTTTTAAATAAATAAGAAATGCTTCGAAAATTAATTATAATCTAACTGAAACTGACTTTCATGAAAGGATTTTTTTTTCCCTTTTTGATGAAAACCAAAGAGAAGACAAAAAATTGAGCAAATTTTTTTAGTATTGGTGGGATATAAATATTACCTTATCTAAAGTACCAATAATACTTATATTTATTGTTATTTTTATCTTTCAATCAATACCCTTGGTATAATTCATATTGATGAATGAATGAGATAAATAACTGATATCAGAACCAGTAATCAATCAGATTTCTACAGATAAGACTTCAATAAAACTGAAATGATCAAATAGATTTGATCCTTCTGATACTAGAGTATCAGAAAGCAAAATCAGCGTTTCTGCGAATCCATGTTTTGTGTTTATGAGCGTGCAATGCGAATGGAAAGCGTGTCGGTAATATCGATGCGGATATTTCTAGACTATAACATGGTTTAGAAATTAACCAAAACATAAAAAAAAATAAGTCTAACATTCATTACTGATACTATACTCGCTTAACGGCGTATGGTCAAGCGAAAGCGTCGTTTGATGAGTCGGAAAGTTGCCACGCACCGCCACCAGTAGGCGCCGGTATCGCGAAATTAACGCAATCCAAAGTTTTATGAATTTCATTTCGTCAACTTCGACATTTCATAAAGTGTTCCCTTTACGCAAAATACATGTACTACTCTAGTAGAAATATTTTGATATAAGGATATCGAAACATTTACTAAATCAAAATGATAGAAATACTTATTGATGTGGATAAATATTTTGTAAATATTTTTATCATTCACAGTCTTAAATTTATTTTATAACATTTTGATGTCCCGAGATTACGAACAAAACTACTATTTTGGTAGAAAATTAATGATAATTGGCATACCATACGAAAGTGACAATACCCATTATCGTTAAGCTTCAAACACACGCGCGCACGGGAAAGGGCATGTGCTTTGCGTTCCACGCGCGCCTGAAAGAGTGTCAGCACAATGGCAATGACGGGGCTCCCTTTTAGAGGGCCTACCTGGATCGCGGGCTAACGAATACCATGACCCCAGAACGTAAAGGGCTATTGAAAGACATCGTAGATTTTAGTATTCCGAGTCTGACAGTCCCTCCCGCCCTGCCCTGGGTAGGAGGACTCATTTGATTATTTTAGCACGCTAAAAAAAGCCCCAAACACACGCTCCTTTTGTTAACGTGCGGTCACAAAGCTGGTTGCGTGATATCTTTATATGTTCGAGAGTGGAAAGCTAAGGGTGCTTGACACCCTGTCCTCCACCATCTGGTGTTGGTACTAATTTTTGTTGCATTTTGATGTAATGACAGACACTAGAACAATTTAATGTCAGTAAGCTCTTTATAATTAAATCTTCATTCTATAATATCTTATCCACAGTTTTTTTTTTGGGACAAGGTTGTAATAATCACTTTTCTGATAAATCGACGGTGTCCTTCAATAGCCCTTTCTGTTCCGGGGTCACGGTAAGGAAATAATCCCGCGACCCCGGCAGGCTTTGGCCTTCTAAGAGGGGGGCCCCGTCAGTATGCTGACGCTCTTTGAGGCGCGCGTGGGACACAACGCGCCGTCGAAACTTCCGTGTCCGGTGAGGACCTGCGTCAAGCGGTAGGTCAGGACGCCATGACTTCTCTCCAGCCACTCCTCAAAGAGGGGTCTTACCGCCGCAATTGCGGCGTGCCCGGATAAATGAAACCCTTAAAAGAGATATTATCTATCGACTCCAAAAGCATGAACCCAGTACTGATCTTTTTTTACTCCAAAGCAATAAATAGAGCGAGAAGCAACTTGTACCGAATACGCGGTGAGACAGCAATGACCACCGATTTTTCATCATAAGCGATATTTAACAGGGTGATGGGAGCTATGCCTTATTTGTAGTTGACAAGTAATTTTGAAGTATTCAAAATGACAACAGCAGTTTTCATTTAATTTATTTTAATCCTGTTTCTTAGAAATTGTTATAAATCTGTGACGAAACTAAATAAATAATAATAAAAGTGAAGTGCTTCTTATCCCATATCGCAATTTGATACGAATATAAGTTGTTTTCAGTTACATATCTCAAAATGTTGACTGCAAAGTGCATTTATCATTAGTTTATGTGAAATGGTATTTAGATGCATAAAGATTAGATGGGAGGAGGATGGACACAGAGGAACCATCCGACAACAATAGTACGATATCACGATAGCATTGATATAATATCACTGTGAGTAATTTATTATATTGATAGGAACAATTCGTAATGTATAGAATCATACGTATTCTAACATTTCCCTTGTTTGCTCAGTAGGGGTCGTCAGGAATTTCCTGCGATGATTTTCAGTAAGTTTGGTTTATTTTATTATATATATTCTTTATTTATTCATCAAAATAATGTGTTATTTAAAATAGAAAGTTTACGTGACTTATTTACAGTCATGTCCGTTTAATCACGTCCCATTGAACACAGCGGAAAATAGTTTTGAATAATCTATAAACCTACGTATCATTCGTTTTTATTTTCTCGATCTTTTTATCCATTCCAATTTTATTATTACGAAAATCTGACAGCCGCGATCTGAAAAAATGTGTCGCAGGTCTAGCCTGTAAGAGCCACGCTGGCTGACTCAGGGTCATCAATCTTCTAACTAAAAGCCTGGCATGACTTAGATCATTATACTAAAAAATTGTGGAGTACCAAATGTAACTTATAAATCTTCTTAGAGATGTATTTTTTAATTTAGTAGTATTATAATACGAGAGTTGCGCTCTGCTGACTATAGATGTCGCTACTGTAGCTTTATACTACTATTTATCATGTATTTTATTACGTTTCTAGTTTAATGATGTCCCTGTCGTTTTTCAATATTTACATAAGTATGTTTTTCTATTTCGATATTTTCCCAAATTATTAATAGAATTCTATAATTATTTGGGCTACCTACTGGTAACATTAATTTTCACTCATTCGCACCTTCGGTGGAACAAAGACGTAGCAGCTCATTTTTAAATTTTACAGGAGAAGACTTTTAATTTTTTTTTTGCATGTTTTTCCTCGGTTCTGGATAACTATCTAAAGAAGGTTTGAAATCTTCACATTTAATTTATTGTTTTTTAGTTGGCTATACTTATACGTAAAAATCTTGTATTTAATTGCCAAAGAAATCTTATTAAAAGAAAATATAACAAAAAAAAAAAATGTCCTGAATTGTGACTTTGTTGCACCAGAAGTTATTTAGTTTTATGACTGTTATGTTTTATGCCTTTGTTGCTCCAAGATTTTGAGCGAAAAAAGACCTCAATAAAGTCGCGGGCGAGGGGGCACTACTTACAATGAAACGGTGTCGGCCCAAAACGCACGGAAAAACCGCCAATAAACACAAAGGCACTTCTGCCATCTAGTGTAGTTTTGAGATACTTTCGCGGATGTCTTTGTTGCCCCAAGTAAAGGCATGGTTTATGGTGAACGCACATTTAGCCGCACCGCAGTCTCCGCAGTCTGTTTTCTTACCGAATTCTTTGAATTTGCGATGCGGTGTGCGAGGGATCATAGAACTTCATACAAAGAATTGGGTAAGAGAACAGACTGCGGAGACTGCGGTGCGGCTAAATGTGCGTTCACCATTAGAAACAATTTGGCATACTTTTTTTTTTTTTTTAGCGTGGTAAAATCATCAAATGAGTCCTCCAACCCCGGGCAGGGCGGGAGGGACTATCAGACTTCTACTGACTAAAATCCACGGTGTCCTTCATAGCCTGTTAAGTTCCGGGGTTATGGTAAGGGAATAATCCCGCGACCCCGGCAGGCTTTGGCCCTCTGAGAGGGGGGCCCCGTCATTATGCTGACGCTCTTTGAGGCGCGCGTTGGACACAACGCGCCGTCGACCCGGGCATGGTCCTTGGTCGGGCAGCGAGTTGCCCTTTACTCGCTGCCCGCATGCCCGCGCCTACGGTGGCCGGAGATCATCGAGCGACGTCCGTCGCCGTGGGCGCCTACCACTGCGGCTGGGGCGGAGGGAGGACGCTGTCCTCTCTCTGCCTCCTCCTTTACGAGCATTACTGCCTCGCAGAAGGAGCTGACCGCTTCCCACTCCGTCTCGCCCCGCAGCATGGCCGCAACCAATGCCGGGCGCGAGAGGTCTCCGCCTATCGCAGCCGTGAGGACACGTCGGTGCTCCGCCCAAGCTGGGCAGTCTTGCACCGTATGCTCCACCGTGTCCTCCGGGCGATCTTCGCAGTGGTGACACCCAGGCGTCTCCTCCTTTCGCATCAGACACAGGTACCTCCCGAAACTTCCGTGTCCAGTGAGGACCTGCGTCAAGCGGTAGGTCAGGACGCCATGACTTCTCTCCAGCCACTCCTCAAAGAGGGGTCTTACCGCCGCAATTTGGATACTTAGGTCGATTTTGCAGTTTTGGCTATTTGTGACTTTGTTGCAAGGTGCGATGTCTTTTCAATACGTCAATAAAATGTCAGTGTCACATTGCACTTAGCAGAAAAAATTGGATTCTCGTTTGGTGCGGCTCGTTATTTTCCTGCATTTTCTGCTTTTGGTCCTATTCTAAAGTAGTGTATCCGTGTGTTATTTCCAAGCTAATAAAATTCTCACTGGAAAGCAAGATACTATCAGTGACATCGATACCTAAATATCAAGTGGCTAGAAATTACTGTAAAAAACACTGTAAAAGGCCTCATAGTTGGTGAAATAAATAAAATTACTTAACAAATATGTTTTATTTTTTTACTAATGTATTATTAGTCAATTAAAACACTAAAAGGAATGAGCAAGCTGTGTATATACCTATATATATATAACTATATACAGAAAAGTTGTCGTCGGAGAACACTAGATGTCGCTGTTGTCCATTGCCCGAAAAACCCGTGAAGTTAGATCTCTATGCCCTATTAATAAAAGTACTCTGTGGGCTGACTGATTCGTCAAGGAACGAAAGTGATGACACTACTTTTAAAAGGCAAAAGATGAGAGGACGATAGTGAATGTGTGCTCAGAATAAAACGGCGTATGTGCCCAAACATATTGACGTCTTTTTATGAATTAAAATTGTTATTAATTGAAAAAATGTCTTTACAGAATTTAGATACTAGTATTTTATACAATTTAAAACAACATCCTTTCAATAACTCATAGTAGTTATTCCATAAAGTCCAAAAACTAAATTAGATAGACCGAACTTTGCATTTTTTTTGTATCGAGAAAATTTAATTGAATCGTGTTTTCAACTTTGTGAGAATTTAGATCATATAGTCAATAACTATATTCCAAGTTGTAAGATCTGTAGTCCAGATATGTACGAAGAAAAGTAAAAAACAAAAACCGTATTTTTACTGACCTATCCCCTTAAGATAAATGTAAGATTAAAGGCGTGTTTCTATTAGACAAGTTGCAAATTGCATGCAGCTTAAACAAACCTGCATACAGGTTACAAGTAGGTAGTTTGAACTCATACATTTTGTTTCAAGGAACTGTCGACCTACTCAATTGGGAACTATGGAAGTAAAACCTGCATGCAATTTGAACACTCTCAAAAACATGTTTCCAATTCAAGCTGCTTGTACGCAAATGTGACATCATATTTGCAAGACTTGCCTAATGGAATTGGCATTGGAGTTGCCAATGCAAGACTTGCCAATGCAAGACTTGCCAATGCAAGACTTGCCTATGCAAGGCTTGCCTGTGCAAGACGTGCCTATGTAAGACGTGCCTATGCAAGACTTGCCTATGCAAGACATCCCTATGCAAAACTTATCTAATAGAATTGGCATTTTTCTTGCTTATACAAGACTTGCCTAATGGAGTTGGGATTGGTCTTGCCCATGGAATACTTGCCTAATAAAATTGGCATTGATCTTGCCTATGCAAGACTTGCCTAATGACGTTGGCATTGGTCTTGCCTAATGGTATTGGCATTGATCTTGTCTTTGCAAGACTTGCCTCATAGGAACACGCGTTTACATATTCATTATCATTGCAGGAAGGAACTGGCGAGACCTGACCAAGTCGAAGTACCGTCTGAACAAGGGAGACAGACAGCTTGACATGACTTATGACGTCAGCTGCCCAGACCAGATACCGCACCATGTCTCTGACGCCTTGTCGGACATAACGAGCTATGTCTATATGGCGCGCAGGTTAGTGCGAATTTGATTTTAAATTGAAAGGTTTAAGATTGGTTTTTGAGTTGTGTTACCTGTCAATCTAGAACTTAGCACTAACGGTAAGTGGTAGTGCACTCGAATTCGAGATTTTTGTGAAGCAAATACGGTTTGTTTTTGAACAATGATAACAGGAGCTGCACTAGGTTTTGTACTGATGTTATTTCTTGCCCGATTTTATATTATGCTTTCTCCTTGGTGCACAGGGTACACGTTTTTTCCATATTGTATCTTAAAATTATTTCTTTTACCATCTTTGTAACATATGGAATTCAATAAATAATTTAGTGTTAAGTATTGAGTAGTGCCTACCTATGAGCTGTTTATTTTGAGCAAAAGAAGTTATTATTATTTTAAATATTAGCTGCCTATGACGGAAGAGTTTTCAGATTTAAGCCAGTAGTTTCTAAAATTACCACTACATTTAAGAAAAACTTTACGGTATGAACGCCTGGTATGAATTTTAAACCTCCACGCATAATAATCTTCTAGAACACCAAAAGAAGTCCTGTGCAAACACGTGCGAAACAAGTGGGTGCCCGCGGAGTACCCTGCGTCAATCCAACGCATGCAGGAATGGACGCCCGACGAGTGTATACCTGAGTTCTACACCGACCCCACAGTGTTTAAGAGCATACATGAAGATCTGCCGGTAAGAAAATATCATCATCATCATTCTGTTGCCCATATCTTTTAGGATCTGGGGTGTTTTTCCATATTTCTGTGTTCATTTTCATTCAACTTGTAATCCGCATGGAAGTGGTGTAGTTTCGAATTTTCTACCTTTGAATCAATTTTCTTTTTTTTTAAATCGAGCAGTGGTGGTCCAGTGGTATCGGTCCCGACTTACGAGTTGTAGGTCGTGGGTTGCAACCCCGCCAGGCGCATTACTTTGTGTAATTTATTTCATCACCACTGCTCTCAAAACGGTGAAGGAAAACATCGTGAGGAAACCGGCGTGTCCTAGAACCAAAAAATCGAAGACATGTGACATCTGCCAACCCGCACTGGGCCCGCGTGGTGGATTATGGCCCAGTCCTTCTCACAAATGAGGAGGCCTGTGTCCCAGCAGTGATAATGGATCAATTTTGATAAAAAGTGGATTTGTTTTCAGGATCTGGGCATACCTTCTTGGGCGACTTGTGTGGAAGATTTCATAACTAAACACAGGGAAGCCTTGGAGAGTACGCATGTGTCTGAGAACCTACACCATTGGATTGATATCACTTTTGGATATAAGTAAGTGTATTATGTGATAGAAGTGTTTTTTCATAAAGCTATTTGACAAAGACTTTAGACTACAATATTCTAAATCACGTATGTTTAAATCTGAAACTTATGAGCTCTTACATACTTTATAAAAAAAAACCGGCCAAGTGCGTGTCGGGCCACGCACAATGTAGGGTTCCGTAGTTGCCCATCAAAATACTTATGCAAACTAACTAAACTGATTCGCTGAATTTAATTTTAAAAAGAAGAATTTTCAAAATCGGTCCAGGAGTCTTTGAGAAATCGGGGAAAATACATAAGAAAAAAGATTACAACGAATTCAGAACCTCCTCCTTTTTTTGAATTTAGTTAAAAATAGTTGACGATAAAAACCTACCTATCCCCAAAAAACATACCTATAAAAGCTGTAAAAATAAAGTTGACAAACTTATATTTGTAGTTGTCTCCGATACATTTTGTTTAAGAAAATATGATATTAAGTACATTTTATAAGTTGGTCGACTATTACTCGTAAAGTTGTAAAGCCTACTTAGTCATGATAATTTTCTTTTAAACTTCGTTATATGTACTACTACTGTGAATTTTTTCACACCCCCAAACATAACCGTCTAGCTGGTAGAGGGGGGGGACACTCGAATCGAGCAAAATTTAGCACTTTAAAGCTTAATATTTCACAAACGAATTTTTTTATCAAAAAATTGTTAATGGAAACTATCATTATTTTTTAAAGGCCTATTTAATGATACCCCACACTAAGGGGTACGCGAGAAAAAAAAAATCCTCACTTTACGTGTAAGTACTGGAGGTACCCTAAAAAAAAATATTTTACGAGATTTTATTTTACCACTTTTTCGGCACAACAAATCCGTATATTTACACCAAATTACAGCTCTCTAGTACTGTGCGTCTCTGAGCTAAACTGCGGACAGACGGACGGACGGACGGACGGACGGACGGACGGACGGACGGACGGACATGGCGAAACTATAAGGGTTCCTTGTTGACTACGGAACCCTAAAAAAGAAATCAAAGAATAAAAGATACCAAACAGAAATACTAATACGAAACTATGAATGTATAAATGGATTTTTCCATTTTATGTTACTTAAAATTTAAATGAATTAGGTATGTCCGTATTTCGGCCCTTGAAAGTAAAGGTCGACCTTTACTTTTTGTAATTTTCGTAAACAGGCTTTCGGGTGCCGCGGCAGTGAAAGCCAAGAACGTGTGCTTATCCCTGGTGGACGGTCACACTCGGCTGCGGCGTGGCGGAGCTGTGCAGCTGCTGTGTGCGCCGCACCCCGCGCGGGCTGCGCGTGCGCTGCCGCCCGCGCCGCCACGACTGCACTGGACACAGCCCAAGGATGCTAGTATGTACTACTATAATATGTGCAGCTGCTGTGTGCGCCGCACCCCGCGCGGTGTGCCCTTAACCTCCCCTCCTCAACCTCTCACCTTTCGCGATATCACTTTAATTTTAACTATCATTGTCCACAGAAAAATCCCTTCGCAACGATAGTTCAGATGACGTGTCAGACGATGAAGAAGAGTCCACTAGTCTTCCACAACACGTTTCACGTCTTAACGTCCCCCCCCAACGGGTCAGATCGCGACACAAGAGCAGCAATCGAGCTCGCTCTTTGTCTAAGACCCAAGGTCTCGAAGACTCCCAATCAACCCCCACGGAAGGCAGGGCATCCTCACATTCAAGGCACTACAGGGTCCAAAGATCAGAACTTGGAAAGGGAGTGATATATCTCCCGAAAGAGTTCAATCCAGTAGCCTCAATACAAGCGATAGAATCTCTCGATAATTTCCGCACGAAATGCTTTTTTACTAAAGCTGAAGATAAGGAGAAACATAAAGAAAATGTTACGACTTTAAATCTGTATCCTGTTCAGCAAGATATGAGACAAGATAGCGTTGTGTCGAAGGAAGGGTCTGATGATACAGCCTTCACAAACCACATGTTCTTAGCGTCATACGACCAGAGTTATTTGAAGAAATTCACCCAGGATGCGCATTTAGAAAGTGTGTTAAAAGAGAGGAAAAACAGATCTTTTAATACGAGGTACACGACTGATGCTGCGATCTATAAGCAGTTTGTGACTGAAAGTCGACGCCAAGATATGTTGGTCATAGGTTGTTTGATCGTGGAAATTTTTCTACACACTTATATGCGTCCGCTTAGAACGTCCAGTGATAACTTTTTAGAAAGATACAACAACTGCCGAACAGTTTTAAAACACAACTACAATTCCTTACCAAGGAGTGTTAGCTACGTAGCTTGTTTACTCTTAAACGTTCAACCGCCCACCTCGAGTTACAAGAACGAACTGACTCCCAAAAAGGAGGAACCCTTAAAAAAGATTTTAGTCACAGATAAAGGGTTGCCAGCACCGACTCCTGCGCAGCTTCTACAACCTTTACTGATGCAACACTTAATACCGTTCCCACAGAGCTTTAATATCTTATACAAGTTATTGAATACTTTACATGAATACGAGTTAACAAGTACGGAGTTAAATATCCTGTATATGTATGAATGTGACGGTGTTCAGTGCGAAAAATACCAAAACGTTGATAAAACAAAACTTTATTTCAATCAGAAAATCGCTGAAGGAAAGATCCAGGCTTGTGCGTCACATTTAGAAGTTCTACTAAACCAATTGAATTGTTACAATCAACTCGATGTCCTAGATATATTCTTGTCACACTACATAGAGTTGCTACAAAATAAAGACACATCAGTATTAGCCGCGTGGTACTTATTCGATACCGTGAGCAAAGCTTTAGGACCCGCTGAGACGAGGAAAAAGTTACTCAAACATGTATTAAACCTTTACGAAGACGATGATTTTGCGGTAGACAAGCCTGACCAGCACAAATTGACAGATATCGATAGTTTGTCACTCTCTGGAGGAGTATCGAATAAGCAAAAGTTCGTAAAACTGTATCATAATATATTTCTTCTGCAACTAATGGTCAGATTAGGTCTACAATGTTTCCTGGACAATTTCACCCAACATCTAGTAGAAGCGGTCGGTGGCTACAAAGATGTGACTGAAGAAGTTGGATCCCCAGGCCATTTATGTCACAACAAGGCTTTGACAAATAAAAAGCCGAGATATTCTGATGATAATATGAAAAATGCTCTCTCTAGTAACACTGATATATTTTCCCCTGATACTTCGTATGGTTCTGAGCATGTCACCACTCCTAGTGTTGAAAAGACAGAGACAAATGAAGCTCTGAAGGATAAAGACAGTGATAATAGAAGCGAGAATGAGTTGTTCCATTTTGAAACTGATAAGGACAGGCTTCCTAGCAGAAGCAGTAGGAGCAAGTCTCCTGCTGAATCCATAGACTCATATAACTCTAACACCACGCAAGAGAATAACATCCATACTCCTTCTCCGTCCATAGACCATGTATCTCCCATTTCGGCTAAATACTTCACACCGAACAACACAACGCAAAAAGAACTTAACTTCGTAGCGCATAAGGATCAAAATCACGAGACGATAACACCGTCAAACAAACCAACTTCTCCTGTCATAGCGATACCGACTAGACCTATGTTCACAAGCTACTTACACTTCGCCGAAGAGGATGATTCTGAGGAGGTCGAACTGAGAAGGAAGTCTCACGATCCACAAATCAGTTTAGATCTTCTAGAAACTTCTACAAAAAGCTCTAGAAGTATGAACGAGGAAGATTTTAAGGGTTTTAAGGATCCAAATTCTTCTAAGATCTCCGATATGAGTTCTGAAAGTCTTATATGGCTGTCTCATAGACTGGGCCCGGTACTTACTTGTAGGTATATAACGAGGAATTTGTTGAAGATGTTAACGTTGTGTTATATTGGGAAGGATAACTTGGCGCCGTGGGACAGTGAGGAGAGGGACGAGTTTGATGAGATATCCATTGTGAACAGCAGAGTGGTCGGTGACAGGAATGCTATGAAGGTCATCAAGTGCCTTACTTCTATTGTTGGTGAGTAAATCTATGTTTTCTAAAGGTTATTTGAAAAAAAAATGCTTTATGCAGTCCTTAATTTAAGAACTTTTAAAATAGTGGTTGTTTTCATATTCATAGTTATAATCCAAAATAATGGAATAGTGACTATTGACTTTTAAGGTTTCTTGGATAGGTTTCTGGATTGCAGTATGTCTAAGTCGCATTCAGAAAAAATGAACTAAATATAAATATACTGCTACTTCCTTTAGAATCTATACATATGTATAGTTTGTGTTGAACGCGCTAATCTATCGTGCTAACTATTGGTTTGAATTTAAGAAAATTGTTGGATATTTCGTTTATCGAGGAAAGCTATAAAACATACCGTTACGGCCAATACGAGCTGATGAAACCGCGGGGAACAATGGGGTATTACAACGTCTTAAAACCTGGCTTATTCCGGCGAGTGAAAGTGACAGAGTTATACAAGTCGTCTAGCGCCATCTCGTTCACTCACTGGAACATACTCCCCAGGTAGTAATTCCAAGATTTTTCAAATCCTCTAGCAATGTACGGCGAGCAGCTAATAATCTTCCAATACCTGCCTCACATGGGCGAGCTGATCGCGTCATGCCGCCGGCGCCTGTCCGCGCCGCTGGAGGGCGGGGTGGTCGCGTGTCTGCAGCTCGTCAAGTACCTGCTGCCGCATATGTCAGATGTCAAGCTTATGGAGCAGTTGCAGGTACATTCTACCATTACATCTTTTTGTGGATCATTCTCACTAGTTCCACAATTAATTAGTTCCATGGAACTACTTAGATTTTTTTTTCTCATTGGTTCCATGGACTTTGTTAATAATAATAATATTCCACAACTATCACACAACGCCATCTAATCCCAAGCTAAGCAGAGCTTGTGTTATGGGTACTAGACAACTGATAAACATACTTTTGTATTTCTGAATACATACATATTATAGATAAATTACACCCAGACACAGAACAAATGATCGTGCTCATTACACAAACATTTGTCCTGGGTGGGAATCGAACCCACGACCTCCGGCATAACAGTCAGGGTCACTAACCACTAGACCAACAGGCCAGTCAATGGAACAAATGAAACAAATCTTAATCGAACTCGTCTCACTAGTTCCACCGTAGTTGTTCCATGGAACTAGTGAGATTGTTTTTTCCCAGTAGTTCCATTAGTTCTTTGGATCATGAAAAAGGTTTTGCCTGAACTCAATGCGGAATTTAAACTAAAATTTACGTCGTACATTTCTTCAGAATGATCCCGTTTTGTAAGTAAAATACCTAAATCTGTATAGTGAGCGTCTTAGCTCAAGATAAGTTGAGTTACACTTCATTCAAAAATGGATATTATTAGCATAAACTTTGCGTTGCCAAAGACTGCCGGGTCGCGGGTCTATCAGGTAACCTGGCCCCGGAATGTAAAGAGCTATTGATGGATCACCGTGGATTTTACAGTACAGGTCTGACAGTCCGTCCCGTCTCACTCGCAATCATTTGATTTGATTTTACCAAGGTAAAAAAAGAGGGCAGTGTAGAAGTTGGAGCATCGATCCACTTCTCTTTTGCAAGATAATATTATAGTCATTCAAGTATATATTTCTTCATATCTTCCTTTCCCAGGACACTTTCTTAAAGACAATCCTCCAGCCAGCTCTTCGCCTAGCCTCCACAACTCGTTGTTCCTACCCCAGCGGCGCTGCAGCGCGATGTTCTCTCACCAGGAAGCTGCTGGACGCGCTCCATGTACTAGCATTGAGGATAGGACCAGAGATGACCAGGAGACATCTGTGCGTGCCGGCTTTACAAAGGTAAGAGCTCATCATCTTCCTACCCTTATCCCACTTTACTTAGGGTCGGTGCAACAAGTTTTTTTCTTCCATTCTCCCCTATCAAACATCATCATCATCATCATCATCATAATCATCTGCATAGCCTCTTCCCAACTATATTAGGGTCGGCTTCCAATCGAACCAGATGCAGCTGAATATCAGTATTTTACGTGGAGCGACTGCCTATCGGACCTCCACAACCCAGTAACTGGGTAATACGATACTCCATGGTAAGACTGGTTGTCAGATTTTAGAGCTTCTAACAGTAACGACTGTCAAAGATCTACAAATGACAGCCGGGACCAACGGCTTTACGTGCTTTCCGAGGCACGGAGAAAACTCGCTATGACAGATGGTCACCCATCCACAGACCAACCTCGGCAAGCGCGGCTTACCCCAGAAGATCGGCCTGTGCGGCTGTAATTATTTAGCCACGAGCTCCTCCCCTATCTTGCATCACAGTATCATTTACTCCTTTTTCTTTCATATCATTCCTTAGACAATCCATCCATCTTTTCTTTGGCCTTCCTCTTTCTCTCCATCCATCAACATTGATACAAATCACTCTCTTAGTCACATGAGGTATTGAAAGTTTTTGGAGCTTTGAGGATCCGCCATTAAGGCGGCGCTAGTCGCGAGCTCGAACTCACTGGCAGGCATGGTCAAAAACCATGATATTTCATCGGAAATCGAGCTATATTGTTCATGTGTGCGCGAGCGTCATCCCCCCGTGGAGAAAACAGGGGAAAACTTATTCAGTGAGATGCACGATCATTCAGAGTAAAAGGCGCGCGTAAAAAAATACGAAAAAGCCTTTGGCTGTTGGGGTTTTATGAAAAAACCACTGCACCAATTAATTTCAAATAAAATTTATTAAATTCTTCGATAAATTTGCTGTGTCGGTACGGACTTCGTTTTGGAAATTTGATGCTTCTTTAGCTTCTAATTTACACCTAAAGTTGTGTTAAAATTAGCAAAAAAACGAATCTTTAGAAGCTCGTAACTTTTTAATAGCTTCATATTTTACAATTCTGCTTCCGTACAGACAAAATTAATAATGAGACAAAACGATACCATGTTTAATTTTGGATGTACTTTGTCAATTAATGGAGTAAAACCCCAACGAAGTTTCTATGGAAAAAATGTTGACTTGTTTGCTCTTAATAGTACATTACTGCCGCGGTCTATAATGGCTACTTTGCTGGTCGCGCTGATGATGGCCGACAGCGCAGCGTAGCGCAGCTCCAGGCCGACACAGCGCGGTCAGCGTGTAGCACTTGATGGACGAGCTGAGATAAAGGCCGAGGCCGTAGGTCGAGGCCTTTACAGCGAGGACAGCAAGGGCTGCAATGATGGCCAAGCTGGAAGGTCTAGAGCGTAACTAGGCTGCGCTGTGTTTTATATACAACCTTTTTGCATTTGTTTTTTTTAAATGTTGAAACGTCAAAATAGCGGCCAGCAATGTTTTTGCTGGCCGGTCCTTGAAACAGAACGGTAAAGTCGACTTTGCTCAAACAAGGTTGTCAAAATAATGACCACATTACATGCATTTATGAGTAAAAGGATACAGTTATAAGGGGATGTTATGAAAAGTCTTGCGAGATGAGGGTTCTTTTGTCATATAGATTTATCTGTTGGTGCAATGGCTGAGCGATCAACTGCTCTGCAGTTCCCCCCTCCCCCATAGTATAGTTCCCCCCTCCAAATCCGTCCGGACAAGCGAGTCCAGGGGGTATTACAACGTCATAAAACCAGTCTTGTTTCAGTGAGTGAACGAGATGCCGCTAGACGAATTGTATAGCTCTGTCACTTTCACTCGCCGGAATGAGCCTGGTTTTAAGACGTTGTAAATGTTGTAATACCCCCCCAGTCCTCATTTTCGTGTCGCGGTTTTGATACTCGCACGTAAAAAGCATTTTAGGGTTCCGTAGTCAACAAGGAACCCTTATAGTTTCGCCATGTCCGTCCGTCCGTCCGTCCGTCCGTCCGTCCGTCCGTCCGTCTGTCCGCAGTTTAGCTCAGAGACGCACAGTACTAGAAAGCTGTAATTTGGTGTAAATATACGGATTTGTTGTGCCGAAAAAGTGGTAAAATAAAATCTCGTAAAATATTTTTTTTAGGGTACCTCCAGTACTTACACGTAAAGTGAGGATTTTTTTTTTCTCGCGTACCCCTTAGTGTGGGGTATCATTAAATAGGTCTTTAAAAAATAATGATAGTTTCCATTAACAATTTTTTGATAAAAAAATTCGTTTGTGAAATATTAAGCTTTAAAGTGCTAAATTTTGCTCGATTCGAGTGTCCCCCCCCCTCTACCAGCTAAACGGTTATGTTTGAGGGTGTGAAAAAATTCACAATAGTAGTATATATAACGAAGTTTAAAAGAAAATTATCATGACTAAGTAGGCTTTACAACTTTACGAGTAATAGTCGACCAACTTATAAAATGTACTTGATTAAATTTTTTCTTAAACAAAATGTATCGGAGAAACAATAAATCAACTGCAAATGTAAGTTTGTCAACTTTATTTTTACAGCTTTAATAGGTATGTTTTTATGGTATGTTTTTTTGGGGATAGGTAGGTTTTTATCGTCAACTATTTAACTAACTTCAAAAAAAGGAGGAGGTTCTAAATTCGTCGTAATCTTTTTTCTTATGTATTTTCCCTGATTTCTCAAAGACTCCTGGACCGATTTTTAAAATTCTTCTTTTTAAAATTACATTCAGCGAATCAGTTTAGTTAGTACGCATAAGTATTTTGATGGGCAACTACGGAACCCTACCCTGTGCGTGGCCCGACACGCACTTGGCCGGTTTTTTATGATCTACAAGTGGTTCTCCAGAGAATACTAACTTAAAAATTTTTAACATCTGCAAAATGTGTCTTATAGAATCAGTTCATTAGGTACGATTCAGATCAACCGGCCGGGCCGAGCGGCATTTAACAATGCGGTAAAGAACATTGAAATCTATCAACAGTAAATACAGTTCATATTTGCATGCAACTTATAGGACACATCGCTGCGTGTCGCGGGATGCTGACGGAGATAACTTTGCAAGCAAATATGAACTGTATTTACTGTTAATTGATTTTAATGTTCTTTACCGCATTGTTCATTAAAATGCCTCCCGGCCCGGCCGGTTGGTCTGAATCGTACCTTAGAGGTTACTATTGAAATCTCTATTAAGATGACCAATTATCTTTTTTTCTCTACAGATTTTTCTTGGCCTTTGACAAAGCTACTGGCAAAATCGACAACTGGCCGAAACAAGAAGAAAGTACCGCTGAAAAGGTAAGGAATAATAATGATACAGTATTTATTTTTAATACTTTCAAACTTCGAGTACGGTTCATATGAATAGTCGTCATTTTACATTATTTCATAAATTGTATTGCTTATTTTTGATATTTCATTTTGATGGTCTACATTTCATACGACATTTTCATTTGTTTATACCAGTCATCGGACCATGAATCGACCGACTCAAAGCCGGAAGGTTTTCTGGAGATCTGCCGGGATGGAACCACGGCGGAGTGGCGCGTGCAGGACGGACGTGTGGTACGTGCGGACTTGCCCGACCTCGCCTGCACCCCACCTGACATCTGCGAACATCCGCATGACACTGTCAGACTTACGGTCAGTATTTCTGATAATTGTTACTATAAGGGTGCTCCCACTTCTATCGACGCGGAATCGGCTTTTTGCGTCGCCCTTTCTCTTTCTGTCGCTTAATTAGAACTGCTATTTGCTAGACCGAGACAGAAAGCAGCAGCAAGCACGCAGCGGAATCGTCGACGCGGCCGCGTGCTATCGCATTGTCTCGGTCTAGCAAATGGCAGTTCTAAGCGACAGAAAGAGAAAGGGCGACGGAAAAATCCGATTCCGCGTCGATAGATGTGTGAGCACCCTGACACGTCCATCAGATGTTCAGCATAAGAGAATCTACCCGAGCTTATACCCTCCTGATATCTGCGAACATTCGCATGACACTGTCATATTTACGGTCCGTATTATTGTACATTTTGTTGGTAATGTTCGTAAGGAACATAATCGCCTGCATCCCGCCTGATATCTACGAACATCCGCATGTCACTGTCAGATTTACGGTCAGTATTACCACGGTAATAATATCTACAGTATTTGATCTTCATAGAAACGGACGAAACGCGAGCTATACCACGTGACTCGATGTCGGGGCGCGCTTGAGGCGCAGACAGTCACGGCCGTACCGTAGTGATGAACGGACGGTGCGTTGTTTTTTTTTAGCAAATATGACAAGTAGAAAATATTGTGCTGTGTTTGCGTGTTTACCGTCAACAATAACGCATCCAGGCATAAGTTTTTTTAAATTACCTGCAACGTCTGAAAGGTGAGTACCTACTAACTATAAAATAATTTTACTTACTAGTAGCTAGTAGCCGTGCTAGTAGGTAGGTACATAATGTGTGACTTTTTAAAGGTTATATGTATTTTCCTTTATATCACGAAAAAAAGGGTATTTGGGTTAATAAATACAGTAAAATGAATAAAGTAAAGGAAAGTTACTGAGGCAAGTTAAAAAGATAAGTTATAGGCGGTTCTGAATGAATCATGATACGGTAGGTACTTACTCTTGTGTTAAAACTCCAGTGCATGTGTGTTTTGTTAGTTTGTATTATTCAAAGTAAAGTCATGGTGTAACGGCGCGGTGGGATTGTCGGCGGGCACGGAAATGAAGCAGTGAGCTTCATTTACCTACGGTACGGTGTACAATCAACTTATATTCAGTGTACTACATAAACTATATCACAGTCATGAATATTATTCTAGGAACGTAGATTACAGTTTATCTAGGGCTCGCGCGTACATAGTTCGCTCCGTGTTTGAGTGTGCGCACTGCGTCGCACAGTGGTCGGACAGCCCTAACGCATGTTTACGTACCGCGCGGCTGTAGGTATTTATTTCTATCATGCGGCCGAGATCAACTACTGTAGATATTTATACTGTGGTATTACTGTACATTTTGTTGATATAAGTATAGTGCGTCTAGGGGACCCCGTCTTTGCTTATACCCTGCCTGATATCTACGAACTTCGACGACTTACGGTCAGTAATGCCTGAGAATATAATTATCATCATCTGCCTTTTTTATCTTGGTAAATCATCAAATGAGTCCTTCCACCCAGGGCAGAGCGGGAGGGACAGTCAGACTAGTACTGTCCTTCAATAGCCCTTAATGTTACAGGGTCACGGTAATTGGATAAGTCCCGGGACCCATCATCATCTGCCTAGGCTTTTCCCATAATTGTGTAATGTGTGTCTATCGTGGCACCAAATGTTTTTTTTTTCTTTCTTTCTTTCATATAGATTAACTAGAAGCCGAACGATTTCAAGTCCAACCACAAAAAAAAAAAAATAATGGTCAAATATATTTGGTAATCTACTGACGGACCATTCAGATTTGTTCATCAAATATTCTATTGTTTTTTAATTGAAAGTAACTTTATTTTTTATTGAAAGTAAACCTACATCGCTGGCCACAGACATAGACATTTAGAAAAAGAGAAACTTTATGGTATTAAATAAACTTAATTTGATAAATCTGTCCCCTAAAAAATCTTATTTTTTCCACACTGCGAAGCCAGGTTTTGCTTTCCAAACTTCTCGTCAGGCCCGGTGTACCCTACAAATATGAATAAACATCAGTTTTTCACCAGTATCCTTAATTCCAGGCTCAAGAAGAACTTCTAATGGTCTTCGACGAGGAGCTGGCATACCGAGCATACACCACCTTCGCCAAGTTCATAGGAGCAGAGACCATGGAGCGGTGTCTCAAGAACATTGATACTGTTCGAGCGCTCTGCAGGAAATATGAACAGAACCACTCTATCAGGTAAGAATTGTTTGAAAAGCTACTAATTAATTTATCGAATCTATGAAGAATCGTGGTTACCCCCTTTAGAATTTTACGGTAGGGCCTGAAAACATAGTGATAAAAGAAAGAGTTGGTAAGTATCCCAAAGTAGTCTGCTAAAAAGCAAAGAGAATTTGAAATTAAAAAAAAAATGAAATCAAAAGGTTTTTTATTCAATTAGATTTTTAGACATTGAATACCAACAAGAACCATTCATTATATTAGTTCTAAGATATGAACTCGTTGCAACAGAATTATTCATAAATTAATTTACCTAATGAAACAAATTAAAATAAATATTTGGTAAGAACAGTGGTAGCCCAGTAGTAACGGTCCTGACTTATGGTAAGCGTCCACAGGTCCGCATCGTACGTATCGGACGCATCGCATCAAACGGATTTCTGTGGCGGCAGCGATCGGATTGTCGACGCGAGTATCAGCAATCGGATTGCCGATGCCACCTTCATCGCTTCCACTGATCGGCATTCCGTATGACGTCATCGGTACGCATCGCAGTAAGGCATTGCCGATGAGCCGTCTGTACGATGCGGATCTGCGGACGCAGTTGTATGAGTTTTCATACAAGGCAAACTAGAATCCGTTACGTACGAAACGTCCGATACGTGCGATGCCGACCTGTGGACGCACACCTTTACGAGTTGTAAAACCTACCGGACTGACACCGTGCTCGAACCCAGGCAGGCGCATTACTTTGTGTAATTTATTTTATCACCCCTACTCTCAAAACTGTAAGGAAATAGGCATTTCGTAGAACAAAAATATCGAAGACATTACTAAACTGGGCAAGCGTGGTGAGTTGATAGCAGCCATATTTTAGCCATTACTCCTCTCTGTGAGAGGACGCCTGTGTCCCAGCAGTGGGAACATTGTAGGCTGATGATGATATAATATAATATTCCACAACTATCACACAAAGCCATCTACTCCCAAGCTAAGCAGAGCTTGTGTTATAGGTACTACACAAATAAACATACTTATATATTTCTAAATACATACATATTATAGATAAATAATAATAAATAAATAATAATAATAAATGTTTTATTCTATAACAAAGTTCGTTTAACAATATTGAGGTTGACCTTTCCTTTTAAGTGTGAAAACACTTGTGCCAGGAAAGGCTAAATAAATTACACCCAGACACAGAACAAATGATCGTGCTCATCGCACTAACATTTGTCCTGGGTGGGAATCGAACCCACGACTTCCGGCATAGCAGTCAGGGTCACTAACCACTAGACCAACCAGCCTGAGGCGGTTATATGGCGGCGCCATCTACAATTAGCTTTGACCGGCCTTCCCCATTCACTTCATAATGAGATAATTATGTCTTTCTCTCCACAGTTCCCCCCTCCAAATCCGTCCAGATAAGCGAGTCCAATCTTCATTTTCCGACGAGCCTCTCAACAGAAAAGCCGAACATTGCACGACGAAGCCCGAAGTGGTTATGGACCACATATCAAGCTCCAACAGTTTTGGGTCCAACGTGACTTTAGTGGGGAACAGGATAGATGTCGCTAGTGATGCGTGTGATGTCGGCAATGGTGCGCAGGGACACGGGTTCGATGTCGTGGCGTATAAAACGGATAATGGGATTAAGAGCAATAGGTGAGTTTTTGTTTATAGGTTCAGAATTCTAGGTCCGATAAAACAAGTAGTTTGATAAAGTTGGTATCAGAAACTGCTTGAAAAGTGATCACGTTTTACAGTTGTTTAGCCACACTTTATTCCCAAACAGTATTACTAGGCCTATCGAGGTCGTTGGACTGGAACGTAACCCTGGTACGTTAGCCCTTTACGTTTCAGGTTCACGATTACCTGATGAAGGAACAGAAATATTAATGAAAACTCGCCAACATGGACGACAGACGCCGCCGTTTATATTTCGCTGTAACTAGTGTTGCAGCTATTTTCACCACTCGAAAATAAACATTTGCTATGCTGGAACTTATGCCTACTTTGCATGTACAGTCACGAGTAAAAGTTTGTAAACACCATGCAGTATTCAAAAGAGATGTTCTGCTACCATATTGAAACTTCTGATTTTTTCATTAGATTTCCATTTTGTAAGCCTATAACGAAATAGGTCTTATTTCAAAGTGGAGACCAGGATTTTACGAGAAAATTACGTTTGAATTTTGTTAGTGTTTAAATGTTATTGCTCGTGACTGTACTAGCCATAAATATAATTCTCCAGTTTTCTCTCTGTGATTTATTTATCACAGGTAGTTCTGGCTGTGACTTTTTGCGAATTTAAATGTTTTTAAACGCTCCCACTAAAATGGACGACAGACGACGCCGCCGTCCTGGCCCTATAGCCAAACGTCAAGCGACAATCGCTAACGTTCAGCAGTCGCTAATACATTTTCAACTTTATATCTCATTGCCATAAAGTTGAAAATCTATCAAAGATTACAGATCGTTTCGTTTGTTTCGTTCGCTATCGCTCAGCAGTCTTTCCTAGATTTTTTACTTTATGCGATGGGGTATAAAGTTGAAAATTTATTAGCGACTGCTGAACGTTAACGATTGTCGCTTGCCGTTCGGCTACAGGCTCTGTAGCACTGAACAAAATTTGCTGTGCGGTCCAAATTCATCACTGAAAAAACTATAAAGCCAGAAACACATTATTTAACACGCCACGCGACGCAACGTGTCGACACTCGATGAGCAGTGAACGCGTGTCGTCGCGTCGGGTGTTCATAGTGTGATTCTGGTCATAGAAAACAATACATTTGATTTGACTCAACACGCATCACGTTTCATCGGGTGGCGTCGGGTGTTAACAATGTGTTTCCGGCTTTTAAAATATTATTCTATCTCTCCACAGACATTTACGAGGAGATTGGCTGATATACTGGGAACACGAAATCGGTCGCCCCGACAAGGAGACGCGGTTCAATCTCAAACAGATCAAGTTGCAGACCTTCGTAGGCCACACACACTCCGTGAAGTCCATACACTGTTTGGACAATGAGAGCAGCTTCATGAGCGGCTCCAAGGATAAGACTGTCAGACTGTGGTCTTTGAGGAATCAGGTTAGTAATGATAATGATTTAAAAATAATAAAATTCCACAACTATCACCCAACGCCATCTAGTCCCAAGCTAAGCAGAGCTTGTGTTATGGGTCCTAGTCAACTGATAAACATACTTATAAAGTGTGTCCGGGCACGAGTTAGTGATATTTGAAGGGGATATTCTAGGCTCATTTTTATAGCCTGACTCAAACACTTTTAATTTAATGCAAAAACCCGAGCAAAATTCAGGGCTACTTATCGAGCTAGAGTAAAAAATGTGAAATTATTCAGTAATTTTTGTGTACAATTTCGTGTGTGCCCATGTTTTTTGGTTATTGTTACATATTATTTAGAGAACTTTCGTAAGTTTTTGATAAGCCTCAACGTTCAACTTTGCAATAAAGTCATTTGCATGAATGTAGGTCTCTTGGATTCAGAGACATTTGCATTGTATTGTACACACTCCAGTTCGACAGATCAAAAAATTAAAATGGCTGCCATTCGCGAAGTTTTGGAGTAAGAATTTTTTAAAGCATTTTTGTCGATGAAAATGAGCCTAGAATATCCCCTTCAAATATCGCTAACTCGTGCCCGGACACACTGTATATTTCTAAATACATACATATTATAGAAAATTACACCCAGACACAGAACAAATGATCGTGCTCATCACACAAACATTTGTCCTGGGTGGGAATCGAACCTACGACCTTCAACATGGCAGTTAGGATCACTAACCACTAGACCATCAGGCCAGTCAATATGAATATTAATTTACAGTATTCCATTTCCATTGCAGGGTGACGGCAACGCGACCTCTCAATGTAACTGGACATACACGGGCCACAAGAAAGGCGTGCTGTCGCTCACGTTCCTGGAGTCGCTGCGACTGGCTGTGTCTACTGACTCTGTCGTGCATATATGGGACCCTTTCATGGAGAGTGTCGTGTCTCAGGTGGGTTTTATTTAAAGATTTTGATACTTTACAACGACGATATAATACTAGACTCCGCATACACGATCTAAGGAACAAAAACTATTCTGTCAACTCGCTCAGGTACTACGTAAGCGAGGGGGACGGGGTACTGCGTTGTGATTGGCTAACTCAAGGTCTGTTCTGTCTCAACGTATGTTTACGGCTCACAGGAGTGGTCGAAATGAGACGAATATTAGACTTTTTTGCCTAATGTGTTGACAGACATCGGTCCCCTGTTATTACGAGTCTAGTATTATATCGTCGTTGCTTCTTTATTAACTTTTTTTTTCTACTAAGTTAATCTCAAACTCAAATCGTTGTACCACAAATAGTGAAACATCTATTGAACACTTGTCTAAAAAAAGTGTAACTGCAAAATGACCCTTATGTCAACGTCAAATGCCACAGTTTTTTTTTGACAAAGTGTTCAACAGATTTTTTTTTTTTTGTAGTAAGATAGAAAGCGTTTATTTAGCATCTAACCAGCACAGAAACTTTCCCTCAGTCGGCCACAAGGCATAATAACTTGTAAAGGCACTCCCTCACTGCGAGCATTCACCTGTAATGTAACATAAAAGTGCGCAATTTGATGCTTCATTGTCTTCGAATGTTCGAATCTGTAACGTTACAGTACTGGTGAATGCTCGCGGTGAGGGAAAAGTACTCTAATTGTCTATAAATAAATAATCAAAGAGTTTGTTATGAAAAGGGTACCAACATAACTCCATATTCTAATGTTTTATTTCTTCTGTACGAATATCCTATGTGTGAAGGTTAGGTTATAAGTGGACCTAACCTTCATAACCATAGTAAACCTGCATTTTCTGGACATGTTCAGCCATTATAGTTCACGATTATCGCTTACAATTCATTAAATAGTTGC
The DNA here is from genome assembly GCA_036375495.1 of Agrotis segetum. Classification (NCBI taxonomy): domain Eukaryota; kingdom Metazoa; phylum Arthropoda; class Insecta; order Lepidoptera; family Noctuidae; genus Agrotis; species Agrotis segetum. The sequence goes on along the minus strand of JAQSVV010000243.1, from coordinate 271,111 downwards.
GTATGCGCATATTGTGGCCTAGAGTTGTTCCAGTGTGGGAAAAAGACAAAGCTATACAAGTCATCTAGCGCCATCTCGTTCCCTCACTGGATCTTTTCTGGCTTTAAGACGTCTTGGTAGGTCAGGCGACATAAATATGTTTAATGACATTTAATTCTTTCTTCTTTATATTTATTTATATTCAGGCTACATTGGCCCATAGACATATATCTAACATACATATATAAAACAACTTGTGTTAGTAAATAGAAACTTAAGCCTATTTTATATTTCCATGGTTCTAGTTGGATAGTATGAAGTCTCCAGTCAGTATAGTGCGCACACTGGCGGGTCCGTCGGCGGCAGTACTAGCGGCCACTACTGACGCCACGCTGCGGGTCATCGATGCGCGTACGCCGCACACCTCGCACGAACTAAAGGTAAACGATTATGAACTTTATTTGTATTAAGGAAAAGGTGAAAATAGTGTACACATGGCCGGCCGCTACAGACAGTATGCTTCGCGAGCTGAAGTTATTTGAGAATTAACCTAATTTGTATGTCGTGAGAGATGAAAATAGTTTTCATGTTGCCGGTCACTACATTCGCCACGCAACGTATATAAAATACCACTTATACAACGTAAACGTCTTGTGGGGTAACTCAGCCCATGTTACTGAACAATGTTTGTTCTAAGACTTTACTACTTGGCTTTTACGATATTGTATATTAAATTCATCTCGAAGTATACCATGAGCCAATGAGATAACATAATTAAATATTTAATTTTCTGACTTTTAGTAACTTTGAACAATCTGTTCGTCCTAATATTTAAATAGGCGACAGCTTTTAAATATTATTTTGTATGTTAGCTACCGATGAGCGCGACAACGTTCATCCGCTGCATGTGCGTGTGTTCGTCGGGCGGCTGGGCGGCGTGCGGGCTGGCCAGCGGACACGTGGCCGTCACCGACCTGCGGACTGGACTCACCATCGCCACCTGGCGCGCGCATGACGGAGAGGTGAGACGACGACTGACTTATTAATAAGACAATTACAGGTGAGGGCACTACAGTTACCGATGAGGAGACTGCAGTTACCGATGTGGACACTGCTGTTACCGATTTGGACAATGCAGTAACCGATGGGGACACCGTAGCTACCGATAAGGGCACTTTAGTTACCGATGAGGACACTACAGTTACCGATGAGGACAATGCACTTACCGATAAGAACACTACATTTACCGATGACGATGGCAAAGTTGCCAATTTTAGTTAATGACGGCCGGAAACTAATTTTTTTTTTTTTAAATAAATCATTTATTTCGTTTTTCAAAACAATTCAGCGAAATATTAACGCGTAGCATTTTTATCCAGGTGCTGAGGTTAGCTACGGTGGACGACCATAGACTACTAAGCTCTGGTCTAGATCAGGTCACAGCTCTATGGAGACCTGATGACGGAGAGCTTATAGCACACCTCAAGTAAGTAATTCTTTATTAATGTGATTCCGTTTTTACCTACGGTTCCGAATGCCACTTTAAAATAAAAAACTAAACAAAAAAAAAAAAACTAAATCCTCTAATTACATTTGAAACAGATATGAAATCATTTTCAAATAAGTTTTTCACGGTGTGTTAGAAAAATGTAAATAATTTATATTTACATAATTATTATAGTTTTAATACTGTGTGGGCGATGCAATGACAGCTCCCCCTAGTGACCGGACTTAAGATCTATTAATTCTAGCCAACTAGATGTTTTGATAAAATTGGCACACGTCACTCCCGAAAGTCCCGATTTATTTCACATTTCTACCGCATCGCGCGCTGTGATCGATTTGATGGCTCCCATTACCGTGTTCGCGTGTAGCGAATATTGTGCCTATGTAACTGGACCCATTAAATATAGACGTTAGGTAGGTACATAAAATAAAATAATTAATTATTTATTTAGGAATATCTAGTTTTTGTTAAACTCTCAACAATATCGACTTACCTATGTTAGTCTTAATATTCTCATGCAAGTGAATTTTTGTATTCTTATGAGAATAAAGTTATCTCGAACCTAAAAAGTCTTGCTGCCATGGCTAAAGTCAGGCAACTTCATAATAGGGTATTTTACAGTATAAATAAATTGAAATTCTTTTTAGTCCGTCAAATAGATTATTGAAAAATAAAGAACACATTTTTTTAATTCAAAGAATTTTGACGAAGAATAAAACGCATTAAAATTCAAAAGTGAGAGGTTGTAACGTTACAAACAAGTTAAAACTGTACTTGCTTTTGACGTTTTGCCAATTTTGAAAGTATCCTATCTTCGTCAATGAAATATTTTTGATAATCTCTTTCGATTTTATCAGTAAAACACCTTTTTATAAGACCCACTAAAATATTTTTTTGTATCCACACAGGGGTAGCACAGAACCCGTCCACTGCCTCTCAGTATACTACAAAGAATTGATCTCAGGAACAACGAACAACCGTATCGGAGTGCACACATCTCTCTCTCAAGACGCGAGCTTTTCGAGCACGAAGTTACGATCCGACACCTTCCGCGGCGTACTCACGTGTATGGCAGTATTACCGTTAAATAGATTGTTGTTACTGGCCAGTGATAATGGTACTATTAGTTTGTTATGTTGAGGTAGGAAAGTGTGGCTTTCTATGCGACTATGTTTAAGGTGAATATGTTAACGACCTCCATTTGTCAACAGTCAGTTGAAAAATAAAGTTTATCAAATTCGACCTCCATAATTATGTCAACAGTCATTAGAAAAATGACGTTTATCAATTTCGACCTCCATAATTATGTCAACAGTCGGTTCAAAAATAACGTTTATCAAATTCGACCTCCATAATTATGTCAACAGTCATTTGAAAAATAACGTTTATCAAATTCGACCTCTATAATTATGTCAACAGTCGGTTGAAAAATAACGTTTATCAAATTCGACCTCCATAATTATGTCAACAGTCATTTGAAAAATAACGTTCATCAATTTCGACCTCCATAATTATGTCAACAGTCATTTTAAAAATAACGTTTATCAATTTCGACCTCCATAATTATGTCAACAGTCATTTGAAAAATAACGTTTATCAATTTCGACCTCCATAATTATGTCAACAGTCGGTTCAAAAATAACGTTTATCAAATTCGACCTCTATAATTATGTCAACAGTCATTTGAAAAATAACGTTTATCAAATTCGACCTCCATAATTATGTCAACAGTCATTTGAAAAATAACGTTTATCAAATTCGACCTCCATAATTATGTCAACAGTCATTTGAAAAATAACGTTTATCAATTTCGACCTCCATAATTATGTCAACAGTCATTTGAAAAATAACGTTTATCAATTTCGACCTCCATAATTATGTCAACAGTCGGTTCAAAAATAACGTTTATCAAATTCGACCTCCATAATTATGTCAACAGTCATTTGAAAAATAACGTTCATCAATTTCGACCTCTATAATTATGTCAACAGTCGGTTCAAAAATAACGTTTATCAAATTCGACCTCCATAATTATGTCAACAGTCATTTGAAAAATAACGTTTATCAAATTCGACCTCTATAATTATGTCAACAGTCATTTGAAAAATAACGTTTATCAAATTCGACCTCCATAATTATGTCAACAGTCATTTGAAAAATAACGTTTATCAAATTCGACCTCTATAATTATGTCAACAGTCGGTTGAAAAATAACGTTTATCAAATTCGACCTCCATAATTATGTCAACAGTCATTTGAAAAATAACGTTTATCAAATTCGACCTCCATAATTATGTCAACAGTCATTTGAAAAATAACGTTTATCAAATTCGACCTCCATAATTATGTCAACAGTCGGTTGAAAAATAACGTTTATCAAATTGTGTCGCTTAACTTCAAACTCGGATAAATCAATTTATGAGATATTCAAGATTTGGTATTAAAAAGTATTTTAGATAATTTTATTAGTTATGTATAAATCTGCATGGTTCTTGAGAAATGAGTCGTCCAAATTTTAAGATTATATCAAGCCAGATAATTATATCTATGAAGCAGTTTGTTTCAAATGTCGTCAAGTCCATGACAGCCAATTAGTTAATTGCGTTTATTCAACATGGACGTCAATCATCACCGTTTTTTTGTTGTTGTTTATTGTTATATTAAACAATAGAAAGTGGGAGTGTTATTTTTCTGTGATTATGATTGAGCGAATGCTCTAAATGTGATGTAATGAACGCCACTTGAATAAGTGGCGTTTATCACATCACAATATGGCGGTATTACAGCTTCACCCATAACGTGGTCGCATTCTAAGTATAAACTCATGGCGCCACTGTTGCTAGTACCAAACATCGTTGATTCATCTTCTTGTGCGGTTGGCAATAAGTTTAAAATATGTTTGGCCAACAGTATTGCCTATTGGCTGAAAATACTTTTATGAAAAAGGGTAGTGGATCTATTAAGCCGGAAACACATTATTAACACCCGACGCCACCCGATGAAACGTGATGCGTGTTGGGTCAAATCAAATGTATTGTTTTCTATGACCAGAATCACACTATGAACACCCGCGCTCACTGGACATCGGGTGTCGACATGTTGCGTCGCGTGGCGTGTTAAATAATGTGTTTTCGGCTTTAATCGATCGACATACTATTTATGAGTTCTCAAAACGTTCCTACATTTAGATGGGAACGGCTACATGATCTCATTTTAATTTGAACTAAGCTATAGTGGCGCCATCTACAATAAGCTTTGCCAACCGTACGCCATTTGTACGTAAACAAGAATTTAAATAAATTGTTTTTGAGCACAGAATGGTGTGTACGATCGCTTTTATTGGCTTTAAACATATTTTTAAAATACTTATATTCTGTCTCTTTCAACTGCAGGCGAATGATAGAAAAAGAACTAAGTTTTACAATAATTAATTGAATCTGTTAAATTCAATTATTTGACTGAAGTCGGTCACAAAAATAACTACAGATCATTCCATTCACTCATTCCGAAACGGAAACTTCTATAAAATAATGTAATGGAAGTTAAGTAATAAAAAATGTATGTAAAGTGTGTTATAATTATAAGGAATAGACCTTTATTATGATTTTTGTTAGAATGTATGTATATTAAAGTGTACGAGTGGATTCCTGCTTGAGTAAAATCTTCGTAAAAGTATTGTATAGTGAAGATATATAGAGGTAGGAGATATCCAAGTTTTGTTATGTACAGGCAAAATATTTGGTGTGTGCATAGATTTAAAAGGATGGACTGAGCCGAACCGGCTTTAAATAAGGGAGTTTCACTACAAGTTTTAGCCGTCAGAAGCGCTATAAGCGCATAAAGTAAACGACGTCAAGTGTAGATTCGAGTGTGTAGTTAGGGTGCTTGTACACGGCGCATGTAACCCGCGCAATTTCCTCAACATGCTCTACCTACATGCGCCGTGTACAAGCACCCCGCGAGTAGCGTGATCAAGTAGCTTGCGCATGATACTCGCGCGGGTAATCCGCACCTTTACCTGCGCAGGTTACATGCGCCGTATACAAGCACCCTTATATTATCTGTTGTGTAGTATATATCAATAAATCATACAGTAAATGATTTCATGCGCTGGCAGCGCCATCTAGACGAGCTTTGCGTGAAACCTCCCATTGACTGTGCTCTCTAGAGAGGAAAACAATTTACATATTTGCTTTTAAGTCAATCTGGAAATAATTGTTTTCGTCTCTTTTTGGGTTTCGCCAATTTTATCTGTCAGTTGGCTAGAGAAGACGCAGTCCATCTTTTAAATCTATGGTGTGTCTATATTTCTCAGAATAAAGCAATGACAAAGATAAAAACATACCATCCGGTTTCTGAGTTAAGAATTTGAAGTTTCTACTTTACGGTATATCTATTTGTATCGCTATTTTTATTTTAAATCATGTAAAATTTTGTACAGATGTATATGTAACTGTATAGAAGTATGGCTTAAACATGAGATTATGATAATATGCAATAATTTTGTAAAGAAATTGTACAAAAAATTGCTGGCGTCGCAGTTAAAATTATAAAGTAAGAAGTTACAGAAGTGTATAACTGCAAATTCTCAATTCATAAACCGGGTGTCGTACTATGGAAAAGAATTGCCTGCCTAATGCTTACGTCACACACAGCGAATAATCGCTGCGAATGCCTACTCGCCAAGAGTATTCACCGTACGCGACAGGCTATTCGTAGTCAGTCCAGTTTTACTCGCAGCGATTAGTCACCAGTGGCGTAGTGAGACCGAATCTAGGAAGGGGCAAGACGCTCGATGTGCGAGGTCCTTTTTTTCAGGACGAAAAATATAACTTGCTACCACTTCTCGCTTGCTGTAAGATGGCTTGGTTCCTCCAAGTCACATAAACCTACCAAATGTGGCAGCATTGCGAAGCCTTGTAGGTTCTTTCAGTTCCCACACATCAGACACCACAAGTATATAATTATATGTCATGTTAATTGCTTAGTAGAAGTGTTGCACTGCTATAGGGTGCTCCCACATCTAACGATGCGGATTCGGATTTTTCCGTCGCCCTTTCTCTTTCTGTCGCTTAGAAATGCCATTTGCTAGAGCGAGACAATGCGATAGCATGCGGCCGCCTTGAAGATTCCGTCGCATGCGATCGCATTATGCTTTCTGTCTCGGTCTAGCAAATGGCAGTTCTAAGCGACAGAAAGAGAAAGGGCGAGGGAAAAATCCGAATCCGCGTCGTTAGATGTGGGAGCACCCTTACTGACTGGTGATCGCTGTTGTCAATATTTTTTTTCTCTGAGCGCGAGCCCCCTTCAGTTGCGAGGCCTGGGGCTAAGATCCACTACGCCTGCGCCTAGCTACGCCACTGATAATCACTATGTGTGACCGAGGGTTTAATGAATACTTACCTGTTTTATAAGCTGTACATATTTTTTTTTGTAACATTATTTTACTCTGTAATCACCAAACAAATTATTCTATTTGATCTAATTCTTTTACGATGCTTATTACCTGCCAAGCCGAAAGACGTTAGCTCTGAGATGCCCTATTTATATATTTTTTTAACATTCAATTGCTATTTAACTTAAAACCCTAAAAGAATTAGAAAGTTTTCAATATTTTAATTACTTTTTTAAGATTCAAAGATATTGAGATAACGGTTTTCGGCTCAGCAGGGCAGTATTATAAAGTTCGTTCAACTTACATGTAAAATCGTATATAAAAATACTAACTAATATTAAGAAAATAAGAAGTTGTAGTTTCACATGGAGTAAGATGTAGATAGACTTATACGTAAAGAACCTTACCATATGTGTCGAAAGTACAAAATAGTCGTTACCAAAGATGTTATTCAATCATAATAATTATTTTGAGATTATCCTATACCTTGCCTTTATTATTTTTATCATCAGTTAGGCTGCTTTTCCACCAGAGATGCGCTATGCTACGTTGCTACGGATACGTTTGTTATCCACCAATCACATTCATTTGTTTACATAGCACAGCACTGGTGGAAACGGATTCAACTAAGATATGTTTTTTATATGTAAGGATGCGTGCTATGGCTGCGTGCTGTGGCTGTGTGCTATGGCTGCGTGCTATGGCTGCGTGCTATGGATGCGTGCTATGGATGCGTGCTACGGTCCGTCGACGTTTTCTAACATTTACTAAATTTAATTTAGTTGTAAAATACCACAGATAAGTAATTTTGTCATCTCACTGAACCAATTTAGGGATTTGTCAAATCACTAGAAGCGATTTTCGACCTTATTGACATTTAAAATTTAGTTTGTTTTTCTCACATTTTCTCGTTCGCCAACATTGCTCCTTCATTAAAATTAGGTGTTTGCATAAATGTCAATAAAGTCGAAAATCGCTTGAAGGTCGAAAAACATTTGCTTAACGATAGCTAGATAAAAAAACAGGTGCAAGCGATTATCGACCTTATCGACATTTAAAATTTAGTTTGTTTTTCTCACGATGCCTTGTGGCGGCGCATCTTTGTAGCGTAGCTACCCTGTGACAGCGCATCTTCGTAGCACAGCTACCCATCTCCATAGCACATCTTACTCGCACAGCTACATAGCGTAGCATCGGTGGAAAAGGTCACACAGTTTCGTAGCTCAGCTTTCACATCTTCGTAGCACAGCTACATAGCACATCTCTGGTGGAAAAGCAGCCTTATGCTCATTTTATCAACAATAAGTGTTTTTTTTTAAATATTTGCACGCCTGCGTCTGCGCATATGAATGGATAATAATTCGACTGCTGATTCAGTATACGAGACGCTTTTTCCAGCCAAGCTTTCGTGATCATGCTCAACAGAGTCGAATTTTTCACTCCATCCTTTTTAAAATATAAGAAAGAAGCATAATAATAAGTGATATGGAAAATAAGTTTAATTAATATTACGTTTTTGAAATTTCAACTCTCGATGCTCGGACGAAGGTAGAAAATCCTACTTTTATAGTCCCCGCTCAAGTGAGAGTAAAGTATTGTATTTACTAAGGATCCGAAAAAAACTCTCGTAGTTCAATAATGAGTTATTGGATTAATGTACCTACGTATATTCTCCTTATAGAGTCGCAAAAGGCGAAAAATGTATATTCATGTAAGTGAAACGAAGTAAATATTGTGTAACTGTAAAAAAAAAAACTACCACAATAATAAAGACACATTTTATATCCTAAATCACCATGTACATTGAAAGATGTATGATTTTGTATGAGCATCGAATATAATACATGTTAGTACATAACTTTTTTGTTCCGACGTAGCTCAACCGCGCGCTGTGCAAAGGGGGGGGGGGTTAAGGTTACCAAAGTTCCCTAGGGACTAAAGTTACTAAGACGTGGAAGGGACTGTCGGAATCTTAGGGACCGTCCGTCCGTAATCACGTGAGGTTCGAAATGGGGGGAGGGGTCTATATAACATCACGAAATATCACAGGGGGTGCGGGGGGTTGTAGTAATGTATCACGTGTATTTATTTTTTCGGGATACCTAACCGAAAACCGGCGTTACGCGTACAGTACACTTTTTTTGTTCACATAACGTTTTATAGCAAAAGTAAAATTAGTTCGGTTTTTTGGCCACACGCTAATCACTGGGAAGCCACTGGGTACAATAATAAAATAAGATTATACCCAAACCTTTTTATGAATATTTAAAAATATGTAGTTACTTACAATTTTTAGGGTTCCGTAGTCAACAAGGAACCCTTATAGTTTCGCCATGTCCGTCCGTCCGTCCGTCCGTCCGTCCGTCTGTCCGCAGTTTAGCTCAGAGACGCACAGTACTAGAGAGCTGTAATTTGGTGTAAATATACGGATTTGTTGTGCCGAAAAAGTGGTAAAATAAAATCTCGTAAAATATTTTTTTTTATGGTACCTCCAGTACTTACACGTAAAGCAACTAGCAAAGAGATCCTATGAGCAATTACTCTTACGACTATAGATCGAAAGACAGCCGTATGAAAGATCCCATAATTCAAAAAGCCGTTTAAAAGCCGCACTCTCGGCTTTTTAGCCTTCAGCGCTTTTTAGCTCTATGAGCAACCAACCGTAAGTCCTATGAAAGCTCTTTGAAAGCAACTGAATCGCTAATTTGTCGTAAGAGAAGCTTTCGTGAAGCTATCTTTCGACATGTATTTACAGCATATTTATCGAGAGAACGCTGTTCATTCGACAAAATAGCACCTCAGTTACTATACCGACACTTAATGTCCTAAGATAGCTTCTCACACGGCTTTCATTCCGCATAATTTTTGAAGTTGAGAAAACGCTTTCAAATTATCAATTCAGCGCCAAAAGGTGCTCAAAACATCATTTGAAAGCCTTCTTACAACATAATTGTGATATGGAACGCCATTTTGTATAATATCTGTACGTACGTACCGTATTGCGTTACGTCAAAAATGGATTACAATTGGTGGAAAAAAATTAAAAGAAGCGGAGGGTCCCGACGAAAAGTGAACATGATTTATAAAAGTTTAAAACAATCAACATCTGCATTGGCAGCAACCACAGAAGATGAGCAAACAAAATTAAATATAAATGCGGGTTCTGTAGAAAATATTTTTGATATTTGCCAATCGCCAACTACTTAGTAGTTCTACTTTCGAAAATATCTGTGCTGATCAAGTCAAACCAAATTACTTAACTTAATGAAAAAGTTAGACAAAGAGGAATTTCAAAGATAATTAAACATAAACAATTTTTTTTATTTTTTGTTATAATTTATAATTAAAATATAGAATATTTTGTTTATGTTTAATTATCTTTCAAATTCCTCTGGAGTATTAATAATATGACAGTATTTTGATCTAATATTAAGGATTTAACATCTTGCGCTAAGGAACCCCAATCTAACTGCAATTGCGGTCCTAGAAGTCGTAAGATTGAATCCGCATTTCCATCTCTCGGCTAAAAAGCCGAGTGAATGCTTTTTGATGATAAGTGAATTGCTAATAATGGCGAATTGGATAAAATATTAAATTAATATTATTTTTAATTCATAATTTACTAAGAAATGTTACGGCCCATGAAAATATTAACTAAAATGTAAGGAATATAGACGAAAAATTTAATTCCGCATATGAAAGTAGCACCTTTTAGCTAACCTTAGGTCACGAATTGTCGTATGACTTTGAAATTGTATGGCACAAATAATAATGAAAAGTTTAATACTAAACATTAAACTATTAATTTTCATTTCACAAACACCCATGCGCAGATCGAGAGTCGATCGAGATGTCGTAAGAATGCCAGTTGGATGCATTCATTCGATCAAAGAGTCGAGAGATTGCAACCGCACTGCTATCTTACGATAAATTTGTCGAATGAAAGCGCTTCTTCCGATTAATATGATACTAAATAGCATTCGAGTTGCGATTATTTCTATATTCTTTCGACAATTTGGCGATTCAAAGATAATCTTACGATGTTCACAGCACTAAATAGCTGAGAGAAGTGCGCCCAAATCGCGTCGAGAGAACGTGGTCGGATCCATCTCTCGACTTTTTCTCTCGATCAATAGCCGAATGAGAAACGTGCTGCTGGCATTCTTACGACATCTTTTGCTAGTTGGGGTATCATTAAATAGGTCTTTAAAAAATAATGATAGTTTCCATTAACATTTTTTTGATAAAAAAATCGTTTGTGAAATATTAAGCTTTAAAGTGCTAAATTTTGCTCGATTCGAGTGTCCCCCCCCTCTACCAGCTAAACGGTTATGTTTGGGGGTATGAAAAAATTCACAATAGTAGTATATATAACGAAGTTTAAAAGAAAATTGTCATGACTAAGTAGGCTTTACAACTTTACGAGTAATAGTCGACCAACTTATAAAATGTACTTGGATATCATATTTTCTTAAACAAAATGTATCAGAGACAACTGCAAATGTAAGTTTGTCAACTTTATTTTTACAGCTTTTATAGGTATGTTTTTTGGGGATAGGTAGGTTTTTGTCGTCAACTATTTTTAACTAATTTCAAAAAAAGGAGGAGGTTCTAAATTCGTCGTAATCTTTTTTCTTATGTATTTTCCCCGATTTCTCAAAGACTCCTGGACCGATTTTGAAAATTCTTCTTTTTAAAATTAAATTCAGCGAATCAGTTTAGTTAGTTCGCATAAGTATTTTGATGGGCAACTACGGAACCCTACACTGTGCGTGGCCCGACACGCACTTGGCCGGTTTTTTTAGTAACTAAAAATACACGTGATAGGGGGGGGTGGTCTTTAACCTCACCATGTGTCACCAAGGAGGTGGGGTACAAAAAATCATCACGTGATTAATGGACGGCCCCTTAGTGACTAAAAATTCAGGCTGTTCTTTCAGTCACAGTTACCTTAACAGGACGGTACGGTCCCGCGACTTTGGCTGGCATTTGACCCTATGGGAGCCCCGGAAACAGTTCCTACCTCAGGCGTCTGACTAACGCGCACCGCGCAGCTATCTCGAGCCCCGTTTCAGTAATAGGTATACCTGTAGTAATCCTCATTAATTTTAATGTAAGATAAATGTAATTAAACATGTAGAGCTGCTAGTATAAATACTTAATTTGTAATGATTTTAATTGTATATAAGAAAATATAAGCGAAGCAAATGTATTTTTCTGTACTTGTTTTATTTCATCCGTGAATATATAATATTCTATTTACTAATACAATTTTCCGAAAGTATACGGATTATCGAAAAATACTTAAAGATGTCTCGAGGCCGATTTTGATGAAAACTAAAGGATGATTCACGCTACACCGTGTCGTGTCCGGGCCGTGCCCTGTCCGTGTCCCGTCCGGGGCCCGGACACGACACGGTGTAGCGTAAAGCGGTCTACACACCAAAGCCGCTGACCCGGCGGCACGGATCGCCGGCCCAACCCGCCGGCCTTATTTTGTACAATCATGCTGCCGGCTTGCGCCCGCGCGGGCAAGCCGGCGGAGCAGCATGCCGATGCCGACGGCATCCCTCTCCACTCACTCAGTCAGTTGCCCGCCGGCTTTCGTCCAATCTCTACGAGTATTTGGCAATTACTAGAACACCATATGCCGCGGCTGTCGTGCCGCCGGCAAAGTCGTTCGGCTTGGACATTCTGAAGCCGCCGGGTTAACCTGCCGGCACTAAGCCGGGCTGTGCCGCCGGGTCAGCGGCTTTGGTGTGTAGACCGCTTAAGGGATGATTCTCATTAGAGCGAGCCGTGCCAGGGCCGGAGCGTGGGCGAACCGGAGCGTGTCCGTGCTACGCAATTTATATTACACCGAGTGGAGGGGGCGGGGCGGGAACGTACAACAAATGTGGTATCGAGCGGGCCCGGACGGGACACGGATAATCCACTGTGTAATATAAATTGATTCATACAAAATATATGTAACAGATTAAAACCGTGCCCCGTCCGTGCCCCGTCCGGGGCTCTCTCTAATGAGAATCATCCCTAAATCATCCTTAAAACTGCAGTGTTGGATTTTCGGAATAGAACCCGCTGATTTTGAAAAAAATATCATACGTTGTACCTTTACACCATCCGATAGCACCGCTAAAGGATCAAATTCTGGAAAGTAATAAAGTACGGGAAAATTACACGCACATTTATGTGGGGACAGTTAAAAAATCTAACGCGATTGAATCAATAAGGTGAATTATGAACATTGAAATTGTTTGAAAAAAAGCGCCGCGTTTTGAAGACCCCAATCGCACGAGCGCTTTTTTTGTGGGCGTTAAAAAATTGCCGAAATAGAACAAATGCATTCCCACTGCGGACAAACATACATACAAAACTTACAGGTCGAACTGGGAACCTACTTTTTTTTTAAAGTCGCTTTAAAATATGCAATTTCACTCTATGTGCATGTAGGTTTAGAGTCCGCGCCACGACCTACTTCTGTTTTGAAATCACACAAATCTTTTTGGTCTGTCAGAGGCAATCTGTGAATTATCTGTACAGCACTTAATGAAGGAATAAAATTCAGTCAATCATGTCATAACATCCTCATCATTACTACAAAATTTTGTAATTTGGCAAAATTAAGTTTTCTCTACCTCACAAGCCATGCATGAAGGGTTGTAATAGTTACCATTATTCTATTCTTGAAATCGCTTCAAACCGTATTCGTTGTGTACTGATCCACAATGTCGAAAAGGCGCGAGGGTTCCATTCTTAGCGATCACCGGTTGAGCGGATTAAGCCAAACAATTCGCCGGGTGAGCGGACTGAGTCAGTACGCCATAAGCCTATACAAGATATCAGTTCTTAAGAAAGAAACAAACGCAGGCGATCATTTCCTCACCACAGAGCAACTCGAAAACGTATACCGGACAAATGCAAACACCGGACTAACGGAGAGTTTTGCGCAGGAACTACTAGATCAATATGGCCCGAACGAGCTAAAAGAGCTTCATAGCACCAGTTTGTTTACAATATTTATGCAAAATTTGTTTGGATGGTTTGCATGTGTACTGTGGGTGGCTGCCGGAGTCAATTTCGCAGGATACTTCATGACTATAGCCACTGAAGAAGCTGGGTCTCCAGAAGATAGTGCCAACACTGCAAGAGAATATCTCTATCTAGGACTTGTGATCGCTTTGATGATCGTATCAACTGGATTATTTGGCTTTTATCAAGAAGCAAAAAATTTAGCAGTAATGAGCGGTTTCGAGCAATTAATCCCACCGAAAGCAGTTGTTATACGAGATGGAATTCGCAAAATTGTCCCCAATAGAGAACTGGTAATCGGTGACGTTGTAGAGATAGTTGGGGGAGATATAGTGCCAGCCGATGTCAGAATACTTGAATGCACTAATTTAAGTACAGATATGTCTTCTTTGACTGGAGAATCTGTATCGATAAAACACAGGCCTGAATGCACTCATTTGAATCCATTGGAATCTAGAAATATGGCGTACTTCGGATGTCCTGTTACTGAGGGTTCTGGCAAAGCCATAGTAATTGCGACTGGAGAGATGACACAAATAGGAAAAATTGCCGGACTGGTTACCGGCTTGAAAAAAGAACCAACTCCTATCGCAAAAGAAATCACACATTTTATCACATTGTTGTGCGGAGTGGCATTCATTATGGGTATAGTGTTCTTTATCATGGTATATGTCATACAGAAAAGATGGCTGTCAGCGCTGCAATATATGCTGGGCATGATACTGGCGAATGTACCTGAGGGATTGATTGTAACGTTGACTGTGTGCATGACTCTGTCAGCAAAATCTCTGAAACAGAAAAACTGTCTGGCTAAAACATTACAAGCTGTAGAAACCCTAGGATCAACTTCGTGTATATGTTCAGATAAAACTGGTACCTTGACTGAAAATCAAATGAGAGTGTCACATTTACTTTGCAATTTTAAAATATTGGATAGAAACGACCATTCTCACGTCGCAGAACCAACTTATGACACTTTAGGTTTAGTCGCTTCACTTAATTTAAAAGCAAGTTTTGATCATGGTACAATGGACGAAACCATCGATAAAAGAAAAATCATCGGTGATGCTTCAGAATCTGCCATATTACGGTACATGGAGGAATACCGCTCAGCCTCAAAACTTCAAGCAGAAAACCCGAAAATAGGAGAAATTCCATTCAGTTCATCTTACAAATATCAAGTCACGATTCATCATATGCTAGAAACCAATTCCTACTTCTTAGTAATGAAAGGGGCACCAGAAATTGTGTTAGAGCACTGCTCTAGGGTTCTCACGGATGAAGGTCCACAGCCACTCACGCCACAATTAAAAAAAGAATTAAAAGCCAATTTCATCAAGATGGCTAACATGGGAGAGCGCGTCATTGGATATTGCGATTTGAAATTGCCACTGAGTGAATTTCCAATAGGTTATGCATTCGATACCCAAACGCGTAACTTCCCCGTGGAAGACCTTATTTTTGTTGGAGCAATATCTATGATCGACCCACCGAGAAAACATATTGATAAATATATTGGTTTATGTAAGACAGCTGGAATAAGGGTGATAATGGTGACTGGAGATCACCCTGTCACTGCCTTGGCTATATCACGTAAGTGTGGAACAATTACCATGCCAACTACGTATGATTACGCGTTTGAACATCACATTGATCTAGCTGATGTACCGCTTCATATCAAGAGTCAATTTAAGGCAGCTGTTATAACTGGTGACGAACTACGTAAAATATGCGGCAACGATTTGAGAACGATACTTACTAAGTACAAAGAGATAACTTTCGCAAGAACCAGTCCTCAGCAGAAATTGTTTATTGTTGAAACGTTTCAAAGTCTGGGTTACGTCGTGGCTGTGACTGGAGATGGTGTCAACGATTCCCCGGCTTTAAAGAAAGCTGATATTGGTATAGCTATGGGTATTAATGGTACTGAGGTCTCTAAAAAAGCTGCAGATATGATTCTATTGGATGATAACTTTGCTTCCATCGTAATGGGGGTTAAAGAAGGTAGGAGGATCTTTGACAATTTGAAAAAGACTATTGCGTATACTCTTACCTCAAACGCAGCTCAAATGGTACCTTTTGTATTGTATGCTGTCCTTGGTATGCCTTTGCCTATTAGTCTCATTTTGATTATGGTTATTAACATTGGAACGGATCTACCTCCTGCAATAAGTTTAGCATACGAAGACTCTGAAGATGACATTATGTCAATACCACCTCGCAAACCAACAGACCACCTCGTAACTGGATATTTGTTATTCATGACGTATTTTCAAGTTGGGTTGATTCAGTTTTTCGCTGGAATGAATGCGTATTTCGTAGTATTTGCTAAGGAAGGGTTCTTTCCAACTAGCTTGTTGTTTGTTCGTGACGAGTGGGAAAGTAGAAAGATGACGGTGAAAGATACATTAGGTCGTGAGTGGAGTTACTCGAACAGGAAATATGTTGAGAGAAAATCACAGACGGCTTATTTTGTTGCTGTATGCTGGACTCAGATATCAGATGCGATTATATGTAAGACTAGAAGAATTTCCATTTTGAAGAAAGGCATGAACAACCACGTTTTGAATGCCAGTATAATTTTTGATTTGATTTTTGCACTTTGTGTGACTTATTTACCACTTTCTCATGAACTTTTTAGCACGGCGAAGATAGATATATCTGATTTTTTCTTGGCGATTCCTTTTGCGATCCTTATGATCGTTTTGGATGAAACTAGGCGCTACATAATTAGGAATAACCTGTCCCCGTGGCTCGAACAGGAGACTTATTATTAATTTTTAGTAAAGTTTATTTTTACACCAAGTTCGTTTGTTTTATTACGTGAAGGTGAAACAACGAAATCCCACACTTGAACATTGAAGTCCTTTTGTTACGAAAAACTAACTGATCGACTTTAATGAAATCACATAACAGTGACCTCCTTTCATGTAAAATATTGCATCCGGTACTAATACTGGAAGCTAACCTCAACATAGCATACAAAATGCTACCTTTTCCGCCTCATCCGCCTGTCCCTGACATAAGTGGATTTTAAGATTATCTTCTAACTATCAAGATGAAAACCTATTGGGGACAGACTGGGACAGAATGCAGATGCTACGTCAGGGACGCAGGGCTGGCCACACCACTGGCGCCGCGGCTGACCTCGACCGTCTTGCTTCAGGAGTTCATTGAGGGACAATTTTTCCCACGAATAGAGGCGCTATTTGTGAGACGTGACCTGCCTTCTCCCACTTTACCGTTTGGCTGTTTTAACTTCACCATCAGCCACTTCAGTAATGAAGCACAGGGTGGTGTTTCTAATGCAATCTATTTACTTGACACCTATTTATGCTGCGCTACATCCCTCGCCCAAATCTTGAGATTGGACTGTTGTGATTTATGAATTTTTGGGACTATTTCAATTTTCTCGCCTTTATTTATTCTCTAGCTGTTGCACGCGATTTTACCCCCGCTGTTCTGCTGTTATTGGTCATAGCATGATTTTTATAGCCTTAGCCAATAGTTCCTGAGACTGGCGGGGTCAACCAAACAAATTCTTCATGCAAGTGGTTCAGGTATCTCTATTCATGTCCGTCGTATCCTGAGATGTTGCCATTATCTATTTTCATTACAGAATCATGGATTTTTTTTCTTCCAGTGCCATGGAACAAGAATACTTTTTCACCTAATCGCATTACTAGTCTAATAGAGTAATACCTAGATCTATGACTCTTAGCGCTCATGTACACGACGCCGCCGCCGCGCCGCCGCCGCGCCACTACCGCGCCTCTAGGCTGTGTATACGGTCGCTACCGCGCCGCCGCCGCTCCGCTGCCGCTCCGCCGCCGCGCCGCCTCCGCGCCGCCACCGCGATGCTATTCGCTAGTGTTTTATTTATCTAACAAAGGAGATGTCTCATTGCGGCCATATAATGTTTTTTTTTTGATAATTCAAGACTAACTTCATCGTTTATGAATCGATTTTGATGATTCTTTTTTTGTAGGAAAGAAGGTATTTCAAAGGCGGTCCCATGATATGGAGATTAGGGTTTGATGATGGAAGACCAGAGAAATCGAGTGGAGCTAAATAGTAAGAAATATCTTCTTTCCGACAAAAAAAGAATCATCAAAACCGGTTCACGAACAAAGAAGTTATCCGCGAATAAACATTAAAAAAAACATTATGGCCGAAATGAGAAACCTCCTTTTTCAGATAAATAAAACACTAGCGAATTGGATTCGCGGTGCCAGCGCGGCGGCGGCGCGGAGGCGGAGCGGCGGCGGCGCGGCGGCGGAGCGGCGGCGGCGCGGTAGCGACTGTGTACACAGCCTAGAGGCGCGGTGGCGGAGTGGCGGCGGCGCGGCGGCGGCGTCGTGTACATGAGCCCTTATGTTTGATACACCTATCAAAGAAGATTAAAATAAAATTTATGGAACAAAAATCTGTCAAAATGACAAGTTGCCTTTTCGCTAGAACAAGATAACAAGATAACTTTTAAATTATCTAACTTAGAAACAGCTGTAATCTGTTTACTCAAGTTTTGACGCAGGCGGTATCAGCAGTGAGCTCCGACCATGCCCAAGCATAGCTCTCCGCACCAGCACGGTCACGGCCACCGGCCGAGCGTCACCTCTATCAGGAGCCTGCGACGAGGAAGTGTGCTGGGTCAAAGCGCCATAGAACTATCCCAGATATCTATCCTTAAGGAAGAAACAAACACAGGGGATCACTTCCTTACACCAGCGCAACTAGAAAACGTGTATAGGACAAACGTGATGAATGGCCTGTCACAAAGCGTTGCCCAGGAACTTTTAGAACGGCATGGACCGAACGAGCTAAAAGAACTCCATGGCACCAGTTTGATATCAATATTTGTGCAAAATTTGTTTGGTTGGTTTGCATGTGTGCTGTGGGTGGCTGCTGGAGTCAATTTCTTAGGGTACTTTTTGACCAAAAACCAAGAGGAGGAGGATGAAGCCCACTCTTCACGAGAATATCTGTATCTGGGATCTGTGATCGCCATAACTATTGTAGGTACAGGGTTATTTGGGTTTTATCAAGAAGCAAAAAATATAGCTGTTATGAGCGGTTTCGAGAAACTAGTTCCACCGAGTGCAACTGTAATACGAGATGGAGTTCGCACAGTAGTACCCAATAGAGATTTGGTCATTGGCGACATCGTAGAAATTATTGGTGGAGATATAGTGCCAGCCGATGTTCGAATACTTACATGCACTAATTTAAGTACAGATATGTCGTCTTTGACTGGAGAATCAGAACCTATAAAACACAAGCCTGAATGCACTCACTCTAATCCTTTGGAATCTAAAAATATGGCGTACTTTGGATGTCCTGTTACTGAGGGTTCTGGCAAAGCTATAGTAATTGCGACTGGGGAGATGACACAAATAGGAAAAATTGCCGGACTGGTTACCGGCTTGCAAAAAGAAGAGACCCCTATTGCAAAAGAAATCACACATTTTATAAAGTTATTGTGCGGAGTGGCATTTGCCGTTGGTATAATTTTCTTTGCTATGGTATATGCTATACAGAAAAGTTGGCTATCAGCACTGCAATATATGCTGGGCATGATACTGGCGAATGTACCTGAGGGATTGATTGTAACGTTGACTGTGTGCATGACTCTGTCAGCTAAATCTCTCAAAAAGAAAAACTGTCTGGCTAAAACATTACAAGCTGTAGAAACCCTAGGATCCACCTCATGTATATGTTCAGATAAAACTGGTACCTTGACTGAAAATCAAATGAGGGTGTCACATTTATTCTGCAATTTCAAAATAATAGAAAAAGATGACCATTCTTACGTAGTGGATCCAACTTATGCAACGTTATGTTTAGCAGGTTCACTTAATTTAAAAGCAAGTTTCCTTCCTGAGTCGTTAAGTGAACCAATCGCCAAGAGAAAAATACTTGGGGATGCTTCCGAGTCTGCTATATTAAGGTACATGGAGGAAAACCGCTCAGCCACGAAACTTCAAAATGAAAATCCAAAAGTGGGAGAAATTCCATTCAGTTCATCTTACAAATATCAAGTCACGATTCACCATATGATGTCAACCAATTCCTACTTCTTAGTAATGAAAGGAGCACCAGAAATTGTGTTAGAGTACTGCTCTAGGGTTCTCATGGATGAAGGTCCACAGCCACTCACACCACAATTAAAAAAAGAATTGAAAGCCCATTTCATCAAGATGGCCAACATGGGGGAGCGCGTCATTGGATATTGTGATTTACCATTGCCAGTCGAAAACTATCCAATAGGTTATAAATTCGATACACAATCACGTAACTTCCCCGTGGAAGACCTTATTTTTGTTGGAGCCATATCGATGATCGATCCACCGAGACAAAATATTGACAAATACATTGGTTTATGTAGATCAGCCGGCATAAAGGTGGTAATGGTGACTGGAGACCACCCTGTCACTGCCTTGGCTATATCTCGTAAGTGTGGCACTATAACAATGCCAACTGCTTATGATTACGCGTTTGAACATCACATTGAACTAGCTGATGTACCGCATCATATCAAAAGCCAATTCCAGGCAGCTGTTATAACTGGCGATGAACTTCGTAAAATGAGCGTTAACGATTTGAAGTCTGTGCAACTTAAGTACAAAGAGATTACGTTCGCGAGAACTAGTCCTCAGCAGAAATTGCTTATTGTCGAGTGTTATCAAATGCTTGGTTATGTTGTAGCTGTGACTGGAGATGGTGTCAACGATTCCCCGGCTTTAAAGAAAGCAGACATTGGTATAGCTATGGGTATTAATGGCACGGAAGTCTCTAAAAAAGCAGCAGATATGATTCTGTTGGACGATAATTTTGCTTCCATCGTGCTAGGCGTACAAGAAGGCAGGAGGATCTTCGACAATTTAAAAAAGACCATTGCATACACACTTACCTCGAACGCAGCTGAAATGTTACCTTTTGTATTATATGCTGTCCTTGGTATGCCTCTGCCTATTACTCTCATCTTGATTATTGTGATAAATGTCGGAACGGATCTACTTCCTGCAATAAGTTTAGCATACGAAGACTCTGAAGACGACATTATGTCAATACCACCTCGCAAACCAACAGACCACCTGGTTACTGGCCATTTATTATTCATGACGTATTTTCAAGTAGGGCTGATTCAGTTCTTCGCTGCGATGTATGCGTATTTCATAGTATTCGCTCAAGATGGTTTTTTTCCGTCTAGCTTAATGTTCGTTAGAAACTCTTGGGAAAACGATGATGAATTAGTGCTGGATACATTAGGTCGTCCTTGGAATTATGTAGACAGGAAAAGGCTTGAGAGAAAATCTCAAACCGCTTATTTTGTTGCAGTGTGCTGGACTCAAATATCAGACGTGATTATATGTAAGACCAGAAGAATTTCACTTTTAAAGAAAGGTATGAGAAATCATGTTCTCAATGCCAGTATTGTTATAGATTTGATCTCTGCTCTATGTGTTTCTTATTTGCCGCAATGTCATGAAGTTTTTAGCACGGAGACGATAGGTTCTTCAGATTTCTTTCTTGCGATCCCTTTCAGTATCTTAATGATCATTATGGATGAAACCAGGCGCTACATTATTAGGAATAACATATCCAAGTGGCTCGAAAAGGAAACTTATTATTAACTTATTTAGTAACTTTTATATAAGAGGAATTTATATTTAGTTCGTATGTTTAGTTAATTTATTTTTTTATTAATTCAATATCAAGAGAATGTTTCTGAAATCTCGAAGATATATTTTATGCACGGTGAAAACTTGATCAGCTTTCAACATTAACGTCTATACAAACAGCTATTCGGCGCGACGCGCGACGCTCCGCGACGGTAACGCGGCGTCACACAAAGCACGACTCGCTAATCGCTCACGCGACGTTTAGAAGAACGTCGCCGTCTTCGGTGCTATTTTTATTTAGGGTGTTCCCAAATTTACCGACGCGGAATCGGCTTAAGCCGGTCAAAAAACCTTTGTGTCAAACGTTAACGACGTCCGAACCGAGCCGATGCGAATGGCATTAGTAGCGCCCTTATTACGTTGACATAAAGGACTTTTTGACCGGCTTAAGCCGATTCCGCGTCGAGAAATGTGGGAGCACCCTTCTCGTACATGGTAAGCACGCCATGCTAGCGTCTGAGCGTCGAGATAGCTGGTTGGCAAAACCTTTAATAAAACCTTACATTTTTAAGGATTTACGATTTTATTCACTGTGCTGTTTTGTAACTTATTTTAATTTAAATGTCTAGATTTAATTAAGTTGCTGTGCTTGTCGCGAGTTCGATTCCCGCACGGACCAAATATTTGTATATTCTACGATCAGTTGATTCGGGTCCGTCTGAGCGCTTGTGTATGTGAGTTTATATGTTTGCAAAATGCACTCAAGTTATAGGAGAAATTCTTAGTGTGGGCAATATTGTTCTACAAAAATATGTACAATCGACAAAGTTGAATTATGACCCACCATAAGCTCATGTTCCTACAGATATTCAAATACAATTAGGTCCACATTCGCGTAAACCTACATATCCATGGTAACGACTTTGATCTTTGTCAATTTGACGGATTCAAACGATTTATTGTCAAAATGGTTCATGATTCAACTTTGTCGATTGTACATGGTCATCCAACAGGGGAAAGAGTCCATATGAGATACGAAAAAACTTTGAATGAAATTTCAGCTCATTTTTGGTATTCACAATTTTGCATAGATTATTTTTTTGGTCGTGTGAGAGTTATCCACAAAAGTGAATGTAGGTAAAGGTGATATCAGACAGTTCACTCGAATGATTGTTCACTCGAGTGAAACTTAATAATTTATTCGGCACTCGTGTTTCATTTTTTGTTCAGACATTTCATTTCGAGTGAAATGTACCGAATGAAAGGTAAAAATGAACAAAAAATGAACCGTCTAAAAGTGCCTTAATAGTTAAAAAATCTAAGTTTTTATTTCTCAGTAACAAAATGTAGACAATTACCGTGTTACCACAAAAAAAAATAAACATCTGTTGAACACTTGTTTAAAAGAACTGTCAATGTCAAAATAGCGTTGTTCGTCGTTGTTGTTGCGTCCCTAAGTCGGCATCGCACGTATCGCACGTATCGTACGTAACAAAGGAGATGGCTAAATGAGTGCCCCAGTCGTCTATATGACTTTCACATTAACTCGTAGTATTTAAAAATTCATTAATGAATTGTTGAGTGTTTAATAATTTCCTAATACTTATATAAACTGTTAAACATAAAAAAGTATCTGAATTGCTTTTTGTGCATTTTTTATTGACATGACAAAGTCGCAATGAAATAATGTCAACTAGGGAAGGGTCGTAGAGCTTTTCCAGATTGTCAAAACGCAACTGTACTTTATCGATTTTCACTAAAGGTATTAGGAACGATTTTTTTTTCTGAAATTAGGGAATGGCGTTGAAAATGAAAGTTTTTGGCGGGAATCGAAAGAGTTCAATTTAGTGGCCTATTTAGTTTTTAGTTATTATGTTACACGTTTTGATTCGGAAAACGAATTACCGTGACCCCGGAACATAAAGGGCTGTTGAAGGACACCGTAGTTTTTAGTCAGTACAAGTCCGACAGACCCTCCTGCCTTACCCTGTGTGGGAGGGAGGACTCATTTGACGATTTTACAACGGAAATAAAAAGTGATTCGTCCACTAAGCTCAACTTTTTTTTTTCTTTAAAATCTTCTGAATATGCTACTTCGTTTAATCTTAGTGTTGTATTTTGTGTCGAATAATACTCGTATTAACTGAAATGTGATCAACCTAAACTATGTAGTTTCTAACCAATCGATTCTTTTATCGATTCTGCGAACTTAGTTCGGTCCCCACTTTAAGAAAAAAAAAAACAAACGTCAGATGTCATTTGAACGCTCTGCAGTTTTGTTCCTTGTAATTCTTTATTTTGGCTTTTTCTTCAACCCGTGCTCTTATTTATTGGACTTTCTGCTTGCTTACCTACCGAACTATCGCCACTCGACACGGACTTGCATTCAATTAATCATGGAATAAATATAAACTGTTCTACTCACCATCGTATCACGATGGTTAACAATAGAGGTAAGATATTTTCAGATGGTCACAGCGATGCTCGGCCCAAACCCAATCTCCACACCGTGTCCTCGCAGTGGCAACACGGTTTTATTTTCCACCCAATCCGTAACGTCAGGCGGAAGATGAGGATGCCGCGGCCGCGATTGTGTTCCCAACAGATTGGTTGACTTAGATGGCATAATATTCAGATGTGTAGGTAAACAGTAAAGTTAATTCATGTAGTTACTAAAGTAATTACGTTTTTTCTAGGTTCCAGGGAATACCAACATTTGTCATTCTTGTCATGAACTGCTGAATTAAGGAGCAACTTGTGAAGTTCGTATGTTAAAATTCGGTCATGCAATGGTGTGCATAACTTGGCCGTTCAGTGAGAAGTTTACAACGCCATGCAGTAAACAGAAACAATTCAAAGTTGAAGAATTTTACAACATTATACCCAGATTTCAATCACGTAAATAAAATGACACTAAATACAGTCCGTCACGTCGTACTTACCCTTTAAGACTATGATTTATTATGTGAAATAAAAAAAAAAATATCTTTAAATATCTATCTTTTGACAAGTTGTTGGAACTTTTTTTATGTGAGATATTAATATTGAGCTATTCAGCGTTATACTGTGCTAGGTCCCATGTCTATAGCCGGCTGAATTGCAGTCCATACTTCAACTTAGCCATCTCCTTTTAGTTTGCCTTGTATGAAAACTCATACAACTGCGTTTATCGTACATCTGCATCGTACGGACGGCTCATCGGCAATGCCTTAATGCGATGCGTACCGATGACGTCATACGGAATGCCGATCAGTAGAAGCGATGAAGGTGGCATCGGCAATCTGATTGCTGATTCTCGCGTCGGCAATCCGATCGCTGCCGACACAGAAATCCGTTTGATGCGTCTGATACGTACGATGCGGACCTGTGGACGCTTACCATTAAGGGTCGTTTTGCTGTTACACTTTTTTTAGACACGTTTTCAACAGTTGTTTATTCTTTTGTGTTAAGGCGGTTAGTGTTCAACAGATGTTTAACTTTATTGTAACAGGATGATATTTTATCTAACCTTTTGATCTAGATTTTAAATGAACCTAGGTACGGTTAACGAGCTATTTTGTATTTTTAAATATTAAACGCATTAACGCATTTGTAGAGAATTTCAAAGATTTTCTTAGGAAATAAAAACTCTATACGCGGGCAGGATTCGAACCTGCGGCCCTCGGATTCAGTACATCCGACACTCATTTCCAACCGAGCCACCGAGGATCTTACCTGCCGCGGCGAATTCTTCCTTCCATTTCTAACATCTCATTTTGTATGATATACATTCTGGGTGTTACTGATATGGGGGCAGGCCACCGTACTTATTGGGCGTCGTCCTTTGCGTTTGTTTCCTGATTTAAAGATATACGCACGTAAAGACTTTGGTACTAAAATGTTAATAAGGACCACGCCAGAATCAGGGGGCCTACTCTCTTAATCTGTCAACGAAAATACGGGTCGGTACTCGAAATTATCGAGTGAACCCTAACTCCCTATAGGTTCTGAATTCATAAGTTCTGACAATGTATCAAGTATTTTTAAAAATTAAACGCATTAACGCATGCGTATCGAATTTCAAAGATTTTCTTAGGAAAGAAAAATTCAATCCGCGGGCAGGATTCGAACCTGCGGCCTTCGGATTCAGTACATCCGACGCTCATTTCCAACCGAGCCACCGAGGATCCTACCGCCGCGGCAGGTCCCCAATTTTTTGTGTTGTGATACAGAAACGCCCAAAGCTTCGGCCGAAGCTACGGGTTTCGTGCTTAGATGATACTCGTAGTACCCCAGATACGAATGCTTTTTTTTTTCTTGCAATAAATTCGCTCGAGTTTACAAAAATCTAATTGATGTAATATTGAATTGAACGTGTATTGGCTAAAGTAAAGGGCGCGGCGAGATATGAATTTTAAACTGGCTTGCACATGTCTGTTAGCACCGGAATAACTGCGGACCGAATGTGACCTACTTTACGATAAATCACATTTGTTGCCTTTATTATATTGAATCTAGATAGGAACTAGACTACGGTAATTCTGCTAGCGTGGAACTGTCGTTCTTTTTTCTGTAACATAGGTAATTATTTTGTTCTTTTTTAACACTGTCAGTTAAAAAAATGTAACTAGTTTAATTTCGTAAACTTAGTTATAGCACTAAGCTTAGAAGCTATACGTTGTATTTTTTTCAAATAAACTATTGTTAAAATTATCAAAACTCTATTTTTTGTTGTTTGCAGATAGCTACTTTATGAATAGCTAATTTGATTTGAACCTACTTACTGAGCTAGTACCTACAGAGGCTTTATCACCAGATTACTTACTGTATTTATTTTACAGGTTTTTTGAATTATTTACCTACAGCGTTTGTTGTACGGAAAATTGAATAAGCGCCTCTAGTTTATTTTTTTTGTATTTATAAAATTGCATTATAAAAATGTATTAGGTAGTACGAATTTTTCTCAGGACATGAGTGGTATCGCTGACTCTACCTCGTACCGCAGCGCGCCGCAACCAAAAGTGCACAGGCATAAGAGTATACCGCAAATTCTGGGGGCTTTTTTTTTTGCGTGGTGAAGTCATCAAATGAGGCCTCCCACCCCGGGCAGGGCGGGAGGGACTGTCAGACTACTAAAATCCACGGTGTCCTTCAATAGCCCTTTCTGTTCCGGGGTCACGGTAAGGATATAATCCCGCGACCCCGGCAGGCTTTGGCCCTCTGAGAGGGGGGCCCCGTCATTATGCTGACGCTCTATGAGGCGCGCGTGGGACACAACGCGCCGTCGACCCGGGCATTTATTTATTTAAAACTTTATGCAACACAAAAGGTACATAGGCGGACTTAATGCCTAAGGTATTCTCTACCAGTCAACCCAGGGTAGCAGAGAGATAACATGGCAGGTGCACAAAAATATAAAATTGAGATATCAAATAACAGAGTGAAGAAAAAACAACAAAAATACAAAAACTAAATAAACATTTGGAATCTAAATACTAAAATAAATACACATATAAATATATAGGTATATATTATATATATAAATATATATATACATATACCACGTAACAGAAAGATGAAAGAGATAACTCCACTAATGGTGCAGATAATACTGCCGCAATTTCTGCTTGAATGCTAATTTACTGGTAGCCGTCCTGATTTCAAGAGGAAGCGCGTTCCACAGAAGAATGGACTGAATATGAAAGGAAGAATGAGTGAAATCAGAAGAATGAGAAGGACATAACAATAGAAGATTATTAGAGGAACGCAGGTTCCTAACGTGAGAATCACAAAGGTATTGAAAATGAGGGATGAGATAAGAAGGGGGAGTGGGGGAGTTGAGAAGAGAGAAAAGCGAGGTCATAGCGCGCATTTTACGTCTCTGCCGAATGGGCAACCATTTAAGTTCAGATCTGAAACTGGACACATGATCATATTTCTTCAAGTTGAATTTGAACCGAATGCAGTTGTTGAGTAACCTATCCAGTTTGTCCAGGAATACAGCGTTCAGGTCAAAGTAGTACACGTCCCCATAGTCGATAATAGGAAAGATTAAAGTCTGCACAAGCATAGTCTTCGTTTTCATAGGTAAAAAGCTCCTCAGACGGTACAGGCAACGCAAGGTCCCATTGACTCTTTGACAAACACTCGAAACCTGACTTTGCCAACCAAGCGTCGAGTCGAGATGTAAGCCAAGATCTTTCACACAAGGGCTGATGGGGATTACATTGCCATTGAAAATAATAGGTGGAACAGAGCTAATCCCCACCCGACTCATCATACGCGAACTGCCAATTATAATGGCCTGCCATTTTGAGGGGTTCACAGCCACCCCAAATCTATCAGACCAATCCTTGACAGCGACTAAATCACGGTTTACGTCATTTATAGCGTCCGACAAACTCTCCACTCGCGAAGCAGCATACAATTGAAGGTCATCGGCATACAGATGATACGAACACTGAAGACATTGAGTTATGAAATTTATGAAAATGGAGAATAATGAAGGAGAAAGAATACCGCCTTGAGGAACACCAGCAGCCAGACCACGCCAACTCGACGAGCTCTCATCAACACGAACTGACTGCTGACGTCCTCGAAGATACGAAGAGAACCAATCCAGGGCCTCGGACGAAACCATCAGATGAGATAGGATAGAAAGGAGAATATCGTGACTGACAGCATCAAAAGCACTAGAGAAGTCGATTAAAACCAAGACTGTTACTTTGGTGTCCTCCATCGCTTTCCTAATGTCATCAGTCACTTTGAGAAGAGCAGAGGTAGTGCTATGTCCCGGCCTGAATCCAGACTGAAATGAGCTGACAAGGTTATTCCGATGAACAAACCCTGAAAGCTGCTTGTGGACACAGGCCTCCAGCACTTTGGATAGAAAAGGAAGGATAGAAATTGGTCGGAAATGGTTAGGAAGGGAAGGATTAGGGATTTTAGGGAGGGGACGAACATAGGCCATACGCCATACGGATGGGAATTGTGCCGAATAAAGGGAAAAGTTGATAATGTGGGAAATCGGGGGTAAAAGAAGGTCGAGGATGAGGGTGACCATGTAACGACTGATGCCGTCAAAACCCATGGCCTTGGATTTGATGGATAGGATAGTCTTTCTGATTTCATCCAAGGACACCGGGGAAAAGTGGAACTGTTCGATATTAGGACCGGGTAGGCCATTAATGAAATCAACCGTCTGGGCTGACAATTGTGTACTCAAAGAGTGAGTAGTGGAGAAGTGACGGTTGATGTCATCCAAGCCGCATGCAAGAGCATGGTCCATGGTCGGGCAGCGAGTTGCCCTTTACTCGCTGCCCGCATGCCCGCGCCTACGGTGGCCGGAGATAGTCTAGCGACGTCCGTCGCCGTGGGCGTCAACCACCGCGGGTGGGGCGGAGGGAGGACACTGTCCTCTCTCGCTCGCGGCCCGCCTCCTCCTTCGCGAGCATTACTGCTTCGCAGAAGGAGGCGACCGCTTCCCACTCCGTCTCGCCCCGCAGCATGACCGCAACCAATGCTGGGCGCGAGATGTTTCCGCCTAAAATTCTGGGGGCTTGTAAAGGCTTTATTTAAACACTTTGTCGGTTGTTGCCAAAAGGATAATTAATCGTGGCAAAACTCGCTAGATGTGTGGCGGCATAGTATTTTAGACCTTTTACGGTTACAATACGTTTGTCTAATAAATTGTGATTATCGGTAGTCATTATCTAATCCCACACACCTTTAGATGACTCATTTCGAACTACCAAAAGGCCAATGTTCGCTTAAAGTAAAGCTTATCGAGGCTTTATCGAATCGATTACCAGTAGGTTGTATGCGTTATCGATTCTATACTAATGTTCTAAGAGTTGAAGTTTTTTTGTTTGAATCTCAGGATCTACTGGTTTGAATAGAAAAAATATTTATGTGTTAGATAGTCTTTTTATTGAGAAAGTTTATAAATATGCACATGACATTACGCTACGACCATAGGAGCCGACTAGCGGGGGTAAGACATAATAGCTATTATACTGTAATATTAAATCTATCCTACTTCTAACTAATATTATAATCCTACTTGTCCTACATAATAAACGTGAAAGTTTGTTTGGAAGGATGGTTGTTTGGTGTTTGTTCCTCTTTCACGAAAAAAACACTGAACGGATTTGGTTCAAATTCGGTCCATAGATAGTTTATAACCTGGATTAACACATAGGATAATTTTTATCCCTATTTTATGTTACCACGGGATTAATTTTCGAGTTGTGAAACCGTGGCAACAGCTAGTCTCTGATTTTAGAGATATTTTGTTATGAGTAAATAAATCCCTGTAAGATATGGGCACCTGTTTAATTGTCAGATTAAATTTATTATAAACGAGTTATGTGGAACTTACTAAAATATGTAACACATGTAGATTGGCTCATAACTGAGAGCTAGTGCCAAGCCCAAGTGTCTATAACAGTCCATATTGATACAAGATAACTGATAAATTGGACAAGTATGCGCAAAACTTTGTGTTTCTTGCATCCGATTTTAGAACTGCGAGGAAGCTGTTTTATCAGGGTGTAAAAGGCCGCTTTATAATCGCAAATATCTGGTGGACCGAGCTTCGCTCGGTTTTTAAAATGTCTATAATCTTGGAAACCGAGCTTTTCTCGAACCTGGAAACCCGGAACCTTGATAAATCGATTCCTTGAGCCGAAAAACCCCTAATCTGTAACTTTCATGAAAATCCTTGGAGCCGTTTCCGAGATCCTGATTATATAAATAAATATACAAGAATTGCTTGTTTAAAGATATTAGATAGATTAGATAGATAGCTAAAAACGAATTGCGAGAAAATTATTATTGTTCTTTTAAGTATACTTACTCTATTGCTTGCGTAATAGAATAAAATATTCTAATTAACGATTTTCTTTTTCGTAATTTTCAAATAGGAGGAAGTAGGATTCTGAAAAGCTGGCGCAGCGGTTGAGTGATCGGATGCTGCGCAGCGTGTGACGTGTCGCGGGTTCGATCCCCGTATCGAAAAAAAAATTGTATGACCTGCATGTAGTTATTCCGGGTGTAAGAAAAAAAAATCGTTACGAATAAATTAAGAGTTTAAAGAATACTTCAAACAAGAGTTAATTGTTTCGAGTTTCGTACCTATTTATTCACAGTTAGGTATAATGCACGTTGCTTTAAACCAGAACATACATGACCAATGAGCTTAAAGACATAGCTACGATATTGTAGCCTTTAATGTAAAGGTGCAACTATATAACGGTTGTTGTTTTGTAAAAGGCTGGAAGTCACTCTTATACCTGAATTTTAGGATTCTGTACCCAAAGGTTAAACGGGGCCCTATTAGGGCGGCCACATACATCATTTTTTTTCCGTTCGGAATACGAAATGATGAATGAAATGTGAACAACGCACATAAAACATGCACACACATTTGTATGAATTCACTGTGTTCGGAATTTCGGATAGAAAACGGATCAGGGTTCCTGATCAGGAAAACTGATAAAAATTTAATTAATTAAGGGGGGTCTCATACAACAAACGTATTTCTTTTTGCTTGTTTTTTACTCTATATTGATGCAGCAAGAGGTAGTAGAGTATTTTTTTAACGTGGTAAACCATCAATTTTGTCCTCCCACCCAGGGCAGGGCAGGAGGGACTGTCAGACATCTAGATATGAGTCCTTCAATGTTTTGTTCGTGGCCGTTTATTGTCTTCCTGATTTTCGTAGCTATATAGCTTCATTTGGCGCTATTCTGGTGGTTGCCACTGTTGATTCCTGCTCTCAGGAGCTGCAGTGGTTTGGGAATAGTGTTGTACTGTTGTGGGATTGTTCCATTTAAAAAAGCTAAAGATTCATTGTGGCGAAAACTGGTTAAGTTCTTGGATTCGATTGTCGGGTATTGGCACACATTTTGGGTGTAACCTCATCAGTTCCTTAGGGGAATGCAGGCGTGGTTCTACACTAGATCTAGACCAGTGACTATACCAAACTAATAATTAAGCATAACTAGCCTTTAAGCCGACACATGTGCTGGTATCCTTGTTGCGAAATATGTATCAGGTGTAGATCGTGCGTGGCCTGCGCCGGCGCAGCTGTGCTTTATATACGGTGCGACGGCGGGGAGCGACACACGTGCTCTCCACCCCACGACGTGCGCACGCGACAGACATGCTCGCTAAGGTAAATATTATTAATAATAATTAATATTGTATTATATAAAAGCGAAATATAAAAAATGTAGACGGATTATATATGTCGTAGGATAATTTGATACTTCGAATCTTCGCGGAAATCCTAGGGGTTTTGCGAAAACGCGGATAATTAGACATAGGCGAAAAATTATCAAATCTTACTGGACAAAGTCAGGATTTTTGCGAAAATACTCGTTATTATAGTAAGATTTGATGTGCTCAACACTGATTGGCTACAATTTTACTGGCTGACTTCTAATTGGTTCCTAGTTTGCCGATGATTAACGTTATAATTAAGGGTTGATTTACCACGCTTCTATTACCTTTACGTCGAGTTTAAATAATATATCATATTTTAGAAGTACAGTCACGTCAAATAAGGTACCCCGACAAGGATAGTTTAGTTTTAACGATATTATTATGAATTTCAATGATGGGTCCTGTGGACTTTGATCCAAGAGCGAGCGAAGCGAGCTCGGGACTCGTGGGCACCCCGACACGGACAGGTTAGGTTCGTTAGGTTACTTTAAACCATGTAAGCAGAAATAGAAGCCCCGCGAAGCGGGGCTTCGTTGAACTTCCTTTTTAGGTAATCTTCACCTATACTTGTTTTAAGTATCATCAGAGCATTTTAACATGTTTTTATGCCATTGGCTTTTAATTTACATCCCTGACTGTACTTGTTCACCAAACTCGACATAAAGGTAATAGAAAGCGTAAAATATCAATACTTTGGAGAACAATAGACTTTCAGACTCGACGTAACGGGACTCGGCGTAAAGGGAATAAATCAAATTAAGACGTCAACCAATCAGAGACGATCTCTTATTGAACGCGCTGACCGACCAATCAGCGTTCTTATTTCATAACAGCCAGCGTTTCGTTTCGCAATATTGCTATAATAACGAGTATTTTCGCAAAAATCCTGACTTTGTCCAGTAAGATTTGATATTTTTTCGCCTATGTCTAATTATCCGCGTTTTCGCAAAACCCCTAGGATTTCCGCGAAGATTCGAAGTATCAAATTATCCTACGACATTATATAAGTCGAAAATATTAGAAACAACTTATAGGTTTCTTCGAATTTTGGTGTAATTTTCTAATCATAACACCGTATAATTTGGGAATGCCACTGCTGGGACACTGGTCTCATCCATGTTTTCCTTTAGCGTTTTGAGAGCAGTGTTAATGAAATAAATTACACAACATAATCCGCCTGACTGGTGTTGAACTACAGCTCTTAAATCGGGTTACCACTATGCCGACACTCTAAGGGGAGATTTCCTTTGCTGTTTTTCGCTATGCAAAAACAAAACGCTAAAAACTGGCTTGAATTAGTTAAATCTACAATCGAAAGGCTCTGACCATTGAGGCCAAGAATCTTCAATCTAACCGACTGTGAAATAGATTAAAATCTTATTAAGAGAGAGCCTAAGGGCGGCTTTCACCAAAATTTAAACATGTTTAAAATTTTATTTAAGCATAAAATTGTATTGAATTTTGTCCTAAAATAAAATTTTAAACAGGTAGGTATTTTGAGGCATCGCCTATGGATCGGTTCTGTCGAGTGACCGCGATCCATTGGTCGAGTGACATAATCGAGGGTTCGATTCTCCCTGGGAATATCCTGTATATTTGGATGACCGACCCTAATATGGTCTGGATAAATACAAGGAAAAATAAAACTTTAAATTAAACTTATTCTGTTTAACATTGAAGCGTAAAGTACGTATTTATTGTCATGCTTAAGCGGTCATAATGTAAAGCTTCCCTTTTCTTCTCAGTTGTTATTATTATGTTGCGCGTGCGCCGGCGCGATGGCGCGGCCGGGGCTGCTGGACGGCATCGGCTACGCGTCTCACGGCTACGCCGCGCCAGCGTATGCCGCACACGCATACGCCGCGCCCGCGTACGCCGCGCCCGCGTACGCGCCGGCTTATGCCCCGGCGATCACTACACACGCTATCGCTGCGCCGGCGGCGTATGCTGCACCTGTCGTTAAAACTTACGCGGCGCCGGTGAGTACTCATTGTTGAGACTAAAACTGGGTTGGCACATTTGTAGCTAATGCTCCTTGGATGAAAGACGTCGAAGCCACAGTATGTTGGATAATTATGTATGTATCGTAGTAATCGGCATTTTTTTCCTCCTATCGGACAATTCAAACATGAATTTATGTTCGTATCTACTTGATAGCATTTTCTGTAACTAGTCTACTAAGTAACCTTCATACAGATCCGGGCACATGACCTCAAAAAGGATACCTTGACTCCTTCGAGTCCTTTTTGCTAATCAAACCTCTTACTGGAATTCTTTTCATCAGGTGGTGCGCGCAGAGCCTATCGATCCGAACCCAGCATACAGCTTCTCATATGGCGTAGCAGACCCAGCGACTGGTGACCACAAGGATGCCTCCGAGACCCTGCAAAACGGCGTGGTCCATGGCTCCTACAGCCTGGTAGAACCCGATGGCCATGTGCGCAAGGTCACCTACACCGCAGACAAGATCAATGGATTCAATGCCGTGGTTGAAAGGTCGGGAGCTTCAGCTCATGCGGTAAGAACTTTTCTCATGTTTTAAAGTTTTTTTGAAGACAGGATGCAGTTGGCAGAAAGTAAATGTACCTAGGTGCATGGCAGAGAAGTTCTGTAGCATTGAATCTTGGGTGTTATTACTTGAAAAAGGAAGCTTAAGTCAGCTAACATGGATACCTTGTTTTATTCTTCACTCTTCCCCGTGGCGAGATTAGCAGGTGAGCTGGTCACAATTCAGGGGCAGGGGGTGTCGCATATGACCCCGCTGCCGCATGCACGCACGCACGCATGTGCTTGTGAGGGGACGTAAGGGTGGTTTTAGTCAGTAGGTATATGAGTCCGATAAACCCATCCGATCTCCTTAAGGTGAAGGATGTACATTAAGGATTTCCACCGCGACAAAATTCACCACATCTAGATTTTTCCCTATATCATGGAAAGATGCCACCAAATATCTTTCTTGACGCTAAATTTTCTTACAGGCGCCAGTAGCAGTTGCAGCGCCCATAGCGAAGGTGTACGCAGCACCCATAGCGAAGGTATACGCAGCGCCGGCGCAGGTCGCCGTGGCCGCTCCCGTCGCGAGGTACACGCTGCCCTCTGCCCACGTCGCCCACCCGTGGGGTTAAGCCCAGCAACTTCGAATACAAAGCGACCTAGCTCCTTGCTGACTAAAGATTGATTTCGACGAACAGAAAATAATGTTCGAAATCGAATTTAATGTCCCATCTAAGTACAACATTATTTTCTGTCGTCGTTTTGGCAGATTTCGAGTTTAGAACAGAATTACTTTCTGTTGAGATTATGATAACAGCGGTTGTGATTATAAGGTTGTATTGAATGATTTTTGACTGAGATGTTTTCATCAATAGTTTGGTTAGAAATCATAGGCCGTGGCTATATGGTAAAGGCGAATTATTGTAATGTTTTTTATTACCTATCTTTTGTAGAAGTTAATGTTTTTGTTTTTGGGCTTGTTTGTTATCATATTAGGGAAAAGAAAAGCGTCAAAATGTAACATTGGACGTTTTTTAAGTTTGAACGTGAAATTAAGAGGAGGTAGCCCAGTTTTCTAGTATTTCTCGCCTTTACTCTCCGGCCCCAGTCTGTAAGACCAAGGAGCGTTGTTCAGCAAGACTAGGCGCGCCTGATGACCTCGCCTGACTACTGTAACTTATTATTTATTATGTACCTACTGCTTTGACTGTTGCCTACGGACCTGATCTTGACGCATCGTATTATTTACGTACATGTAAATATAATTTAGTTTTATAAATAAATGCAACTTTTGCAGTATTTTATGTCTTTAT
This sequence comes from Agrotis segetum, assembly GCA_036375495.1. NCBI lineage: Eukaryota > Metazoa > Arthropoda > Insecta > Lepidoptera > Noctuidae > Agrotis > Agrotis segetum. The sequence continues at coordinate 235,564 of JAQSVV010000243.1, read as the reverse complement.
TTGCCTCGTACCCTGCCCGTAGTACTTTAAGCGACTATCTTTAGACAAAATTATTGCGTTAAATTATTCAGTTCAGATCATTAGTTCCGGAGATTATCCCCTACATACAAGTAAATTTAACCTAATATTAATATGGTCATTTTTTATAAGGGGAAGCTTCCGAAATAGAACTAGTAAGTGGACTGTGGCTGTCAAATCTTCATTTATAACGATCTACCTACATGCATTTTCAACATGGGTAGTGCAGTAAGTAGTCAATTTTGTAAATGACTACCAATCTTATTACATCTTGTTATTTTATTATTAGATATTAGTATTATAAATGTTTTAGTTTGTGAGAATGGATGTTTGATACTCATTCACGCAAAAACTACTGAACGGATTTGGATAAAATTTAGTACACAGATAGTCTAGAGACTGGATCAACACATACGATAGTTTTTACTCCGATTTTATGCATTCGTAAGATAATATTCGAGCTGTAGCGGACGAAGCCGCTAATCAACAGTTAGTCTATAATAATGTCAGTTCCATTTCTGGACGGATACGATAATCTATTCGTGTAATTCCTAAACGTGTCCCTTATTTAGTAAAACTTGTTTATTTAGTACTGAACTTAAGTTTTCCTGATAAATCTAGCGTATATAATTATTTATGAATCCTGTCAGACTCTTAATTACTTGTACAAGTAACCAGCCCAGCGGAAATGGTGGATGTTGAAATCGTCAATGTTAGAACCGGTAACTTGGATTGCCTTGTTCGACTTGGCATAGACACACTTAAATATGATACAGAGTTGTGGGAACTCTATGGAACGATAGCGATAAGATACAAAATTCTGGGTGTCGAAAAAAAAAATTTTTTTCAAATAAGTAGGTACTAATATCTGGTTGACCAAGCTTCCCTCGGTTTTTAAAATGTTTATATCTTGGGAACCGAGGTTTTCTCGAACCTGGGACCTTGATAAATCGATTCCTTAAGACGAAAAACCCCTAATCTGTAACTTTCATAAAAATCCTTGGAGCCGTTTCCGAGATCCTGATTATTTATAAATATACAAGAATTGCTCGTTTAAAGATATTAGATAGATAGATAGATTAGACAAAATCTATCTGGTTGAACGTGCAACTTTTAGGAACTCTGGGTCGAATTGAAATATTATTTTTGCTTTGGATAGCCTATTTTATCAAGAAAAGCTTTTAAGTATAACATCATGATTTTTAGGGGCTGAGTATCGGTATAATAGCTGGTTGCTGATGATTTTGGTGTTAATTTCGAAAATGTTCTATCTACTCTTGTTATTTTGTAAAGAAAAGAACTTCCACTTTTCAAAAAGACATCTTTTTGAGATACAACGCAATAAAATGTTCTTTCTTACGCTAATTTTCAAAAGAATTATCATTAAAAAATGCTTCTATACATATAGACCGATGAATTTAGGCTGTGAACTGTCGTAGGCTGGTCGAAGTGAAAGAAGTGGTAAGAAATCTTTGCTTTAAACAAAAGGAAAAAGTGGAACATATTCAATTTCGCTAAGTAGGTACCTATTTGAAGTATATATGTACAACAATATTACGCTATGGAGCAGTGGCGTCGGCTAAGTCGATATACTCGCAAGCAAAAGTTGGAATCACGTATACTCCGATTCCGCACAATTTTGAGTACTTATTAAGTTAAGAATCATAAAAACCAGTTTAAAGGTTTAATTTTTAACTTTAAATTGATACCAATAGTCCAAATTCCTTATAAGCACGCCATTTTGACTGGCCTGTTGGTCTAGTGGTTAGTGACCCTGACTGCTATACCGGAGGTCGTGGGTTCGATTCCCACCCAGGACAAATGTTTGTGTGATGAGCCCGATCATTTGTTCTGTGTCTGGGTGTAATTTATCTATAATATGTATGTATTTAGAAATATATAAGTATGTTTATCAGCTGTCTAGTACCCATAACACAAGCTCTGCTTAGCTTGGGGCTAGATGGCGTTGTGTGATAGTTGTGGAATATTATTATTATTCTCTTTATTTATTTGTACACTTATTAATTAAATTTTTAAATATTTTTATAAAAAACAAACTAAAAACATTTAAAAATATAAAAAATAGCAGTCCACCAGCATCGGGAACAGGGTCCGGGCTGCCGGTGGTCAGGGCTCTTGAGAGAGGAACCTCCTAACAATACGCGCCGTGTCCAAGAGTACTGCCTTCTGAATCAAGCGCTTGATCCAGCTACCCAGCGAGAGCCTCCTCAGGTGTTGTTCGAGGCTCTTGGCAATTAAGCCATTGGCAGATACGACTATCGGCACAATAACTGCCGTATTCACGTCCCACATGTCAACAACCTCGCGAGCCAGATCAAGATACTTGAATTGTTTATCCTTTTCTGCCTTCACGAGGTTCTCGTCATGCGGGACCGTTATATCAACAATTATTGCGCGACGCTCCGATCGATCTATCACCACAATGTCGGGCTTATTGGCAACAATAGTCCTATCAGTGATGATAGGTCGATCCCAATACAACGAGATATTGCCATTTTCGAGAACTGGGTCGGGCGCATACTTATAGTACGGCACCTCCGATTCCACAAGATTGTACTTCAAAGCAAGTTGCTGGTGGATAATCCTGGCAACGAGGTTGTGTCTATGCAAATACTCGCCGTTAGCCAGACGAGAACACCCAGAAATAATGTGTCGAATCGATTCTCCCGGACGGTGGCATGCCCGACATATGTCAACCGTACCATCCTTCACAATGTATTTCCGGTAGTTATTCGTCATCATAACTTCGTCCATAATTGCACAGACAAAACCTTCGGTCTCCCCGAACAGGTCACCGAAGCGCAACCAGGATACGGACGCTAAAAAGTCTACATCGGGACTATGTAATGCCCGGTAATAGCGTCCGTGAAGCTCCTTGCTCTGCCATACCTCCTTACGATCATTAGTGTCTAATACTTTAGGTTTGCGCCAGTTCCCGTTAGCCAAGGAGAGCGGAGTAAGACCCTTGTCCACTGTGACTACATCTCGGTGCATCCCCACGTCGGCTTCTAGGAAATATTCCCTGAGACTGCATACCTCACGGTTGTACAGGGTCTTAGCATTTAAGAAGCCACGACCCCCGCACTTCCGCGGGATATACAGTCTCATCACCGACGACCGCGGGTGATGCATCCGATTTGCAGTCAGCAGTGAACGGACTCTCCTATCCAGGGCGTCAAGTTCTGTCTGAGTCCATTTGAGTATGCCGAAAGAATACATCAATACCGGCATGACCCAACCGTTGAAAGCGCGCACCTTATTACCACCTGACAAAAGACTGTTAAGTACTTTATTCAGGCGGCTAAAGAAGCGCTCCTTCAACGATTGCTTCATGTCAGCATTATTGATGCCTAATGCTTCCGACATACCCAAATATTTGTAGGTCTCTGTTGAAGAGAGGGATCTAAGGTGTATGGAATCCGAGAGTTGAGTTCCCTCTGATTCCATAATCTCCCCTCGCTTCACATGCATGACTGCACATTTGTCCACACCAAATTCCATCCTGATGGCGCTACTGAAAGTTTCTGTTACCTTCAGTAGCTTCATCAGTTGCAAGTTGTTGTGGGCAAAGAGTTTCAGATCATCCATGTAAAGAAGGTGAGATATGACCTGACCACCTCTCTTCAACCGATATCCTAGCCCCGAACCCTCCAGTAATGTACTGAGTGGGTTCAAGGCCAGGCAAAACCACAAAGGACTCAGACTGTCACCCTGGAAAATGCCGCGCTCAATCCTTATCGGTTCGCCGCTACCTCGTATCTGTCGACATCCTGGATAGCGAAGGACTGTCTTCCAGGTCCCCATACACGACAACAGGAAGGTACGTAGAGTTATATTAACTTTATACAACTCTAGCACCCTCATGAGCCATGTATGGGGTACCGAATCATAGGCCTTCTTATAATCTATCCAACATGCGGACAGATCCTTTCGGGAGCGGCGAACCTGTTGGCTAATGGCCATATCAATGAGGAGGAGCTCCTTAGTACCGCGGGACCCGTTCCTACATCCATTCTGAGAAGCGGACATGATGGAATTAGTCACAATATGTTGATTGATTTTAGCTCTCAGAATGGATGTAAGAACTTTATAGACCGTTGGTAGACAAGTGATCGGTCTATAATTTTTGGGTTCCGCAGTACTACCTGATTTATAGAGCAGGTGGGTCACTCCTGTTGTTAAGAATTGGGGTAGCGACCCTGACTCTAAAGCTAATTGGAACTGGGATGCCAAGCGAACGTGCGATCTTTTGATCCATTTAATCCAGAAGTTGTGCAGTCCATCCGGCCCTGGAGATTTCCAGTTCGGCAACAGATGAACTGCACAAGCTACGTCTTGGGGGCTGATGGTGATAGGCCCCATTTCTGGAATGTGATCGCATGCTCGCTCAACATCCCTGATCCAATCGCCCTCAGTGTGACTGACAGGCACCGACCAGATGCTGCGCCAGAATGAACTCATGGCATCATCATCCGGCAGGGGCGTGTCAGCCACACCTTGGTCCGGTCGCTCCCAAGCCCTATAGACCCACCTTTCATCGCTTTGGAAGGTGCGATTCAAAGTGTACCGCTCCACTCGTCGCTTGTACCGACGAATACGGTTTGCCCATGCACAAATCTTCTGCTTCAGGAAGTCGATACGTTCTGTGACGCGGGCCATATAATCACGAGGATCGATATCGATTCCTGTGAACGCCCGCCTCACAAAACGCATCACTCTAGGGCGAGTATTACCCTCCCTGAAGCAGTGCAATTTGCCGATGAGTGCTCTAGCCTCACCGATACGCCGCTCAATCTATAAATTAAGTCCCAGATACTCCCTCAGAGAAAAGTTTAAAGAGATTAATATAATGACTGTGCCAGCTCAGTATATCTATGAAAACCTCTTGTACGCACATAAACATATTAATCTTTTTAAAAAATATAGTGATTTCCACAATGTAAATACGAGGAATAAGGACAAATTCAAGGTTCCAGCTACCCGGCTCAAAAAAATAGGGGGCACATTTCGATGTCAATGCATACGTTTTTATAATAAGATTCCTAGTCCCATTCAAGCACTAAGCATAAATAAATTCAAATTGTTTATAAAACGGAAATTGATTCAGAAAGCCTATTATCATGTAAACCACTATCTTGAAGACAAAAAGGCTTGGGATTAAGCTGCTCCAATTGAATTTACTCACTGAATGTTTTGTTGTATAGTATCTTATTTTAATTTTTTTTTTTTTTTTTTTTAGTATTAGTTTTATTATATTTTTTTTTTCATATATTTTTGTTTTTTTTTTTTATTATTATTTTTATTAGTATAGTTTTTCATATTTTTACCGCTTTGTCTGTTTTTTGTTATTTATTCCTTTCTTTTTATACAATCTGACATTTATTTTTATGTTTATACAATTTGACTTGGGTTACTTTGTGACTTTAATTTTTTGTTGTTTTTTACACTTTACCATTTGACATTAATTACTCTGTAATTGTATTCTATTTTCATTATTTATTTTTTACAAATTGACATGTTTCCAATTTTTTATTTTATTTTTTATTTGTGTACTTTTTATCATTGTGAATGCGAGGACGAATGTGGGGAAGTTTTGCTTTTGATTTATAATAATTTTACTGTCTGACAATTTGAGTACTTTAAGCGGCCTACCCAAATGTCCTTTCTTTGGTATTGTTCGTCGTGTCGTTGAGCTCCTTGTGTTCTGAGTCGAGCTACACGATTACCGACAAATGCTTGCACTGACTGGACAGGTCCACTCAAATCTGTGTTGCTCTTTCCTCAAAAGACCATCTCAGACACCCGCATGGTCCTCGTATGACCTGAACAAAACAATGTCTGGACTTTAAAAGAGACTGTGACCTCTGAGTTTGTTTCGGCTGTTTCTTCTCAGAGTAGTCAGGTACGAAACACCGGCCCCATCTAGCTTTAAAAATATTGATGACGTGTAAAAGTGTTTTTTATAACCAACTTGCAAAATAAATATCATTTATCATTTATCATTTAATCCTGCACTGCCAAGCTGGAGCTGCTGGTTTTGGTCGTGTCACTGTCAGGGAATTTGACGTGAGCTACACGACACGCCGCTACAGCTGCACAGTACAGGATTGAGTGGGTATCAGCAAGATCCTTACTGTTGTCAAAACAATTTGACAGTTCTGAGTCTAGAGCACACATAAGCGCCTTGTTTTTATTGTGCATTGGCAAACGAGGTAAACGTGGTCTAAGTTCCGGTGGGACGGAGCGGTACTCCCGAAACGCACTCTCCAAAGCGCTCCTCAATTGTGCGTTGCATTGGGTACTCACGGATATAACTTCGTCATGATCCTCTTCACGATCGGGTCGCGGTGGCATACCAGAAGAACTTTGTTGCTGCACCGCGATCATTGGCGAAGCAGGAATAACTCGGTTACTCCGTGAATCCGAGCGTAGTCGATCAAGTACGGTGTCATCCAGCATACAGTTACGCTGAATGACCCGCACCTGATCCGAAAGTCGTTGCGCCGACACGCTGATACCTGGCTCAAGCACCTGAAACAGAGAGAGCATCCGACCACGGTACGCAGTCAAGCTGCTTCCCCCCTCAGTAGCCCCATAATATGCGCGCATGACATTTTCATTCATGGACTGGGTCCATCGCATGCGCGACACATTTCCACCGGCAGCGGGAACCCTGTTCGGGGCCTGTTGGCCTCGAGGTCCCAAGCCCGCTGGTGGCCGTCCTCTTCCTCGTCGTCGCGGTGGTGGCGGTGTCGACGGCGGGGAGAAAAACTCGTCGCTGGAGCTCGACGCAACTGCAGCTACCGGCGACACGGCGTCCACGGGTGAGGCGCGTCCCGGCGGCTGCGAGGCGGAGCTCAGCGACGAGCCCGGAGATGGTAGCTGTGCTGGCTGTGTCTTGGTTCGACTTCTCGTAATCATTACAAAAGTACTGGATTCATTTTCTTCTTTTTTCCGTCATTTTATTGCATTGTTGTTGTTGTTGTGGTTGAGTTTTTATTATTGTTCGTTAGTGTTGATACCAGAATCATATTTTAACGTTAGTTTTTGCAACAAATTTTAACGTTAGTTTTTGCAACAAATTTTAACGTTAGTTTTTGCAACAAATTTATTATTATTATTATTCTCTTTATTTATTTGTACACTTATTAATTAAATTTTTAAATATTTTTATAAAAAACAAACTAAAAACATTTAAAAATATAAAAAATAGCAGTCCACCAGCATCGGGAACAGGGTCCGGGCTGCCGGTGGTCAGGGCTCTTGAGAGAGGAACCTCCTAACAATACGCGCCGTGTCCAAGAGTACTGCCTTCTGAATCAAGCGCTTGATCCAGCTACCCAGCGAGAGCCTCCTCAGGTGTTGTTCGAGGCTCTTGGCAATTAAGCCATTGGCAGATACGACTATCGGCACAATAACTGCCGTATTCACGTCCCACATGTCAACAACCTCGCGAGCCAGATCAAGATACTTGAATTGTTTATCCTTTTCTGCCTTCACGAGGTTCTCGTCATGCGGGACCGTTATATCAACAATTATTGCGCGACGCTCCGATCGATCTATCACCACAATGTCAGGCTTATTGGCAACAATAGTCCTATCAGTGATGATAGGTCGATCCCAATACAACGAGATATTGCCATTTTCGAGAACTGGGTCGGGCGCATACTTATAGTACGGCACCTCCGATTCCACAAGATTGTACTTCAAAGCAAGTTGCTGGTGGATAATCCTGGCAACGAGGTTGTGTCTATGCAAATACTCGCCGTTAGCCAGACGAGAACACCCAGAAATAATGTGTCGAATCGATTCTCCCGGACGGTGGCATGCCCGACATATGTCAACCGTACCATCCTTCACAATGTATTTCCGGTAGTTATTCGTCATCATAACTTCGTCCATAATTGCACAGACAAAACCTTCGGTCTCCCCGAACAGGTCACCGAAGCGCAACCAGGATACGGACGCTAAAAAGTCTACATCGGGACTATGTAATGCCCGGTAATAGCGTCCGTGAAGCTCCTTGCTCTGCCATACCTCCTTACGATCATTAGTGTCTAATACTTTAAGTTTGCGCCAGTTCTCGTTAGCCAAGGAGAGCGGTTTCTAGGAAATATTCCCTGAGACTGCATACCTCGCGGTTGTGCAGGGTCTTAGCATTTAAGAAGCCACGACCCCCGCACTTCCGCGGGATATACAGTCTCATCACCGACGACCGCGGGTGATGCATCCGATTTGCAGTCAGCAGTGAACGGACTCTCCTATCCAGGGCGTCAAGTTCTGTCTGAGTCCATTTGAGTATGCCGAAAGAATACATCAATACCGGCATGACCCAACCGTTGAAAGCGCGCACCTTATTACCACCTGACAAAAGACTGTTAAGTACTTTATTCAGGCGGCTAAAGAAGCGCTCCTTCAACGATTGCTTCATGTCATTATTATTGATGCCTAATGCTTCCGACATACCCAAATATTTGTAGGTATCTGTTGAAGAGAGGGATCTAAGGTGTATGGAATCCGAGAGTTGAGTTCCCTCTGATTCCATAATCTCCCCTCGCTTCACATGCATGACTGCACATTTGTCCACACCAAATTCCATCCTGATGGCGCTACTGAAAGTTTCTGTTACCTTCAGTAGCTTCATCAGTTGCAAGTTGTTGGGGGCAAAGAGTTTCAGATCATCCATGTGAAGAAGGTGAGATATGACCTGACCACCTCTCTTCAACCGATATCCTAGCCCCGAACCCTCCAGTAATAAGGTAATAAATTTAAGGTAATAAATTTATTAGATAAGAATATATACAATATAACAGACGGAAGTCTAAAAAATTGTATATAAAAAAAGAAAATTATCACTAGGCTAGAAAACATCGAGAGAAAGAAAAAAGGAAAAATACTAATAATATTATTATATAACAGTTGTCATTTTACATCCATCTTCTCACAAAAGCTCAAACATCCACGACATACTTCCATCCATCTTGACGCAAACAAATCCAACTCAGGTGTTGATGTCAGCATAGCATTTAGCATAGAAAGTGCGCGAACCAGGGGAGAGTTCGCGTGTGAGACTGTTCGTGCAGGGGGAACATCTAACAGACAGTGAACCCTCGGCCTAAGGTCGTATTTGGGCACAGAAGGAATAAACAGTCTCACAAGCTGAGCTACTAATTCCGGGCAATCAGAATCACCACGAAGGACACGACATGAAAACAAAAGTAATGTACTGAGTGGGTTCAAGGCCAGGCAAAACCACAAAGGACTCAGACTGTCACCCTGGAATATGCCGCGCTCAATCCTTATCGGTTCGCCGCTACCTCGTATCTGTCGACATCCTGGGTAGCGAAGGACTGTCTTCCAGGTCCCCATACACGACAACAGGAAGGTACGTAGAGTTATATTAACTTTATACAACTCTAGCACCCTCATGAGCCATGTATGGGGTACCGAATCATAGGCCTTCTTATAATCTATCCAACATGCGGACAGATCCTTTCGGGAGCGGCGAACCTGTTGGGTAATGGCCATATCAATGAGGAGGAGCTCCTTAGTACCGCGGGACCCGTTCCTACATCCATTCTGAGAAGCGGACATGATGGAATTAGTCACAATATGTTGATTGATTTTAGCTCTCAGAATGGATGTAAGAACTTTATAGACCGTTGGTAGACAAGTGATCGGTCTATAATTTTTGGGTTCCGCAGTACTACCTGATTTATAGAGCAGGTGGGTCACTCCTGTTGTTAAGAATTGGGGTAGCGACCCTGACTCTAAAGCTAATTGGAACTGGGATGCCAAGCGAACGTGCGATCTTTTGATCCATTTAATCCAGAAGTTGTGCAGCCCATCCGGCCCTGGAGATTTCCAGTTCGGCAACAGATGGACTGCACAAGCTACGTCTTGGGGGCTGATGGTGATAGCCCCCATTTCTGGAATGTGATCGCATGCTCGCTCAACATCCCTGATCCAATCGCCCTCAGTGTGACTGACAGGCACCGACCAGATGCTGCGCCAGAATGAACTCATGGCATCATCATCCGGCAGGGGCGTGTCAGCCACACCTTGGTCCGGTCGCTCCCAAGCCCTATAGACCCACCTTTCATCGCTTTGGAAGGTGCGATTCAAAGTGTACCGCTCCACTCGTCGCTTGTACCGACGAATACGGTTTGCCCATGCACAAATCTTCTGCTTCAGGAAGTCGATACGTTCTGTGACGCGGGCCATATAATCACGAGGATCGATATCGATTCCTGTGAACGCCCGCCTCACAAAACGCATCACTCTAGGGCGAGTATTACCCTCCCTGAAGCAGTGCAATTTGCCGATGAGTGCTCTAGCCTCACCGATACGCCGCTCAATCCTGCACTGCCAAGCTGGAGCTGCTGGTTTTGGTCGCGTAGCTCTGTCACTGTCAGGGAATTTGACGTGAGCTACACGACACGCCGCTACAGCTGCACAGTACAGGATTGAGTGGGTATCAGCAAGATCCTTACTGTTGTCAAAGCAATTTGACAGTTCTGAGTCTAGAGCACACATAAGCGCCTTGTTTTTATTGTGCATAGGCAAACGAGGTAAACGTGGTCTAAGTTCCGGTGGGACGGAGCGGTACTCCCGAAACGCACTCTCCAAAGCGCTCCTCAATTGTGCGTTGCATTGGGTACTCACGGATATAACTTCGTCATGATCCTCTTCACAGTCACGATCGGGTCGCGGTGGCATACCAGAAGAACTTTGTTGCTGCACCGCGATCATTGGCGAAGCAGGAATAACTCGGTTACTCCGTGAATCCGAGCGTAGTCGATCAAGTACGGTGTCATCCAGCATACAGTTACGCTGAATGACCCGCACCTGATCCGAAAGTCGTTGCGCCGACACGCTGATACCTGGCTCAAGCACCTGAAACAGAGAGAGCATCCGACCACGGTACGCAGTCAAGCTGCTTCCCCCCTCAGTAGCCCCATAATATGCGCGCATGACGTTTTCATTCATGGACTGGGTCCATCGCATGCGCGACACATTTCCACCGGCAGCGGGAACCCTGTTCGGGGCCTGTTGGCCTCGAGGTCCCAAGCCCGCTGGTGGCCGTCCTCTTCCTCGTCGTCGCGGTGGTGGCGGTGTCGACGGCGGGGAGAAAATTATTATTATTATTATATAAGGAGTTATCACGGACAATTCTAAGTGATTCCTTTCTTACTTGCTAGTGAAATTATTGTAGGTAGTGGGTTCGAACCCAGTCAGGCAAATTACTTTGTGTAATTTATTTCATCACCACTATTCTCAAAATGATAAAGGAAAACATCGCAAAGGGAATCGGCCATGTCTTATGTCAAACCAAAAATTCGACATCTAACAAATTGCACTGGGCTCGCGTGATGGACTATGGCCCAGTCCCTTTGGGTCTGTGTCCCAGTAGTGGGAACATTTATAGGATGATGATGAATTACGCTAAAGCGTCTAAATCGAGTACCTTTAGGATTATTAAAAGGAAGTAGTCAATTAAGTTTCTAGATCTGGGGCACGCGGGACCATATCGAGAAATTATACATGTGTAGGGATTAAGAAATAACATTGGCACGTAGCCAATTTGCGACTGTATAAATATTCAATGTAACTGGCAATTTAGGGCGAACGTACGAATATGTCTGAGAAATAGTGGTCCTGTTTTAGTACCTAGTAGTTGTAATTTAGTTTGAACTAGTTCTTAAACGCGGTTTGACCTGCGTTAGTATTAGTCGGAACTTTTGAAAAAATCCCACGGAAGTGAAGCGTACAATAATAGTATTGGTAGGTACGCTAGGAAATTAACAACCTATCTTCGTTACTATCTTGACCCTATCTTCATCTGGGTTATGGGACATCTCGCCCACGAAAAAACTGGCCCACAGGCCAGATGTCCCCTTTTTAAAATGTGCATGGGTATTTTCGCCCGGACCAATTTAATAGAAAGGGCCAGATGTCTTCTATTAAATAGTAAAGGGATATTTCGGCAAAATCGAATATTTGTAATTAAATACCTATTCAATAATAATATAATCAGCAAAAGTACTACGCAAGCATAAGTTCAAAGTAGTATAATTATTATGTGTGTGTGAACTGAGGGACCAAACTGGAACGCGCAAAATAAGAATCGTAGGATTTAGTAGTACACTTAAAACAATTGTAGAACAAATCTGGGAATTTGTAAAAGAATATATTAAAAACTACAGCCCTTATAGTGTGGTCCCTCAGTCCTCACAGACCATCAGCCAGATCTCGGAAAGTATTTGATAAATTAAGGTTTTGTGACTACAGACTTTTAGTAAAGAATTTGTAAAGATGTTTACTGAATTGCTGACCAGAAAGCATTAAAGGTTAAAAAATTATAACGACTAAACTGTGGTCCCTCAATCCACACAGTCAAAATAATTATTTTAGTGAATATTATCTAGTAAGTCTTTCTTTTTCATAAAGTTTTTGTAAAAGTCTTAATGCATCTTGTAAAAAAGAATAGAAAAAAATATCGGCGCAATACGAAGATAGCGATTATTAAAACTGGTCCCTCAATCCTCACCTCTACCAACATAAGTGCATGTATTAGCTGCTAGACGAAAGGATTATCAGAAAGTCTAGTGTACTTAACTTTTAGTAAAAAGTTACTACTAAAACATAGGTATCTAAAATTGTGTATTCTGGTCAGCAATTCAGTAAACATCTTTACAAATTCTTTACTAAAAGTCTGTAGTCACAAAACCTTAATTTATCAAATACTTTCCGAGATCTGGGTGATGGTCTGTGAGGACTGAGGGACCACACTTTAAGGGCTGTAGTTTTTAATTTATTTTTTTACAAATTCCCAGATTTGTTCTACAATTGTTTTAAGTGTACTACTAAATCCTACGATTCTTATTTTGCGCGTTCCAGTTTGGTCCCTCAGTTCACACACACATTAATTATTTATCCTACTACTATTATAAAGGCGAAAGTTTGTAAGTATGGATGTATGGATGTTTGTTACTCTTTCACGCAAAAACCACTGAACGGATTTGGCTAAATTTTGGTACACACATAGTTTATAATCTGGATTAACACATAGGATAGTTTTTATCCCGATTTTATGTTCCCGTGGGATTACTTTCGAGTAGTAGCGGGTGAAGCCGCTGGCAACAGCTAGTTTAAATAATAATTCGAGGCAGGAGGATTATTTAAGTACATACCACTTTGAACTTATGCTTGCCTAGTACCTACTCTTGCTGGTTGTATTATTATTGAACAGATATTTATTTAAAATTATACAATTTAGCCGAAATATCCCTTTACTACTACTTAATAGAAGACATCTGGCCCGTTCTACTAAATGGGTCCGGGCGAATATACAGGGTGAATTTTTCAACTGGGCGTGGATGGCTATTTCCGAAACTATGAGGAATATCAAAAAACGTTGAAAGGAGTCTCGAGGCCGATTTTGACGAAAACTAAAACTGCATCATTGGATTTTAGAAAAATCAATCATCTTAGCCAGGAATCGAACCCGCTGATTTTGGAAAAAAAATCACACCCTGTATTATTACACCATTTGATAGTGTTGCTGGTAAGGATAAAATTCTGTGAAGTAATCATAAACGGCAAACTTAAGGAAAATGTATAATTATAAAAACTGATCAATCTTCAAAGCAATGACTTAATTCGAAACACAAGTTAACCGTTTCTTCTTTGAAACATTGCTATTTTTTATTCAAATCAATAATTTATTATTGCTGAATGTAGTGGGTTTACTGAGACGTCAAATCCAGTTTAACATTGAAAACAATGAAATTTTATAATTTTGAATGAATATGGCTCAATATGAGTAAAGTGACAGAAAAACGCAATTTTATAAAAAAATAACTATTCCCTTAAGTTTGTCGTATATGGTTACTTCCCAGAATTTGATCCTTGTTAGCAACGCTATCAAATGGTGTAATAATACAGGGTGTGATTTTTTTTCCAAAATCAGCGGGTTCGATTCCTGGCCAGGGTTATCGATTTTTCGAAAATCTAATAATGCAGTTTTAGTTTTCGTCAAAATCGGCCTCGAGACTCCTTTCAACGTTTTTCGATATTCCTCATAGTTTCGGAGATAGCCATCCACGCCCAGTTGAAAAATTCATCCTGTATATACCCATGCACATTTTAAAAAAGGGACATCTGGCTTGTGGGCCAGTTTTTTTGTGGGCGAGATGTCCCATAACCCCTTCATCTGTAACCAATCAACGATCGAATTTGCCTTTGCGAGTCTAAAAGATATCTAATCAAAAGCAGAAACAAAGAAACGGGTATATAGGGTAACTGGTAATTAGTGTATGATACTTAAACACGTGATTGTGCTCCTGATAACAAACAATTTTTACTCTGGGAGAAAAGCCGAAATCGTAAATAAAATATCAGCTGATCAGTACATTTAGCAAACATAAATGTACTGAATAGCTGATTTTTTTTCGAGTTTTCAGGTTTGTTCCCGTAGTACCTAAAAGTTGTTGGTTCTCATGAGCACAAACACGTGTTTAAGTAGCGTACACTAATTACCAGTCACCCTATATATTGAGATAAAAATGTTAATTTTAGGGTGGTAGAGTGTACGTTTTGCTATTCCAAATTATGGTCTATTTGTAGTTACCATAGATATAATGTAGTTACGGAAAGTGCATTGGAAACTTTTTAATGAAAACGTGGGACTCTACTTAGCTACTACTTTGCATGTCTGTGGAATATTTATCGAGTCCAATATCAGATAGACAGACAGAAAACAGTTTAGGTATATCTATAAAATAGCCTACCACCAGGTACCAATTATTAGTAGGTATTGATTTGATAAATGTTTCTCTGTAGCCAGTTCATAAGATGAATCATTGAGGTCTCGAATTTGTTCACGTTATGGTTTAATGTCGGCACTTAATTACCCTCATTCCTGGCTAATAACTTGGTCAAGAACTCAAGACTAGCGTACATGCCAATCAAATGTTTCGATCTATCAATAAATATGAAAGGGTTTTGTACTCGCAGTAAGTTAATAGAACCTCAGGAAACCTAGCATTACTTTTCAAGTTTTTGTGATCAAAAGTAAACGGGAACTTTGACATTTATTTGCTGGAAAACATTCAAGTAGTTCCTCGTTCATACAATACACCAGAAAGACCAAAAAAAGTATTGGCAAAACGCTTTTTATAGACGCCAGGACATTTCAAACTTTAATTCAGCCTTATCTTATTAGTGAAAAATTAATGTTCGATTGGTAAAATGTGACATTTGATTGGGGTAGATTGACTTGCTGGCGTCTGTACGATACGTACCGGAGGGATGTCCACCATGTAACGATGGGGCACTGTTGTAAGTCTTGGTCTAAAGATGGACAGAGCCAAGAAAAAACAAGCTGTGTAGTTACATTCGTGTGCATGGAAAGGGCCAAGCGGAAACAGGTTGTGTAGTTACTTTTTGTTCAGGTAACATTATAATAGGTAGGTATTATAGAAAAAAAACTCACTAAACTGTTTAAATAATTCATTGAACTTCATTACTAATTAATATCCATTCAAACTTCGGAAACACACAGTGACATCACTGCGAGTAATATTGAACATGCTCAATTTAAACCGCAGCGACTATACCTACCTACTATACGTAACGAATAGCCTCGCGTCCTGTGAAAATAAGTTAAAAATAACTAAAACCCGACTACGACAAAAGACATACAAAGATACATGCATACATACCGGTCAAAATCATAAACCTCCATTTGACTTTGCCGCAGTCGGGTAAAAACTCGCGGCGAGTAGGAAATCGCAGCGATTAGTTGCTGTGTCTGACCAAAGTTTAAGACAGTTCTAAATCTACACTATTCTTTTCTACGACAGGCTACGCTACAAGGCAAGCCTTGGACTCCGATCACACTGGGATCCTATTTTGTTGCGCCCATTTAGTGATGGTTCTTACGATGCTGTCTGCTCTAGTGTGGGACCTGAAAGAATACACAAAGAAATACTGTTTGGTCTGTTCTTCACAATACGCAATATAGTAGGTAATTCTGCCTTTTATTTTTTTTAACCGACTTCAAAAAAAGGAGGAGGTTCTCAATTCGTCGGAATCTTTTTTTTTTTTTTTTTATGTATGTTCCCCGATTTCTCAAAGACGCCTGGACCGATTTGGAATTTTTTTCTTTTGTTTGAAAGGGTATACTTTCCAATTGGTCCCATGATCACCAGGTCAGGATCTGATGATGGGATCCTAGGGAAATTGAGGGCAACCTTCAAATTTTATAGGCACATAGTACCATTTTCATATATTTTCTAAAGCTGTTCAAGTATCTGCATCTGATAATCATCATCTCAGGTGGATGACCTGATGATGGAAGGTACAACTCCTTAATAGTAAGGAGTAGGCATAGATTGATTTATATCTCCGGAACTACAAGTCCGATTTAAGTAATTCTTTTTTTGTTGTACTAGGTATCATTTAACTAAGAGAATACTGCAAGTTTCATCAAAATCGGTTCAGTAATTTTTGAGATATGGAATTTTATTAGCTTAATGTGTACATGAGTGATGTAAGTACTGGTGCGAAGGATTACAAAATTCTAGTGCACATGTAAGAAAATAATGTTCTTAACAAGAATTTGGGTTGAATATTTAAACTAAAAAGAGTAAAATAAAAACTTTTTCAAAAAAAATATAACCGCCTTCAAAAACAACCACAAAAAAGTGTAAAATAATCTACAAAATAACTTTTCTTTCGGAAGTCGGTGGCTAAAAAGACAATGAAAAGAAAAAATACAAAGGCACCGACTTCCGAAGAAAAGTTATTTTGTAGATTATTTTACACTTTTTTGTGGTTGTTTTTGAAGGCGGTTATATTTTTTTTTATTTTACAACTACATACTTGTAGACCATACAAATATTTGTTCCGTGCACGCGTTTTATAATTCCATGTAGGTACTATAGGGGATGGCAACTGGGGAACTAATGGCGCTAGTATAGCTTTTTCCAAGCATCGATATTGGTTCAAATCATATAGGTACTTCAAAATATACTACGTCATTGATCGGATTAGGACTAAGCTATGGTGGCGCAATCTACAATTAGCTTTGACCTGCCTTCCCCATTAAGAAGGAGAGTGTCAATGATCTGCAGCTGTTAACTGTCACTAACTGTCAAACTCACTGTGTAGGTAACTGTCAAAAAAACGTTTTGCAATAAAATATTGTGCGTTTTTTTTTATAATAAAATATGTTACTTTTGTTTTCGTCGCCGCTCCGAAAATTGTTTAGACCTTATATATAAGCGGCATTTCGTGGCGTGCTCCAAACATTTCCATTACCATATTCTTACCGCTCACCACCCCGTGCTGAGCCATCGCTCACAGCGGCAAGATGGTTCACGTGGCGTAACATTTATAAGTAATTAGTTTTTCTTTATGATGCCTTCTAGTCACGATTGAGGTGTAATCTCGGATAGATGTATAATGTGAATGTTCTATTAAATTGTATGAATCTCGGTTCTTCTAACCGTACAGACAGATGTGTTGCGGGGGAGTTTGTTCCGCCACTTTTTCTTCCCAGCCAAAACACTAGGAAGTGTCGAAGGGAGGGCGCTTTGGGGGACTATCTTATGAAAAAATTGACCTTCAAAAAGTGCTGATAAATCCGCCTAATTTGAATAAATGACTTTTGATTTTTAAGAATAAGAATTAGTGTCATTTTACCTGGGCCCTTTGAGTAAGGCCAGGGCATCCCTGAGGTCGGCTGCAGCGTTAGGCTTGTTGGCTGCGGCGGCCTGTGCGCAGCCGCACACTGCCCCGCGAAGACCTTCCCACATTTCTGGTCCACCGTCCAACCTGGGATGGAATCGATTATTTTTAGTTGAATTGAAGAATACCGGTACAGGGTTGGTCGAACGGTTAAGCTGGGTACTCAATTAGCAGTGTTGCATGTAACGTATCAGATACTGTATCAACCTCAAATGGGTACGGCTCGTCCGAGCACACTGCCTGCGGGCCGCCTTTGTGTTACTGTAGCTTACAGCGAGCGGTTCGCAGCGGGCTCGTGCCTACTCACTTGATACCGTATCTGAAACGTTACATGCAACACTGTTATGTGAGTACCCAGCTATACATTATGAATGTACGCATGTTGCTGAGGAAACTAATATTTTATGAGGTATATTATGTATACACGGTGAATTTTTCAACTGGGCGTGAATGACTATATCCGAAACTATGGATTTTTTGAAGAAAACTAAAACTGCATCATTGTATTTCAAAAAAATCAATAATCCTGGCCAGGAATCGAACCCGATGATTTTGGAAAAAAATCACACCCTGTATAAGTGTTGCTGAACTTGCTAATAAGTTTTTCGATATTCCTCATAGTTTTGGATATAGCTATCCACGCCCAGTTGCAAAATTCATTCTGTATGTATATACAACAGACACACAGTCGTGGTGCGAACTATTTACCTACTTTTTTACATTTTTGCAGTTACGACTATTTCTCTTAATTTCTAAACTTCACGCGGTCGCTAGGATTGCAAGGATGCTCAATACAAATTAAATATACATAGGTATATGAAATATCATTTACTATCACAAAAAATACAATAATATAGGTATTTACAGGGTCTACCTTCATGGTTTAGATTTCAAATAAACACCAAGATATTTTAAGGGAAATAATAAACCGAGCCACAAAATTACTAACTCAGCTACTTAGCAAGATTTCAGGGACACCCCGAAGTTCGGTTTGGTTAGGTTCCCTTAAACCTTGTACACAGAAATAGAAGCCCTGCGAAGCAGGGCTTCGTCGACCCTGCTTAGGTAGATTTTTTTACACATAATAGGGAAACTTTATTTGGTTTGTGGCTGACTAAGTAATTTTGTGGCCAGTGTAGGATTAAATAGAAGCCGGTTTAAATAGCACCCATATTTTAATGCCTATCATTACATCCGCTCTAAATATATAGAACTGCGATAATTGGACTGATTCGCTCACCTGTCAAGCATGTGGAATGCTTTGGCGGCGACGAGGAACTGTCCCATTCGGTAGCTATCGTTGGCGACCAGTTGCAACAACGCGAAGCTGTCGGGAGTGCCCGCCGACTGTCAACCAAATACGTACACTTGTTCTGATATAATTAAGAAAGCAAAAGAAAATGTAATCATGTATTTCATTTTGTTGCTTTATTCTGACAGATAAATTTCGAAGGTTTTGTGGTGGAAATTAGTTTTACTTCAAACCAATTTTTCTTAAAAAAAATATTATTAGAACTCGAAATACATTAGCAAATCTTCTAGACGACCACCACCTCCTTATTCATGACGTGACAGCGACAAAAACAGGAGAAGAACGTGAATGAGTTGAGAATTTCTTCGTCAGTAGATTCTCCTCAGCGGCATTAGTTACTCATACCTTGAAACATATTTCCAAAGTAAGCGTCGCGTCCTTATTCATAAAGTGACAGCGACACAGACAGGCAAGGAACATGAACGTGTCGCAAATATCCTCATCAGTAGACTCTCCCCAGTGGCATCAGTAAGGCCTACCTTGACACACATCTCCCAGGCGAGTGCCGCGTTCTTGTTGATGACGCGGAGGTGACACAGACAGGCGAGGAACGTGAACGCTATGAGGATGTCCTCATCAGTAGACTCTCCTCACTGGCATCAGTAAAACCTACCTTGACACAGATCTCCCAGGCGAGCGCTGCATCCTTGTTGATGACGTGACAGCGAAACAGACAGGCGAGGAACGTGAACGATTTGAGTATGTTCTCATCAGTAGACTCTTCTCACTGGCATCAGTAAAACCTACCTTGACACACATCTCCCAGGCGAGCGCTGCATCCTTGTTGATGACGTGACTGCGACACAGACAGGCGAGGAACGTGAACGCTATGAGGATGTCCTCATCAGTAGACTCTCCTCACTGGCATCAGTAAAACCTACCTTGACACACATCTCCCAGGCGAGCGCTGCATCCTTGTTGATGACGTGACTGCGACACAGACAGGCGAGGAACGTGAACGCTATGAGGATGTCCTCATCAGTAGACTCTCCTCACTGGCATCAGTAAAACCTACCTTGACACACATCTCCCAGGCGAGCGCTGCATCCTTGTTGATGACGTGACTGCGACACAGACAGGCGAGGAACGTGAACGCTATGAGGATGTCCTCATCAGTAGACTCTCCTCACTGGCATCAGTAAAACCTACCTTGACACACATCTCCCAGGCGAGCGCTGCATCCTTGTTGATGACGTGACTGCGACACAGACAGGCGAGGAAGGTGAACGCTTTGAGGATGTCCTCATCAGTAGACTCTTCTCACTGGCATCAGTAAAACCTACCTTGACACACATCTCCCAGGCGAGTGCCGCGTCCTTGTTCATGACGTGACAGCGACACAGACAGGCGAGGAACGTGAACGAGTATAGCGGATCTCCTCATCAGTAGACTCTCCTCACTGGCATCAGTTACACATACCTTGACACATATTTCCAAAGTAAGCGTCGCGTCTTTGTTCATGACGTAGCAACGACACAGACAGGCGAGGAACGTGAACGAGTACAGTGGATGTCCTCGTCAGTAGACTCTCCTCACTGGCATCAGTTAAACATACCTTGACACACATCTCCCAGGCGAGTGCCGCGTCCTTGTTCATAACGTGACAGCGACACAGACAGGCGAGGAACGTGAATGAGTTGCGGATACCCTCGTCTTGTATCGTCAGAAGACTTTCTTCAGCTTCGCGGTAGAAACCAGTAGCTACTTTAGCCTGCCGTTAGAAAACACGTTTATTTATATTAAACTAAGTATTTCATAAGATCAACATCTTCATCTCAGCCTATCGCAGTCCACTGCTGGACAAAGGCCTCTTCCAGGGAGCGCCACAGCATACGATCTCTCGTTTCTTTCATCCTGCCATTGCCAGCTATCTTCTTCAGATCATCAGTCCATCTTGCCAGGGGGCGTCCCACCCTACGCTTACCTCCATTCGAGAAACTTCCTACCCAACCATTCGTCGGTTCTGTGGCAGGCATAACCAAATGATAATGGGATTAGCTGAAACGTTTTGTTTCGAAATTCATAGGTACATAATAGATTACTTTAATTGCTACCCCTTTTTACGGCCGAAATGACAGAAATCTAACTCGATAAAAATTTTAGTAATTATTTACCTGAGCATAATTAAAGTTGAAAGTATCATCGTTGACAAAGAAGCTCTTGATGGAGTTGAGGTAGACGAGGACTTCCTCATAGTGACCCGCCAGAAAGTAAGAGGAAGCCATGCACTGCCGACCCGGGATGGTGTCGCATTCAGAAGCTGAACTACCCACCAGGTGGAAACTTTGCTGGGCTAGTTTCAGTTGTTCGTCCTGTTAATGGGTTTTTGACTGATTAGTCAGAAATCATGACATGTAGTCTAATTACTCCGTCAAAAAAAATTGGCCAATAATTTTTCTTCTGATAAGTAAACCAAAATCGACGAAATGCGCTCCCTCACCGCGAGCATTCAGCTGTAATGTAACGTTACAGATTCGAACATTCGAAGACAATACGTTTAGAGCATCAAATTGCGCACTTACAGGTGAATGCTCGCGGTGAGGGAGCGTCTGAAGATACAAGGCTTTGGCTTTGGCAACACGTCACAAGCAAGTACAATTTAGACGTGTTAACTTCACAAGCTCTCACTCTCGAGTTTTGATGCGATTTTTAGTAATTGATTTTAACAGATTTATTTTAACTGCAGCTGTCGGACGTATTAGATCAATTTATTGATAAAGTCATTATGCCTAAATATTGTGGATTACAAGTTACATCTATAGATAGAAATATTCAAAATCTCTTCTGCAGGTCAGATTTTTTTCACGATAATTTCGAAATGTGTGTGTGAGTTTTTTCTAATGTTGCTTAAATGCACCTGTGACAAAATTTATCAAGCAAAGAAGAAAAATATAACTGCGCTGAATCAAAATCAAATATTTTTATTTCACATAGGCCCATGACAGGGCACTTGTCGACGTTTTATAAACGTTGACAACAGGTCAGGTAATGCAGGGTACTTACATCACCAGTTTCATTGTACAGCCTCACAGCGACCACGGCCCTCAGGATGTAGTGCAGCGGCGAGGTGGGCTGCAAGGGTTCCAGCAAAGTCCTCGCTTCCAGAGGCTCGCGATTCCGCAAGCGATAGCCTGCCAAGTTCAGCCTGGCTTCTGGTACTACATCCACCAGTTCTGGCAAGACCTATGGAAAGGCAGAATTATGTTATACTAGCTGTGCCCGCGACTTCATCTGCGTGTGTTTCTAACTTCAAACTCAGTGAATTTAATTCCCGTTCACCCTCCTTAATTTAAGAAAGAATAAGATTTTTCATATAAACGTTTTCACCCCTTTTCAATCTCTTAGAGGATTTTCGCAAAATCTCGTCTTATTGCTACCCTGCATGATAGACTGCAACTGCTGACCAAAATTCATGTTTCTGCGTTTAGTGGTTTCGGCTGTAGACGAGTCTTAATAAAATACCCGTTCTTTTTTAGATATAGATTGAGGAGAACTTTCACTACACATTACACACAATTTAAAAAAAAATATACTCAGTGCCGATCTAGTGGATGCAGGCGGATCACATGCCTCTAGCGCAAGATTCTGGCGATGCCAAAATCACAAACAACATGCTTGCTTCATGCATGCTAGAAAAAAAGACTTATCACCTAGCATATAGTACAAGATTCTGGCGATGCCAAAATCACAAACAACATGCTTGCTTCATGCATGCTAGAAAAAAAGACTGATCACCTAGCATATAGTACAAGATTCTGGCGATGCCAAAATCACAAACAACATGCTTGCTTCATGCATGCTAGAAAAAAAGACTTATCACCTAGCATATAGTACAAGATTCTGGCGATGCCAAAATCACAAACAACATGCTTGCTTCATGCATGCTAGAAAAAAAGACTTATCACCTAGCATATAGTACAAGATTCTGGCGATGCCAAAATCACAAACAACATGCTTGCTTCATGCATGCTAGAAAAAAAGACTTATCACCTAGCGTATAGTACAAGATTCTGGCGATGCCAAAATCACAAACAACATGCTTGCTTCATGCATGCTAGAAAAAAAGACTTATCACCTAGCGTATAGTACAAGATTCTGGCGATGCCAAAATCACAAACAACATGCTTGCTTCATGCATGCTAGAAAAAAAGACTTATCACCTAGCATATAGTACAAGATTCTGGCGATGCCAAAATCACAAACAACATGCTTGCTTCATGCATGCTAGAAAAAAGACTGATCACCTAGCATATAGTACAAGATTCTGGCGATGCCAAAATCACAAACAACATGCTTGCTTCATGCATGCTAGAAAAAAAGACTTATCACCTAGCGTATAGTACAAGATTCTGGCGATGCCAAAATCACAAACAACATGCTTGCTTCATGCATGCTAGAAAAAAAGACTTATCACCTAGCATATAGTACAAGATTCTGGCGATGCCAAAATCACAAACAACATGCTTGCTTCATGCATGCTAGAAAAAAAGACTTATCACCTAGCGTATAGTACAAGATTCTGGCGATGCCAAAATCACAAACAACATGCTTGCTTCATGCATGCTAGAAAAAAAGACTTATCACCTAGCATATAGTACAAGATTCTGGCGATGCCAAAATCACAAACAACATGCTTGCTTCATGCATGCTAGAAAAAAAGACTTATCACCTAGCATATAGTACAAGATTCTGGCGATGCCAAAATCACAAACAACATGCTTGCTTCATGCATGCTAGAAAAAAAGACTTATCACCTAGCATATAGTACAAGATTCTGGCGATGCCAAAATCACAAACAACATGCTTGCTTCATGCATGCTAGAAAAAAAGACTTATCACCTAGCATATAGTACAAGATTCTGGCGATGCCAAAATCACAAACAACATGCTTGCTTCATGCATGCTAGAAAAAAAGACTGATCACCTAGCGTATAGTACAAGATTCTGGCGATTCCAAAATCACAAACAACATGCTTGCTTCATGCATGCTAGAAAAAAAGACTTATCACCTAGCGTATAGTACAAGATTCTGGCGATTCCAAAATCACAAACAACATGCTTGCTTCATGCATGCTAGAAAAAAGACTGATCACCTAGCGTATAGTACAATGTTCTTGTAACACCTAGTTGGTTTTTTTTAACACATCCTAAATTATATTAATGAACGTGTGCATATAGTGTACGTGAAGATAAGGTCTATAGATAAAAGATGTCTCTAAACTAGGGGTTATGCATGAGCTGAGCGGGAAAGCTACGTCGAGCGATTTTTGCCCATTCATTCGAAAGTTGGAGAGGGGGCGCCACTATGAAGTTTTGCCCCAAAAATCTGAAAATAATTATAAGATACCTTTAATGCTCCTTCACCATTTCTGAAGACTACCAGGTTGTGCTTGACCAGATCTTGTCCGAAAGTATGCTGGTCTGATGTCATTTGTTTCAACTCGTTTTCAGCTGCTTTTCCGTTGTATAATCTGGAAATGTAACGACGAAAATAATACCTATTGAGGACCTCTTATTGGGTGTTTTAGAGCATTGGTGACCGAGTGGTATCGGCCCCGACTTACGAGTTGTAGTTCGTAGGTTCGAACCCAGCCTGGCGCATTACACTTAAGTGTAATTTTTTTCATCACCACTTCTCTCAAAACGGTGAAGGAAAACATCGTGAGGAAACCGGCATGTCCTAGAACCAAAAATTCTAAGACATGTGACATCTGCCAACCCGCATTGGGCCCGCGTGGTGGATTATGGCCCACTCCCTCTCACAGAGTGGAGGTCTGTCATGTCCCAGCAGTGGAAACATTATAGGCTGATGATGATGATGATTGGGTGTTTCATTGCGTCAAAAATGTTTATATTAAAACGATATTCAAATACTAAAGATTAACCAATAAATTTTTGTAACCAGCTGCTCCCAGGTTTACCTGAACAGATTGCAAGCCTTCAAGTTCCCAGCGACTGTGGAGGTGGGGTGCTGCGCCAGGTAGACTCCCAGCACCTCCTGGGACACGTCGTAGTAGTCCAGCTTGTAGTAGCAGAGCGCCACGTACACGTTCAGAGCCATGAATGTGCTGGAGATGTAAGAAAAGTTTTAGGCTTGGCAGAGTATCGGCTTCGGAACCAGGGGCATAGCTTCTGCCGTATCAGCCGTATCAATGATACGGGGGGGGGGGGGGGGGCACGTACTGGATATAAAAGAAAAGTTTTAGGCTTGGCACGCTATCGACTTCGGAACCAGGGACATAGCTTCCGCCGTATTACCCATGTCAATGATACGGAGCCCCGAAGTACCACGGGCCTTTGGAAAAAAAAACATATGATGTTGCTCCATGAAGACTTATTGCAGTATATAAAGCTCAAATTATAGAGCTCGTAACAAAGCTTATTTATCAATGTGGTGTATTTTTTGATGAGCTAAGATCAGTCGATCAGCATTCTCAATTTTTTTTAATTTGGACAAACCCACCACACTATTCCCAAACCACTGCAACTTCTGAAAGCCAGAATCAGCAGTGGCAACCACCAGAAAAGCGCCGAGACAATGAAGCTCGACGCGTCCCGGAGAATGAACTTAAACCTGTCTTGGATTCTGCAACGAAATTAATCAGAAAAGAATAGTGGAGGAGTAGGAAAAATACTTTTCCACGTAGGGCGTAGGGTTTACTAAAAGTGTTGAGTTACTGTAGTTGATCAATAATGATCAACTACAGCCGGGTTCAGACATGATCATTTGACCGATCCTATCACCGTATCCGATCACCGTATCCGTATCTGCGTATTGTATCAAGCCCTGTATCAAGCCCTGTATCAAGTTGTGGACGCCTCCGATTTGCTCCTGGAAATTGAATTCTGTATCACCTTTGATGATCGGACAAAAACCGACACGACATGGGACGGGCCGTATCATAACAGCAGCGTATCGAGATCCCGTATCATGATACGTATAATATTACCCGTCCACATATTATGCGATCATGATACGCGTCGAAGATACGGATACGGTGATCGGATCGGGCAATTGATACACATGTCTGGACCCGCCTTAAGAGAGTAGACCTCCAGTACATGAGCAGAAAGTATACCTACATATTCGACATAGTGCTACGATAGTTATATACGACATAGAGCTAAAATACTACTAAGTCTATCGACTGTTGTCTATCATTATTAATGTATCTTTGGTGATCTACCATGACATCTTAAAGCGAGAGATTAGTTCCAGTATGGGAACGATATGCTAGACGATTTGATAGCGCTGTCTCTTTTCCACAGTGGAATAACTTACGCTTTGAGACGATGGTAGGCCACATGGTCTTGTTTGCGAGGAGAAATAAATTGATTAACTATTATTATAGTGATCTACTTGTCTTTCTACAGGAACCAAAACCAGAAATGAATGAGAAACAGAAACAAATGAATGATTCGAACATATTCCTAACAACAAAATTACCCTTCAATTGAAGACAAGATTTTAATCCACTCCATGTCGTCAATTCTTTCATATTTTTTATATCTGTAAGGTTAAAATATAACTAAAATTTTACTACGAAAAATTACGTAGCTGAAACTGTTTTTGTTATTTCAAGTTTTAGTTGAATCTTTAAATGCCTTGATTTAAGAGAGCACAAGTTTCGAACCCAGTCCAGATGCATTAATACTTTATTTAATACTAGCTGTTGCCAGCGGCTTCACCCGCTACTACTCGAAAGTTATCCCACGGGAACATAAAATCGGGATAAAAACTATCCTATGTGTTAATCCAGATTATAAACTATGTGTGTACCAAATTTTAGCCAAATCCGTTCAGTGGTTTTTGCGTGAAAGAGTAACAAACATCCATACATCCATACATCCATACTTACAAACTTTCGCCTTTATAATAGTAGTAGGATTGGTATTGGTATCAGCACTTGAGCACTGCTCCCAAAATCGTGAAAATAAAATATCATGGGGAAACCGACATGTCATAATTTGGAGACCTGTGACATACTCGTAGTCTACCAATCCGATCCGCATAAAGCCCGGTTTCCATCGCGAGCGGAACGGACACATTAATGACCCAGCGGGTGAAAAGAGTTAAAATGAGCTCGCTCTGGGAACGCTAAAACTATTTGTTGGTGGAAATACAAGTATGCAGTTTGTGCCTGCGAGTTTAAAGGAGTCATTAATGTGTCCGTTCCGCTCGCGGTGGAAACCGGGCTTGAGATTTTACGTGGAGGATTACGCCCCACTCTTTCTCACAGAGAGGAGGCCTGTGTCCTAGCAGTTGGAAC
This sequence comes from Agrotis segetum, assembly GCA_036375495.1. NCBI lineage: Eukaryota > Metazoa > Arthropoda > Insecta > Lepidoptera > Noctuidae > Agrotis > Agrotis segetum. Next base: position 208,189 of record JAQSVV010000243.1, on the reverse strand, counting down.
AGCCCCCCTAGACAAGTCGCAAACGATAATCGTTAACGCTCGGTTCTCCCCAATAGATTTTCAACCTTATTCCTTCGAGTCTTTAGTTGAAAATCTATTGAAGATTTCATGGCGTTGTCGTTCGTTTCAGTCGCTAACGCTTAGAAATCCAAAAAAAAATCTATTGGGGAGAACCGAGCGTTAACGATTATCGTTTGCGATTTGTCTAGGGGGGCAGGTTATTATAGCTCGATTATGATCCAAATAAAGTGGCCATATTCTCAATAAATGATGAAGGGTTTCCAGTAAAACCTCATCACATAATGGTAGCAAACATACCGTCTTTCCAGCAACAGCTTCTTATAAACATCGATGGCCTCCTGGTAATGCGCCCTCAGGTAGTGCACTGAGGCCAAACACAGCTGGTCTTCGGGCACATCTCGCAGGGTAGCGTGGGCCCGCATCAGAGTCTCTTCATCTCCTAGTTTGTGTGCCAGGTGGAATTGGAGACGTGTCTGTGAGGAATTGAGAGATAAAATCAACTCTGCCTATACGGAGTAGAACTTGAACATTTAAATCGGTTCAACTTTGAAAGCAGCAGAGAAAAAACAAATATGTAAGTACCTTCAAAGAACATTTAGGAGCCTCTTCGGTAGCTTCTTGTGATTCCTGGTACATACCTGAAAAAAATCAAAGTTGAGGTACCCATACAATGGTGGTTAATCCTAAAGCGCATTTCACACAGAGAGCGGGCGCGGGTCAGGCGCGTTTCGGGGCGGGAGTACGGCGGGTCTAGTTCTTTGTATTTAAATGGAAGACTTCACACTGAAAGCGTGCGCAGGTCGGGCGCGGGGCGGGTCGTGCCCGTCGTGCGAAACGCGCCTGACCCGCGCCCAACCCGCGCCCGCTCTCTGTGTGAAATGCGCTTAAGAGTAAGAACTCTTGTCATACCACCTACGCGCCTCCGGTATTTTTTCAGCGGATTTTAAATAGTTTTAAGAACTTGTACCGCACGGTAACGTGCGTCAATAAGACGACAAAGGTTATTTTATTTGATCTTTCAGCGCGCTTTTAGTAGCATTGCACGGAACCACGTCGTCATCCGAACTTAGTCTAAAGGCGGCACACGGGCCACCGGCCACAACCACAAAACGTCGCTACATCGTTTTCATACATACACAAAACGCATCCACACTACGTCATTCGCGCGATTCCGCACCCCTTTCTGCCTTACCTCAGTATACCTGACTGCATGCATCGGTTAAAAAAAGTAGCAGCCAACGACCGCAAGTGTCGACCACCAGCCACAAATGGCTGTCGAGCGCTTCAACTACTTCTGTAGCCGCTTCTAGCTTCTCGTGGCAGTGTTTGTGGCTGTCGCGAGTGGCTCGTGTGCGGCGACTCTCAGGCACATAACTTTGTTCCTCGACACAGTGAAGCACATTGTGGAAAAAGGAATGAGTAGATACTGATATGAATGAATGATGTAACAAAATTTTTGTAATAATTTTGGCGATTGAAAAAGAGTGTCCATGGAGTTTCTTGCTCATTCTTCTCCATAGAGATCTACTCCTTGGAATGAGCACCTACGGAACTTTCACAGTTTTTATGTCTTGTGTCTGGGACCGTAGCACCATAACTATTTTTATACTTGTTTTGTTTTATGTCTTTTGACAATTCATAAGTGCCTGTAATTGGCCTAGTTGAATTAAACGGTTTGATTTGATTTGATACATCAAGTGCCTTAAAGCCCTTTTTACAGTTGTAATCTTTTGTAATTAAAACAATGCTAATCATAATCAGTCAGATCAAAGACAAGACATATAGCCACCAGCAGCAAGATGCAAAAATAGAAATCTGTGTCTCAAAGGTACACAAACCTAAATAGAAGAAGCAGACAGCGATATCCATGGCGATGTTATCAGACACGCGAGCGTCCAGCTTGTCTCTGGAGCGTATGCGCTGGTACAGGTCCAGTGCACGACGGTACTCGCCTAGGTGGAACCAGCTCCACGCACTCCATACGTCCAACCACACGTCCACGTTGCCCTCGTGCTTCAGGAACTACAGACAATTTAAGTTAGGGCTTATTGCATCGTTGATACATTTAAAATACTTCGACATAGGCTTCTTTGAGCATATCCGCACCACGTTTAAGAAACGCGCCGTTGCAGCGCGTATGACGCGATGCAGACGCGATACGCACGCAAGTTAGAGCAGCCTAGAACAAATGACAACAAACTATGATCTGGTGAAAACGCGCCGTCATCGACGGACGCGCAGCCGGTGCAGCGCGTTTCTAAAAGGCGCTGCATCGGTGCGTTTCAAAAACATGGTGTGTATGCTCTAAGCGAGGTAGATAAAGGTCAATCATCAATTTACTCCTAAACAGGCAGAGACTAAGGGGATAATTTGGTTCTACCACATTCGTAAAAAAAAAAAAAAAGCGACGAAATGGATCCTCCCACCATACCTAGTTAGGGTAGCTTTCTTTTGAACTTATGTACAGTCACGAGCAACTAACCAGTATTCAAAAGCGATGTTCTGCTACCATATTGAATAAACTTCTGCTTTTTCATTAGACTTGTATTTGGAAGCCATACTATTACGAAATAGGTCTTATTTCAAAGTGGAAACCAGTATTTTAGGAGTAAATTTCGTTTGGATTTTGTTAAGTGTTTACATGTTATTGCTCGTGCCTGTACCTAGCCTTATCTGTTGCATAGTGGCGTGCCAAGACAATAATACCAGCTTCGCGAGACTGTCTAAACAGGCTACCGTGAACCTGGAACGTAAAGAGTACTTGAAGAAACCCGGTGGATTTCTCTCTCCCGCTTCACCCATAATTTTACCACAAAAAAGGGTCAACTGACCCAGAATAACTATTTGTAGATCATGCAAATATTTGTTCCATACGTGGATCGAACCCGCATCATGGCTACGTAGCAGTCGATCGCTAAGCCACTGCGCCAACAGTGCGCTAACAGTGTAAGCGGAGTTTGAAGTAGTATCCGCAAATATTTCACCAATATTTGTAAATGGCTTAAAATCAAAATGGACACGTTGCAGCACTTACCTCAAGCATAGTGAGAGCACCGACATAGTCCCTCTTCAACAGAAAGTCTTCTAGTTCCGGAAAGCTTTTCTTAGCTGAACTACTGCCCGTGGTTAGCCTGCTCTCAGTCGCTGGTTTTGATCGAGATAAAATCTAAAACAGGTTAAATAAGCTAGAAATGCTTGCACTTTGAAGATTCCAACAAAATTCTATTTTATTTGATGTTACTAACTATAAAACTGTTAGATAAAGATACTAATGTTAACAAATTCTTACCATTTTAATTCGCTTTCAGTAGAATTGCACAATAAATTATACAAAATTAGATTTTGTTTACTTCTCAACAACGCAATGATTGGCAATAATCCCGCGTTTCTGTTGACACAACGTTGCTATGGCAACGCTTCGTCCAAAGAGTTCGACAACCAAACATGCTGTCAAAAAAATTAGGATACCCTATAATCGTTAAAAGAAAACAATGGTTGCCTAGCAACAAACAAAACGGATCGTTGTCAATTTCCATCAATTTCTTTGTATAATCATTTTCAATCGTGTGCTCGAAATATACATTGTCTTTTTTTAAAGTTTAGCTGGGAAGCCGGTCTAAAATGTCGGAGAAGTCAGGATCTTCGGAGCCCTGCGTTTGTACTGAAGATAGTACAACAGAAGAGTCCCTACTCAGTGGGACTTGCGAGTGTCCTCGGGACCACATCGGCATCGTCATCCACGAGTCATCGTGCCTCTTGTTCAGGCATGAGAAGATAACTTATGATGATGTTAGTATGACCTGCCTTTTTCGTTTAATTTCTTGTTGCATCTATGAAAGCTTTTTTTATGTGGTAAAAATGCTTTATGGCAGCTCCAAATTAGTGCCGTGAATTCACGCCGCGAATTCTCGCCGTGAATTCTCGGCACAATATCGACACTGATCGGGGAACAGGCGCGAACGCGCGTGAACCCCCCGAAAACCATCAACATTCTCATTCGCGCCTGTTCACAAGGGTTCACGGCACTAATGTGGAGCCGCTATTACTAAATGTAGACCTCATCTTCGCTTACCACCAGGCGAAAAAGCGGTTAAAACGATTTATTATAAAAAAAAGTGGTAAAATCATCAAATAAGTCCTCCCACCCTGTGCGGGATGGGAGGGACTGTCAGACACTTACTGACATTCACGGTGTCATATACCTAATAACTCTTTACATTCCTAGCTGATAAGACAGCCCCTTAACCCCGGCCGGCTTTGGCTCTCTAAGAAAGTCCCCGTCAAACAGAAAAGGTGAAAGGCTAGAAAAAGGTGGCGATACGAACTAGACGCATACCACGAGTGCTGGTTCGAGGCAGACCAGGAAAAAGTGTGCCTGGAGGGAATAAGGAAGGCCTTTAAAATTACCCAACCAGACAGGATAGAATAAAAAAAAGGTTGCACTCCAGGAGTGCCGGTAGAAGTGAAAACTTTTTTGTTACTATGTTTTATTTTTAATTTGAATGACGTCTTACTCATTTTCGATCAGGGTCACGTGACCCTGACGCGAGTTTTGGTCACGTGACCCTGACGCGAGTTTTAAATTTTTTACCCATTACAGAAAAAGTGTACAACGCCGCTAAAGAAGTTTTCACTTCAAAAATTGGGTGCCTATACGAAAGTGGAAACGGGTGAGCTAGAATTCACATAAAACTTTATTTTTTCAGCCGATATGCGAATGCGATCACCCTACATTTGATAGCGACATCTGTCCCTGCGTGTGCGCATGCCCCAAGGATAAGTGCCGCTGCAATAAGTCTGGCAGGGAAGCTTTCGACAAGTGAGTAGTTATTCTTAGAGTAGCTTCTCTTTTTGATCTAGATGTACGAATAATTTGGCAATTAACTGCCAAACTCGTAGAAAAATCCGGAATAAAAGCCTGTCCATTCGCACAGGTGCTGTGTTTATCTGCAAGTCGCACACCAAGCGAATGCTCAGAGCAAGTGTTTTGTTCGCAGTTTTGTCGTTTATTCTGTTTAAGAGATGAGCGATCGAGCATTCGCTCACTGAGTTCAACCGAACATCGTCAATCTGGTTTGTTCGCTCTTATGTGTTCCGTGTGTGTACTTATCAAACAAACGTTTCATCAATTACTCCTCTCTTGTGAGGGTCCTCCTCCATTACTCTATTGGGACACAGGCCTCCTCTCTTGTGAGAGGGAGTGTGCCATAATCCGCCACGCGGGCCCAGTGCGAGTTTGTAGATGTCACATGTCTTCGAATTCTTGGTTCTAGGATATGCCGGTTTCCTCACGATGTTTTCCTTCATCGTTTTGAGAGCATGGAGTGATGAAATAAATTACACAAAGTTGCGCCTGGCGGGGTTCGAACCCACGGCCTACAATTCGTTAGTCGAGACCGATACCACTGGGCCACCACTGCTGTAAACACACGTTTGCTCGATCACAATGTACCCTTACCACGAATTTTCAGTATTTGAGACGTAAACTGGAACTTTGACAATGTCAAACTGTCAATTTTCAAGAAAAAAATTAGTTCTTTCTTCGCACACCAGAGGCGGTGTTCTATTTTTTCTAGATAAACGCTGGAAATACTGGAAAGACGCTGTAAAGTAAAAGAGTGAAAATTCGTGCTAAGGGTACTTACTGTTCCCAAAGCTAAGTGGAAACTCGGTCTTTTATGAAAAGTGTTCACAATGCTACAGCAATGGCAGCGGAAACTTTTTCATGAGCGACGGTTAATAATTTTTGCTTCATTCAGATGGCGCGCCGAGCGAGACCTGGGAGCGATGCCAGCAGTGCTGGAGGCTTCGCACCCGCTCATGCAGAAGTTCCAGGAGACGCTCAAACAGTTCCTGATCAAGGAGAATGCTATCGCCGAGGAACAGATACTCAATTTGGTAAACTATAGTTGATTACTTATGGGAAACCTTTGTGTACAATGGGCATTGTTCATTTTTTTTAATATGCTGTAATTCAAAAACCATTTCGAGGAATAGCGTTACTGATCTTATGTACTAATTAAAAATATTCATATTTCATTGATATTTTTAATAAAATACGTTTGACCTTCCTTGCCCTTCAAATGTTTAACACCTTCTTCAAACCTTTGGCTGTACACAGTTTTGTATCTTTGCCTCAGAAAACAGAAAATATAAAAAATATAAAACCGGCCAAGTGCGAGTCGGACTCGCCCATAAAGGGTTCCGTAGCAGCAAGTAAAGTTCTTGTAGTTGGTTGTAACTTTGCAAGGTAAATTGCAGTTTACGATTTATTAAAAAAAAAAAAAACTAATATCTCGATCTCGTTCAAAACAATTTTCAATTGAAGTTTGCATGGGAATGCACATCAAATATTTTTTTTTGTTTTATTATTCTCTTAGTTTAGAAGTTACAGAGGGGGGGGGAGGGGGCACATTTTACCACTTTGGAAGTGTCTCTCGAGCAAACTGTTCAGTTTATATATAATTTTTCAAGACCTATTCATAGATATCCCACACGAATGGGTAAGGCGAAAAAAATATATATTGAGTTTCAATTCTAAGTATGGGAGGTACCCCCAAAATTGGTTTTTATTTTATTTTTGTGTGAAAGTCCTAACGCGGTTCACATGATACATCTACTTACAAAGTTTCAACTTTTTGTCGAAATTATAAGAGCTATCTCTTATAATTTCGACAAAAAGTGGCTGTGACATACGGACGAACAGACAGACATCTCGAATCTATAAGGGTTCCGTTTTCTGCCATTGGCTGCGGAACCCTAAAAAATAAGTGACAAGTATTTTCCAGGGTTGTCAAGCATAAGTACCAATGTCTTGGTATACATACCAGTTTGCAGTGTCACGTACCATGTACCAAGATTATTACTCGAGAAAAAAAAAACAAGATTGGACGTTGACCAACAATACAGAATAAACGACAAATTTTAGGGTGCAATCGAGTATTATATATATAGCCTTTAGTTAACAATCTTACAAAACAAAAATATTAAAATTAAGTTTACATTTTTTTCCCTCTCTTTTATATATCTATATAATATGTATTATTAGACACCGATATTGAGATTGTCTTTCGATTTCGCAAAGGCCTCCCCTGTAGCTTGCCACTCCTTCCGTTTATGGGTCATCCTCCTCCAAGTAGCACCAGCCATCTTTCAAAAGTCGTCTTCCCATCTTAGGCGTTGCCATCCTTTCTTTCTTTTTTTATATCTTGGACCAACCATTTGGTTACGTCCTTAGCCTATTTATTATTAGTACTCCTCAACATATGACCTGCCCATCTCCATTTCAATTTCCTTATGCAATATGTGATTTCGTTGATTTTAGTTTGGTTTAGTAATGTCTCTAGTTTGATTTTGTCTTTTAACTTGTCGTTGAGCATGCTACGTTCCATGCTATGTCGACAGGGCTCTAGATTTCGCATATTTTGTTTAGTAATGCTCCAAGTTTGACATCCATACGTCAATATAGGTAAAATGAAGAAATCAAATATTTTCTTAGATTTGGGAGGAACCCGAGGATTTTTGACAACCTTGTGTGACCAATATCTCTTCCACGCTAGCTGTACTCTGTTATCTATTTCTTTAGTTACAATCGAGTATTGCTTACTAAAAAATCTCTTTTTTTTGCCCTCTATTAACAGCAAAAGAAAAAAAAAGATTTTTCATTCGTATTTAATTTTCGACACATTTTACCGATGTACCAATATTTCATATTGGTACATCACAGTGGCCGACTGACATCCCTGATGAGAAAATCAGGGATGTCAGACGGCCACTGACAAGTGTCAATTTGGAAATGTCAAAGATGTAAACAAACAAGTTTTTATTGTAACTGCAAATTGCTTCATAATCTCGGTTAAATCTGTTAAATCGGCATCGGCAATATAACATAAACTACAAGTAAAATAGAATACAGGAAGTGCTTTGTCCCAACTTGCAACAATAATACTAATAATAATCGAAACAACATTTTGTTCGTACTAAAGAAGATTTGCGAGAAAAGTGGTGTCGTGATGACGGCGTGGAATGTTGCAAGGTTTATACAATGTACTGTTGCGAAGATCACTTTGATGTTAGTATTTCAGAAGCCTTAGATTCCTTTGTATGTTCATCTAGGAGTAATTTTGTTTTGTAAACAATAACCTAGTGGGATGTAAGTGACGTTTAGACAGTTGACGTTGTGTTGACAGTTTTTTAATTTTGCTCTAGTAAGGAAACGGCACAACTTTAAGGCCAAAGGTGACGTCACCTACCTCAAAAATTAAAATCTTAAAAATAAAAAAGCTATTGAGCCAATCATTAAAATATTCAAATTAGTTTCTCAAAATGCTCTATATTTGCAGAAAATGAAATAAAATCGAATGTTTAAAAAATTAAGACAATCCCCATTCTCGCCAAGCATTTACAACAGACAGCACGGTTGACGCAGTGGTCAGCGATAGGACTGCTGCATAGTGTCACGGGTTCGATTCCCTCACGGAACAAATATTTGTATGATCTGTAAGTCGACGGTCCCTACGTACAAACGGACATGTCGAAAATGTCATTTTTTTTTATTGCACAGTTCGCTTTAGATTTTTAAGACGCACATATCTGTATATTTATTTTTTTCTTATATTACGTATTTAACGAGATTTACCAATCGTATATAAGGACAAGTATTATATTTATAACGAATAAGTAACGTAGATGCGGACATCTACACATAACGCTTTGTACGGTGTTTTAAATTGCGCGCAAACGCGGTCATGTCTGACATAACGTCATTTACGGCGGGAGTTTCTCAATAGGGCGTGTACATGTCCTTATTGTATGTTTAGATGCTAAGAAGATTGTTAATTAACAATAAACAATTTCGCTTCGGTGACCTATTTGGGAATTTGTCTTTGCAATTGTACGATGTTAAGATGACGAGTAACTACCGAAAATAAACGTTTGACATATATGTCATGCATGACACCGTCCGAGAAAATCGATCCGACACATTATCTCTAGGTGTTCTTGTCTGGCTAATTCAAAACAATTCCATATTTTATTTCAATCAATTTCAGATCATACACCAATATCAAAATTCAATTAATGGAGAATATTTGCATAGACACAACCTCGTTTCCAGGATTATCCACCAGCAACTTGCTTTGAAGTACAACCTAGAGATATCAGAAGTGCCGTAATATAAGTATGCGCCTGACCCTGCCGGTCGCGGCACTAATGAGCTACCGTGACCCCGGAACGCACCGTGGATTTTAGTCAGTACAAGTCTGACAGTTCCTCCTGCCCTGCCCTGGGTGGGAGGACTCGTTTGATGATTCTGCTATGTTAAAAAAAATGTATGCACCTGACTCAGTTCGCGAAGATGGCAATTGCGTTGTATTGGGATCGATCTATCATCACTGACAGAACTATTGTTGCCAAAAAGCATGACATTGTGGTGATAGATCGATCGGAACGTCCGTCACGCAATGTTTTGTTGTTTATATTTTTATGTAACGTATCCGTATGACTAGAACCTCGTGAAGGCAGAAAAAGATAAATATTCAAGCATCTTGATCTGACTCGCGAGGTTATTGGCATATGGAAAGTGAACAGCAGTCATTGTGCCGATAGTCGTGTCGGCTAATGGCTTAATTGCCTAGAGCCTTGACTAACATCTAAGGAGGCTCTCGCTTGGCCAAGCGTTTGATTCAGAAGGCAGTACTTCTGGACAAGGCGCGCATCTTTAGGAAGTTCGTCTCTCAAGAGACCTGACCACCGGTAGCCCGGACCTTATTCCCAGTGCTTGTGGTCTACTACTAGTATCTGAGAAGTGACTGAAGAAGCGCCACGGCGGCAGCGTCCGCCTGACGCAGGTCCTAACCTGACTGAAGTTTCGGGAGGTACGTTCCTGTGTCGGACTGAGAGGGTCCATTATGCGAAACGGGAAACACGGTCGAGCATACGGTGGATCTGCCCCGCTTAGGCAGAGACCGCCGTGCCTGTGCGCTTCACGGAGCCGATAGGCGGCGGCAACCTCTTGCGCCCGGCATTCAACCTCACAATCCCGGCGCCGCGGGAGACGCCCATGGCAACGGTTATCAAAAAAGGCGATTTCCGGCCACCGTAGGCACGAGCGGCGAGTAATGGGTGACTCGCCGTTCGAACATGGGCAATGCCTGGATCGACGGAGCGTCGTGTTCCATGCGCACCTCAAAGAGCTATCAGTAATCTGACGGGACCCCCATGGTCCCGGGGTCGTGGGACTATTTTATCGGGTAACCATGACCCTGGAACTTTAAGGGCCATTGAAAGAACACCGTGGATTTTACTCAGTATAAGTCTGTCAATCCCTTTCACTCCACCCAGTGGGTGGGAGGACTCATTTGAAGAATATACCACGTTTAAAAAATTGACATGTCTTTATTTACATTGCAAGAACTACAGACACTTCGAATGAATGAAACCGCGTATAAAGCGACATGTCTTCGTCGATGTATATTTTATAACCAACGGTGGTGATTTTAAGATGTTTAACATATCCGTTTGAAAACTATAGCATTGTTCGACGTTTTCATAAAACGTCTTATTTAAATTCTATGTTATAAACTGATTTCTTCTTTCCTACGTATAAAAAGTTATCTAAGACATGTCCGACATTCTTTTATTTTAATATCAGCGTAGAAACAGTCATCTATCAGTTTTCCTAAGAAAATGAAAAAAAAGTAAACATGTATAAATACCATTATAAAGTTCCTAAAACTAATAAAACATTAAAGAAAGAAAAAATTCAAAATTGTGAATAGAATTATTTCTAGAGCGATTTGAACATTAAAATCGCTCTCCTGAAAACCTCGGTTTTTGACATGTCCGTTTGTACGTAGGGACCGTCGAAGTATTTGTTCTGGGTCTGAGTGTGTATGTGTCATCATCATCATCAGCCTATTAATGTTCCCACTGCTGGGACACAGGCCTCCTCTCTGTGAGAGGGGGTGGGCCATAATCCACCACGCGGGCCCAGTACGGATTGGTGGATGTCACATGTCTTCGAATTTTAGGTTCTAAGACATGCCGGTTTCCTCACGATGTTTTCCTTCACCGTTTTGAGAGCAGTGGTGATGAAATAAATTACACAAAGTAATGCGCCTGCCGGGATTCGAACCCACGACCTACAACTCGTAAGTCGGGGCCAATACCACTGGGCCACCACTGCTCTTTCTTTGTGTATGTGTATGTGAGTTTAAATGTTTGTAAAGGCCAGTCAGTTTACAAGAAAAAAAACGACGTTTTTTAGGTTAAAATAGTATCCTATTATTAACATACTGCTGGTCTTTCTGTCTGTCTGCAGGCGATTTTAACTCATGAACCGTGATAGTTAGACAGACACACACACGAAAGTTTCGCAGATTATGTATTTCTGTTTCCGCTATAACAAAAAATAATAAATAAAAATATTTTTTAAGGGGGCTCTCACACATAAATTTTTTTGGTCGTTTTCATACATACCTTCGCGATGGAGTTCGAGTTAATTAAGTGAAAAAAAAACATATTTTCTTTTACAGCGGGAAGACTTAAGGTTGAGTAAGTTACAGTACGACGCGGACCTGGAGGCCATCTACAGAGATGACCACGACACTAACGGGCAAAGGGTACGTTCATTACAACAAAGAAAAAAAAAAAAAACAAAGTTTACCAAAGAGAAAAAAAAAACAAAGTTTACAATGTTACTGAACAATTTTTGTTCAAAGACATGTGGAAATCAGCAAAAAAAAATTGGCTTTATGAAAAGCCAATTTTTTTTTTTTTTGCATGAGCAAAACGAGTAATTGGTCGGACTCATTTCTGTATGAAAAACCATTTTTTTTTGCGAATTTCCAAAAGTCTTAGAACAAAAATTGTTCAGTAACATGGACTGAGTTATCCCATGAGAGGTTTTGCGCTTTTGGCGTTACACGTTGTATAATATGTATTTGGCGATTCGATTACATAAATAAAGCTTTAACGCCAAGTACTGGCAGATGCCGCTGGAAAATCTTAGTTTGGCAAAGAATTTAATAAAACCCCTTATTCCATATACTAAAGAATTATTTCTATCACAGGCGATGATAGAAGAATATGAAGCAACTCTAGCACAACGAACGCTGGAGCGTGAGGCTGCTGAGAAACGTGTCAAAGAGTCCAGTGAAAAACATAAGAAAGTCAAGGCTAAGTTGGATGAGGATGTAGTTCGAGGTAGGTAACAAATTCTATTATGGCGACAAGGTAATGTTAATAGCGCAAAACCTCTCGTGGGATAACTCAGCCCAACTGAACAATGTTTGTTCTAAGACTTTTGGATATTCTCAAAAAAAAAAACGTTTTTCATACTGATGGGCCCGATCAATTTCTCATTTTGTATGAAAAAGCAACATTTTTTTTTTCGAATTTCCTAGAGACTTAGAACTTACGTTGCGAAAACATGTGCAGATTTATAAATGTATGAGTGAGCGCCACACACACTTTTGAATGTTTTCCCGGGACATGTTCACAATGTTTTACATAGGAATCAATGGAAGGGTTTAATTTTTCTTCCTTTTTATTGGCTTTAACTTTGGCTTACGGTACTAGTAATCTGGATACTTACTTATTCTATAATCTAAGAATTACCGTTTTCCACAAACAGAACGAGAAGCCATAGAGGAGATGGAAGCTTTGTCCGCACTTGTCCGTCAGTTGGAGGCGTGGCGCGACGAGACTGAGACGGATTTGACTGTCAGTCAGCGTGTGTCCGACAAAATGAGGGCGGAGAAGAAAGCTCTCGCTGATGAGAAGAGGCGACTGGTAGGACACTAACAGTTTGAATAACTTAGTTGTAAGATGTAGGTCTATGAGGCATACTAGAAACCTGACCGTCGGCAACCGTGTCTGACAACATGTGGGCGAAGAAGATGGCCCTCGCTGGTGAGAAGAGACGACTGGTAGGACACTGACAGTACTAACTTAATTGTAAGACGTAGCGCTATGAGCCAGAGGCGAGACCTGACCGTCCGCTGGCGTGTGTCTGACAAGATATGAGGAAGGCTCTCGCTGATAAGAAGAGACGAGAGGCAGGACACTGACAAAAGTTAATTAGTTGTAAGACGTCGAATGTTGAAGATTCGAGATTTGACCGTCGGTCAGCGCGTGTATGACAAATGTAAAGCGGGTTTAATTAATTGCCAACCAAAATTCTTAACTGTTTACAGGACATGTTCCTGTTTGGTCTGAGCAATGAAGTGTGGAAACTCGAGTCGAAGCTGGAGTTGTTCAAGAAACAAATGGAAATCAAGAATAACGAGATGGAGAAAGTAAACGATAAGGTAAGATAGTACTGCAAATAGCATTGATATCTACTATACATATAAAAATAAGTCGGGTTTTCCATTCCTGACGATATAACTCAACGCACGAACCGATTTCCAACGTTTTGCATTCGTTGGAAAGGTCTCTCGGGCTCCGTGAGGTTTATAGCAAAGAAAACGAAGCCATCTGGTGGCGAAACGGAGTTCACCGGGTTTGCTAGTCGTTCATAAAGTAGTGACACACTATCAGCTATCTACAGCTTGTGGCTTCGCCCTCGTGGATGTCAAAAATGATCCCAGTGATATCTTTGTGTTTAGGCGCTCCCTTCACCGCGAGCTGTAATGTAACGTTACAGATTCGAACATTTCATTAGTGAGGGAAGACAATCGAGCATCACAATGCGCACCTTGTATCAAATCTATACTAAATGTACGCGAATGCTCGTCAATCAGGGAGGTAGTATTGGAACGTATCCTACTCAAAGTCGAATCTACAATGTGTAACGTTAATAGCGCAAAACCTCTCGTGGGGTAACTCAGCCCATGTTACTGAACAATGTCTGTTCTAAAACTTTTGAAAAAAAAAATGATTTTTCATACTGATGGGTTCGATTAATTTCTCATTTTTTTCCAATAGTTTTAGAACAAAATACTTGATCAAGAAGTAACTTGGGCTGAGTTACACCACGATTTTCGCTATAAACGTTACACGCTGTATAATGTTCATTATTATACGCGAATGCTCCCAGTAAGGGAGCGCCTTTTGGTTAGCCCTTCTAATAAAGGATCTGTGTGTCAAAATTCGTGAAGTAAAGGAGTACTATTCTCTAGCGTCTTGTTCACAAAAAGGAATAATTTACCGTCAGAGCACAAAGCCAAAATCAAGCTGATCCCCTCAGGTGACAGCATATGCAGCCGAGTTAGAAGATCTGGAGTTAGACAAACGTCGTCTGGTCAGCCTGTGGAACACCGTCATCGTGAACATCACGCAGAGGGACAAGGTGTATGACTCCGTCAGGGATGATTACAGGTAAGGAAGGCTCTTCCCGTGGTTTAATCCCCTCATCCGCTTTCCTCGATAAATGGACTATCGACCACAGATTTTTTTCAATTCGAACCAATAGTTCCTGAGATTAGCGCGTTTAACCAAACAAAAAGTCTTTATAATATAAGTATAGATTGAATACTTGCTTCTGCAATGTGAGATCCAGTTCTCCCGTCCAATCAATCGTATGGAAGGGTGTTTGTGGGAATCGCCGATAGGAAAGTGGTTCTTCTAAAAAAGTATGGTCAATGCTCGCCAGCGGCTCGGTAAAAGTGACGGTTCGCGCCGGAGACCGAGGCAGAAGACAGCGACCGGAGAAGCGGAGACAGGGACAGGAGACAGCGACCGGAGAGGCGGAGATCGGGACAGGAGACAGCGACCGGAGCCCGGAGAACTTAACATTAGGCAATGTACGAGCGGCAGTTCGCGAGCGAGACAACGACAGAAGACAGATACGATACCAAATCTCCGGTCGCGGTCTCCTGTGTCTCGGTCTCCCGTCGCTGTCTCCGGCGCGAACCGGCACCCTAAAGCCGAGTCTTGTTCATCCATTTATACCGCGAGATATTTATGTTTGTCCAATTATAGCCCCTCTATATCAGTGGCTTTATGGCTCGACCCCATAGAATTAGTTCAGTTTTGGCGCCCAACGTGGGATATAAATCAATCGGGTACACAACAGGTTAGGGCAAGAGGGACTGTCAGACTTGCACTGACATAAATCCACAGTGTCCTTAAAATGCCTTTTACGTTCCGGGGTCAGGGTAGTCTCGCGGCCCTGGTAGGACTAAAACAGTACTTATGTATGAGCTATGATCATTTTTATTATTCAACAACTTGTGTTATTTGTAGTTCTACACGTATTTGACTGTCCACAGGTGTCTACAAGACAGTTACCGGACATTGGTTCAAAATCTCGACATCACTAAGAAGATGCTGATGGAAGAGATGAATAAGGGCAAGGAGATAGCAATGAATAAGGATAAAATTCTGTTCGATATCGAACATGCTAATAAGCTGCGTAAGTAACAGTTTGTTAATGAAATTCCCAGGACGTGTGAATGTGGATGAGGAGAAACGAGTATGTCCCAGGAAAATGCCATTTTCATTTTACGTTATCGGCATTTCCATAAATCGTATGTATGAAATAAGATTATATAAACCTTTAACAAAATTTAAACTCCTAGACCCGGAACAACTACATATTTGTTGATCATAAAATACTGAATAAAGATTTTATTAATTATACAAATAACAGTTCTATGAGAGAATCGAACTGATGACACGCTGCGCAGTAGTCGATCCCGTAGACACTGCTTCAACTGAGCTTCGAGATTTAAGCTGCGGTGCCACTGTGGCGGAGCGGAGTAGAGCGGAGACGAGCAATGCCGCGATTCGATTACGAATCAAAGAAAGAAAATAAGTTTACTTGGCAAGCCCTAAGCACACAATTACAGTTAAAATTACTAGAATATCGAATGGAGGTACCGTGTGCCTCACGGCTGTGCCAAATAGGCTCAGTTCAGCATAAAGCCAGACCACAGGGTGCCTGACGCTGGTTTTATCACGTATACATCACTATACTATCATCACAATCACATATCTTGAAATCAGCATCTCTTCTCCACACTGCTTCAAAGAGTGATCTGATAGTGAATCCTGGCACAGCTCTGCTCCGCACCGCACTCCGCCTCAGTGGAACCGCAGCCTTAGATTTCTTTGTCTCATAATTTCTGGTATCGTGTAAGAGAGTTTCTCTCAATGGTTTGTTCTTCCAGATGACAACGAGGAAGTGAGGCGACAGAATTTGGAGTCTCAGATCAATCAGCTGACAGAGTCCATCGAAATGACTGAGAGAGACCAGGAGATGATTAGATCAGTTCGTATGATAAATAAGAATTTATTTAATTCTCTGAGACTTTAAAAAATCTCGTAGGTATGCTAACCCCAGTGGGAGACGTCGCAGGACGATCTCCAACCACCGTAAGCGCGGGCATGCGGACGGCAAGTAATGGGCGACTTGCTGTCCGGATGGACCATGCCCGGGACGACGGCGCGTTGTGCTCTACGCACTCCTCAAAGTGCTGTCAGCAATATGACGGGCCCCCCTTAGAAGGCCAAAGCCTGCTGGGGTAACGGGGCTAACAAGCTACCATGACCCCTTTCTGTAACTGGCTATTGAAGCACCTTGAATTTACTCAGTACAAGTCTGACAGTCCCTCCTGCCCTGCCCTCGGTGGGAGGACTCGCCCTACCTTGGGTAGGAGGACTCATTTCACAGTTTTTTCTTCAAAAAAAAAAAGGTAGGCTAACGCAACAGAATAGACCAGGACCGAAGATCTTTAAAAAATTCAGCGCATCATTGATTTATTTAGCTTACCCGATTTTACATTTCTCACTTTCAGGAAAACCAAACAATGAACAACATACTGAAGAGCACAATGAAAGAGCTGGACAGGAAGAGCCAACAAAAGATGAATCTAGAGAACGAGATCCTGGTGAACCTTCAGGAGTGCTTACTGAACGACAAGGCGGTGGAAGCCATGGCCAACGGCATCCGGAAGATGAGGGAGATGTCCCGGAAACAGGTGACTTCTTCTTTTTCTCGATAGCTAACTTCGTCTTTCTTTCGGGACAATCGCACTGTACTATTAAAGTACTGTTTTACTTTCTGCCAGCTGATGGTTGTGTAAGATAGCCCGATAGCAACGACGATATAACACTAGACTCCGCATGCACGATCTAAGGAACAAAAATTATTCTGCCAACTCGCTGAGGTACTACGTCAGCGAGGGGGACGGGGTACTGCGTTGTGATTGGCTAACTCAAGGTCTGTTCTGTCTCAACGTATGTTGAACAGAAACGACTCACATGAGTGGTCGAAATGAGACGAATATAAGACTTTTTTGTCTAATATGTTGGCAGACATCGGTCGCCTGTTATTATTAGGAGTCTAGTATTATATCGTCGTTGCCCGATAGGCTTTTAAAAGATGCAAGATATCTTATTACGGGGGTCCAGCGGCAGTTGAGTTTAATGACTCATTGTCACTGATACCTGATTAGATTAAATGTAAGGTAAGAGGTGTTACAAACTTGTTTGCCGACCTAAACATATGCCTGACATGTTCAAGACATAAACATAATATAGAATTTCGATTATATAGAAACAATCTGCCTTTTGCGAATCGTATGCTCGCGAAGGTTAGTGTAGCGCTCCAAGTGTTCGTACAAAGAAAGATCTGAAACCCAAGGTTCAGTAATGACTAAGAACTTTTCAAAATCAACAAAATAAAATTGTTCTTGACACTTTCACCCGCCATTAATTCAATAGAAGTAAGCATCATTTTCTTACAGGAAATATCACTAATGACAATGGAGAACCAACATGCTAAAATAATGCTCGAAATAGAAATACTTCGGGACCGTCAATTGAAGAATAACAAAGTGCTGCAAGACAACCAGGACATAATGATGGCGAAGGAGAAAGAGATAGATATATTGGAGAGCGAGTTCGACCAGAAGACGTCACTCACGATGAAGAAGCAGAGAGAGTTAGATATCATACAAAAGAAATACGCTGTACTGAAGGAATTGTTTGATGTGAGTTTTTGATACACATTTTGTAATTTTCTAGTTTAAACGACGTGGAAATGATCTACGTAGGGCACTAGATAAGTTTTGAGATATCTTAAAACTATCGGAAGTATATGCGTCAAATTGTCACCGATAATAGTGCCTCTAATTAGTAGTCAGTATCAAGTAAAAAAATATCTTTAATTACCCGCAATTTAATTTTGTGAATTTTTCTTTGCTTCAAGATGTCAGAGTTAACGCGTCGTGATTTTCGTGCAATTATGCTCTATAATTTCAAGCGGGGATTGAGTGCTGATGACTGTATCAGTGAATTAAAATTTGTGTTTCGTGAGAAAGCTCCATCCCGTAGCTCAGTGTATCGGTGGTATAAACAGTTCCAAAGAGGAGATTTTAATCTGTCAGACGATTCTCGCTCAGGAAGGCCTGTCGAAACAGTGACTTCAGAAAATGTAGCAGCCGTGAAGGAACTAATTGAGCTAGATCGACATGTAACATACAAGCAGATAGAGGAACTCTTGAAGATTAGTGCACCATCAATTCACACTATTTTACATGACCATCTTCAAGTAAGAAAAATTTGCACGTTGTGGGTACCTCATCTTTTGACAGCGACCCAAATGGAATGCCGTAAGAAATGGTGTCAAAAAATGCTTACTTTGTTCGATGGAGGAAAATCTCCTAATGTTAATTCTATAGTAACAGGTGACGAATCATGGCTGTATTACTATGACGTCAAATCTAAATCCAAAAATAAGGTGTGGATTTTTGAAGATGAGGAACAGCCCACCGTCGTTAAACAGTCTCGATCCGTGAAAAAGAAAATGGTCGTTGTTTTTTTTGGCAGAAGGGGTATTATTAAAAGAATATGTCTTGATGAACAGAAGACTGTTACGGCGAAATGGTACACAGAAGTTTGTCTACCTCAATTGATCGAGTCTCTCAAAAATCTGCGACCAAACTCACGGCTTGACACTTTGCGGCTCCATCATGACAACGCACCAGCACATCGCGCTCAACTCACTCAAGAATTTTTGAGCCGTACTGGTCTAATTCCACTTGAGCATCCTCCCTACAGTCCTGATCTCGCACCTTGCGACTTCGGACTCTTCCCAATGATAAAGGATAAACTGAAAGGTCAACGGTTTGCCAGTGATAACCAATTAATTCATGCTTGGGACTTGGCGTGTGAGGAAGTCTCTGAAGAAGTGTGGAAGAAAATTTTTGATGATTGGTTTCGACGCATGGAAAAGTGTATTGCAGCCGACGGAAACTATTTTGAAAAACTCTAACATTTTGATATAAAATCTCAAAACTTATCTAGTCCCCTACGTATCTATTATATTCTATCTATTATATAAAAATCAATTGCTGTTCGTGAACCTCGCTAAAACTCGAGAATGGCTAAGCCGATTTGGTTAATTTTGGTTTTGAATTCTTTTTGGAAGTCCAGGGAAGGTTTGAAAGGTAATATACTCACTCAGAGTATAATAATGATAAAAAAATATATTCTGAGGCGGTACGAATTTTGCCGGGTCAGTTACAACCCAATAATGATCCCGAACACATTTAAGCAGACATGGTATTTACTCATGATTAAAGGTAAAGCTAGATACAGAGTTGTTGAGGTAAATCGTTTAAGAATAACAATTTTCTCAGAAATGTAAAGAAACATGCAATTTTTGTCGTTCAGTGTACGACTGGTGAAATGCCGCGGTTCTAAAACCGACCAGTTCAACCCCTTATTTATTTCAATTAGGTTACTAAACAGAAAACAAGAACAGAGGTCCCTATCATGACTTTACAATTTTTGTAACGTTAACTGAAACTTTGACGTTAATTTAATGGAAAAAATAGTTCCTCGCTCAACTAGAGACGTTATAAATTTTCCATACAATAGACGCTACAGATATTTTAAATAAAGTACAGAAATCTTGTAATAAGACCTCTAGATTGATTCTAGTTATCATAAATTCCCCAGAGCAAATCGCCTCAAGAGCGCCGCATCGACGAGTTGGAGAAGCAAGTGAAGTGCCTGCGCGAGCGCACGGAGATGATGCAGCACGAGTGGCTGCGGCAGCAGGGCCACGTGGTCAAGCTAGCTGACCAGCACCACTCCATGATCACCGATATCAACCTTATTTGTAAACGTTAGCAAGAGATTTTTATGATTGTCTTATGAATGTTAGTCAACTTTGGACAGCATTTAGTTCCGTTGCCTAACAGGAGGTCTACCATGTCAGCGAAAGTAGTTGCACTGTGGGTAAGAGATAGAGGTATACAAGTCGTCTAGCGTCATCTCGTTCACACATTGGATTTACTCTCGCTTGAAGACGTCGTAGAAGGTAACCAGTAACCAAAAGGTGTTTCGAAAATTCGAATATGAGAAAGACTTCAACCTGTGACCTTTCGATTCAGTACACCAACCCCCTTATTAATAAAGTGGACTAAAGTTACACCATGGTTTATCCTTATAAAATGCACGGTTAATCCGAGGCTTATCCTGGTTGTAACTTTAGTCCACGTTTATTAATAAGGGGTCAAATGACTTACCAACAATTCGCGACGCAAGTGTTAATAATGCGTATAAAATATTTGAAAGTAACGGAAATTGTCGCCCTTTTTTGTTTTTTCAGTGATTCGCCCATGATAGGTATGGCCCCGACTTACGAGTTGTAGGTCGTGGGTTCGAACCTCACCAGGCGCATTAATTTGTTTAATTTGTATCATCACCACTGATCTCAAAACGGTTAAGGAAAAAATCGGGAGGAAAAAAAACCAATAGAACAAAAATTCGAAGTGACATCTACGAATCCGTGAGTCCGCGTGATGGATCACGGCCCACTCTCTCTCATAGAGAGGAGACCTGTATCCCAGTAGGTGGAACATATAGGCTGATGATGATGATCTTTGATATTGATGTTATAATTCCAGAAATACAAATCTGCGAACAGAAAATAATGCGCATTCAAGCGGAATCCGAATCTTTGGATAGTGAGAAAAACCGCGTGGAGCGATCATTGCGAACGTTGCGCGGTAGACTGCAAGTGTTAGCGCACACGCGCAAGGATGCGTTGGATAGGAACGATGACGCACAAAAAAGCAATATGGCCATCACACATGAGTATGCTGCGAATCTTAAGGTAAGAATAACTACCTATACTAGCGAGCATCAATAATCATCTGCCTAGCCTTTTCCCAACTATATTGGGGTCGGCTTCCAGTCAAACCAGATGCAACTGAATATCAGTATTTTACATGGAGCGACTACCTATCGGACCTCCATAACCCAGTAATTGGGTAATACGATACCCCAAGGTAAGACTGGTTGTCAGACTTTTAGAGCTTCTAACAGTAACGACTGTCAAAGAACTACAAATGACAGCCGGGACCAACGGTTTTACGTGCTTTCCGAGACACGGAGGAAACTCGCTATGACAGATGGTCACCCATCCACAGACCAACCTCGGAAAGTGCGGCTTAACCCGGAAGATCGGCCTATGCAGCTGTAATTATTTAGCCACGAGCTCCTTTATTTTAATAGTAGGTGATAAAGAAAAAATCTCGACCATATTCTGAATGAGCTGAAATGTTTGTGTTACAGTAACAGCGTACAAGCTGATAAATGATTGTTGGTGTTTTACGCCATTTTCATTTTCTACAGGATGCAGAAACTGAAATAATACAACTAGAAGAAGATATAGAACAGTTGGACAAGGATAAGATGAACCTCACACAGGAACTGGATCGTATTCAGAGGGAAGCTCTCATTTGGCAGAGAAAGGTCAGTTCCAGTACCACATTGTCATAGTTCCAAGTTTTTTAATAAACCTTAATCGATTTTTTATGTTTTGTTAGGGAATATTGGCAGTGGAACTGAAGAAAAACATGAAGAGCGCTCAGTCAGCTGCTGGTGAAATAGGAAAGATGAGGAATGAAATACATAGAATGGAGGTATGTTGCAGCAAGTATACTGCTTCACATAGGCTTAAGCCCGGTTTCCACCGCGAGCGGAACGGACACATTAATGACCCAGCGGGTGAAAAGAGTTAAAATGAGCTCGCTCTGGGAACGCAAAAACTATTTGTTGGTGGAAATACAAGTATGCAGTTTGCGCCTGCGAGTTTAAAGGAGTCAATAATGTGTCCGTTCCGCTCGCGGTGGAAACCGGGCTTTAAAGCTGCGGTTCCACTGAGGCGGAGCGCAGCAGAGCGGAGAATTGTTGAATCGCGGCACAGCTCGTCTCCGCTCCGCCTCAGTAGAACCGCAGCCTAAACAAAGCATTATCAACCTACAAACATCAAATATGTTCAGCAGTGGACGTCTTCCGGCTGATGATGATGATGACACATAAAAAAAGTTTGTAATCATCACTAGCATAAGCTATTTTTTTTTTTGTGGAATAACATCTGAACTGTATTCTCAATCTTAATTTTAAAATAAAGATTGTAGAAAGAAGATGAAATAACAATAAAATCTACCGTTACAAAAAACATTTAGATTTTTCTAAGTGATCCTAAAGTTTTTTTTATTGACGCTTCACCAGTTTGAATAATGTTTCCGCAGCTCAGCTACAGACCTGTTTTATTTTGGTAAAATCTTTAAATAATTCCTCCCACCCAGTGCAGGACGGGAGGGACTGTCAGACTTGCACTGACTAAAATCCACGGTGCCCTTCAATAGCCCTTTATGTTCCGGGGCCACGGGGACACAGACCTCTTGGAAATCACAAAACGATATGAACGAAATTTTATATCTTACTTGATCCAAGGCGCTGACTCAAACATTGGTAGAAGTCAAACAAAATGTGTTCCAATCACGATAACACCATTTCTGAATCCAGGTCCGTCGAGAACAGCTTCGTCGCACCAGCGAGAAGTTAGCTGATGACTTGGCACTCTACGTAACACGTCGAGATACTGTCATTGAGAAGACCAGGGCACAAGCCGCGGTGGAGAAGGCGCATACGTCCACAGGCACCTCCCAGACGAGCTACCATCACAAGTTGAGACTCGCTAAGGCAGACGTTACTAGAGTTGCTAAGGTATGGCCATAAGATGCTCCTAAAACTTAAGCATTCACTCTAATTTTTAAATAAGTGCCCCCCACACTAGGATGAGTTTGAGAGATTTTCTCCATTTTCTGGTACAAGCGAATCATGCATGAATACTAATCACCTTACAGTTCTCAATGTAGACTTAATGCACCTTAATAATTTGCGAAGTTCTTACTTACAGTCAATTTATTAGACCTAATAAAACATGTTTACTCAAAAATGCATGTAATGTGGTCATTATTTTGACAACCTTGTTTGAGCAAAGTCGACTTTGCGGGTCTGTTTCAAGGAGCGGCCAGCAATGTTTTTGCTGGCACACAGCTGTTTGTATTTAAAGAGATAGGCACAAAAAGATTGCAAACCATATTTAAAAAAAAAACTCAAAGAAGGAACAAAAGCGCGGTTCAGCGAATTTTTTATTTTTATTTAGTGACTTTTTTGCTTTATGTAAATGAAGTAATAAATGAAATGCAGTCAAACATCGCATTAAAATTATCGCAAACTATTAATAAGTAATATGAAACCGGGAAAGTCGGTGTTGAATTTTAGTAACTGTATTTTTCATAATTGTTATTTTAATTAAATTTCTAGTTAATTAATATATATTTTATTTAAATCACTTGCTGGTTTTATGTAGGTTAGGTACTTGCATTTTTGAGTAAAGCACTATACAAGCCTTGGCCCACTATGTCTGCTTCGCTGGTCACGCTATGATTGCCTCCAGCTAGCTTAGCTACGCTCTAGGCCTTCCAGCTTGGCCATCATGCAGCCCTTGCTGTCCTCGCTGTAATGTAATGTAATTATCTCAGCTCGTCCATCAAGTGGTGCATGCTGACCGCGCTGTGTCGGCCTGGAGCTGCGCTACGCTGCGCTGTCGGCCATCATCAGTGCGACCAGCAAAGTAGCCATTATAGGCCGAGGCAGTAATGTACTAATTGCTTACAGGAGATCACAGAAGCGAAAACCTATATGGAGCTGCTGATGAAGGATCAAGAGCGTCTGGACCGAGACTTGGCGGAGACCAACAAGACCAACCAACAGCTTGAGGAGCGCGTCGCCGAGCTCATCCAGGAGACACGCGTCACCGAGAGGACCAAGCACTGGGTATGAGTCCACTTCCACCTGGCCAACTAGGTTCATCTGATAAATCTGAGCAGTGGAAGACTGCTCGCGACTGCGACTTTTCTTGAATTGGAAATACTCCAACACACAGTAAACAGTGCAAAAATGGATGCAGAAATGACCATGATTGGTGCAGAGGCTGAGCGATTGAACTGCTGAGCTGTGTGTAGCGGGATCGATTCCCGTTCAAAGCATGTATTTGTATGATCTACGAGTAGTAGTTTCGGGTAACGAGTAACGCACCGACATAAGAGAAATTCCTAGTGGGGGGGCAGTTTTATAAAAAATAGCCAGACCACCCGGAGGTCTTACCACGAGCTCTTAACACGATCCAGTTTAGACTGTGGGAAAGAGACAGAGCTATACAAGTCGTCTAGCGCCATCTCTTTCGCTAGTCGAAACTGGATCGCGTTAAGAGTTCATGGTAGGCCAGCAGGGCACTGGTAAAGAAGCTTACACTGAGCGCAGTAAAAGCTAGTTACGGCATTGCTAGATGTCGTCTACCTTGGGGAGAACGGAGAGGTTTGTCAGATTCCTACTGACTAAAACCATCCCGATGTTTCTCTCGTATACTTGCTTGCAACTTCCGCTGTCTCGGACTGGTACCCATTTGACTTCCGGGCATAATAGGGCGTTGTCCACAAACGGTCTGTGACATGCCTCGCCATGCCCAGTGTTAATCAAATAAACGGATGAAAATACGACAACTTATCAACTTAGGTGGTCTACCATGAATTCTTAACGCGATCCAGTTTAGGCTGTGGGAAAGAGATGGCGCTAGACGACTTGTATAGGTCTGTCTCTTTCTCACAGTGAAACCACTCGAGCTTTAGGACATCATGGTAAGGCACCAGGCATAGTTTGTGTACTCATTACAAAAAGGTATTTTTTTCCTTCCAGCTCCTAGAGCGCGTTGTCCGCGCCCAACGCTTTGGCAACGAGCTATCCACAGCCATCAAACGACAATCAGTCCGCTCCAAAAAACCCAAAGACGTTGTTCTGGCCGAACAGAATCAAGCGAAGCTACTCAACGAACGGATACGGTACTTCGTAAGCACTTTACAAAGAGAGTTCCCTCATTTAGAAGATAAACTAGAATACATTTGGAACACCTTAAATATATTCTCGCCAGAAACTTCTCCTAAGCTAGCATCTCCTGGGACTTGCAAAATGTTAACGTCTGGAGGTTTCGCCTTGACGGATGAAGAGATTCTTGAAGCAGCCAGCGAGAAGTTAGGACTGATAATTACGAAATAAACAAGTAGGGTGCATATAACCCGAAAGTTGGCAACGTCGCTAATAGCTGTCAAATATTTACAAGTTTTAATTAGGTAATTGGCAATGTTTCTAAATAAGAAATATGGCTCTGTAGTGCACTAGAAAATTGATATAGGAATGCAAATAAAACACTGAATTTGATGTTATAACCGTTTCAGGTGTATTAAAGGCATTTGGAAAGTTTCCAAATGCTTTTTTTACATCTAAAACTATTTATTTAAAACCTGTTAATATTTGACAACTATTTGCGACGTTGCCAACTTTCAGAATAAGCGCTCTTAATATCAAACAGTACCGTAAAATGGGGTGAATACGGACGCAGGGGTTAATTGGGACAACATTTTGAAATGAATTTTTTTAACTATAAATTATAACTGCATCTTGCCACCAACGTCTCAAAATAATTAAGTATTATTCAATGAATAAAATTAAGAAGTCGTTGGGAGTCAATCATACTAATTCAATATTAAAATCCCTATTAAATACTATTCACCCCGTTTGACTGTATTCAAAGTATTGCTTTTTATAGAATTTATCATGATTGTATTTGTGTGTTTAACGTGTTTGTGGATTTATCTAATTGAATAAAGAGTGTGAGCAAAAGACGAGTATTCTGAAATTCATTAGAAACTATCTATAAAAAAAAAACAGAGGAAAAAAAACGCGTTAGAAGGGACACTACTTTATAATGTCCAAGTTATTTATGCAGGTCGACGGCGCGTCGTGTTCCACGCGCGCCTCAAAGAGCGTCAGCAAAAATAACGGGGACTCGAGAGGGCCAAAACCTACCGGGGTTGCGGGATTTTATTTCCTTACCGTGACCCCGGAACATAAAGGGCTATTGAAGGACACCGTGCATTTTAGTCAGTACAAGTCTGACAGTCCCTCCCACCCTGCCCGGGGTGGGTGGACCATTTGATGACTATACAACGCAAAGAAAAGAAAGTTATTTTTGCAAAAGTTAAACGTGAACCTCCCGAAACAGCCGTGTCCGATGAGGACCTGCGTCAGGCGAAAAGGTGAGGATGCCGTGAATTCCCTCGGCCACTCTTCAAATAGTTTTCTCTTCATAATATGGAGACTTATATAGGACTAGCTTTTCTGCGCTGCTAAGCTCCTATAGCCTAAAGCCTTCGTCTATAACTTAACTATCCAACACGAAAAGGGTTGTTGAATTCGAAACAGGAGTTCCTGAGATTAGCGCGTTCAATAAAACTCTTCAGCTTTAATAATATTCTGTAACTTGGAATCCTAACTCGCTATCTCTCAAAAAGATTCTATTATTTTGTTTTTAAATCAAACAAAAAACAATTAATTACCAATAAAATTTTAATAATATTTTAACGAACATTATTCAATTCATAAATCTTAACAACCAAATTTGACAACCGTCGAAGGACAACAACATACCCTGGCCTTCACAGAAAAAAAAAAGAAAAACATTGCACAATTATTTCGTTTGGTAGGTACCTTACCACATTGAAATAAGGTCCATAAATCAATAAGTTGCATAATTTCAGTGCTAGGCATACATTGTGCTTAGGCACGTATTCCTGGCATTGAAAGTGCTAACACTTTTAGTTTGAAATACTTAATAATACTAGCTAACTATAGTTTCTGCCGGATAAGTGTGGAATAAAATACGTTGAATCCCGTGTACCAATATATTGCAATTTCAAAACCATTCGAGAAAATGTCGTAGAACGACCAAAAGCAACGTATCACATAACATAACATGTTTCATTATCATGTTATATGTGTGTATGTTACGTTTCAGATGATGTGGACACAAAATGTTATATGACATTGTTACACTAATGTGTACCGTATTGTTTTACTTTTATGTTGCAATGTTATATAACAATGTTACATAACATTGTTATATAACAATTTTATATAACATTGTTACATGGTCTGTACGCACCTTAAGAGGCGATCTTGACCTTATATTTTATTTTGAAATTCGAACGATGCATTATTAGGATCAATGACCTTTATTCCAGACTTATTTGGCGGGGATTATAAGTGAAGTAGACAAAGGGACGGAGTGTGGTGCCTTTCCTTGCTTTATAACGAAGTCTCCTATTAAAAACGTTTTCATTATAAGAGTCAGCAAACAATCGGTGAAGAACAATGTTCAGAGGCCTTACCACGAGCTCTAACCACGATCCAGTTTAGGCGGTGGGAAAGAGACAGAGCTATACATATCGTGTAGTGCCATCTCTTTCTCACAGCCTAAACTGGATCGCGTTAAGAGCTCGTGGTAAGGCCTCAGGTGGCCTACCAGCAAAAGTACTAGGCTAGGTAATTTATTTAAAATATTTCTGGGTATACGCTTGACTCTTATTTGTCCCTAGTGGGGACAACTGGGAATAGACAAAACACGTCAGTAGGTCAGCTAGATCCTACATACATCAAAAAAAGTTTGCGACCAATTTAAAAAATCGAAATCATTTTTGTGACTGTATACTTATTTTATCAAGATTTCTTCAAATATTTATTTTTAAAAATATAGATTTAGAACATAAGGCAGTTTAATTGTTTTTACAATTTAAAAAAAAACAGCTTGCTATGCTAATTTGCTAATCACAAACTTTTTTTGATGTGTGAACGTGTAGCACGCCTAATAAGAGACTTCAATCATAAAAATCTTTCAATTATTCAAAGGAAAATTGAACCACAAGTTGTCTACCCCACCTCACACTCCTCACCGGGGGCCGAGGGTCATGCGGTGATGAAGTTCTTCTCGTGAGCAGTGTACTCGTGTCGCTTGCGGTGGTCGGAGCGCCCGAACTTCACGCCGCAGTATTGGCAAGGGTACCGCTTCTCCTTCGTGTGGCTTATCATGTGGACGTTGAGGTAGCTGTAGGAGAGTGGGTTAGAAAGTCAGAAATATGGATGGCTGGCTTATTGTTGATATCTTATGCTTAGGAGCTACCCATGGCTCGACGCGATTGCAATTCTACCGATTCCAACAACAAGTGAAAAAAAAAATATTAAAAAAAAAAACAAAAAACCCGACTGCGTAAAAAAAACTAAAAAGAAAGAAACAAGCCCAGTAGTTTAGAATTCACTCATTCACACTCAGTCGGGGCCCATTCAAATTATACCAATTTTTTTTTTTTTTTTTTTTTAATATTTATTAAGTTATGTATATTTTGGTAAACCATTTTTAAAATCCTTTAATTTGATACCCCACTTGATAGAATGTGAGAGATTAAAAAAAATATTTTAAATTCGGTCATTGATTGCTTATAGACAAGGATCCAACAGATCCAGAAGAGTGCAACCGTGATATATTATTAACTTCCGGAGTTGGTATGGCCCAGAACAAGGCTACTGGGCTTGTATTACTGGTAGCTATATTGACATCGTTAATAAAATCGACGCATCTGAGAAGAAGAAAAAATAGACGTGGTTTAGTAAGGTTTGTTTTTCTTCTGATTTTTTTGTGTACAAATGATTTTCGTCCTTATTCCAATTAAATTAAGCACGAATAAGTTGGAATTTTCTCGCAGGAAGTAGTGAGAACGTTTCACATACTCGTAGTCGTAGCAATAAATAAGTAAGGTTGAACATGGACCATCGCAGTCGGGCAGTAATCTCTTATTACTCTAATTTATTATAAATATTTATAAAAATCACGTCAGCATTTACCTGCATCATTCAAGATGGTATTGAAAAAAATCATTATCATTCAAACTTTTTTGTACTCATCCACAAATGTGCAAGTGCCAATGATTCCATCCATCATCTTCCTGCCCTTATCCCATTTTACTAGTGGTCGGCGCGACACTTTTCTTCTTCCATTCTCCTCTATTAGACGTCACAATAATCCATCCATCTTTTCTTTGGCGTTCCTCTTCCTCTCCATCCATCAACATTCATACGCATCACTCCCTTAGCTACATGAGAGCCATCGCTCCTCATCACATGTCCATACCAAGATAGACGATTCCCTTTATGCCGTGCCAATTTCAGTCATATTACTATGATACTTACTCCTTCTTTTTGAAAGTCATATCACAAAGAGTGCAGGCGAAGGCTCTGTCCTCTTTGTGGATCTCGCGGTGGCTCTTCAGGGTCGAGGTGGTGGAGAAGAACTTGCCGCATTCAGGGCACTCGTAGGGCTTCTCTTTTGAATGACTTCTGGGGGACAGGAAGAAAAAGAAGTATACAGTTTTGGGATAACATTCTAAAACAGTAGCAGTCTTCGTGGTCCACTTAATATTTTTAAAGCCAAACTGTGTTTAAAATGTGATTAGATATACAACGTGTAACGTTAAAAGCGCAAAACCTCTCGTGAGGTAACTCAGCCTATGTTGATCAATGTTTTTTATAAAACCTTTGAAAAAATAAAACCATTAGATAAAATGAACACACATTTAACAATATATTTATTATTATTATCCATTTATCAATTTTGATGACTAGGTCGCGACCCAGCAAATGAGAAACGCTGCTCTAAGGAATGAATTAGGTATTTTTTTTATAATTTCAATTGTATTTAAAAAATGTCCTTAATATTTTATTTTTTAACTTACCTTAGATGGATTTGTAGATGATATTTTTTAAAGAAGCTTTTTGAACACAATTGACAAAGATGTGGCTTCTCTTTGTCGTGAACTGCACGTCTGAAAATGTCAATTTTCAGATTATTTTCTTTAGAAATAATTATGTATTGGCATGGATGTCACATACCAGTTTGGCTTATAACTATTTAGCACAATAGGGCGGCAAAATTATAAAGGGGCAATGTTTGTACGTAGGTCTAGGTAATCTCCGAAAGTCCTGACCAAATACCAGAACTTTATTTACTGAATGGACAGGTACAAATTCCAATTTCTGTAGGATAGTTAATAAAGTTCTTCTGTCGCGATGGACTGGCGGAGAGAATTTATTCTAATACAGATACGTATATTATTTTCGAGAAAAATATAAAATGAAAAAAAAAAGAAATAATATGGACTAGTATCTCTAGTTATTGCTCCAGATCAATACCCCTAGCTAAGACGCAGACGATAATTGTAAACGCTCGTTACTCCCCAGTAGATTTTCAACTTTATACCCTAAAGTCTAAAGTTGAAAATAAAATTAAAGATTTCTGAGCATTAGCAACTGGAACAAAGGAAAACGCTATGAAATATTATTCAATAGATCTTTAACTTTATGCCCAAGTACATAAAAGTAAAAATCTATTAATTAAAGTCTACTCAGTGTTTATCATAGCTACAGGCCCAGGTTTTTTAAAGTAAGTAACATGGCAATCCTTAAACAAAAAACAATCTTATATCAACTCACTTATGGATCAATACTCTTTGTTTCGTTGTAAACTTCTTATCACATTCTGGGCAGGGGAAGGGCCGGTCCTTGGTATGAGTAGTCATGTGGAGTTCCAGACTAGAGTTGGAAATAAACCTGCGCCCACACGATACACATACATGAGGTAAGGTTGCACGGTTGTGAACCAGACGGTGATGCTGTGTTAATGATGTTACCACTGAAATCGATAGGGTTTGGTTAGTATAAAATCTATATAACTCATTTGGAGATATATAATTATATAGATACTGTATATAATTATAGAGACACTTAACATAATTATACAGGGTGTTTGGTCCATCGTGTGCCAAATTGAAATGGTCGATAGAAGGGGTCATTTGCTATCCTTTCAGACCCCTTAACACCCCTAATGCCCTGTGGATTTTTTTTAAATCGAGTTTTTATTGTTTTACTAAAAAAGACCCAAATTTTACATTCAAATGCAATTTTCTTTTTAAATATCGGTCGTAGACTCTGAACTATAATTTTATTTAGATGTGTATTGTTTATGAGTACTTTTAAATACAATATTAGTGACATTGGCCTGGTGATCGAGAACCGGGGTTCCGTCCCCACGTGCGTGCGGTGGACGGGCGAGTCGGTGGTAGACGTAACGTTTGCCAGCGCCGCCCTGTCACCGCGCGTCACCGACTGGCGTGTTGTGGAGGAGGTGGAGACCTATTCCGACCACCGGTATATCCGGTTCGACGTCTCCACCCAGACCTCAGACGCGCCGGTCTCAAGTGGACGGGACCTGAGTGGTCCGCGATGGGCGCTGAAGCAGCTGGACCGGGAGCTATTCCTGGAAGCCTCGATCGTGCAGGCCTGGGTGTCACCACCGGACAGGCCTGCCGACGTAGACGACGAGGCTGAGTGGTTCCGGGAGGCCATGTCGGAAATCTGTGACGTGGCCATGCCCCGGGTCCGGCAAGGACGCGCCCGGCGTCAGCTGTACTGGTGGTCAAGCGAGTTGGCAGCGCTGCGCGAAGCGTGCGTTGCTGCGCGCCGCCGGTACACCAGATTCCGCAGGCGCCGCACCCGACCTCCGGATGCGGCGACTGTAGAGGCGGAGCTGCATGAGGGATACAGGGCAGCGAAGACCGCCCTCCGCGACGCGATCTGGCGGGCCAAGGAATTGGCCCGCGAGGAGATGCTGGGGACTCTGGACGGGGACCCATGGGGCCGCCCCTACAAGTGGGTGCGAGAAAAGCTCCGCCCCTGGGCCCCCCCGTTGACGCAGAGTCTCCGGCCTCAGTTCGTGGAGGACGTGGTGAGCGCCCTGTTCCCTTCGCGAGGGGAGGAGTATGCTCCCCCGCCCATGGCTCCGTCTCCGACGGAATCTGAGGAGGAAGCTGACGCAAACGCGGATCACAGCGACGACGACGTCTACGACGCTCCAGAGGTGACCGAGGTAGACCTGAGAGTGGCGGTACAACGGCTCAAAGCCAAAAATACCGCCCCAGGACCCGATGGCCTGCCAGGAAAAGCCTGGGTCCTGGCCTTCGGGACTCTCGGGCCTCGACTAGGGGGGCTCTTAAGCGCGTGCCTGGAGAGGGGCCGGTTCCCGCTTCGTTGGAAGACGGGGAAACTGGTCCTGATCCAGAAGTCCGGGCGCCCTGCGGACTCTCCGTCCGCATTCCGGCCCATCGTGCTGCTCGACGAGGTGGGCAAGCTCTTTGAGAGAGTAATTGCAGACCGCCTCGCCGGGCACCTGAATCGAGTGGGTCCGAACCTGTCGGAGAGCCAGTTCGGCTTCCGCAGGGGGCGCTCGACCGTGGATGCAATCATGCGCGTGAGAGCCCTCACGACGGGGGATGCAGTGGCCCGGGGCAGGGTCGTCTTGGCGGTGTCTCTGGACATCACCAATGCCTTCAACACCCTGCCCTGGAGTTGCATCAGGGAGGCACTCCGGTATCACCGGGTGCCGACCTACCTCCGCCGAATAGTCGAGGACTACCTGACGGACAGAGCCGTCATCTACCCCGGTCACCGGGGAGAGTGGAACCGGCGAGAGATGTCGTGCGGTGTTCCACAGGGTTCGGTCCTGGGACCGCCCTTGTGGAACATCGGTTACGACTGGGTGCTGCGCAGCGACCTCCCTGACGGCGTCAGCGTAATTTGTTACGCTGACGACACGCTCGTCCTTGCACAGGGAGAGTCGCACCAGGCGGCGGCCGACGTGGCGACGGAAGCGGTCGCGACAGTCGTTCAGAGGATCCGGCGGTTGGGACTCGAGGTGGCGCTGCACAAGACGGAGGCCATGTGTTTTCATGGCCGCCGTAACGCGCCACAGTCGAGTTACAGCATTACGGTGGAAGGAGTTCCAATCGGCGTACAGGGGACGATGAAGTACCTGGGACTCGTCCTCGACAGCCGGTGGAACTTCAGGGAGCATTTCCTGAGTTTGGCCCCAAAGCTGAACCGTACAGCGGCCGCCCTCAGGCGACTGCTGCCCAATCTCAGCGGGCCAAACGCTTCCTGCCGTAGGCTGTACGCTGGCGTCGTGCGGTCCATGGCCCTCTACGGGGCCCCTGTGTGGGCCCTGAGCATCCGGACGCGACCACAGAAGCTGGTCGCATGCCAGAGGGTCATGGCTATCCGAATGATCCGGGGATACCGCACGATTGCAAGCGAATCGGCCAACCTGCTTGCCGGATTGCTGCCTTGGGATCTGGAGGCGACTGCCCTCCAGCGCGTCTATGAGTGGCGCGTGGAGGCGCAGCGCCGGGGCGTGACCCCGCTGCCTCGCGAAGTCGAGGCGCGGCGCGAAGACCTCCGGCGCGATCTCAGGGCAGTATGGAAGGAACGACTGTCGCGACCGACGGCCGGGCACGCCGCAATTGCGGCGGTAAGACCCCTCTTTGAGGAGTGGCTGGAGAGAAGTCATGGCGTCCTGACCTACCGCTTGACGCAGGTCCTCACCGGACACGGAAGTTTCGGGAGGTACCTGTGGCTGATGCGAAAGGAGGAGACGCCTGGGTGCCACCACTGCGAAGATCGCCCGGAGGACACGGTGGAGCATACGGTGCAAGACTGCCCAGCTTGGGCGGAGCACCGACGTGTCCTCACGGCTGCGATAGGCGGAGACCTCTCGCGCCCGGCATTGGTTGCGGCCATGCTGCGGGGCGAGACGGAGTGGGAAGCGGTCAGCTCCTTCTGCGAGGCAGTAATGCTCGTCAAGGAGGAGGCAGGCCGCGAGCGAGAGAGGACAGCGTCCTCCCTCCGCCCCAGCCGCAGTGGTAGGCGCCCACGGCGACGGACGTCGCAAGATGATCTCCGGCCACCGTAGGCGCGGGCATGCGGGCAGCGAGTAAAGGGCAACTCGCTGCCCGACCAAGGACCATGCCCGGGTCGACGGCGCGTTGTGTCCCACGCGCGCCTCAAAGAGCGTCAGCATAATGACGGGGCCCCCCTCTCAGAGAGGGCCAAAGCCTGCCGGGGTCGCGGGATTATTCCCTAACCGTAACCCCGGAACGTAACAGGCTATGAAGGACACCGTGGATTTTAGTCAGTAGAAGTCTGACAGTCCCTCCCGCCCTGCCCGGGGTTGGAGGACTCATTTGATGATTTTACCACGCTAAAAAAAAAAAAAAAAAAAAAAAAAAAAGTCTATCCCCTTCCTAATGATGTGCCACATGCCATAAAAATCTTTTAACAACTTTGTGAATTCACTAGAGTTGTGAACCGAGTCACCCAAGGCTGATATTCAAAATTAATTATTTTCTTCTTTTTTGATACCTGGCCAACCTATAAGTCTTATCTCATTCATATAAGGTAACATCTGCCTCGTATCTCTATGTTATTGTGGGATTTACTTGAAAAAAAAAATGCATTTTTAACGTTTATTTCATAATCCTGCTCGAATTGTTGGCCTCTGTTGCGAATGCAGGCCCGATATCTATTTAGATAGTTGTTGTACGAAGTCGTATTTCCTCCTTTTTTTTTTTTAGCTTGGTAAAATCATCAAAAATGAGTCCTCCCACTCCGGACAAGGCTGGGAGGGACTGTCAGACTTCTACTGACTAAAATCCACGGTGTCCTTCATTAGCCCTTTCTGTTCCGGGGTCACGGTAAGGAAATAATCCCGCGACCCCGGCAGGCTTTGGCCCTCTGAGAGGGGGGCCCCGTCATTATGCTGACTCTCTTTGAGGCGCGCGTGGGACACAACGCGACGTCGACCCGGGCATGGTCCATGGTCGGGCATTGAGTTGCCCTTTACTCGTTGCCCGCATGCCCCGTATTTCCTCTTTAGTGGTATTGAATGCTGCTTCCATGCGTTGGACTATAGTAACTCCCTAGTTGGAACGTCCGTTGCGTACCTATACCAGCCCTTTGGGACGTCTCTAGACATAAAGTGTAACGAAGTTAGATCTGGGGAACGTGGCGGCCATGGAATAGGGCCATCGCGTCCAATCCACGCATCGTGGAACATGTGTTCCACAATGCGTAATGTTGTTAAGATATTTCCTCACAGTCAAACGCCAATGCGCAGGACAGCATTTTGAAATACCATGGGCAAACGTTCATTAAACACGGGCACATCATCGGTCACAAATTTTAGCAGGATTTGCAAAAATTATGAAATAAATGTTAAAAATGCTATTTTTTTTTACACATAAATCCCACTAAAACATAGAGATACGAGACAGATTATTTATAGGTTTGTCAGGTATCATTTCAAGCAAAAAAAATGTTTAAAATCATAATTTTGTATGTCAGCTTTAGGGCACTCGATTTACAATTCTAGTGAATTCACAAAGTTGTTAAAAGATTTTTATGGCATGTGGCACATCATTAGGAAGGGGATAGACTGGAGAATTAATTAGGGAGTTGGAAGATCCCAGTCGCTTCTAGTTTTTTTTCTATAGCCATATAAACAGCTGTAACATGTACAGCTTTAATTTATGTTTTAACTTTGCGAGTGAATTAAAAGAAAACTATGTGGCTAATGTCACTAATATTGTATTTAAAAGTACTCTTAAACAATACACATCTAAATAAAATTAAAGTTCAGAGTCTACGACCGATATTTAAAAAGAAAATTGCATTTGAATGTAAAATTTGGGTCTTTTTTTAGTAAAACAATAAAAACTCGATTTAAAAAAATCCACAGGGTATGAGGGGTGTTAAGGGGTCTGATAGGATAGCAAATGACCCCTTCTATCGACCATTACAATTTGGCACACAATGGACCAAACACCCTGTATAACTCCAAATGAGTTATATAATTATACATAATAATATGGATTTTATACTAAGTGTCTAGGTCAAGTCGAGAATAGGCTCACAGCAGTATTTATTTTGTTTGGTGTATTTTTTTTCTTTTATTGACTTTTGTATCTAACTTTAAAAAAGTAGTTTTACACTTTTTGTGTTTGTTAGTTGGTTCCGTTTTTTTAGTTTTTGAGATATCCAACAAAAATCTGCATAATTATAATGAATGTCTTTGAAATTCTGGGTAATTAAAGGTTTTTTGGTATCATTAATTAATCCTTGAAACCAAAACCTTAAACTTGCTTAATTTAGTTTTTGTTATTGATGCTGTCAATATTCTATTAATAAGTTAGTAATATTAATTACTTACATTTATTGCACAACAAACATTGGTGTTTAAAGCCTAAATGTTTGATCTTATTGTGTTTGTACCGTGCACTGTGGCTTGAGAACACTTTGTCACAAACTTTGCATTTGATGCGTTTCCGAGAAGCAGTGGGCAGATGCAGGTACGAGTGAGCTTTTAGATCATTTACGGTTTTACCGCATTCTTCACACATTTGCTTACAAGGCCTTGATTCTTTGTCTATTTTAACTCTTGGAATGTCTTTTGCTCTTTTTCTTCGTCTTTTGATAGGTTCTGAAAGTATAGATATATTCATTAAAATGGCATAAATATTTATATTTTCTCCACATGTTATGTATTTGCTAGAATGTAAAAACTAAACAATAATATGTTATGTAAATTTAAAAATACTTAACACTGAATTTTTGAGTTCAATGCCTATTTTTATGTTTTATTTTTTAATTCTTATTGGAATCAGTTAGAAATCAATTTATAACAAAAATTTTCAGAACATTTCCAATAAGAATTTATTCATCAGCTTGTTTGTTGTGTGAGGTATAGTAACGTAAATTATAAAAAACACTAGTAAAACATACCTTTTAGTTCCTCGTTTTCATTTTCTCTCTCATATTCACATTTAATACTTTTTATAACACTTAGGAACTCATTGTCAGAGTCATAATCATGCATGGAGTCTTCATTTTTCAAATAATCATCCTTTGGTTCTTCCTTCACAGTTACATCCAGAGCATCTTCACAAAAATCAACCATGATCTGCTCACTTTTAATATCGTCTTTTAGAAATACTTTATTTTTAACATCTTCTTCTAGAACTGACTTCAAATACGCATCGTTTTTTAAAGCTAAGCATTTGAACTGATGGAATGATAGAATTTTTTTATAACATTTTAAACATAGTTTTGTACTTATTTTCGAGTCTTGCTCAACCTAGGGAAAGAGAGAGTACACTCTTATATTATTATGATTTATAATAAACAACGGAATACGATTTAGTATTTTAATTTTACATTGTTTACCTGTATGTCCAAACAAAACATGAAAACATCAGCTAAACTTTTATCATCAGCATTTTCAGCACTTTGTGACTGAAATATGTCTTTCAGCGACCCGCCTGAAAGACATATTCTACACAGGTCCATATTATTTTTAAATTACAACAAAATTAAGCTGAAAATCCTAAAACCTTAAAATTAAAATACAATGTTGACACTTGACAGCTTGGCAGTGGCTTGACTTGACACTAGTGACATTTGACATTTTGACGTGACTTGTGTGATGTTATACCATTGAGATAAGGGACAGAAGGGAGTTAGTGCTTCTTACTAGAGAAACGATCCACAGACTAAGTCTAAGTAGAGAGTATACACTCAGACGGCAATCTTCGAACAAAAAATAACGACCAATAGAAAGCGCAAGAATAGAGATTGACAAGCACAGATTATACAGAAATTCTTGAACAGGTCAAATGAAATGACTTTTTAAAAGCAACTATTACGATTTTAGATACAGGCCTTTTGTCTTTTCCGTATTTGGACCTCAGGCTTTTGTCACAGATATTTTGTTTGATTTTTGTACTGATTGGTTTTGGTCAACCATACATCAGAGCAATCATTACTTGAATAATTCTCAAGTAATGATTGTTCTGACATACGATTGACTGTAGATTACAAAGTAAAACAGGTCTAAATAAAACAAAGAAATATAATTATAATACATGTTTTATTTTTTAATAAGTGTTTTCAAAAGACACGATTAATATATGCGGCATACGATGGGTAAATGTTGAGACCTCATACTATTACACCATTTAAAAATTCTTAATCTCAGAGTTAAATTGAGAAAGTCTTAATCAATGTCTTAATAAACATAAAGACTATATCTGCCACCCTCTCGGATCAAAATGCTTCAAATTAAGAGGCAAACCCAAATTCAATACATAACAGAAAATTAAAAGAATAAATCAAACACAAAAAGCTTTACAGAAAGTAACTCAATACTCAAGTATTACTTAAAACTAGATTCAAGGCATTTGACTGGTTGAAATCTATATTTAAATAGAGATCGGTGCTTGAGTTTTGTTCTGTAATACGGGCCTTAGAATGAAACATTGGTTAAACAAGATACTCATATCATAATTCGTAACCACAGAAATAATACTTACTCAAAGATGCTCACACACATAACGAAATTTTTAAAAGAGTAAGTATGGAGTTTCTTGCCCATTCTTCTTCATACATCCTACATTAGCGAATGGGTGTAGATTCAATCCCACCCCATCCCATTTCCTTAATTTTAAAAATCGACGTTTAAAAGTGCCTCTTGGATGGCCTAATTGAAATAAATGATTTGACTTTGACTTTGAAAACTAAATCTATATATATAAAAGAACAGGGGTTTTTCTTTTGACACGACTACAGCCGAAACCGCTTAACGCAGAAACTTGAATTTTGGACAGCATTTGCAGTCTACCATGTAGATTGGCAATAAGACGGGATTTTGCGAAAATCCTCCTCTAAGGGGGTGAAAAGGGGTGAAAACTTTTGTATGAAAAATCTTATTCCTTGGGTTTATAAACTTGAAACTTACCACGAATAAGAACACCAGTAAATAAATAAGATTAGCACCACAATTTTTTTAAAACTACCCTCCATTGGTAATCTAGACGATGTTAAAGTTTGTATGGGAAAATCATAACGCGTGAGCCAATGAATTTGAAAATCAGTATTTATATACTAGATAAGAATTAATGAAACACGTGTTTTTGGATTTTTCGAAAATCACCCCCCAAGTTGGTGAAAAGGGGTATTCAAGTTTTAAAGGGAGGACATTAAACCACTAAACGTAGAACTCTGAATTTTTGATGGTAGTTGCAATTTATTATGTAGGTGAGCATTAGGAAAGGATTTTGCGAAAATCTACCTCTAAGGGGGTGAAAAGGGGTGAAAACCTTTGTATGTAAAATCTTATTCCTTGGGTTGATAAACTTGAAACTTGGTACGAATATGAGTATAAGTAAATAAAAAAGATTGGCATCATTATTTTTTTATAACTAGGTACCTACCCTTCATTTTAGAGTTTTTCGAAAATCACCCCCTATAGTGGTGAAAAGGGAAAAGTAAAAGTTAAGTTAAGTTTTAAGGGAAGCATAAGGAGGGTGAGCGAGAATTAAATTCACTGAGTTCGAAGTTAGAAACACGCGCAGACGAAGTCGCGGGCAAAGTGCTAGTTTTATATAACAAAATATATAAAATAATAGAAAACAATATTTAATAGAAGAAATATAAGCATAATTAATACAATACATATTTAAATACATAATTAATAGAAGTTAACTAATAAAATGATTACATATTAATATAATATAATAATTACATTTGTTTAGAACTTTTAGCTATACCAACTGACTGGATGCTTGGTAAGTCCAATGTAATAAATGTTGCCATGCCCAAACCGGATATCATATTGATTGAACTTATTTACTACACCTATGCTATGTACACATGAATGCAATAATGAATCTGAGTTTGACTATCTCACAACTAAAATATCCATTTAGTACCTACTTCAAAAGATTTTTGTTTTATAAACTTTATAGCAGTTTTTGCCTTTTCACAAATGTTCAGCTGCTGGAGTATCTTCATTTTTATAATTTGGTGAGCCTTGGTATCTGAAATAATAAAAAAATAATTGTACATTTTTGAATTTGCAAAACAACTGGACGACGATTTGAAAGAAATTTGGTACACAGATATTAAGATAGACAGAAGATATTTTGTAACCTGTATTAATACTTATTTAATTGTTTTCATCCTAATTTTACATTCCCATAGAATGATGTATAAAAACATTATTAAATAATAAATACAAGAAGTAGCCTTACCAGTTATTGTATGGAACTGACTCTTTATGTCATTGGGTGTCCAGGAATTGAAACTGAATCTTATGACTGAGACCACTCAAGTCAGTTTAATTTCATTTATTTCAGTTTGCCAGCCATATTATGTACAGCAATGACGGAGTTAGGGTTTCCTGAAATTAATTAAAAAACTGATATTAGGAAAAAATATAGTTGTCAATTAGTATAATATGCTATAATGACTCTTGCAACTGGCGGGTTTCCAACAATATGCATTTGCGAGTAGAAATTAACTGAATTACTTTCAGAATACATTTGAAGAGCTTTGGTTTATCTTGCTTGATGGGGTAAAATTGCAATGGGCAGAAAGACAAGCAGAATAAGCAATACTATGTATGTGCTAACATGCGAGTGCATTTGGGCAGTATTCATTGATACACACAAGTAGATGTAAAGATATTTCAAACTTACTTTTTTGTATATCAGGCGTATTGGGTGGTGCAGTAACAATCTCTTCAGCCGTGAATAGAGTTGGTTATTAAGCTAATATCCGTGGAAGACACTTTGAAATTTATTGTTTCTCAAATGTTTCGTACACAAAGTATAAGAAGATCATTTTTATACTATTTTGTTGTTCGCAACGGATTTTGATTTGACGGATTTCTGTCTACTGTTACAATTCACAACACAAAGCAATATTAGAGTTCAATCTTGAGAGGATAATTTTTAATAATTATGGAAATAAACTCAGGAAATAAATCATAAAAATAATCATCATAAAACTTCACTTGACAATTGATTAAAATGGCGGCTGTGGCGGCGGCGTCTGATTGGCTGAGCCTGCTTAGTCTGTGATTGGCTGTTTTGACAATATGGCGCAATATGGCGTCTGAAACTAGGGCCTGCCGAGGGGAAAGCAAGGGGAAAGGGAGAGATTTAGCTGTCAGTTACGTGTATTGCAACCATAGACATAAGGTTCATAGATTTTCCTTGAAGATTGTTACCCGTGCTGACAGCTGCCACGCCTGTCACATTTTGTTGTGGTGCAAATTGTCTTTTCTCTTTTGTATTTTATTTATTTTTATTTCTTTGAGGAAAATGCCGAAAGTGATAGATATTGATGTTAGAGAGATCGTATTAAAAGTTAGGGAGTATTTTATAAAGGAAAAGGAACAGTTGGAACCTATACCATTTCAAAAAGTAAATGAGCGAATTGCCGCTGCCACAGGTAAGTGTAACCATTTTAGTGGACTTAACTTCCAGTTTACCACAGGAATTTACTTGAATATTGCACTAAACTTTTAAATTCTGAACATCCAATATATGTATTGCTAAAGTAAAACTTCATCAAATCATGTTTATTTCTCCGTTCTATGTTTGGTTTTATCTTTAATTTTTAGGTCTTTCTTTACGTACTATATCAAGAATAGCAAATGAAAAGGACATGCCAGAAGCATCAGTCAATAAAAAAGTAAAAAGAAAGAAATATAATATAAATAAATCCAAACATTCCGTATTAAATGAAAAAGTTAAAAAGAAGACGTCAAAAGACTTGGTGGCTGTTGTATATTTAGATGAAAGAAATTCTGATCGAGTAGGACCTGATTTAACAGAAGAATATTTGAAGAAGGACAAAGAAAAAGGTAATAAAATGTGATCTTAAACCTATTACAGCCTTTGTTCAGCGTAATTATTCATCATGCTATACCTCACATAAGTTTTCGATGGCAGCCAGCACAGGTATTTAAAGGTTTTTACAAAGGCAATTTTTTGCATGTATAAAGGGTCTACAAGGCTATTGAAGGAACACTGGGTTTTAGTCAGAAGGAGTCCGGACTCGTTTTGGCTTGCACTTATATCATCACATTCATACATTAAATTATTATTTGCTAATTGTGAGTTCCTTTTGAAATTGTGTGATCAAATTATATCTTCTTCAATTCACAGATGGAGCTTCTGACCCCATAACTGATGACCATAGTTGTCAAAAAGACCAAATAGTTAGTGCTGTCCATATAAGTGGTGAATCAAGTTCTGCAGAAAACTCAATGATTTTCAGAACAGAAGTAACAATCGAGACTACCTCAAACACATGAAATATAAAAAACAAGGGACACCCGGATGGAACGAAGTTAACAAAAATAATCGTCGCAACACCACACTGTTCAATGTGAAATAGAAAGACAAAACGAAAATATCTGGCTTGCTTTCTATTAGAGAGAGAGAGATAGAGAAACATGTGCACGCCGCAATACGACAAGAGTCACGAGGAACGGGGGTTGAGTGAGGGGTACGGGGCGCGGGGTGCAGGCACGAGGTGCGGGGCGAGGCAAAAAAGTGTCGTACCAACTTTTCGTAACAGTTTTTTCCGTCTAGCCCCCTTTCACAACGCGCGATAAGGAACTTCGTTCCAAAAATTGCAATGAAATTCCGAGATGTAAGCATCTATTCTATAGTACTAACTCAAACTCCATAATTATCATTGGTTGGAATTAGAGAGTCAGACAGCCAAAGAATTAAGTGGATTATGCACCAAATCCTGGAATTACTTTCAAAGAGCAGAAAAATCCTGTGATTTATTAAAAGTGAAGTTATTTACCTTTACACAATTTATTTTTCTTACTTCTGATGTTGTTACTATTATTATTTATTTGTAATACTGTTTTGCACATGAGATTGTCTATTAGAAATCCGGGGAAGATCCATATTATTATCAACAGTTTGATACAAGTACTAAAATACTCTAATTCCAACCTCTGATTATTATCATCATTATATCAGCTGTAGGACATCCACTTCTGAACATTGTAAATGTGGAATTTACTAGGTCATAGTTATTTTCTGATGACTTCCTAGAGAACCAAAGAGATTGAGCTGAAAAGTTGCTTTTCAGGGTGTAACAAAGTCAATCTTACACTCAATAAAACCAAAACCCAGAAATGCCAATTTTCAAAACTAAACTACCTATTTTACTTTTGATTTGAGTCCTGACCCAGGATCACTCCTTTCCAAAATAGTTGTCTTCCTAATTAAAGGTGCTCATGAGTTCAGTTTGTAGGTCTGAAAATATTCTTCTTCATGGGTTGGTGCACCTTCTTCTTTTCAAATACTAGTCAGTCACCTCCTTTCTAGCTTTATACCTTTTTAGCCAAAATCTAATAATAGTATAACATAAATAGGTTTGAACAAAAATGGCATGACACCACTATTAATTGTTGACTGTACTTATTATATATATCTCATAGCATTATGTTGTTATTTTATATCAGTATTTGCAGATACTCTGTAATCATGAAACTTTATTAATTAGGATTATTATTAAGTACACTAGTATATAGTATATTAAGGTCTTCGCACATTATAACAACTCCACGCCAACGCGGCAGCAACTCTACTCACACTCTCGATGAGTAGTCAACTAGTTGATCCACCCAATGGTCACTAGTGGACAACGCGGTGTCAAGGAGTGGCCAACGCGGTGCCAACGAGTGGGTTATTCAACAGACAACTCGTCTTACCTCAGTTTTCGGTTAAATTTTGTCCAAAGAAGTCGTGTTGCTTATGAAACGGGCTGGCAAATGGTTGCCCGTCACGCGTCAGTCGCAAACGCATAGTCGTTACGTGGACAACGTGTGGTCGTTGCGTGGACGACGTATGGTCATTGCGTGACAAACGTGTCGGGGTTGACCTCTAGTGTACGATGCGTAGGCCACTCGTTGTACACTACTTTATAATCATTTTTTGAAATTGAACCTTGAACATATGATACAGGGCTTAAATTTCAATGTCTAGCATAGAGTCGAGTCGCCGGTGAGTT
Source organism: Agrotis segetum (assembly GCA_036375495.1). Lineage (NCBI taxonomy): Eukaryota > Metazoa > Arthropoda > Insecta > Lepidoptera > Noctuidae > Agrotis > Agrotis segetum. Next base: position 164,206 of record JAQSVV010000243.1, on the reverse strand, counting down.
GTTATAATGTGCGAAGACCTTTAGTATAGTTTCATTTTTGCATGCCTTATGGTAGAATGTAGGGTAAAGGTCTTCGCACATTATAACAACTCCACGCCAACGCGGCAGCAACTCTACTCACACTCTCGATGAGTAGTCAACTAGTTAATCCACCCAATGGTCACTAGTGGACAACGCGGTGTCAAGGAGTGGCCAACGCGGTGCCAACGAGTGGGTTATTCAACAGACAACTCGTCTAACCTCAGTTTTCAGTTAAATTTTGTCCAAAGAAGTCGTGTTGCTTATGAAATGTCGAACTTTACATTCAGTGAACTGGCGATGATGATGATGATGATGATGGCGGGCGGGGGGAAGGCACGGGGCGGACGGGTGGGCTGGCAAATGGTTGCCCGTCACGCGTCAGTCGCAAACGCATAGTCGTTACGTGGACAACGTGTGGTCGTTGCGTGGACGACGTATGGTCATTGCGTGACAAACGTGTCGGGGTTGACCTCTAGTGTACGATGCGTAGGCCACTCGTTGTACACTACTTTATAATCATTTTTTGAAATTGAACCTTGAACATATGATACAGGGCTTAAATTTCAATGTCTAGCATAGAGTCGAGTCGCCGGTGAGTTGTTATAATGTGCGAAGACCTTAAAGTACCCAACTGCTGACCTCCCACCAACTATTGACCGCATAACAGTTTTTATTAAAAATAATAATAAATCTTCTTGCAGTGCTGCATAAAGAATACAGAAAATGAAATATAATTTATCTTGTAATACAGGGTGAATTTTTCAACTGGGCGTGGATGGCTATTTTCGAAACTATGAGGAATATCGAAAAACGTTGAAAGGAGTCGCGAGGCCGATTTTGACGAAAACTAAAACTGCATCATTGGATTTTAGAAAAATCAATCATCCTAGCCAGGAATCGAACCCGCTGATTTTGGAAAAAAAATCACACCCTATATTATTACACCATTCGGTAGTGTTATTGATAAGGATCAAATTCTGGGAAATAATCATATACGGCAAACTTAAGGAAATAGCAGATTTTTATGAAATTGCTATTTTTCCATGATACTTTACTTCTACTGAGCCATAATTTATTCGAAATTAATAAAATTTTAATTTTTCAATGTATGTGGATTTGACGTCTCAACAATCCCGCTGTACTTAACAATACGAAATTATGGAGTTGAACTAAAAATAACATTTTTATTTTAAAGAAGAAATGGTAATTTATGTTTCAAATACCCATATTGCCTTGATGGTTGATCAGTTTTTTTGTAATTATACGTTTTCCATACGTTTGCCGTACATGATTACTTCCCAGAATTTGACCCTTATCAGCAACACCATCGAATGGTGTAATAATACAGAGTGTGATTTTTTTTCCAAAATCAGCAGGTTCGATTCCTGGCCAGGATGGTAGACTTTTCTGAAATCCAATGATGCAGTTTTCGTTTTCGTCAAAATCGGCCTCGAGACTCCTTTCAACGTTTTTCGATATTCCTCATAGTTTCGAAAATAGCCATCCACGCCCACTTGAAAAATTCACCCTGTATATTGGCGTCACAGAAAATTTAAATAAAGCAATAATGCGTCCGTAAACCTATGATAACAAAATACCCTCCTAAAATCATCAAGAAATTTAACAATTTGCTAAGCTGACGGTTGTTTTCAATGTCATTTTATTTCAGTTTTACACAATAGATTCCTTTGAGTTTGGTATTTTTTGGTTATCTAAGACAGACACAATGCTTTTCCACATGATTTTCAAGTTTTAATGAGCGTTAACTTGTTAAAATGATGAGGTCAATATCTGGTACACTCAAATGTATGAATAACCATTTTATTAACATGACATGTCAATAGCTGGTAATTTACCAAATGTACGAGAATACCAGTTACTGACACCACGGTGTGTACGTATGATTCATTTTTAATGGTGAGGTACCTTAACTTTAATGCATCTGTATTAAGCCCATGGGCGTTGGCACCCCTAAAGGTGTGTATCTGCATAATCACAAACATAAAAAATACCTTACGTAGTAACCTGACTACCTAGCATAATTTGAGTGAGGTACTTAAATTTTCGGTCTACTGTCACATTCTGGATCCTCCTGAATATTTAAGACTTTTAGATTTACTAATATTTTAGGAAAAGTGAACGGCTGAATGGATTTTGACACAATTTGGCAAGCAGATTATTTTAAAATCTGGTTAAGTGGGTGTACCTGGACGCAGGATACTTTTTATGTCGGTATATGGTCCCGTGGGATAATTGCAGAATATAACACGAGCAATGCTTCAGCCACAGGTTGGTTTAATGCATAAAATGACAAAATATACCCTAACCTGCATGTTTAGGCAAAGTGTGAGCTAGTTTTTTATTTGTATCTATGTTCTCTTCATTTGTGAGGTCTTTTACATAAGTTTAAAAAGTTAAAACCGTCTTATGTAATTAGGAAAATATTAATTCAAAGGTTTTGAAACTCACGTTGTAGAACTAAAGCCGTGTTCTTTCAATTTATATTTTGCCGGCGAGTATTTTTATATCTGCTGCATAATACAGAACAGTGAAATTAATAACTACTAATAAAGAAGAAAAATTGGACAAAAAGTGATAAAAACTACAACAAAAAGTGATAAAAACTACAAAATTTCAAAATTAAGTGCAAGAATATTATTAACGGCGTTTGAAGACTGAAGACCTAAATAGTGTGAAAAAAGAAAATGAGAAGGGCTATAAGACTAGCTTTGTTTGTTTTTTTGTCAAATATAACCTCGTATCACATTCATACTAAAAATTATTTGAGTTTATGCTTATACTACAGGAGGTCAAAAATTGGTCATTTGCATGATGAAAATTTGGTACAAGCATGTTAATAACTGGTCAAATGGCCTGTTCTTGCTGAACTCGAGAAAAAAAAACACTTTTTACCTTTGTATGACTGGAAATAATGTTTTAGTTACATTCTCCAATGTTTATTTTATCTTCCAAAAACATTCATTTCCACCTGCAACTCGTACATTAGTTTATTTTGCGAAAGAAGCAAGGAAAACCGCTTAAGGGGTCAATAGTTGGGTGTTTTACCCTACCTGAAAAACTTACCTAATATGTAAATAAATAAATTATATCTTTTAAGATGTTTTGTGGTTTTTTTTAACGTAATCAACTCCTTTTGAATGTCTTTCCAATTTCTCATTTCATCAAGGTTAAGTAACCCCTATTTGAGCGCATTCCTGAAGTCACACAGGGCCAAGAAAGTCTCGATACCTTACGACTTTTGTATCCAGGCGACTATCGCAATACAAAAAATCGATCGAGGTTCGCATGCAGCCATGCGTCAATGGATATCAAAGTCGTAAGGTATCGGAGACTTGCGTCGCTCGCGTTGTGTACGAAGGGCCTAAATGTAAGGAAAATTAATTACCTGGTAACATCTTTTTTTCGTACATTTTTCATGCAGCATTGCAAACAGAGTACTAGAGATCCGGCTAATGATCCGGCTTCACGGGTTTTTTGAGCAATGGACAACAGCGACATCTAGTTTTTTCCGACGAGAAATCTTTTCTGTAGGCATATATAAATACAGGTATATACAAAGCTTGCTCATTCCTTTGTTTTAATTGACTATCCGTTACTAAAAAACTTTTATCGTATGTTTTTTTTAATAAGTGGTAATATCATCAAAAATGAGTCCACCCCGGGCAGGGCGGGAGGGACTGTCAGACTTCTACTGACTAAAATCCACGGTGTCCTTCAGTAGCCCTTTATGTTCCGGGGTCACGGTAAGGAAATAATGCCGCGACCCCGGCTTCTTTGGCCCTCTGAGAGGGGGCCCCGTCAGTATGCTGACGATCTTTGGCTGGGTTCTCCTCGGCGAGTCATACAAACACAAAGGCGGCTCGCAGTGTGCTCGGACGAGCCGTACCCACTTGCAGGTTGATACCGTATCTGATACGTTACGTGCTACGCTGCTAAGTGAGTACCCAGCTTTTGAGGCACGTGGGACACAACGTGCCGATGACCCGGGCATGGTCCATGGTCGGGCAGCTAGTTGGCCTTTAAACCCGTTCTACACGGTTGACCCAACCGCCTGACAGAGGTGAACTTGGTCGTGTCAACAGTACCCCACCGTCTGGAACGCTGTCGGCTGACGGTCGGGTCCCACCGCGGACGCAGCCTGTCGGGACGGCTGCGCTCCCGACCAAGGTTCGATTGACTCCGCCCACATTTGGTCGCACGACCAACGTCTACACGGTCGATTTTCATTCCCACCGGACCAAGATCACCTCTGTCAGGTGGTCGGGTCTTACCGTATAGAAGGGGTTTTACTCGCTGCCCGCATGCCCGCGTCTACGGTGGCCCCGGAGATCTTGCGACGTCCGTCGCCTTAATATGTTAGTAAAAAAATAAAACAAATTTGTTAAGTAATTATATTTATTTCATCAACTATGAGGCCTTTTACAGTGTTTTTTACAGTAATTTCTAGCCATTACTTGATATTTATCGGTGTCACTGATAGTATCTTGCTATCCAGTAAGAATTTTATTGATTGTTTTATGTCTTTATTGCATTTGGAGCAATTTCTTTGGTTTTTTTTTTCTTTTATTTCTTCATTATTTATTTACTAACAATGCCGCATAGGCAGATTGGAATGCGTCCGGAGTTGGATTCACATTGCGGCACCCGTGGCTTCTGACTGCGCCAAAAAAGTTTCCAAGTGGATCTTGATTGAGGTGCCGCGTCCAAACTGACGTAACTTTATGTTCTTTCTCTAATTTTTTATACCTTCTAGCGTCCACACCCAATTATTTAAAGTCGGTACATTTTCCATAACATCGGCTTTATAAAATTTCATAGTTTTCAAAATTTTCTTGAATTCTGTCCATTTTTTATGGTGAGCTGAATTTGGTTTCACCGACTGAAGCAGTGGCTTTGCTTTCTTTCTGTTTGCATAGCTGCCGTTGTCAGAGTCAAACAACTCGTCGAAAAGTAGCAGCAAATCTGCAGTACCTTGGTATTTTACTGGCAAAATTCCTTTATCTGAAAAGTGGAAAAAGTTCACTATGAAAAATCTTATTCTTGCTTTACTTTGTGTAAATGTTTTCATCACCACTGCTCTCAAAACGGTGAAGGAAGACATCGTGAGGAAAACGGCATGTCCTAGAACCAAAAATTTGAAGACATGTGACATCTACCAACCCGCACTGGACCCGCGTGGTAGATTACAGCCCACTCCCAATCGAAGAGAGGAGGCCCCAAGTGTTCTAATAGTGGGAACATTTAAGGTAAGCGTCCACACACAGGTCCGCATCGTACGTATCGGACGCTTCGCATCAAACGGATTAATTAACTGCGTCCCCTATATCGGCAGCGATCGGATTGCCGACGCGAGTATCAGCAATCGGATTGCCGATGCCACCTCTATTTGGATTTTTTTAGTGATCGTACGTTCGGAAAGTGTTTGTGAGAAAGGAGGAAAGCGATGCAAAAGTTGTTATTGCTTGTTTATTAGCAGAAGAGAAACGCAAGAAAAAAAAAGAACAAATGGTTCAGAAAGCGTGCGGGGCGCGTCCCCTGATCGGCATTCCGTATGACATCATCGGTGCACATCGCATGTAGGTATTGCCGATGAGCCGTCCCGTACGATCCGTGGACGCTGTTGTATGAGATGGGTGCGTCTCATTTCATATAAAGTTATTTGATATATTTTCATTTCAATAACGTTCACATGATATAATCAACGTGAGATATACCAACGATTGATATAATTTCTCTACACATAATGTTTGTGTTACTCTAAAACTCATTTCATATAATTTTATTTGTTATAACGTTTAAATGAGCGAAAATCATTACATATAACGTTTGAAATGTATAATTTTCCGTTTAAACTATTTTCTTTGATGACTTTGGTTTATCCTTTGAACTTTGATTGTTTGCCTTCACGAATGCTATTTTTATTAGAAAAATTTAGTATCCAAGAGCGAGCGAAGCGAGCTCGTGACTTGGGACACCCCGACACGGACAGGTTAGGTTCGAAGGGGATGGCGGGGTCTGAAAGACCCCTCCATCCCCTTCGTGTTAGGTTACTTTAAACCCTGTACGCAGAAATAGGAGCCCCGCGAAGCGGGGCTCCGTCGAAGATTCACGGCAGATGGTACTATTACTAGGTACATCAGTGTTAGATTACTTGCCAGGAAGAAAAAAAATTAGACCAAATAAGTTTTATGTCTTTTGAGCGGTATACAAAACGATTTTATATTCATTGATTGTTATGCTTATAGAAATTAGTCATTATAAAATTATGTCTATCGTTTATTATATTAACAGATCGTTATATCAAATAAAATTATATATTCAGTTGTTATCTCTTGTAAGTTTTAGAGATTTTGTAGTTATATCATCTATTACTTACCCGTATGAGATATAATACGAGGCAAACTAAAATCCGTTACGTACGATGCGGACCTGTGGGCGCTTGCCTTAAGGGGGATGCTCCAACCAGCCCGCGAAATTCAATTTGAATTTTTGCAACAACTTTATAAATATTTGTGTTGCGGTAATAACAAGTATAATTTTTAACTTTTCTATGTGAGAGCTGATGGAGCGAATTTTTTGATAATTTTTATATTTAATATTATACTTGTTATTACCGCAACACATATATTTATAAAGTTACAACATGTCACTGGCCTGCAAATCGCAAAAAACGTAAAAAAAATTGAATTTCGCGGGCTACATCGAAGCAATCACCTTAAACAAACAATAAAGTCTTCATAAACAATTTCTTTAAAAATCTCTTATATATGTGGGATAAATTGAACCAGTAAAACCTTATACACATAAAACCATACCATAATATGTACAAAGCTGCCAAGTATCCAATATTTGACGCCACTGTTTGACTAAATACCTGAGCTGCATTATTACACTTTCATTTTGCTTATTTTTTTTGCATACCATTAAACTTGAGCATGATCTGCAAAAATTGGACGCGTTTCTTCTCCATCTGCTACAAATCCTGTTATTGTATTTTTTATTGTATTAAAATTGAGACTGGGTTTTAAAGACATTTCATGAAAAAGCAATGCACAGTCAGTCTTCAGCTGTCTTATTTATACCTGGACCAATATTTGCTTGGTTCAAAAGGATCCCCAAGGTTTGTGGAAAAGGCAATATAAATATTTTCCTCAGGAATCTCTCAGGTATGCCTAGACTAGTTTTTCTTTTTCTGAAAATCTTCGACCTTTCTCTTTCTTCTGAAAGCCTGAAAATTAAATGGATTTTACATTATCTGCACAAATATTTGGGAAAACCAAAAGAAACATAGAAGTAATAACTTTCTTATGTTCCTCGAAAATCTGCTACTAAAGACATACACTATTTTCCGTGAAATATTCAGTGGTAATATCATCAAATGAGTCCTTCAACCCCTGGCAGGGTTGGAGGGACTGTCAGACTTGTACTGACTAAAATCCACGGTGTCCTTCAATAGCCCTTTATGTTCCGGTGTCACGGTGATGAAATAAGTCCCGCGACCCCGACAGGCTTTGGCCCTCTCAGAGGGAGCCCCGTCATTATGCTGACACTCTTTGAGGCGCGCGTGGAACACAACGCGCCGTCTACCCAGGCATGGTCCATGGTCGGCCAGTGAGTTGCCCTTAACTCGCTGCCCGCATTCCCGCGCCTGCGGTGGCCGGAGATCGTCTTGCGACGTCCGCCACCGTGGGCGTCCACCACCGCGGGTAGGGCGGAGGGAGGACATTGTACTCTCTCTCACGCGGCCTGCCTCCTCCTTACCGAGCATCACTGCTTCGCAGAAGGAGGCGACCGCTTCCCACTCCGTCTCGCCTCGCAGCATGGCCGCGACCAATGCTGGGCGGGAGGGGTCTCCGCCTATCGCCGCCGTGACGACACGTCGGTGTTCTGTCCAAGCGGGGCAGTCTTGCACCGTATGCTCGACTATGTCCTCCGGGCGATCTTCGCAGTGATAACACCCAGGCGTTTCCTCCTTTTGCATCAGACACAGGTACCTCCCGAAACTTCCGTGTCCGGTGAGGACCGGCATCACGCGGTAGGTCAGGACGCCATGACTCTTATCCAGCCACTCCTCAAAGAGGGGTCTTACCGCCGCAATTGCGGCGTGCCCGAAGTACCTGTACCCTTAGCACGAATTCTCACTATGTGAGACGTAAAGTAAACTGAAACTTTGCTGTAAATTTGATGGAATACTGCGATTTCTGTTACAACTAGTGCTACCTCAGACTCTGTAAAGTAAAATACTGCAGTCTCTGTAAAAAATACAGGGATTTTTATCAGTCGAACTGACGTCACTGAAAAGTAATCCGACCTACCACTCATGACTTTCGGAAATTTCGAGGTACTAATTTTTTAATGCAATTTGGTGTTATGAATTAGACACTAGCGCCACGTCTAAAGATCATGAGTGGTGGCTGCATAGGATCGTTCTGAAACTCTTTTTTTTTTTAAATTCCCATTTCTAATCCAAATTCAGTGACTAAATAATTGTTCAAAAAGTGTTAATTATATAATAGATTTGAATTAAATTTCTTACAATAGAAAAATATAATTTATAAAAAATAACAAAACGCCGCCGGGAAAACCAAATTTTTCATTCAATCTGTGAAATTGTGACTTTTTCTTAATACTTTAAATGGATATTTTACCTAGGTATGTACGGGTAATCTAAGTAGTAAGCACATAGAAAATGAGGTTAAATAATAATTATCTTATTTTTGATCTCATTCCTTTGAGTGCGTGTCACTGGAATGAATTCGTCTTTCAGCGACACAATTTCATCTGTGACTTGGGTATTAAATTTGCTCAAGCAAGCGCAAAAGAATACAAAAGTGTGGTGTCCGGACATAAAGAATAGCACCACCCCAAATCTTCCAATGGGTGTCGTAAAAGGCGACTAATGGACCTTAAGACCCAGTGCATAGTATGAAGCACCTTGAGTCACCCGAATGGTGGCGGGTAAACCACAAACAAAAGCATTCCCAAAGAGGGTTAGTGTCAGGCAGGCGGCCGGCTATAAAATCAAAGCCAAAACCTTTTGCAACATGATAGGAGATAATGATATGTGCGATAGGGCTAGGGCGTACCCCGCAGGCGACGCGCAGGAGCAGCACCCGGCCCCTGCGGGAAATGGACAAGGGTTGTTGCACCAACCCGGGCGGGTGCGACGTAAGAAGCGAGCTCGGGAAGAAAGATTGAGGTATGCGAGTTGGAATGTTGGTACAATGACTGGAAGAGCCAGAGAGTTAGCAGATGTATTGAAAAGAAGAAGAATAAATGTGGCGTGCTTGCAAGAAACTAAATGGAAGGGTACGAAAGCGAGGGAAATCGGGGAGGGATACAAGTTCTTCTACTGTGGAAGTGATGGAAAAAGGAATGGCGTGGGAATAGTGTTGGATAGTAATTTGAAAGAAAGTGTGATGGATGTTAAAAGAATAAATGATAGATTGATAGTTGTGAAAGTTGTGTTAGGGAAAGTTGTACTGAACGTGATTAGTGTGTATGCTCCACAAGTAGGATGTGAGGAAAGAGTGAAAGAGAAGTTTTGGGAGGATTTCGATACAGTTTTAATGACCATCCCGGTACATGAGGAATTAATAATAGGAGGGGATTTTAATGGACATGTGGGAAGAGTGAAAGGAAGTTATGAAAGAGTACACGGAGGATGGGGTTTCGGTAACTTAAACAATGAGGGGGAAACTATATTGCAATCAGCTACTGCATTTGATCTAGCAGTAGCTAACACCTGGTTCCAAAAAGACGATGGACACCTAATAACATATAAGAGTGGAGCACATAGTACACAAATAGATTACTTCCTCGTTAGACGAAACAACTTAAAGCACGTCAAGGACTGCAAAGTGCTACCGGGAGAAGATTTGGTCTCACAACATCGACTCCTGGTTATGGAAGTAGTCTTACAAATAAGGCTTCTAAAACATAAAGAGCGTCCCCCTCCTAAAATAAAATGGCATATGCTAGAGAAGAATGATTGTGCTAGAGAATTAAGAGAGCGAGTGATAAATAAAATGATTGAGATGGGTGAGATGAACGACAGGGGCGTAAATGAATGTTGGAATGAGATGGCTCAGTGTATTAGGAGCGCAGCAAAAGATATTTTGGGAGAGACGAAAGGAAGGGGAACGATAGATAGGGATACATGGTGGTGGTCGACAGAGGTACAGAATGTTTTGAGGGAGAAAAAGAAGAAATTTAAGGAATGGCAGAGCACTGGAAATGAGCATGTTAGTTTGAAAGCTGAAAGAAAGAGTGAGTATGATGCTCTTAAGAAAAAAGCCAAAAGAGCTGTGGCTGTAGCGAAAGCAGATGCCCAAAAAAAGCTCTATGACACTTTGGATACCCCAGCAGGCCAAAAACAACTATACCGGCTTGCTAGAGCTAGGGAGAGGAAGGCGAAGGATGTTTGTCAGGTAAAGTGCGTAAAAGACGATGCTGGAATGATTCTGTCAGAAGATGACAAAATTAAGAATAGGTGGAAGGGATACTTTGAAAGATTGATGAATGAAGAGAATGACTGGAGTGGTGTACTTGAAAGTAAACCAGTAAATAAGGGATTAGTAAGAAGAATAAGTGTGGATGAAGTAAGGAGTGCAGTAAGTGGAATGAAGAATGGTAAGGCATTAGGACCGGACGGAATACCTGTAGAAGTATGGAAGATATTGCGGATGGATGGTTGGACGTGGTTAGCTTTATTCTTCAATAAGCTGTTGCTAGAAGAAGCCATACCTGACGAGTGGTGCAATAGTTTGCTAGTGCCCATTTTTAAAAACAAAGGTGATGTGCTGGAATGCAATAATTATAGAGGAATAAAGCTAATATCACACAGTATGAAGGTTTGGGAGAAAGTAATTGAAAGGCGACTGAGAGAGGAGAGCGAAATTTCACAGAACCAATTCGGTTTTATGCCTGGTCGGGGTACGACGGATGCCATCTTCGCTATTCGCCAACTGTGCGAGAAATACAGAGGTGCGCATAAAAACTTGCACATGGTGTTCGTCGACCTCGAGAAGGCATATGACCGGGTGCCTCGTGAGGTTCTGTGGTGGGCCCTTAAGGAGAAAAGCGTGCCTGGGAAGTATGTACAGTTGATCCGTGCTATGTACAGTCGATGCAGCACCCAAGTCCGGTCTACAGCGGGCACTACCGGCAGCTTCAATGTGGCTGTTGGCTTGCACCAAGGTTCGGCTCTCAGCCCGTACCTCTTCCTGTTGATAATGGATGCTTTGACGTCGGACATCCAGGAAGAGGCACCCTGGTGTATGCTGTTTGCCGATGACATTGTGTTGGTTGCCGAGAGCGGCCTAGAGGTCCAGAACAGATTGGAGGTGTGGTGGCAAAGACTGGAGAACGTTGGCCTGAAATTAAGCAGAACAAAAACAGAATATCTGTTTTGCGATTTTGGCGGTCTCTCCAGTCCTGTGCCCATAACTCTTGCAGGAGCGCCCATACCTGTCTGTTCCGACTTCCGGTACCTCGGGTCGCTTGTCCAAGGAGACGGCGATGTAGATCGGGACATTACACACCGGATCAACTCAGGATGGATGAAATGGCGACAGGTCACCGGAACAACTTGCGATTCACGGATGCCCCTCAAGTTAAAGGGGAAAATATACAAATCTGTGATTAGACCTGTCGTATTGTATGGATCGGAATGCTGGGCTGTGAAAAAGATGGATGAGAAACGATTGCATGTAGCGGAGATGAGGATGTTGAGATGGATGTGTGGAGTGACAAGAATGGATAAAGTAAGGAATGAGTTTATAAGGGGAAGTTTGAAAGTGGCGCCTATTACGGAAAAAATGAAAGGGAACCGTCTGTCTTGGTATGGACATGTGATGAGGAGGGATGACACCCATGTGACGAAGAGAGTGATGAGTATAAATGTTGACGGATGGAGAGGAAGAGGAAGGCCAAAGAAAAGATGGATGGATTGTCTAAGGAATGATATGAAAGAAAAAGGAGTAAATGATACTGTGACGTCTGATAGGGGAGAATGGAAGAAGAAAACATGTTGCGCCGACCCCAAGTAGAATGGGATAAGGGCAGGAAGAAGAAGAAGAAGCGCAAAAGAATACAAAATGCAACAACAACTTTTACAAACATTGTACAAATATAACTTACCAGATGTACTGTATCTATGTTTTGATTGATTGCTTGCTGGATAAAATTGACAAAGAAGCAAAATATATCCATTATATCGGATTTATTCTTATTTTAACAATATTTTCATGTTTATTCTCGAATAACATCCGTCACAATAAATACATGACAGATATCATTGACATTTTACAGAATTTTTTACAGTAATGTACTCCACAGTAAATTGCTGCATGCTTGTGTTAGCATTTTTTGCTGTAAACTTGCTTATTGTATGGGATCACTGTAAAATTTGAAGTCCCAAACACAGCATTTTCATAATTTACTGAAAAAAATTTTCCTTCTTTGCACACCAGAGGTGCTGTTTCATTTTTCATACAAAAAACGCTGTAAATACTGGAAAGATGCTGTAAAGTAAAATGAGTGAAAATTCCAGCTAAGGGTACTATATTAATTTTATTTATCGACATTAGTCTAATAACTGTGTACTTTATTTACTCACCTGGCAAATGTAATGTGGGCACAGCAAATTTGTTGATTTGATTATAGTGGTAGGAATATTTGAGTTCAAAATGAGCATGACAAACTCGCAGATTTTTGTATATGTATTCATTACTGTATTTCAATATATCTCCACCAATATTAAAGACCCATGACATGAAGCGATCCATTTCCGTTGCAGGGTTTGGAAAAAGATGCAGGACAGTGTGAGCATCTGTAAAATAAAAGACAAAGTTATAGTAATAGTCCATTTATTTGTTAGAATATTGTTACAGAGTTGTTGCAGTGTTTTTAAAATTTCATAATTTTCCACTATTTGTGGCGTACAATGTTTTTCTGTACATTTATGGGTGTTGGTTAGTTTGCTAAGAAGATATAAAATTGAATGAAATGAATTAGTATAGCATTCATCACTATGCACTCCATTGGGTGCACTCCACATTTTGGTTTGCTCAATATGTAGCATTTCTTTTGAGCTTGAAACCCTCTTTAAGTACTACAGAATTACCCTACATTATAATGCCATAAAACAGTGAGGAAACCAGCATGTCCTGGAACCAAAGATTCGAAGACATGTAACATCTACCAATCCGCACTGGCCCCACATGGTGGAATATGGCCCACTCCCTCTCACAGAGAGAAGGCCTGTGTCCCAGCAGTGGGAACATTATAGGCTGATGATGATGATAATGCCATCACGCAAAATTGATAAGACATAGCCTTGGCGCATGCACATGCATAATGTGCCGCAGCAACACTAGCCACACATCATCTAATCTTTAGGTATAGAATGAATATGAATCTAGGTAGACCTTTGTGCAGAGTTCGTCAATGAAGTTTTCCAGTTACAGTGAGTTTATGAGATATAATCAATGATATTTTAGTAAACAGATATGTTATGAGCGCGCAAAAAGTGAAGACCAGAAAATGTCCTGCGTGGGACAATTGCAAGTCTATGATGCCGACGTTCGGGGGGATTGATGACGTGTGTCGCTGTTTGTTTATCTAGCTGTCACTTTTTTTCTTATTGCATTTTATCAAGCTATCCTTTTAACTTTGGAATGTCATGTGTGAATAAAAAATGTGTGCTGCCGCTCGGCGCGGAACAGTTTTTTGTTTCGTTTTGTAAGCGTATAACATATCTGTATATTAGAATATCATTGGATATAATAATTATATTATTATCTGGTGATCTTAGTATGTACATACCAGAATTCCCATGACACCCAGGAACACAGCATTTTTTCTCGGAAGACATGATTATGCACTATAGTACTGCCGTCAACTGGAGTCACTATCTCAATGTACAGGAGTCAATATCTCAACACAATCCACTGGAGTCACTATCTCAATTTTGGTTTTTTCACTACAACAAGCTATCACAGCGTAGATTCGTAAATAGTTTGGAGGATTAGGAATTTGTCTCAACAATCATAGCATCGAAACAACACAAGGATATTATATTAATATAATACTTTAGCATATGTTTAGCATAGGACCAAAAACAGGAAATTGCAGGAAAATAACGAACCGCACCAAACAAACGAGAATCAAAATTTTTCTGCATGTGACACTGACATTGACATTACATTGATTGACGTAGAAATGACATGTGAAAATTAAAGTTACCAGTAGCCCAAATTATAGAATTCTATTAATAATTTGGAAAAATATCGAAATAAAAATATTAAATATATAAATATTGATAAACGACACAAAAAAAAAATCAGTAAACATTAAACTAGAAACGTAATAAAATAAATGACAATAGTATTTTTGCCATTAAGGCCTCATAACCATGCCAAAGCTTTCAAAAAAATTATAATAATGTCTGTTTCGTACTTGGGTCAATCTCCGAGAGGCTCAAAATTAATGTCCTCGGCAATTTCTCGAGAACGTGTGTATATATTTTTTTTTAAGTGCTAGTCTTTAAAGCTAAATAATCAACAAAAATGGCGCTTTAAATCATCATCGTAAAAAGTCAATAAAAAAAAAGATATAAAAAAAAAACCACACAAAATTGCCATTTTTTCATGTGTCGCCACGGCACACGCGGGCTATATTTTGACGATAAAAAAAAAATTGACTTTATTTAGCTATTTTATGTTGATGGCCGTAATTATACATAATCAATCTACATATTCTTGAAAACATGGGCAATACTCGCTAAGTAAATAAAGAGAAAACTCAGGGTCAAAAAATGTGCGTCATTGTCCTGCGCTATGTTTGTTTTCAATATTAAGGGGGATGCTCCAACCAGCCCGCGAAATTCAAATTTTTTTACGTTTTTTGCAATTTGCAGGCCAGTGACATGTTGTAACTTTATAAATATTTGTGTTGCGCAAATAACAAGTATAATTTTAAATATAAAAAATATCAAAAAACTCGCTCCATCAGCTCTCACATAGAAAAGGTGCATCATGTTAAAATCTCCGAAATCCAACTACGATGCACCTTTTCTATGTGAGAGCTGATGGAGCGAGTTTTTTGATATTTTTTATATTTAAAATTATACTTGTTATTTGCGCAACACAAATATTTATAAAGTTACAACATGTCACTGGCCTGCAAATTGCAAAAAACGTAAAAAAATTTGAATTTCGCGGGCTACATCGAAGCAATCACCTTAAGTAGATTAAGAGACAGGAGGGAGGGAAACTGGTGGCTGTGCGAACAGACCTCCCAGCACCACAGCCGGGCGACAAGCTTTGCTGAAGATACAGGCGCTCGTTTTTAGCAGATATGACTTTGAAATTCGTTCTCCTCAAAATGTTCACTTCAACGTCATTTATTTATTTATTTATTTAAACTTTATGCACAAAATCGTACAAAGGCGGACTTAATGCCATAAGGCATTCTCTAACAGTCTACCTTAGGGTGATGCAGAGAAAGGAATAAGTAGGTGTAGCATAAAAACTGCATTTGATAATAACAATAAAATAATAAAATACATACTTAAATACATACATACAATATATATATATAAAAAAAAGAAGTGAAGAGAAATAAAAACAGATGGGGAAACTCTCATTACAATGTAATTCTAAGCCGAATCCGCTATCTCCCTGAGTAAATGTTCACGAACTTTGCCCTTAAAAGTGAACCTATTTGTTACCGTCCTGATATTCAGAGGGAGCGCATTCCAAAGAAAGACTGCCTGTACCAAAAATGAGGATTTTAGGAATCCAGAGCGGTGGGAGGGACAACGAAGAAGACGATTATGGGAGGATCGAAGAATTTTGGTGTGCGCAGAGCATAAATACTGAAAATGACAAGTCAAGTAAGTAGGAGAGGTGGGTTTCTCCAGTAGAGAAAACAAAGTCAACAAAGCCCTTAATGCTCTGCGCTGCCGGATGGGTAACCATTTTAAGAGAGATCGATGTGCGGATACATGATCATACTTACGGAGATTAAAAACGAATCGAATGCAATTATTGAGAAGTCGGTCAAGTTTATTGAGGAGATCTGCATTCAGGTCATAGTAACACACATCACAATAGTCAATTATGGGGAAGATTAGGGATTGAACAAGCATTGCCTTTACGCGAGATGGGAGAAGATTTTTCATTCGATAAAGCGACCGCAACGTTCCGGTTACCCTTTGACTCACAACCGCGACCTGCTTACGCCAGTCAAGGCAAGTGTCGACATGCAACCCTAGATCCTTGACATCGGAACCGAATGGAATGACTGTCCCATCAAAGATAATGGGCGGCACCACAATACTATTTAGCCTTCGTAGGCTGTGGGGGCTCCCTATAACAATAGCCTGACATTTACTTGGGTTTACTGCCACCCCAAAACGGTCCGACCAGTTTTTAATCATTCTAAGATCCCGGTTCAGGTTCTCGATGGCATCAGATATGCTGTCAACACCCGCCTGACAGTAAAGCTGTAAGTCGTCAGCGTAAAGATGATACGCACACTGAAGCTCAGTAGTTATGAGATCTATAAAAGTAGAGAAAAGAAGTGGAGATAAAATACCGCCTTGAGGGACGCCAGTTACAAGATCACGCCAGCTAGAAGAAGAATCACCAGCAATAACTAGTTGCTGACGCCCTCGAAGATATGATGAGAACCATTCCAGAACCTCGCGAGAGACCATGCGATAGGAGAGGATGGATAAAAGGACTTCATGACTGACGGTATTAAAAGCGTTACTAAAATCAATCAACACTAAAGCTGTGACTTTAGTGTCTTCCATTCCCCTTCTAATATCGTCAGTCACTTTAAGGAGAGCAGTAACGGTACTGTGTCCAGGTCTGAACCCAGATTGGAAAGAACTAATAAGGGAGTTTTGATGGATGAAGTGTGAGAATTGTCTATGAACACAGGCTTCAAGAACCTTTGATAGAAAAGGGAGGATGGAAATAGGACGAAAATGATTAGGAAGAGTGGGATTAGGAATCTTAGGCAGCGGGCGGACATGGGCTTTCTTCCAAATGGAAGGAAAAGCAACAGAGTAAAGGGAAAAGTTAATGATGTGGGAAATTGCAGGAAGGAGCTGATCAAGAGCCGTCACAATCATGTGACGACTAATGCCATCGCAACCAACTGCTTTGGATTTAATGGACAGGATAATCTTCTTGATCTCTCCCGGGTCAACTGGGGTGAAGACAAAGGGAGTAATATTGGGTCGCGTCAGATCATCAAGGTGACTAAGGGTTTGACATTTGGTTAGACTATCCAGGATAGGAACGGTGGAGAAATGACGATTTAGATCGTCCAAACCAAATGTGTTGGGAAGATCTGAATGTCGCGATTTACCGATACCTAGAGTTCCAAGGAATTTCCAGATATCGGCAGGAGAAGAAGAAATTATATTATCAAGAATATGTCGGCGTTTAGCATTGCGTATCATCTGATTACACCGATTTCGGGCAGTCTTGAAAAGGGTCCAATTATCGGCCGACCGAACTCTTTTGAACTTACGAAATGCGCGGTCCCTTCGCCGCATCGCCATCCGAACTTCATCACTCATCCAAGGCGCAGGTAAGCGCTTCAGCTTGACTCTCCTGAAAGGAGCATGGGTGTCGTATAGCTTAACTACGACATCATTAAAATAAGTTAATTTGCCGTCAACTGTAGTTGCTTCCTCCAGGGGAGCCCAGTCAACATTAGCAGCGTCTAATGTAAGCTTAGCAACATCCATTCGAGCAAAGGCACGCCTGTTCTGGAATAAAGGTTTGGGTTTAGGAGGTTTAATGTTGTAGGACAGGAAAATAAGGTCATGATGGGAAAAACCGGGAGCTAAATGTTGACCATGAGAGGACACTAAAGAAGGATTTGAGGTGAGGATCAAGTCAAGCCAAGTATCATCACCAACGGTGTTATGATGAGTTGGTTGAAGAGGCAACACGTGTAGACTAGCTGACTCAACCAGATGAAGGAATTTACGGGTCCGAGGGGAGTTGTGAGCAAGAAGGTTAGTGTTGAAATCTCCCATGACGATGTGATGTGCATACTCTGAACCTAAAGATTCAAGGACCGATTCGAATTCGGTGAAATAATCAAGAGAAGGGGGACAGTACACGACACCAAGAATGGTCTTAGCTCCTTTGACACAAACCTCGAGGAAAAGAAACTCAGCCGAATTAGTAGATGAAGAAGTTGACAGAATTTTAAAAGGTAAATCAGCACGGAGGTAAATTGCCACACCACCGCCTCTCCTCCCGATTCGATCATTCCGCAAAAGAATGAATCCCGGGAGAGAGTAGGCGGTGGATAGCAGATTAGGTTTGAGCCAAGTCTCTGAAATCAGGACGGCATGAACATTGACATTTAAAAAAGTGTCATACAGCTCATTGTAATGACTCGGGATGCTTTGAGCATTTATATGACAAGCGTTGAAGAGCCTAGAGTTATTATCAGAAATTTTTTGACGTACAATGTCACCAAGAGCATCTGATTCTGTAACAGAGCGGAAACTATCTTCCCCAGAAGAGGCAGCAGATTCGTTGGCAGAGAAAAAAGATTCACTATCAGAAAATGTGGTCATAATAAAACAAAATAAAAAAATATAAATAAGATAAATACAAGAGCAATGCAAGAAGAAAAATAAAATAAAATACTATAATATTTAAATAAATGGGAAACAACTACACAACTAACAGTAAAACAACGTTCACAACTCTGCACCTCCCGCCAGCTAACATCATTTAAAAACTGCTTACATACAGAAATAGGAAAAAAAAGTAAGACATTCGAAACGCAAGTTTTAGAAAAAGTATCCGAGCAAATAAAAATCAAAAATTGCTATGGCACAAAGGCCCGGATGCCATTCCAGTAATATTAGTATTGAGATTGACATTTAACATGACATTTGTGATGTGACGTCTGCCATTCTGACAAAAGTTGAGTGTAAATATGACAGGTCTCAATAACATTATCTGTTTACATTCGCTCAGAGAGAAAAAAAAAATATAATAAGTTTATTAAGTAGCGAAGTACCTGTACAATTGTAACTACCAAACAATGACGGATAACAACATCAAAGGTAAGAAAACATGATAACCCTAATGTAATCCTCATAATTATGTAGCACAAATTTCACAGATACCTTCACTAGCACACCTTACTTCTCACCTTTCTTCTTCAGATTATCACCGGACATGGAATCCTTGGGGTACTTCACCAGCAGTGGAGACAGCTCCTCGAGTGAAGTGATCTTATGTTTGCTACCATCTGGGGCTTTAATAACTATAACGCCGTCCTGGGTCCAACACGACCGCATACTGAAATGAAGCCGCGCCTTACCGAAGACGGATTGCCGGATCTTCGTCAAAAACTCTTTGAGGGAGATTGATGTTCCTTTCAGCCTTGTCTTTGCTCTCCAGACGGCAGACCTGTCATCATAGCTGGAGAACTTTACCAATAAAGGCCTGTGATGGTCCTTATTGGCGACCCCAAGTCTATGGCAAACCTTAATTGAAGAAGCAGTGATGGTGCTAAGTTGCAACTTCTTGTGAATCACTTCTAAGATCAGTGCGCTGCTGTTTTCCCCCTCTGTCTCTGCTAAGCCCTGGACTATCAGTGCCTTCCGCCGGTGCCTACTCTCCATACCGTCGACCTGCCGAGCACACTCGCAGATCTGTCTTCTGAGCAGGCTCAGCATACTGAAGATCAGCTCCCTGAAGCTACGAAATTCCTCGGCCACCCTCGCCACAGTGTCCTTGGCTGTTCCGGCACACTGAATCTGCGCTTCAAGTTCACCCATCTTCCGTACGAAGCTATCCTCCAGGCTCTTCTGTGCAGATATGATGTCATCAAGTTGCGACATAGTGGTACTTGCGTTCAGTGACAGTGATAAAATTGATGTTTATGATGAGCTGGCAGGTGGCGCAAAATTATGGTTTGAGCCACATAAAAGTGCTGCAAACGCTAATACTGGCTGTGTAGAGGTTATACACTGTTAATTTAATTAAAAAATGTAAGTAAACTAACGATTTCTAATTTAAATTAAAATCAAAATAGGAGATACTTTTTTTCCGACTTTCTTTTACACCTACCCGCGATTTTTCATTTACATTTTCATTTATTAATCCGTCAAATATTTTTTTTTATATATTCATTTAGCAAAAAAGTATGAAGGTTTTGTGTACTTACACAATTATGAAACGTTTTTTGAAATAGTATGTGCGCAAAACAGGTTTAACCAAGTTTTTTTCCGATTTATCATTTTTCTCAACATCATTGTCCTGGATTTGTACTGCCAGGATAATGACGCACATTGAGAAGAATGACATTATGGACATAAGCTAATGACTCACGTTGAGAAGAATGACGTTTTTATTTTCTTTATTAATTTTAACACTTATTTTGGACATTAATATTACCTTTAAATTATAATTTAATTATTTTGGTGGTTTTTCTTTGCTCCCGCAATGAGACCCTCAGAGAAAAAGAGGTTCAGATCCCCTGTTAAGAAGTTACAAATTATGTATCCTTTAGTACTTTGCTAAGATGATAACTTTATGAATAGCTGCTTGTTTTTGTATTATACACCGTGACTTTTTAGTCGTCTTACAAAAGCAGCCCAGATCATGTATCCAATGTCTAGAACACGTTTATAATAAAAAAATAGGTATTTAAAAGATTTGAAAATTTTAAAAATACAATTTAAATTCGTTATTATGACGCCAGGCGTAGTTCGAAACACCATTGTTTCATAGAAAATGGAGATGGAAAGATCTGCCCGACTATTGCACTAGGTAGGTATACTCTACAGCTTGATACGTAAACATTTTAACAGGGTGTTTCATATTTCTAATGTATTAAAAAATATATTATTAATGATTAAAAAAGAAAAAAAAACTTGCCTAGAGGTATTTTAGGTCGGATACATTAAGTGGACCCTTTTTGTAAGACGACTAAAAAGTCACGGTGTATATACGTATATGTGTATGTCTGCATCTAATTTATCACAATATCTATGTATGCTTTTGGCTACTAAGTATACCTGTTGCTCCTATTACTACCGGTATGACTTCTGTAGGTGTTTTCCATAATCGTGTTATTTTCGTTTTTAGTAAGTGGTATTTACTCAATTTGTCTAACTCTTTAGGAACTATGTGATAATCTGATGGTATTGTTAGGTGTATTTATCTAAATACTGTATTAACTAAACTAATAAGAATTAAAATAACCTGTTTTAAGCTTTCACGGTTTGTCTCTAAATTTAAAATGTCACATAAGGGATATCTTCCGTGATTATATGTTTGTTTTAGTTCACGATATTTAGACACTGTTCCAAGCACCATTATTGCGGGTTTAAATCAAAATCTGTCTACCCTCTTTCTTTGAAAAAAGAGGGTAGACAGATTTGTCTGCTCCTAACAATTTATTTTCATCCACCCGCAATCTCCAGTTAACCCGCGATCATGGCGCTTGCAACAGCGTCGAAATATCGGGAACTCAAACAAACATATAATCACGGAAGATATATCGTAAGTGACATTTTAAAATAAACTAACAAAGAGCATCAAAAAATTTATCTACATCACTGTCAACGGGATAAGTGCCCAGAACGCTGGCAGCATTGCCTTCATTGCGACGTTGGATGGCAATGCTAATTCTTTGACCAAGAAATAGGCCAGCCCTCTGGTCACACGCGAAGAATCGACTATACGTTTTGCAAGTTCTTTAAAAACTCCAAACGGCTCAAATACATAGCTGCCAGTCAAGCCATTGTATTTATGCTGTTTGAGGTTTTCAGCACTTGCAGCAGCCGCACCAGCATAGCACGCCGTACCAAGACGAAGGGATGGCGCAAGGGTTTCGACACATGTTGCCCAGCTTCCATAGCATTATAGTCATATCATTTAGTCTCTTCCTATGGTCAGAGTCAAGAGCACGACGTATAATGTCATTTAAGCTGGCGTGCTAACCGACCCGCACTCTTGCTGCCCGATACAGTCGACTGCTTCGCCACATTGACAGCGATGTGGAGCCCCGTAAGCAGCGCCCAAACGCAGGCATGTAGCGATCCGGAGTAGTGTCACTCAGCATGGTACCTATGTTGAATGACGATAGTGCCTGAAGCCATAGACCCGATTCCCATTCGCCCACAGCCAGCAGGCCAGCACGCTCTACAGAATTGGCTGACGTATTAACAAGATTGTACCGTACCAACCTAGAGAGCGGCTCATCCCACTGCCTCTGGAAAGACGGGTTCACGGGCCCATCTGAATCCGGGCAAATAATTTTCCAGGCGTTCAAGCAAGACACTTAAAATCAGCCAGAGAAAGATTAAAAATCTTTCTAATTAATGTTTCAGTGCTGTGGACAGGGGACAGAAACTAAACTCACACTAAAAATTTTGCGGAAATGTCTATTAAATAATTCGGATACATAAATTATATCAGGACTATTTTGTGCTACTGTGATGTCTGTCTAGACTGAAATGTCTCACATTAATTCTGCAGACTCATTTTTTATTTATTTGTGGTTAATGTTTCTTAAATGCCTGCTAGTTTTTCACACCCAGAGATGATGTGTTGTGTGGTCTCATCTTTCGTTAGACATAACCTGCTCTCTCGGAACTGCTTATAGTGGCAAATATTGAAAACTAACAAAAATGATACCGGTTGCTTTTTTAGCCAATTAAAAAGATATTATATATCTATGTTTACTTTTTCTAGTACTGCTTTATAATACGGCCCATAATACAAACGAGTAGAGTAGAACCGGTATCGCGTAAGTATTGTTACGAGCTGGGTATTGGGATAAATTAATTAACACCAATTAAAACCAAATACAACTTTATTCACAGATAAATCACAAATTAAAACAATCACAAAACACTACTCAACACTTTAACACTTGTACACACTCTTAATCACACGTAGAACTCACTTAGATATCGCTTGTATTTCACTTCGAGTCGCCTCGATCGTAGTCAAAACTAGACTGACTCAGGTCGATGATCGACGCCCTTTTTATACCCCGGCCGGACCCACTAGATGTTTCTAGAAGGTAGTCGAATGTTCTGGAAACATCCATGGACTTCGACATAGTCCCATACCTTCTGGAACATTCCAGAACCATCTCGAAACATCTAGAACAGGGTAGAACTTTCTAGAATCTTCCAGACCAATCTTCACTAGAATAGTCGAGAACCTTGTGGAACCTTCGAGAACCTTATAGATTGGTCTCGCAATCCGACCGACGTAACACTGCCCCCTCCTTAGACATGCTCGTCCCGAGCATCGTTAATCCCGATCACTCCCGAGCATGCACAGTCCGTCGTAGTCGTCGTTGTATCGCGCCAACCATTTAACGTGGTCAAACTTAGGCGCACCACCTTGACCACTCTGTATGCGGTAAGGAACATCACTGCTCCTGGTCGCAACTCGGCATAGTCCATCCCGTTTAACTTTCGATTTACGGGACTTCCGTGTACGGCGCACTGGTTTATGCACAACAAGTGACGCTACGTCAAAACCACTACCGTTTGTCTGTGGTCTTTTCACACAGTTATCCAGGTCATTTTCCTGCGCAGGCTGTAAGGTTTCCTTCCGTTCATTGCCGAGATCCGTGCTTCCTTTTAGCCTCCTCACGAGCACTTCTTCCTTAGGCTCTTCCTTGATGCTGTGCTTACTGTCTTCAGGACAATGTCTTCTAGACGGTGTATTAGTGTTACCATGCGATCTCCAATTGCGATGCTGGGCAGTTACATCGGCTGCCTTTCGTTTTGGACAGCTTGACTGAAGATGACCCTTTTCTCCGCAAGTATAGCACCTAGGGCTATATACTCGTGGACGGTCGCGTACAGGAGATGGCACATCCTCTCTGCTACGGTGAGTTCGATGGTCTTGCCTCGCTGCCTCCACTTCCAAGGCATGAGCCAACGCGCCCTTCAAGGTTTCGTGATGTCCAAGTCTTACAGCTGCTCTAACTTCCAAGTCACGTATCCCGTCGATGAAAGCCTGTACTAGATTGCAATCGATGAGAGCCGGGACGGACCGATATGCTTTCCGGACCATCTTCTCAATTTCTAGGGCCCACTGTTGCAGGCTCTCGCCACCTCGTTGAACACGATCCCTTAGTTTAGCGCGAAATACGTACTCCAGGTGCGCGTCGCCGTACCTGGATTCCAACGCTTCCAACAGCTGCTTATATGTCACATCGTTGCCAAGTACCTCTAGTACGGTTAGAGCCTGGTCTCGCAGAGCCAAGATGAGCGCGGTCGTAGCTTGCTCCTTGGTCCACCCATTCGCCTTCATAACGGCCTCAAACTGCATCCTGTAAGCCGACCATGATGCTGTTCCGTCGAATGGTGGCACCTTAAATCCACGTGCTGAAGGTACCGCAACCACTGGACACACAACCCCGTCTCCAGTCCTTACTTCACCCAAAGTCTTCTTCATCTCAGCAATCTGAACTTCAGCTTCTGAGATACGACTCTCTAGCTGGTGAAATTGTTCCTTCATCATCTTGAGCTCCTTAGCAAATGTCGAGTGCAGGTCCTTTATCAGGAACATCTGCTCTTTTTGACGGCGGGCCTGCTCTTCCTTATCCTTTTGTAGCTGTTCTTCCAGGCGGCGAGACGGCTCCTCCTGGCGGCGAGCTTGCTCCACCTTGCGGCGGGCCTGCTCCTCCTTATCCTTTTGTAGCTGTTCTGCCAAACGTCGAGCCTGATCCTCCTGGCGGCGGGCCTGCTCCTCCTTATCCTTTTGTAGCTGTTCTGCCAAGCGTCGAGCCTGATCCTCCTGGCGGCGGGCCTGCTCCTCCTTATCATTTTGTAGCAGTTCTGCCAAGCGTCGAGCCTGATCCTCCTGGCGGCGAGCCTGCTCCTCCTGGCGGCGAGACTGCTCCTGCAGCAGCGCCATAAGCTCAGACAGGTCTGGACCCACTGGTGCTGAAGACACCGCAGATGGACCAGCGACTGGTTCCGTCGTCTGTATCGGGGAACCTCCTAACCGCCTCTGGTCCATGTCTTGCGGGCGCTGACTCCTGGTACGAATACCGTCCGTGTCGTCCTTTGGTAAAATCGGCATTTTATCCCTCACTTCTGACACCAAATGTTACGAGCTGGGTATTGGGATAAATTAATTAACACCAATTAAAACCAAATACAACTTTATTCACAGATAAATCACAAATTAAAACAATCACAAAACACTACTCAACACTTTAACACTTGTACACACTCTTAATCACACGTAGAACTCACTTAGATATCGCTTGTATTTCACTTCGAGTCGCCTCGATCGTAGTCAAAACTAGACTGACTCAGGTCGATGATCGACGCCCTTTTTATACCCCGGCCGGACCCACTAGATGTTTCTAGAAGGTAGTCGAATGTTCTGGAAACATCCATGGACTTCGACATAGTCCCATACCTTCTGGAACATTCCAGAACCATCTCGAAACATCTAGAACAGGGTAGAACTTTCTAGAATCTTCCAGACCAATCTTCACTAGAATAGTCGAGAACCTTGTGGAACCTTCGAGAACCTTATAGATTGGTCTCGCAATCCGACCGACGTAACAGTATTGATAGCTTTTACCTGATTCCTAGCATTTAATTGTGTGTTCGCTATTGATTTTATCCTGCCAAAGTATTCTTTCTTTAGTTGGTCTCTTATTCTGTTATGACCTATTTTGCCCGCCTCATTTATATCTATGTAAATATTTGTACGTCTCGTCTTTTTTCTAATGTTCAAATTTCAATTTTTAAATTTTTGCTCTTCGCTAACTCTACTGGTTGTCACATAACTGTAGAACATTGCACTTTCTTAATCCAAACTGCATTCCTGTCTCTAGTAAATATTTCTTTTCTATCGAGTTAAATCTTTAAACGACTTTTATAATTTGCATAAACTTTAAATCGACCTTATATAGGAAGTGGTTCACTGTTACGGTTACGGTTGAAATTGTGTTTATTTCTAAACAAAACAGAAGTGGTGATAATGAATCTCCTTGAAATATTCCTCCGTGTATAACTATGGGATCAGTGGTTACACTAGCGTCTACGAGCCTTCATGATAACATTCCATGTAGGCATGACAGGACCATCTCTAGAAAGCCCATGATAGCACCCGGGCACTTGTATAACCTCAACACCCGAAGAAGCCATTCGTGTCAGATGCTATCAAAAGCCTTCAGAAAGTCTAATCATCCCATACTTAAGTTTTTCTGACACTGATGTGCGTCTCCTAGTATTGCTTTGTTAATCATGAGATGATCTTTACAGACCCTGGCGCGTCGCCTGCATCCTCTCTGTTCTGGATAAATAATGTCGTCAATTACAGTGTTTGTACAGTTCGTTAGGTAGCATGGAAGTAAACAGTTTATACATAGTCGGCAAACATGCAATGGGGCGCCAGTTTTGTGGTCCATGAGTGTTTTCATTTTTGGGAATCAAAATGATTTGTCCTGTCGTAAACCAATTTTCTACTGGGACTGTTTTTTGCTTGTTAGACTTTGTTAGATTTTGAAAACCGTGAGATTATTGTTATAGTCGTAGTTGTTATAATTGCCGCATGATCTTAAAAACCGTTAGTTTACCAATAGTTTTTAAGATCATACGGCGGAATCTTTTAATATTTTGAAATTAAAATTTTGATAGATACTTATAATTTACATAATCTATCTAACCTGATACTTTTAACCAAATAAAAATATAATTAAGATACATAACTATCTTCATTGTTTATAAGTACAAAACTAAATTCATAAGCATTGTCATTGTCCTCAACATATCGTCATTTTCCTAGGCTTGAAAATCATTTTTCTCACATGACATCATTATCCTCAACAACAGTTTAAAAAAAAAATTGATTATCTCTTTAAATTCTTGTTTATCTGCTGTGACACTAATATGAAACTTGTTAACTGAACATGCCCGTTATTACCGCTAAAAAAGATGAGCGATGCACGCAGGTTTTCAAGAATCCACAAAATTCAAACAAAAATAATCCGTTCCAGGAGATTTACCCACTTGGATGAAGTACCCTCTCGTTTCGTAGAAATATAAGTTCGCGCATCTGCGCGTGAACAACGCTGATCGCGTGAATTGTGCGGCTTCGCTTTAGTTGCAAAGCTTCGACTCCACGCCAGTATTTATATTGACCCTTATTCTCGCTTCACTATCAAAAGCTGGGTACTCACTTAGCAGCGTAGCACGTAACGTATCAGATACGGTATCAAGTGAGTACGTAGGCACGAGCCCGCTGCGAACCGCTCGCTGTAAGTTCGCAGTGATACCGCCTCTCGGCGAGTCATACAAACACAAAGGCGGCTCGCAGTGTGCTCGGACGAGCCGTACCCACTTGCAGGTTGATACCGTATCTGATACGTTACGTGCTACACTGCTAAGTGAGTACCCAGCTATTCGCTTCATTTATGTACAATCGACAAATTTGAATCATGACCCATACGCTTATTTTCCTACAGACATTCAAATACAATTAGGTCTACATTCGCGTAAACATACATATCCATGTCAATTTGACGGATACAAACGATTTATTGTCAAAATGGCTCATGAATCAACCTTGTCGATTGTACATAGACCACAAGACATAGACATACTTATATTATCTTTTCTCTGATTTATATCCAAATGCAGGTGCAATGAAAAACACAATATTTATAGTCTTAGCTTTTATTTTCTTGTAAGAATGTTGGATACAAATTGCTAATTTCGTATCAAATGTTTAATAAAATGCCACAGTATAAGGAGAAAAATTGTATATACTATAAATAGAAGCATTTTGGACGCTATACAAGTACCCTTGACGCTTCCTACAGTAAATGTTACTTTATGTTGTCGATATGACCCACAAGAGCCCATGTATACCAACAAAAAGACAGGCACATCAACTTATATCTATGAATAAAATATATGTCTAAACAATAAATCAATCCCCTTAGATCACGAATTGTGATGTGTAGTAAGTGCTCGAATACGTTCGCATACTAGCTGCCATTGCTTGTTTAAAACAAAACAGAATATTCCAATGAAGGTAAAAAATAAAATTGCAAACTGGTTATATAAAATAAAAAAGTATTAAAAAGCTAAAAAATATTGCATAAAACTTTCATTCGTACAACATTATAATTTATTAAAATTAATATTTACTGAATATACAATTCAATTTAAGTGAAACACTGCAAGGTAATACAACAATTTTCTTTATAATATTAATATAAAATTGGCAATAAAAATGTTTACTCCAACTTGCCGTGGAAAATCTAAATGCTATTCATAATAAAATATATTCTAGTCATTACTAATTGTCAAAAATGTTACTAATGCTATCACCTAGTTACAATCTTTATTATATTAAAAAAGAAATAAATAGGCACATCACATTCACTCAGAATGTTCCAAATACTAACTTAACGAGCTAAATTAGAATATTAATTTCACATTGTTCTCTTAACTATAAATTACTATAACAATCCACAATTATATTGTAGTATTGCTGGTTACAACGAACGTTGCTATGGCTTTCCGGATTTTGTACTAACATAAACATTCATTATCGTATTTTGTCGTTATGCATGCCTGGTTGCCAGTAAGCTATCTTGTACCATACAAAGTTTGAAAGCTTCACCCTCGGGTAGCCATGTTAAAAATAGATTTAAATAATGAAGTTAAGATAATCTCGTTTTAAGAAAATTCTCGTGATACTGTTAAGTACAGGTTAAGCATCTATGTATAATTTTAACTAAATAATACACAACATTGCAAAGAAAATTACATCCAAAGTAGTCGCCATAATATAAACATGCAAACCACATAAATCAATAGTAAATAAGAGTTATCATAATAAAATGCAAATAGACTTAAAACACGAAGGAATTAATTAATACATAAATGTACAGAAAATGCTCTTAATTGAATGTTTTTTGTATACCTAGAGTAACCAAATTGACTTTAATTATTAAGAAGAAACGAATTCATGGCAGTACCTTTAGCTGTCTAGGCATAGAAGAAAGATTTAATGCTATAAATACGTTTACAAATTATACTAATTGTAAAACTAAACGTTGTCACTCTTGACACTATTTTGTCAAATGATAAAAAGTACCGGTATTACGTTATGAATCGGTGGTCTGAATACCGGCTGAACGATGTAGTACACGTTGGAATATACACAAGTGGCGGAATATTGGACCGGTATTAGGACCGGGAGCGTGGCGAATGGTTTCGAAGAGCGCGTGGTCGCGTGTGGTGTGGTGCGGGCGGCTAGTTGGTCTCGGTGGCCTGCGCCGACGGCACGGGCACGGACAGCGAGGAGCGTTGCCGGTCAAACATCTCGAGGATCAGCTTCGGGTCGGTGCCGGCCGGGACCGTCACGGTGCCCGTCTGTGTGAACACCGCCTTATGAGTACCATGTTACGTTCTTCTCGGCAACCCGTGACGTCCGCGCGTGTTTACCAGGGTCTACTGTAGATTATTACCAAAAGAGGTCTCGTTTCAATTCGTTCGAACTCTTTCCTTTTTTATTAAAATTTCATCATGAGGTGAGTGATCCCTGTACGAACAGCACACGAACGGACGCCACAACATTGCGTAGACGTTGAGTTAGTTTGTTAATACACAACAATTTAAATTTAGTTATTTTAGTGGAGAGAGAAACTGGAAATAGAGAATCTATAAGGTTAGTAACAGAGGCATATGAAGCTAAATAATTGATAGAAATGTTCTAGAATACTTGGTATAGAGGACGTTCATGCAAGGTCATGTAGGTAGAAGATATTGTACGTAAGGTACTATGAAAGCAAAGTGAGAGGTACCTCGATGCGCGTGATGACTCCTTCCTCGCGACTGTGCTCTAGGACTACAAACAAAACACAAAGCGCCCGTCAAACACAAACGGATAAACATGTAACATAAACATATAAAATGGTGTATGAAGCGAATATAATCTTAAGGTTTTATAATTTTGTAAATTGTAACAGAAGGCAGAGTGGTTGAAAATGAACGATTCTTGTGGGATTATTTATGGTTTTATTCAATAAAATTATATATTGTATACAGGTTTAAATCCCAGTTTAAATTTAAAATATTCAAAGATCGCACTTCTTAACATCAAGCACAAAATATCCTTGTATTTGGTTACAATTCATTTGATTGGCTGTTTTAATTTTTAAATACCAATCATAGAATTACATAGAAATCGTTCATTTTCTATGACCATTTATTTTTTTATACAATAAAAATATTATTTTGCGCGTATTGCAAAAGCTTTGCTTTATAAACATCATGATATAATTTGTATACAAAGTAAGCCAATTCATAGCGCATATTTCGCTTCCATGCAAATTATATTTTTATTGGTGTGGGGAGAGAATAAAATCCTGAAAAAGAACTATTTAAATTATGTCAGATTTGAATTTGGAACTATTGCAAGTGAATGAGTGTTTCTATTGATATTAAAAAAAAGTTTTCTTTTTTGTTGTATTTTTTCTGTTGTAGAGGATACTGTCTGAAGTCAAGGACACCTATTTACTGTTAGAACAAAGTGGGAGGAGTGGTTAAAGTAAACGGCTTACCACAAGAAAAATAAATATCTATTGAACACTTGTCTTAAAACTCAACGTCAAAACGAGATTTCCCGTTGATACAACGACGATATAATACTAGACTCCGCATACTCTCACAACTCGCTGAGGTACTACGTAAGCGAGGGGGACGGGGTACTGCGTTGTGATTGGCTAACTCAAGGTCTGTTCTGTCTCAACGTATGTTTACGGCTCACAGGATTGGTCGAAATGAGACTTTTTTGCCTAATGTGGTGACAGACATCGGTCCCCTGTTATTACGAGTCTAGTATTATATCGTCGTTGCGTTGATATATGGGTCGTTTTGGAGTTACACTTTTTTTAGACAAGCGATCAACATAATATATTATGTTTATCCTTGCTTTGTGGTAAGGTGGTTAGTTCTATCTATCTTCTATCTGGCCTAAGGCTGCGGTTTTGAAGATCGGAGCAGATCGGAGTCGAGCTGTGCCGCGAATCACATGGCAGGCCACGTTAGGGCGCTCCCACATTTATCGACGCGGAATCGGCTTAAGCCGGTCAAAATAGTTATTTGTGCAACAAGAGAGCAAAGTCGTTTTTTGCTGCGAGTGCTGATTTTGAATCTTGAGCAAGCGAAGGATTCAAGGATTGAATCACGAGCGTAGCGAGTGATTCTAAAGTTGAATCCTGAGTGTAGCGAGAGATTCAAAGGCACGAGATGCAAAAAACTTTGCTCTCGTGTAACACACATAACTTTTCACTTCAGCAGCGAGAACACTTTAGGAGATAAAATAATAAATAGGAATAGATTAAAATAACTTTCTTTTAAAAGTAGCTTTCAACAATAAGTAAATACTCCGCATTGTAGATAATCGTCTCGTCTGTGATAAATCTAAAAAATAAGATAGCAACACCGTCTCCGAAAAACTGCTTGCGCCCTTTGTTAAGTCTCCATTCATTGAAGACATGTTATGGTTTCAGATATTTAGTTAGAGTTAGGAAATTTAATTCTGCATTAATAATTTGTTGTTTTTATGTTCTCGTCGCTAGTTTTACGCATATTTTTTTTTTAACTTATTCAACTCTTTACGTCAGCCATGAAATTTTTTTCCCGCTCTTTAATTTTTAATTAAGGCGTGTTCGGAAATAGCACCCATAATATTTTATTATTTAAAATATTTATATAAACTGAAACTAGAAATAAATATTTACAGTAAATGCTTATTTTCATTTAAATACAGCAATAAGTTAAAAATTCAATAAAATACATTCGAAGACATTATTATCTTTTTGCATTTTTTTGGTTAGTACAAATTTCCGAACGTGTTTGTCTTTGAGACCAAATTCAAAATCGGAACTTCGAAAGGGCTGGTGTTTGTCTCTCTCTCTTTCTATTGGCGGGAAAGAGATAGAGTGTTAATGTTTCGAATTGTATGATTAACTCAAGGCTGAATATGATATTCGCGGCTTTTTTTAAAACAAAAATTAAAAAGCTACTTTGTCTCACTAGTGAGCAAAATCGCATTTTGCTCACTGATTTCAGGCAGCAAAACCAACATGTTTGAGCTACTGAAGTGAAAAATCCTTTATGTCAACGTAATAAGAATGCTAACAATACCAATCACACCGACTCGCGTCGTCCGAGCCGAGCCGATGCGAATGGTATTAACACCCTTATTACGTTGACAAAAGGGATTTTTTGACCGGCTTAAGCCGACTCCGCGTCGACAAATGTGGAAGCAGCCTTACACGTGTGTATTCAAGCCATGTGATTGGTGAATCGCGGCACAGCTCGTCTCCGCTTTGCTCCGTTCCACCTCAGTCGAACCGCGCAGCCTAAGGTAGTGTTCTAGGTCGCGGGCTATTTCCTTACCGTGACCCCGGAACATAAAGGGCTACTGAAGGACACCGTGGATTTTAGTCAGTAAAAGTCTGACAGTCCCTCCCGCCCTGCCCGGGGTGGGAGGACTCATTTGATGATGTTACCACGTTAATAAAAAAAGGTAGTGTTCTAAGTGTTGGGGACGTGGTACTCACTGTTCTCGCTGGTGGAATTAGTGGTGGTGGTGGTGGTAGTGGTGGTACCGTCGCCGTTGGCGTCGTTGACCATGGTACGCGTCGTCGTCTTCACCACCATTGAGGATGTGTTCACTTGCGAGTTCTGGATGTGAGGTTTTGAATTAAAATGGAGGGGAATAAAAGCTAGTACACGACCCTGCCGCTGTGAGCGATGACTTAGCGCGGGGCGGCGAACGGTAATACCTTCACCACGCATCAGTGTTTCCTTAGCCTATTCTACAAAGTCTGCTAACTAAAACTTTAAATCGTCCTTGCTACTACGACTTAAGGGAGTTTAGATCGTAGTAGCAAGGACAATTTTAATTTTTGGAAACTCGCCCATGGCGCGATGCGACGCAAGTCAACAGATTCCAACTACAAGTGAAAATCATCCTTACAACTACGACATTTACGACATAAAACGTTCAATTCAATGACATGGGTAAAGTCCCTTAGTCTTAGCAAGCGAGTTGTAATACATTGCCGGCTATTGATAGACAATGAATTCAGTTGATCAAACAAATTCCGGAATGCAATCAAACTTGCAAGTTCTTTCATTTTTTTTTAGGGTTAAAAAGATGTCTTTACCTGTAAGTTAATGTTAAGCTCTGGTGCGGCCTGTGGGTCGGGCGCGGCGTTCGTGTGGTCGCGCACTGAGTCCACCGTGATGTCTGCTGATACGGCTGTTACGTCGTGAGGCGCTTCTAAGGTTTCTTCCTGTAATAAAACCAAGTTGGTTAATAAAAAAAGTGTTTGAGATTAATTGTTATTTTTTTTTGAGAAATTAAAAAAAATCTTACTATTTTAATAAAAAAAGAAACTGATAGTTACGCACACAATTTAGTTTCCAAGCTTACAAACCAGCGCGCATGCAGGCGGCGAGTAATAGACGACTTGCTGTCCGATTATGAACCATGCCCGGGTCGACGACGGCACGTCGTGTTCCATGCACGCCTCAAAGAGCTGTCAGCTATATAACGGGGCCTTAGAGGGCCAAAGGCTGCCAGGGTCGCGAGACTATCAGGTATCCGTGACCACGGAACGTAAAGGGCTATCGAAGGACACCGTGGATTTTAGTCAGTACAAGTCTGACAGTCCCTCCCGTCCTGCCATGGGCATTCGTTTGATGATTTTAACACATAAAAAAGCTTGTAAAAAGGGCGTGCTTAATATTGTAGTACTACTCAATAAGTAATCAACTTCATTTATACTCAGCATAAAGTTGATAATTTGTTGAGCGACATCATTTTGAAATGATAAAGAAAATACTACCTTAAAACTTAAACATTTAAGTTGTTTGTTAACTTACCCTGTGTTCACCGTTAGTGAGCGGGGTCTCTTCCACGGCCCCGCGCAGCGCGGCCGCCCAGGGAGACAGGATGATATGACACTGAGCGATCGTGACCTACAACACACGGCACAAACAATCATAGCCAAGCCACACTAACGGTATTTCCCGTCGATTTTCACGACTAGGTATAGTATTTAAATGAACTCAATTCTCGGTTAAGCTTGCTTTTAGAAGTGAGAAAATTGTAATTCAATATTTATACAAGAAAGAAACAATAAGAATTATTGTTCATATAAACGTCCATTAACGGCATTTCCCGTCAGCGTGGCCCTAGTGATAGTGTAACTACTACTGCACTAATTAGCGTTGAGCTGTGGAGCACAAGTAGGACAAAATAAAAAGAATGATTACTAAAAAAAACATTTAGCTTTTATTACGTAATTAGGTAGTTATTTATGTACAGTACCCGGCACGTAAGTTGGCAAGATTATGGCACATTATGGTGTAGTGGGGGTAAGTTTGCGCATCGCATTTAGCCGCACACAAGAGTAAGCGAGAGCGAGTATACTGGGTGTGAGGGGCAAACACGAGTGACGCACCAATCGCGTGCTCGGATCGGCACTACCTCATACCCCGCGACCCGCATGACCACCAAAGAGATCTACAAAATGACTTCTGCGCATCTAACGACCCTTGCCAACTTACGTGCCGGCCACTGTACTTACACTGATGTCAATACAAAGTATTATTTTGCTAAGGTCATTGATGCGTTCGTTTTTATCGTAGTTGCATACTATTCTACATTAAATAAATGGCTACTTGTTCTACAGTAAATGTGGGAGTTAGCTAATTTTTTGTTCAAATAAAATTACTTTTTGACTAAACTTTTAGATATGCATACCTTTGTAGCCGATAGTGTAATCCGTTGTAATTCGGACGAGGAGTGCAAGTAGAGAGCTTCGCCACGTTTCGAGAAGCATAAACTTGAAATACCACTGAAACAAAAAATAGTTATGTTCAAGTTAAATCGCGTCTCACTTAACTTCTTACGATTTTTGGTCCTGGCTTTAGTAATATCGAAAGTTTTCTCTCCCACTGTGTAATTTTTAGTCCAAACCTTTTCAACTGTTAACAAGAAGGACTTGTTCACGATATTGCTACTGTAAGAGATGGCTTCGCCTGTGGCGGTGAAAGGTAAGATCAAATGTTTGTATCACGCCACGAGACGCCGCTCATAACGAAAACAGGAGCGATTTTCCGCGAGGGAATCGCTACAGCGGCGTACGGTACCGGAAGCGGCGGGACCAAAAGTACAAGGGAATGAGTGCAACGCTATGAAACAGAGCACAGCGACACGCGATAATCATTGACGTTTTCAACTTTATACATTTTCAACTTTGTAGACATTTTCAACTTTATACAGAGTCGAGGATCTATTGGGGATTTTCGAGTGTTTTCATTTGTTCCGTTCGCTGTCGCTCAGCAGTCTGATGCTTTTCAATTTTGGTATTAAGTTAAAGGCTCCTGGAAAGGGTTTGTGTGTTTGTCGATTGCCGTTTGGCTCTATGGCCAGTACAGACCGCGGGCATGCGGGCAGCGAATAAAGGGCAACTCGCTGCCCGACCAAGGACCATGCCCGGGTCGGCGCGTTGTGTCCCACGCGCGCCTCAAAGAGCGCATAATGACGGGGCCCCCCTCTCAGAGGGCCAAAGCCTGCCGGGGTCGCGGGATTATTCCCTTACCATAACCCCGGAACATAACAGGCTATGAAGGACACCGTGGATTTTAGTCAGTAGAAGTCTGACAGTCCCTCCCGCCCTGCCCGGGGTTGGAGGACTCATTTGATGATATAGCCATGCTAAAAAAAAAAAATGGCCAGTACAGACAGCGGTGCTGGAGTGGGGAGATTGGCGTTAACCGTTGCTATGGGTGCGTGGCGTGTACAACGTTCTGCCGTATTGCTTGCCAAGAATTTTCGTGAACAGGCAGTAACAGACAGCTTTTTTTCGAGGCAGTCGTAATATCGTGTGTGTGTCTCACTTGATGTCCTCCTTGCGCACGGCGGCGGCGTTGAGCTGCCTCCTGAGCTCGGGCGACAGCACCAGACAGTCGCCCAGGTTGGTGAGGCACAGCAGGCACCACTCGCGGTGCCGCGCGCCCGACCCGCCCACACCAGACGACACGCCTTGACCGCACTCGAACCACGCGAATGCTGTGCGACGGACCTGAAAAAAATAATGGTCAAAAATTCTAATTTCTTTCTTTATACAAAACGAAGTTACAGGGAAGGCCAAAAGTAGTTCGAGTCGTTTCGGAAAAATAATGGTACGGTCTTGCTATATGCTCTATTTGGCTGATTACTGAATAACTACTATTCCATTTTTGTTGTTTCAGTAAAGTGTCATCCCTGCACGCGTAGCATGGCGCCGTAGAAACGGGTTTGGTCGACGCGAAAATAGACAAAATGACAGAACGTAAAAGATTTTTATCAATTTAAGCGTAGCAAAGTTTAAAAGAAATACACGTTCGGATAATGCAAAAGATTCATTCAAATAAACTTTCAATTTAAGCTGAGCGAAGAAAATCAAAGCCAAGATTAAACAAAATTGTATTAATATTGAAGTGCATCAACGGTTATTTTTTTTTAAAGAACAGTGTTTGAAAGTGTTAGTGGCAATAATGTATCACAACAAACCGGCTCGAGCCAAAAACACTTCATTCTGGTAGACAACTGCGGAAACGAAATTGCGCTAGACGGCTTTTATAGCTGTCTCTTTTCGACAATCACACTTAGACATCATGGTACCTGTAACAGCCCTTTCACACGGCTGTCCAGTTTTTTGCAGGATCCCGTTTGATCGCATCCGCATGCAGGATCCTGCATGCGGTTTGCTTGTGTGAACACTAGC
This sequence comes from Agrotis segetum, assembly GCA_036375495.1. Taxonomy (NCBI): domain Eukaryota; kingdom Metazoa; phylum Arthropoda; class Insecta; order Lepidoptera; family Noctuidae; genus Agrotis; species Agrotis segetum. The sequence goes on along the minus strand of JAQSVV010000243.1, from coordinate 127,309 downwards.
ATCTAATCTCTTGTGCGATCAAACGGGATCCTGCAGAAAACGGGATCCTGCAAAAAACTGGACAGCCGTGTGAAAGGGCTGTAAAGGGTTTCGAAATTTAGTGGTTGACGTACCCTAGCACCCTCGTGCGCGGTGAGCTTGTACTTGTTGTGCGGCTTCAGTGAGGGCAGAGTGAAGATCTTGAACTGCTCCTCGGACGTGATGACCACGCGGTGGGTGCCGCTCTCGGGGAGAGGAGACACGCCACGCTCCACCTGGGGAAGATAGGTTGATTGAATAACGTGTTAAAAAAAGCAAGTAATAATTTAGACCCTGGATCGGAAGAGTTGAAGTGAGGTCTTTGCCCTACTGAGGCATTCCAATGCAGGACAATGCCTTACAGCGGAAAATTGCAGACATGACTGTGCATTCGTGGTAGATACAGTCACGAGCAATTAAATTGATGAACTTAACATAATTCAAACGCGATTTACTCGTGAAATACTGGTTTCAACTTTGAAATTATACCTATTTCAAAAAAGCGTGGTTTCCTATTTTAAAAAGCTAAAAAAAAAACGCTGAAGGGTAATCAATGTTGTAGGAGGAACTCGCTTTTGATTAATGCTATATGTGTACACATTTAATTGCTCGTGACTGTACAATGTTGAGCTTTCAAGATGGTACTCCAACCGAAATGTAAAGTCTCGTCTCGGCAAAATTATAGCTTTTGGGACTTTATAGGCAGACTAAAATTCAGTGAGTTCTACCAGTAGGTATTGAGCAATTACGTTTTCGTTTTTTATCGCGCAACAGTCTTTAATCGATTTTTAGCTTTATGCGCTAGGGTATAAAGTTGAAAATGTATTAGTGACTGCTGAGCGATAACGATTGTCGTCTGCCGTCGTCATCTGTTTGTCTCAGTACCCAGTTAATATTATGACGTCATACCTCTAGCGGGTCAGGCAGCGGTACAGCAGCTCCGTCCAGCACAGTGATGCCGATGACGGGAGCCCGGTGCTTGAGTTGTATCTCCTTGGCCAGCTGGCAGGTGACGGGCTCGTCTTTCCTCTTGTTGGTGTTAGGCACGGTTATCGTGAACGCGTACACTGTGCCGTTATTTGTGCCCGCCCACAAGGTTGGGGTGGAGTTTTGTGCTGAGACAGAAGAGTTATGTTAGTAAAATACAGTAATTTTATCGGAAAACCTACATGGTTGGAGAGAGATTAAGGTCAAAAGCAGATTATTCTTCACATAACTCCCGTGTGGTGAATAAAGTCTCATTAACACGACGCAAGAAATTACACATAACAGTTGCTACAGTTTAACTAAATTACTATTGGATTTTTTATCAACTATTTTTGATCAACTGAATTCATTGCAATGTACTCAAACTTGCATGCAACTGTGGGGCGATTTCTTGCAGCTTGTGAATGGGCTTTTAAGATTATGATAGAAGAATATAGAAGATTTTTCATGGGAGAGACGTTTCAAAATATCAACCTATAGTTGGATAACAGATTGGGGTATATACGTTATCTTTATTATTTCTTAATCTAGCCCTTATTGTCTTTTTGCTGTATTAAAAGTTCACCACTCTTCCCATACCTATTTGAAGAATTGCCAAAAGATCGTTTTTTTTTTATCTTTTACCTAAGTTGAGAAGAACAACACACAAAACGCGAGGGCGAGTCGGGAGCCTGTAGGACGCAGTTCTAACGTACTTGACTAGCCATCGACATGCATTTTGCAAATAATTTTAATCATTAGGCTCGCAGGGGCGCTATGACAGGAAACCTCCTAACCGTGCGCCTGAGGACTAGAGTTCCCTCTCGGATACGTCCGGGGGGAAGACCAGTTTTTCGGGCCGGAGCACCCTGGGATGCGGGCAAAAACTCTTCCTTAGTCACTGTGTGCATAAGTGGTCTCTTTACCCGTATGCGAATAGCCTGTCGTGTGGATGCTCCAACGCGTGTCCTCTGATCAGCAGAGGGCACAGCGGCGGAGCGGGCTTGCGGACGGTGAGTGATGGGTAGCTCGCCGTCCGACCAAGGACCAAGCCCGGGTCGGTGGCGCGTCGTCTTTCGCGCCAAATGCCTGCTGGGGTCGCGGGTATTTTCTCGGAACGTAAAGGACATAAGGAAGAAACACGGGTGGATTTTAGTCAGTAAGAGTCCAGTCCCTTCTGCCCCACCCAGGGCCGGAGGACTCATTTGATGATTTTACCACCTAAAAAAAAATCATCAGTCTCGCACCAACATAAATGAGTACATACTGTTGATAAGGAAGGTCCTGGCAAAGTACAGACAGCGCACCATGGATCCGAAGCCGTCGTCCGCAGGTCGCGCCTCGATGGCTCGCTCCACGGGCTTCAGCTCGGCGTCTGTGTCCGACGCCGCCTTGTCGGCCGGCTTCTTGGGGATGGGCTGGGGAGATATAGAATTTGAGTGTAAAGAAATAAAGTTCAAAATGCCTTGGAGCTAGATAATCTGCACAGTTGGGAGTTCATGGACGGTTTTCAAATTCACATGTGACATTCCTCCACAGACACAGGCCTATTATCATAAGTTACCTTTTCTGACACCAGGGGGGCATTACAACGTCTTAAAACCAGGTGTGTTCCAGTGAGTGAAAGAGATGGCGCTAGACGACTTGTATAGCTCTATCACTTTCACTCGCCGGAATAAGCCTGGTTTTAAGATATTGTAATACCCCCCCCCTGATAAAATTTCACGAGTTTTTTCAGTTTCGAGTAGTCGACAGTTGCCATTTATACTCTTTTATGAAGTGGTGTTGGAGAAAGAAGTTCTTAGCGTGATCAACTCGATCGGTAGAAACGCAAGAATTAGTTGAACATGGAAATTTGAGTTTATATAATTAAGAAGATAAGACGTCAACTGGTAATACATAGTTAAATACTTTCAGATGATAAGAAAGTATTTTGTATTGAATTAAAGGCTTCACACACAGCAGCTATAATGTAAAGATATACACTATAGCATGATGCATCTCATTACATCTTTCCATAGAAATCGTCAGGAGACTACACACTGCAGCTATAATGTATATTTTTACATCTTCGAATGAGATGTATCGTGCTATAATGTACATCTTTACATTATAGCTGCTGTGTGTGAAGCCCTTAAGTTAAATATCACTCACTTGTGTGGGTGATGTAGGACTGGACGTGGTAGTTTGTCGTCGTTGTGACCTTCCTTTCCGCAGTCTTCTGAACGACTCCCTCAGCGACTTCTTGAACGATTTTCTTCTTGAAATTGGCGTGTCGCCAGCACCGGAATGATCTGCATAAGAAAGTTAAAAGTTAAGTTCTGTTTCTTTACTTGGAAATTTTCAGTCTACATTAAGGGTGCTCCCATATCTAACGACGCGGATTCGGATTTTTCCGTCGCCTTTTCTCTTTCTGTCGCTTAGAACTGCCATTTGCTAGACCGAGACAGAAAGCATAATGCGATCGCATGCGACGGAATCTTCAAGGCAGCCCCGTGCTATCGCATTGTCTCGGTCTAGCATATGGCATTTCTAAGCGACAGAAAGAGAAAGGTCGACGGAAAAATCCGAATCCGCGTCGTTAGATGTGGGAGTACCCTAAGTGTTTATCAGCCTTTTCATTAAGATATTTTTGTAAAAGTAACATTTAAGTGAATTTTGTAGGGGGTTGCATCTTGAAGCTATGCTAAAATCTAGAGCAGTTGATTTAAAATAAAAGCGCTGTATAGCGGGTCTATTATTAGCAAAGAAATGGCCATACAAAATTTCACTTAATTCTCAGTCTTATTTTTTAAACACTATTTTTATTTGGTTGTCTGGTATTGTCAGTAGAAAGAAGAATCTATGTCCCAGCTCGGCACAAGTGAAATGTATCTCAGTTTTACGTTATTTTATTTACAACGGCTGTGTAATCTTTATTTATAAAAATCAATGCCACTTTTCGTTGTAATTTTATAACTCAAGAACGGGCTCACCTATCCAAACCAAATGTTTAGGCTTTTTTATTAATGTGTGCGTCCACAGGTCGGCATCGTACGTATCGTACGTAACGAATTTTAGTTTGCCTTGTATGAAAACTCATACAACTGCGTCCACTGATCCGCATCGTACGGACGGGTCATCGGCAATGCCTACATGCGATGCGTACCGATGACGTCATACGGAATGCCGATCAGTGGACGCGATGAAGGTGGCATCGGCAATCCGATTGCTGATACTCGCGTCGGCAATCCGATCGCTGCCGACACAGAAATCCGTTTGATGCGATGCGTCCGATACGTACGATGCGGACCTGTGGACACTTACCATTAATGGGGAGTTTGCTGTCAAAGTAGCGAAGCACGTACCGGGCCGCTAGTTTTGTGTGAAGTTAGAGAGGCCCCACTCCTGAAGTTTGGTCCTTACCATGCGGGTTGAGCGTGCACTTGTGCAGCAGCGCCCTGGTGTTGATGGCGTCCACCAGCGCCAGCCCGTGTGCCGTCCCGCCGCACACCAGGCCCCACTCCTGAAGTTTGGTCCTTACCATGCGGGTTGAGCGTGCACTTGTGCAGCAGCGCCCTGGTGTTGATGGCGTCCACCAGCGCCAGCCCGTGTGCCGTCCCGCCGCACACCAGGCCCCACTCCTGAAGTTTGGTCCTTACCATGCGGGTTGAGCGTGCACTTGTGCAGCAGCGCCCTGGTGTTGATGGCGTCCACCAGCGCCAGCCCGTGTGCCGTCCCGCCGCACACCAGGCCCCACTCCTGAAGTTTGGTCCTTACCATGCGGGTTGAGCGTGCACTTGTGCAGCAGCGCCCTGGTGTTGATGGCGTCCACCAGCGCCAGCCCGTGTGCCGTCCCGCCGCACACCAGGCCCCACTCCTGAAGTTTGGTCCTTACCATGCGGGTTGAGCGTGCACTTGTGCAGCAGCGCCCTGGTGTTGATGGCGTCCACCAGCGCCAGCCCGTGTGCCGTCCCGCCGCACACCAGGCCCCACTCCCACTGCGCGCCCAGCGCGGTCACGGCCGCGGGCGGGACTAGTTGTACCACTGAGCTTGCCTGCAGAAGAGAACCATGTTAGAACACAAATATTGAGGACGCGGACCCCCAGTTGAGTACCTCGTCGAGCTGTGGAAGGTCGTGGGGTCACGGAAAACTCCCTGCTTGTAGGTTAGGAGTGACCACTTTTATTCCCCGTTCCGTTAAGACAACCTTCCGCTCGGTAACTGCGCAGTTGCTGCCCCGCCGTTCATTCGTCTCGCTCGCATGCATTTATGCTAATCTAGCTTTCTGGCTTCCACGCTTACATTGTATCCCTACAGACACAATGAGATAAAAATACCTCGAAGTAGTGATTCGTACGGTTAATAGGAAGAGCTCGCTATCATATTAGTGGAAATGGTAACGTACGTCCATTCCAGGCGCACAGCTTCGATATTTGCCTCGCGAACATGAGCTCGCGAGGCTGCCTCAGTGCTTCACATGTGGATGCATCTATTAACGGCGTATGGTCAAGCGAAAGCATCGTTTGATGAGTCGGAAAAGTTGCCACGCGCCGCCACCAGGAGGCGTTAGTATCGCAAAATTGACGCAATCCAAAGTTTTATGAATTTCATTTCGTCAACTTCGACATTTCATAAAGTGTTCCCCTTACGCAAAATACATGTATTACTCTAGAAGAAATATTTTGATATAAGGATATCGAAACATTTACTAAAACAAAATGATAGAAATCTTTATTGATGTGGATTAATATTTTGTGAATATTTTTATCATTCACAGTCTTAAATTTATTTTATAACATTTTGATGTCCCGAGATTACGAACAAAACTACTATTTTGGTAGAAAATGAATGATAATTGGCATACCTTACGAAAGTGACAATACCCATTATCGTTAAGCCCCAAACACACGCGCGCACGGGCAAGGGCATGTGTTTTGTGTTTCACACGCGCCTGAAAGAGTGTCAGCACAATTGCAATGACGGGGCTCTCTTTTAGAGGGCCTACCTGGGTCGCGGGCTAGCGAATACCATGACCCCAGAACGTAAAGGGCTATTGAAAGACATCGTAGATTTTAGTAAGTATTCCGAGTCTGACAGTCCCTCCCGCCGTGCCCTGGGTAGGAGGACTCATTCGATTATTTTAGCACTCTAAAAAAAGCCCCAAACACACGCTCCTTTTATTAACGTGCGGTCACAAAGCTGGTTGCGTGATATCTTTATATGTTCGAGAGTGGAAAGCTAAGGGTGCTTGACACCCTGTCCTCCATCATCTGGTGTTGGTACTAATTTTTATGCATTTTGATGTAATGACAAACACTAGAACAATTTGATGTAACCTCTTTATAATTAAATCTTCATTCTATACTATCTTATCTACAGTATTTTTTGGGACAATGTTGTAATAATCACTTTTCTGATAAATCGACGCTGTCCTTCAATAGCCCTTTCTGTTCCGGGGTCACGGTAAGGAAATAATCCCGCGACCCCGGCAGGATTTGGCCCTCTGAGAGGGGGGCCCCGTCATTATGCTGACGTTCTTTGAGGCGCGCGTGGGACACAACGCGCCGTCGACCGGGGCATGGTCCATGGTCGGGCAGCGAGTTGCCCTTTACTCGCTGCCCGCATACCCGCGCCTACGGTGGCCGGAGATCGTCTAGCGACGTCCGTCGCCGTGGGCTTCACCACCGCGGGTGGGGCGGAGGGAGGACACTGTCCTCTCTCGCTCGCGGCCCGCCTCCTCCTTCGCGAGCATTACTGCTTCGCAGAAGGAGGCCTGCTTCCTTCTTCTGTGCGCGAGAGGTCTCCGCCTATCGCAACCGTGAGGACACGTCGGTGCTCTGCCCAAGCTGGACAGTCTTGCACCGTATGCTCCACCGTGCCCTCCGGGTGATCTTCGCAGTGGTGACACCCAGGCGTTTCCTCCTTTCGCATCAGACATAGGTACCTCCCGAAACTTCCGTGTCCGATGAGTACCTGCGTCAAGCGGTGAGCGGAGGTCAGGACGCCATGACTTCTCTCCAGCCACTCCTCAAAGAGAGGTCTTACCGCCGCAATTGCGGCGTGCCCGGATAAATGAAACCCTTAGAGATATTATCTATCGACTGCAAAAGCATGAACCCAGTACTGATCTTTTTTTACTCCAAAGCAATAAATAGAGCGAGAAGCAACTTGTACCGAACACGCGGTGTGACAGCAATGACCACCGATTTTTCATCATAGGCGATATTTAACAGGGTGGTGGGTGCTATGCCTTATTTGTAGTTGACAAGTAATTTTGAAGTATTCAAAATGACAACAGCAGTTTTCATTTAATTTATTTTAATCCTGTTTCTTAGAAATTGTTATAAATCTGTGACGAAACTAAATAAATAATAATAAAAGTGAAGTGCTTCTTATCCTATATCGCAATTTGATACGATTAGAAGTTGTTTTCAGTTACATATTATCTCAAAATGTTGATTGTAAATCAGTTTTTATCATTAGTTCATGTGAAATGGTATTTAGATGCATAAAGTTTAGATGGGAGGAGGATGGACACAGAACCATCCGACAACAATAGTACGATATCACGATAGCATTGATATAATATCACTGTGAGTAATTTATTATATTGATAGGAACAATTTGTAATTTATAGAATCATACGTATTCTAACATTTCCCTTGTTTGCTCAGTAGGGGTCGTCAGGAATTTCCTGCGTTGATTTTCAGTAAGTTTGGTTTATTTTATTCTTTATTTATTCATCAAAATAATGTGTTATTTAAAATAGAAAGTTTACGTGACTTATTTACAGTCATGTCCGTTTAATCACGTCCCATTGAACACAGCGGAACATAGTTTTGAATAATCTATAAGCCTACGTATCATTCGTCTTTATTTTCTCGATCTTTTTATCCGTTCCAATTTTATTATTACGAAAATCTGACAGCCGCGATCTGAAAAAAAGTGTCGCAGGTCTAGCCTGTAAGAGCCACGCTGGCTGACTGATTCGTCAAGGAACGAAAGTGATGACACTACTTTTAAAAGGCAAAAGATGAGAGGACGATAGTGGATGTGTGCTCAGAATAAAACGGCGTATGTGCCCAAACATATCGGCGTCTTTTTATGAATTAAAATTGTTATTAATTGTAAAAATGTCTTTACAGATTTTAGACACTATTATTTTATACAATTTTAAACAACATCCTTTCAATAACTCATATTAGTTATTCCATAAAGTCCAAAAAATAAATTAGATAGACCGAACTTTGCATTTTTTTTGTATCGAGAAAATTTAATTGAATCGTGTTTTCAACTTTGTGAGAATTTAGATCATATAGTCAATAACTATATTCCAAGTTGTAAGATCTGTAGTCCAGATATGTACGAAGAAAAGTAAAAAATAAAAACCGTATTTTTACTGACCTATCCCCTTAACGTTATCCATATGCGCAAAAAGCGACGCTCAAACTTTTCCCAAAATAGAATATTACACATATACACGTGAACTTAGCTTAGAACGGTAAGTGATACTTTATTAAGTATACTCATGAACTATACTTGAAATTATAATCTAATTTGCCATTAAGAATATTAAATATTAGAAAAACTCATTCCAGCACTCACCTGGTATCCTTGTGGGAAAGTCAGCGATCCTGATCGGAGAGTCAGCTGGTCGTGTCCCTTCCACACGAAGCCGTCGCGATCTGACACGATGTTCACTGTCACCGACTGGGGAACAACATTTATGTTAAAACACTTCAAACTAAATTTAATATAGATTTTTGCTATGGAAGTATAATACTCTGTCGTAGGACCATTTTAGCTTGTCATACTGCAGCCCTAGCCGCACCGCAGTCCCCGCATTACGAATTCTTTGTGTGAAGTTCTATGAAACCTCGCACACTCACCCGCATCGCAGTAGCCGCAGACGCGGTAAGAATACGATGACTGCGGGGACTGCGGAGACTGCGGTGCGGCTGGGTCTGCGTTCACCTTAAAGCGTAAAGGGCAACATAACGAATAGGGTGGATTTTTACTTAATAATCTGCTCCCTTCCGCTTTACAAAAATTGGTCTATTGCACAAATTGATAAATACCTACATATGTGACCTTTTTCAATGGGTTTTATTTATCCTCAGATACAGAGAATCCTCTCATATAACGTACCTTTACTTCAGCAGTGTTGGAAGACGTCTTCAGGCTCGCGACGACAATGTGACCCGCCGCGCCGCCGATCGTTAGCATTCCCGATAATGGGCACAGGATTACCTACAAATTGTAGACAGTATTGTACAATCACAGTATTTTCTCATTTATAAACAGGTTTGCAAGGAAATTTAAACATTTGCAAATATAAATCTCTTTCACCTAAAGAATTACTTTCCTAAACACTGTTTTAAGCTTCCACGGTTTGTCTGTAAATTTAAAATGTCACTTACCAACCAAGTCAACCCACAATCATGGCGCTTGCAACAGCGTCGAAATATCGGAAACTCAAAGAAACATATTATAATCACGGAAGATGTACCGTAAGCGACATTTTAAATTTAATTACTTTCCTCTAAAAATGAAGCGACTGTTGCGCCGTGTGTCACGGGTTAGACTTCCGAAACAAATATTTGCATATCCTACAAGTAATTTTCGGATCTGGTAGTTTGAATGATTGATTGTGAATTTAAATGTTTGTAAACGCACCCCTGATACAAGAGATAAACTAGTGTGTGAACTAGATTGCCGCGCTTACGAGTTTCCACCGTGCCTCGGAAAGCACGTAAAGCCGTTGGTCCCGGCTGTCATTTGTAGATCTTTGACAAGCTAAGTCAAGTAAGTGAAGAAGCTAGTAAGTCTGACAACCAGTTTTACCATGGGATATAGTATTACCTAGTTACTGGGTTATGGAGGTCCGACAGGCAGTCGCTCCATGTAAAATACTGATATTCAGCTGCATCTGATTCGACTGGAAGCCGACCCCGATGTAGTTGGGAAAAGGCAGGCAGATGAAAATATATGAGTATGACTTAATAATTTTTCAATGTCTAGCTTTACTTACCCTTTTAACAGCAAGTCGAGGATCATCGCTATAAGGATCGAAGTTGCCGACCCTCCTGAATGGAGGCCATTCCTCTTCGTCGGTCTGACTGTCGTTGTTTTCGCCTATTTCTTCACCACTACACATGAGAGCAATAATTGATTACTTAGAATTAAAGGTGGATATAAGATCCTGACAAAGCGTGACTGATGTTTAATAACATTTTTTTTATTGCTAATGCAAAGAAAAGTAGCTGCGAAAATATTGCGCGAAATAATACCGCGATTCGCAACGGAACAGTGGAAACAGCATTGTGAAAAATTGTTTGGTAGTAATACAAGGTTTGTAATTTAAAAAAAAAAGGTTTATTTTTGCCTTTTGCGATACTCAGTAGAAAATAGGTCTTCGGGGACCACATGGCAAGTTTTGAGACATAAGATAAAAATGGAGGGTCACAAACAAGGTTAACAAAAGCTGAGATGATACAGTACAAAGTGTCGGTTCTTTTAACCCGACTGCGCCAGAAGGAGGGTTATGTATGTTTTTTAATAATGGTATTTTTTACATTGATAAAGTCATGCAACACTCTCAAACCTCGTATGAGTACATGAGTTGAGAAGACTATGAGAAAAATAAAAGGTCTATTACATCAACATTCAGTAAAAAAACATAAGGCCTGATTATTTAATAGTTTATCTGAAGTAGAATAGTTTATTCCTCAGTTAAAAGTTATCTAACTATTGAAAAAACAGCCCTAAATAAACTATTTAGAAGAAGAAGCACTTGGTACATTCTCAATTTATCGTGCAATATTTATTTTAAAAAGAAAACCAGCTTGAAAATGTCAAATGAAATAATAAATTTAGAAAGCATGCAGCTGGCAATAAAAAATATTTTTCATGCTTACAACATTATCTGTTACCTTGTGGTCGACCGTTTGAGCCCACTTCGTTATGAGCAAGCAATAAGCAGAGGAACATATTGTTAGCTAACGGTAAAGGCGATGACACACAGCGGACAATAGGGGTTAAAAATAACTCTTATTTATGTGATACTAGAGACCCGCCCCGGCTCCGCACGGGTGTTGTCGCTATTATAATATGCATGTTATCTATATATATAAAAGAACAGGGGTTTTTCTTTTGACACGACTACAGCCGAAACCGCTAAACGCAGAAACTTAAATTTTGGACAGCATTTGCACTATTTGCAGTCTACCATGTAGATTGGCAATAAGACGGGATTTTGCGAAAATCCTCCTCTAAGGGGGTGAAAAGGGGTGAAAAATTTTGTATGAAAAATCTTATTCCTTGTGTTTATAAACTTGAAACTTACCACGAATGAGAACATTAGTAAATAAATAAGATTAGTACCACTATTTTTTTTAAACTACCCTCCATTGGTATTCTAGGGGTTGTTAAAGTTTGTATGGGAAAATCATAACGCGTGAGCTGATGAATTTGAAAATCAGTATTTATATACTAGATAAGAATAAATTAATCAAATACGTGTTTTTGGATTTTTCGAAAATCACCCCCCAAGTTGGTGAAAAGGGGTATTCAAGTTTTAAGGGGAGGATATTAAACCACTAAACGTAGAAACCTGAATTTTGGATGGTAGTTACAATTTGTAGTCTAGATGTGCATTATGATAGGATTTTGCGAAAATCTACCTCTAAGGGGGTGAAAACCTTTGTATGCAAAATCTTATTCTTTGGGTTTATAAACTTGAAACTTGGTGCGAATGTGAGTATAAGTAAATAAAAAAGATGAACACTATTCTTTTTTCAAAACTACCCTCCATTTTTGGGTTTTTCGAAAATCACCCCCAAAATTTTGAAAAGGGTTGATTAAGTTTTAAGGGAAGGATTTACTGCTTGCTTCGATAAATTCTAAACTGGGCATAAATTATCTCTCAATCGAATAAAAGATGCGTCATAACCCCTATCGGGGTGAAAATCGGAAAATCTGTTTTCTTCTACGATTGATCGTTTGTATTGTATTGAATAAACTCCAAAACTACTAGAGCATTTTTAGATTTTCCAAAAGTATCCTATATGTAGAGTGAGCGGGAATTAAATTCACTGAGTTCGAAGTTAGAAACACGCGCAGACGAAGTCGCGGGCAAAGTGCTAGTATACATATAAACCTTCGTCTTGAATCTCTCTAACTATTAAAAAAACCGCATTAAAATCCATTGCGTAGTTTTAAAGATCTAAGCATACATAGGGACAGACAGACAGCGGGAACTTGGGAAGTGACTTTGTTTTATATTATGAAGTCATCATCAGCCTATTAATGTTTCCACTGCTCGGACACATGCCTCCTCTCTATGAGAGGGAGTGGGCCATAGTCCACCACGCGGGCCCAATGCGGATTGGTGGATGTCACATGTCTTCGATGTTTTGGTTCTAGGACATGCCGGTTTCCTCACGATGTTTTCCTTCACCGTTTTGAGAGCAGCTGCTCTTATACTATGTAGTGATGGTGATTTGTCGCACAGGTCTAGGAAAATTACTCTACTTAGTGAAATGGCGAAAAGGTGTAGAATTAATCACATCCTTTATCACTTTCTTTAATTTTAATATTCGACGTTTGAAAGACCCTCTTTGATGGCCTTATCGAAATGCATGGTTTGATTTTGGAACCTGCAGTTTTAGGCTCATTTGCATAAGACATAACGCTAATGTACAGATCTCTAATAAAATAGCTCTGTTTTGTATGAAATAAATTAATTCTGAAGCGAATTTATGAGTTTCTAGAAGATATTGGACTGATTGATTAATTATCAACTTAATACGCCATCGTATAAAGTTAAAAATCATTTGTTTATTTATTAATTTATTATTACTATACCCGCTTTGTCCACTGCGTGTCGAAGCCTCTATAGCAAGCTATGAGTGAGTTTAGCAGGCTATGTTATCGTTATTTAGAAGATACTAGGTATTTTTTTAAGAATCTAAAGAATTTTAAAAGTTAACGTGCTAATATTATGTAATTGCTAATTTACTTTTTACATTAGAGTTGGAGGATAAGTAGAGCATTTTTTAAAAGTATTTTTTCTAAATGAACTTCTGCCTTTTATTCAATATTCTATATTAGTTGAAATAGTACAGGATGTTGCTTTAGTTGTCTTTAATTTTCTTTACTACAGCCAGAAATGTATCTATGTATTTGTTTTATCACGATACAAAACTATTTCAAACCAAGAAGGACTTCTACTAGACGCCCAAAATGCCCAGGTAGAAAATTACTAACCATATCGATTAGACGCATTCCCTTAAATATCTATAGAAACATTCCTCCAAATATAAGTTGAGTAAAGCAACATTCTATATATTTTTAATCAAGAAGATAATGTTTCTGACTATCAAAATATTTAATCTTAAATTCCTATTACTATTTTTAGTCTCATAAGTTTAAAATTTCCTCACCTAAACAGCTGTGCCGTGGTATACTTGTAGAGGGGCGTCATGGCGACCCCGGTGACGTCCCAGAACCTCACGGACCCGTCCTCGTGTCCGGTGAGCAGCAGCTGTCGCTCGGCGTGCTCGGTGGACTCCGTGATGCCGCCCGAGATCGGCCACGCGCTCTCCGAGTATAAGTTTTCGCTTTGTTGTTGGCCTGTGGTAGATAAATAATAGTTTTATAGTCATCAATGAGGGAAGTCTGAAGTTTGGACGAAGTTTACATTGCCCCACACTTTATTTTTTAGCGTGGTAGAAACATCAAATGAGTCCTTCCATCCAGGGCAGGGCAGGAAGGACTGTCAGACTTGTACTGACTAAAATCTAAGGTGTCCTTCAATAGCCCTTTATATTCCGAGGTCACGGTAGCTGTTTAGTCTCGTGACCACATGGGCAATGTGGTCGCATGTAATGTGCTCGCATAAGGGAGATACTGACTAAAATCCACGGTGTCCTTCAATAGCCCTTTATGTTCCGGGGTCACGGTAAGGAAATAAGTTTCGCGACATCGGCAGGCTTTGGCCCTCTGAGAGGATGGCCCCGCCATTTTGCTGACGCTCTTTGAGGCGCGCGTGGAACACAACGCGCCGTCGACCCGGGCATGGTCCATGGTCGGGCAGCGAGTTCCCCATTACTCGTTGCCCGCATGCCCGCGCCTACGGTGACCGGAGATCGTCTGCCGACGTCGGACGCCGCGGGCGTCTACCACTGCGATTGAGGGGGAGGGAGTACGCTGTCCTCACCCTCTCGCGGCCCACTTCCTCCTTCGCGAATATGCCTGCTTCGTAGGAGGCGACCGCTTCCCACTCCGTAATAGTCCAGGGGGGGGTAATATAACTTCTTAAAACCAGGCTTATTCCGGCGAGTGAAAGTGACAGCTATACAAGTCTTCTAGCGCCATCTCGTTCACTCACTGGAACCAGCCCGGTTTTCAGACGTTGTAATACAGTACTTAGAAGAAACTCACCAGCAGCCACAATATTGTCATAGACATTGGAAGCCACATTGTCCACGAGCTGCGCCGTGGTGACAGCGGACGCGTGTATGGACACCAGGTAAGGCAGACGGAGCGGACGCCAGCGGTCGTCGCACAGGTCTATTACTACCAGCTCTTCTTCTGCTAATACCACCTGGAAGATAGATCAGTTTGAGGTTGTCATTTTCTATGAAAAGGGATGGCACAGCATGGCAATAATGATTGACTGTCGTTAATGGGGAAGGCAGGTCAAAGCTAATTGTAGATGGCGCCACCATAGCTAAGTCCTCATCCGACCAATGAGGTAGTAGTATTTTGAAGTACAATCGACAAAGTTCAATCATGACCCACCTTAAGCTTATTTTCTAACAGACATTCAAATACAATTAGGTCCACATTCGCGTAAACATACATATTCATAGTAACGAGTTTTATCTTTATCAATTTGACGTATTCAAACGATTTTTGTCAAAATGGGGCATGATTCAACTTTGTCGACTGTACCTATAAGATTTGAACCAATGACGATGCTTGGAACTAGCTATACTAGCCTAGCGCCATTAGTTTCCCAGTTGCCATCCCCATTGCGTTTAGGAAAGACTCTCTGAGCGTTATAGTGGTTTACGAAAGTAAAGTTAAATAATCAATAAATTTTAGATATCAGAAAATTATAGAAGTATTTTTTTAAATTAAATACATAGTAGAAAATTGTAGTCTTTTTTAGGAAGTAAATGAAGTTCAGATAGTGCTGATTTTCAGCCCTATTTTAAATATATGACTTTAGATATCAAAATAAAGATATTTTTATTATTTTGCTTTTTACTTTAAAACAAAACCAAGGAATTCATTCAATTTTATCACAAAATTCAACTTTTGATGTTACATCTTTGTAAATAAACATTTGCTCGAAACTTACCAAAGCAGCGGCAACTTGGTTAACGGTTTGTAATAACATCTGCGCAGGAGTGTCGGGTCGTTCCTCTTGTAGTGGCACACCGTCGGGTGGCACCGGCGTCGTTGTGAAGAAATCGATTACCTACAAACGTACAAGTTATAAATGTCATTGAATTATGGAATTTCGACCATGGGCAGACCACTAGTAGGTGTATTTTTCTTCAACACTTACTCGGCTAGTAAAATCGAATGCAACGTGTTTCTCGCCCTGTTGTACTGTGACCGTATATTTGTCGGAGTATGAAGCTCGTGGCATACCACCTGCAATGAAAACAACAAAGGTTAGCAGGTACATTAAACAGGATTCTTAAATTATGTATTTAAAATTGTAACAATGGATTAAATGAAAAATACGGGGTACACAGATGTAATTTATTTCCAAAATTAATTGCACTAAGTAATGTCTACTAATCTAAGAATTGAACCTATTACTTGAAAGCGAGCTGTCGTTCAAGGAAGTCCGACGCGTCGGGCGGGGCGGACTGCGCGGCGACAATTAGGTAAGATTCACACCAACCGGCCGGAGTCGGCGGCATTTTACAATGCGGTAAAGAACATTGAAATCTATCAACAGTTAATACAGTTCATAATTATAATTGCATGCAACTTACGGGACACGTCACTTCGTGTTGCGGAATGCCGCCGGAGACAATTTTGCAAGGAAATATGAACTGTATTTACTGTTGATAGATTTCAATATTCTTTACCGCATTGTATTATTTATTTTTATTATTTACCGGTTGGTGTGAATCGTACCTACCTAGACTTTATTGGTCACCGCACAGCTTGACGCTCTGCGCGTAACTTGGTGCGATAAGTATAGCAAGAAACAGTATTATTATGAGGGAACAAGATGATCATACCTGCATAAATAGTGATCTCATCTCCATCCACACTGGTCCTGTTGAGGATCTTGCTGATGGCCTTACAGGGGTATGGTCCGTACGGTGTGATGGGCTCCTTGAGCGGCCGGTCGCTGGCCGCGCCCGCCACCTCCCACGTAACGTAGGAGCCGTCGTTGTGGGACGACGTGAAGTGTTCGCCTAGAAACAAGATAAACGATGTTAATAGGGTAGTTTCCAGGGTCAAAATAATTACATTCTATTTAGTCCGTATTTTAGATTATAAAAAAATATTGGACACGTATTTTTTCTTTTTTCGATTAAACAAAAAAGAACAAAGATAATAGCCTATTTAAGTTACCTGTGACGTCACTCTGCGCGAAAAATGCCACGCATCGTGACGTCACACGTAACTTTAATAGGCTACATCTTTGTCATTTTTTTGGTCTAATTTACAAATAAAAAATACGTGTCCCTTATTTTTGAATAATCTAAAAGACGGACTAATTACATTTTTTTAGGCAACTAGCCTATTTTTAGCAACTACAACAGATGGTTCGTGGAATGAAACCTGTATGAGAAATAATACAGCTCACTTCTCATACTACACTTTAAATTCAACTCTCTCTTTCTCGCACAGGCAGCTTTCTGGCAGCTTCTGGCAGCTTAAACCTTTCATAAATCCCGATATCAAAGGGTATCGTACTTCTTTCATATTTTTCTACTCTTTTCATGTATTTTACGCAAATTTTCACAGAATTTTTGTGTTTTCTGTGCTGCTCATCATACATTTTGTAAGCTAATAGACAAATAAAGGAATGGAACTTGAATTTGATATGATATACGAATATCCATGTATTCATGACCAATTTTTATATTTGGTTTGCTCTAGGCCAAAATCTAGATTAAAAAATCAGATTTTACATCAAGCTCCCCGAGAAAGACCAGGTAGTTTTCATGCCAAAGTCTTCACAAACTTGTTATATTGACTTTTACGTACCCTCATCATTCCAACACAAGCTCTCGAGCTGTTGATTGGACACGAAGGTGTGCGTAGGCGCAGCGGAGTGACGGTCCCATAAAACAACGAGACCTCTGTTGTAGCCAATCAGCAGGCGGGACGGAACTTTAGGGTGTTCGCAGATAGCTTCCACTGCTCCTGGGTTCACTTTGAAGTCTTCTGGACAACTAGAATGAGGAGAACAGGAGCTTAGCTGAACATCTTTTTGTAAAAAAAAATCTGCAGTTCTGAGCAATCAATTGTAAATACATTTTGGTTCAAAAGGATTTTCATTCTTCACTTACTATACAACGTGTAACGTTAATAGCGCAAAACCTCTCGTGGGATAACTCAGCCCATGTTACTGAACAATGTTTGATCAAAATCTTTTGGAAAAAAAAGAAGATTTTTCATTGGCTCGATCAATTTCCCATTTTCTATGAAAAATATTTTATTTTTTATTTTCCAATAGTTTTTGATCAAACATTGTTCAGTAACATGGGCTGAGTTACCCCACGAGAGGTTTTGCACTATTATCGTTACACGTTGAATATACATACCAATATTTTTATTAAAGTAATACGGCCGTTCAAATACATAGTAAAGAATTTAAGGCTATTATTTACTATATCACTACTAGAGCACATATGCCTACTTCGCTAGGAGACATTTGTTTTCTAGATGTAGGATGGGGGTAGGACAGTGGAATATACTTTACGACCGATTCTTACGCAACAAAAAGAGCTGTTCTGTAGAGCCGTTTCGGAGAAAAGCAACCACGAACACCGTGTCACGAATTGATATTGATATTCTAAAAACCTTTTTGGCGCTAGCGCAGCGGGTATTTATTTATATAAACTAATACTACTTCATATAAAATCAGTATTTGTAAACCAAGCGAATGAATGGATAATAAAAGCCGGCCGGAAGCTACATTCATAAAATCTTTCATGTGTAACACAACAGACCGACACCTGAATCTGAAATAAATCAATCAATATTTATTTTACTATGAACTTATAAGAATGCTTTATTTGTAAACTTTTTTAGAAAAATAAACATGTTTGCATTGTATACATTTTGTTGCTTGTAGAAACAGATTAGTTTGTATTTTTGAATAGGCAGCGGAAATTCGTTCTTGTTAGTGAAATTCCCCGCAGAATCGACGAGTTAGCAAAGGTTACGGGAATCCCCTAGATACGTGTAAGTAAGGCCGATTGCTAAATGGGTTCTCAAAACTACATACAGCTATAATTGTGCGTCCTAATTCGAATCTTGTAAACATTAATTCTCGTTATTTTAGTCAATATAAATAATATAATTCACGGTAAGACTGAATTGTGAGAATGATTGGCGATGGTATGTCCAGCTATAGACTGGTATAGGCTGATGATGATGATAATCTCTTAGCTGCCACGGTCTATTTTAATTATTAATAACTTTATTTTTGAATTGTCTTTTTTATATTTACTATGGACACTAATAACTTGCCACATCGTTCTCACATAATGTACTATCTGATGATGAATGATGTAACAAAGATCTGTTATAATTTTGGCGATTGAAAAAGGGTGTCCATGGAGTATCTTGCTCATTCTTCTCCATAGAGATCTACGCTTCGGAATGAGCACCTACGGTACTTTCACAGTTTTTTATGTCTTGTGACTGAGACTGGTGCTACCATAATTATTTTTTAGTAAGTACTAGTTTTATTTTATGATGAGATGAGTATGAATGTTGATGGATGGAGAGGAAGAGGAAGGCCAAAGAAGAGATGGATGGTTTGTCTGAGGAATGATATGAAAGAAAAAGGAGTAGATGATACTCTGACGTGTGATAGGGGAGAATGGAAGAAAAAAACGTGTTGTACCGACCACAAGTAAAATAGGATAAGGGCAGGAAGATGAGATTATGATGAGTCTTATTTTATGTCTCTTGACAATTCAAAAGTGCCTGTAAATTGGCTTAGTTGAAATAAATGATTTGATTTGAATACTCGGAAAATATCTAAAGAAGGCTTTATTGATAAAAATACTCACTTTTGCATAACAACATCCTGATATATCACATCTTCGGTGACAGCGAACGTGTTAAGGTCCAGATTGTATACGTTGCCTCCTTCGGTACCAATCAGCAGGTGCTTGCCCGTCGACTCGACGCATAGTGCCGATATCTTTTTGTTCTTCCCCTCGAATATGTAGGTCTTCAGCTCAACTAGGGATTTCTCGTTTATCTCCCACAAATGGAGGCTGTTGTCATCGGAAAGTGATACTAGACGGCCTGTACCTGGAAAGAGAATTACATATTTGATTAGAAAAATTATTAATAGAGCCTTCCGTAATTACCTTAAATATAGCTTGTACCAGTGACTTTGTAACTGGCTTATGGAAATCAGCGTTAGTATTCTATGTTAAAGCTTTCTTTTTATACCGACTTCAAAAAAAGGTGGAAGATCTCAATTCGGTTACTTTTTTTTATTTATTTGACATTTTAAAATCGGATGAAACGGAATAGTTTCAGAGATTTAACATCGAAAGTTTCTAAATTGTATCTCTTCATAAATTGAGCGGGTTTTACCTAATACTTAATCATCTTTCCTGCTTACATATCTATCTAATATCTTTAAACGAGCAATTCTGGTATATTTATTTATACAGGGTGGAATTTTGTAATGCCACCTGGAGGGAAAGTACTCTTAATACTGCAAATAGAAAATTTTACTCAAAGAAAACATTCCTTTATTTTTGATTAGAAAGCAAACTGCATTCAAAGATTTTCGAAAATTCTCTTCTCCCACCCAGGAATCGAATCGGCTAAAATCTGAAAAAAATATACCCTGTACTTTTATTGCACCGATCGTTAGGGTCAATTATAACGATGAAATCTCTCTAATAAACATGATAAATCAAATGAAAGGAAAACCAAGAAATCTTAAATTAAAGCTCTCGTAACATGTAATATGGTTTCTTGGTCCATATCGGTGGAATTTTGTAATGCCACCTGGAGGGAAAGTACCCTTAATACTGCAGATAGAAAATTTTACTCAAAGGAAACATTCCTTTGTTTTTGAATAGAAAGCAAACGGCATTCAAAGATTTTCGAAAATTCTCTTCTCCCACACCCGGGAATTGAACCAAGAAACCATATTACATGTTACGAGAGCTTTAATTTAAGATTTCCTGGTTTTCCTTTCATTTAATTTAACATGTTTGTTAGAGAGATATCATCGTTATAATTGACCCTAACGATCGGTGCAATAAAAGTACGGGTATAATTTTTTCAGATTTTAGCCGGTTCGATTCCTGGGTGGGAGAAGAGAATTTTCGAAAATCTTTGAATGCAGTTTGCTTTCTATTCAAAAATAAAGGAATGTTTCCTTTGAGTAAAATTTTCTATCTGCAGTATTAAGGGTACTTTCCCTCCAGGTGGCATTACAAAATTCCACCCTGTATATAATCAGGATCTCGGAAACGGCTCCAAGGATTTTCATGAAAGTTACAGATTAGGGGTTTTTCGGCTCAAGGAATCGATTTATCAAAGTCCCAGGTTGAAGAAAAGCTCGGTTCCCAAGATATAGACATTTTAAAAACCGAGCGAAGCTTGGTCAACCAGATATTCTCTTTATAAATTGAGTGAGATTTACCTAAAACGTAATCATTTATCCTGCTTACACATCTATTCATATTTCATATTATAGCAGGTAAAATATATGTGGGCAGTCAAAAATATGTTCCTAAAATACTTCTCATATTAGTTTAAACTGTTGATTACATGATTCCTGACAAAAATAGTCGACTTCCCGTCTTGCTACTAACTGATGCTGTCATCCAACATCCTGGATGACTGCTAAAACACGGATTACTCACTGTAAGTAGGTAGTTCGGATCAGGTACGGACTAGGACCGAAGAGACTGGGTGGCTTCCTACAAGCACGGGTTAACATCATCCAGAAAAAAATTCAAAAGTAGTTTCGTAGACTTGCTAACTTCATTTTCCCCTTATAATAATAATAAAACGTTTACATCGGAAACTTACTCCATAGTTTGTTAGTGATACAACTTACGTAACTATGTTAGTACTTCTTACTACTTATTAAAATCAAATTAAACTAAATCCTACAATAATTTAATTCATGTATCTTCCTGCAGTATCAGACTTGCAGCAATTATTAATTAAATTATTGCATGAAGTATTTTATCATACAGATCGTAAGAGCTGCAACCTAGCATACGCGGACCATCTAACCTACTGTACTTTTTATTTTATTTTGGTAATATCACCAAATGACCACCACCTTCACCCAAGGACTGTCGGAATTGTACTGACTAAAATCCACGGTGATCCTTCAATAGCCCCTTACGTTCCACGGAGTCACGGTTAGCTGATGGGACAGCACCGCGATCCCGGAATGCTTTGCCCTTTAAGGGGGCCTTTTTCAGATCTAAACCCGCGGGGGATTACCGCGTGTGTGGCCTGTTGGAGTGGACTATATGCCCAGTCCAACCCTGCTTCGGGGATGGTCAACTTAATTTCGGGAACTCTACGATACTGGAGTTACTAATACCTGGTAAACGTAGACAACCTAGCTCTTATCTTCTGGTAGTAACCGATCAATGAACTGAGCTGATTAGGGTTTGGGATATTATTACCTACATAGAAGGACAGTGGTTACAGTTGGTAATGGAAACTCGCTCTTATTGCTACGACATAAGTAATTGCCAGTTATTTACAGTTGACTGCACCTGTAAATAACTGGCAATTGCTGTAACCCAAAGGCGTTCGTTCGGTTCATTGCATCCTTATCAATTTTGCCAGATATTATTTATCATTCTATACAATCTAGCGACATTAAATATCGAACATTTCGAAGTTGAATATGTTTATGTTTGCATGTTCTTATCAATTATAACTAGGGCCCCAAAATGTGTAATAATATCTGATATCGAGTATCATACATAATATAAATTATATTACAGAATGTTCCCTTAACGTGTTGTACAGACGCCAGCACATCAAGCTACCACAATCTGTCAGATTTCTTTAATCGAATTTAAACCTTATCACAAGAGTAGAAGGTTAATGTTTAACTGTCAAAATCTGACAGATTCGGGTAGGTTGACCTGCTGGCGTCTGTACCATCACGAACATAAATTCGTACGTTTAGCAACTCGTACAAGCGATTTTCTTTGCATAGGATACAATAAAGTCGTCTGTCTGTATGCGTACAACTTCCTAATGATTACAATAAATTGTTTTTTTTTATGTTCGTTCTATTTAGGATTTCTTCATAATGCAATTTTTCGGAAAATCAATCGATTAGGTTGAAATTTATGGACAGCCGGGCGCGCCGCGCCGCTAGTATTCTGATATATTACGCTGCTTTCACATTTGGGCGACAGTCGCGCGACAGACGCTGCTTATAAAAATGTAGGATACGAGGGTGAAGAAGGAAATGATAAGTCTTCATGCACTTTTAAACAATTTAATATATTCTTCGTCTTTTCACAGAATGCCCTGTCAAAACGTCGTAATGGCGACTCCTATTCATTCCATCTCTCTCTCATTCTCTTGCTTTCCCTTTCACTCATGCCATATCCTTCCAGTACGTTCCAAATGCCACACTGGCTGTTCATATAAAATGTGAAGAAATGTGCTTCTGCCGCGCTACTGTAGCGCTGCTAACGTCCTAATGTGAAAGCGGCCTTATGCTGGTACTGATGCGGTATTTCGAACACATATGTACCATGAAAATAATGTTCTTGTATGTTTATAATGGATATTTCATGGAATAATCTCCTTTCAATTCTGTGCAGTGTAGCCATTTATTTGTGTTTGTGACTGTACACGCAATTTTATATACAGTTATCTAAAAAAAGGGCGTAAATAGGTATGTACCTAGTGAGTGTGACACAGATGAATAATGTCCTAAAATAAAACCTTATCAAAGTCACTCGGAGTGACTAAACGTTTCATAATAAACTGAATGCGTGGGCGCAGGCAAGCTGCTGTGAATCCCTAACGAAATATGTGTTAATTCCATCTGTTTATATTTTAAGACGAATAAAATGTAATTTAATAGGACTGCTCATGGTTTCGAAGAAAATTATTGCTGTGGTGTTTTTATGGACTTAAGGTACGAGTTGTGAGTTCCAAGCCGATTACTTTGTAGTTTATCTTGGACACTGCTAAAATCGGTAAATTAAAGCATCCGGAGGAAACTGTTAAAAAATCAATCATCGTCTTCCTGCCCTTATCCCATTTCACTCGGAATTGTCACAACTCTTTTTCTTTTCCATTCTACCCTATCAGACGTCACAGCTTAATTTACTCCTTTTTCTTTCAAATCATTCCTCACGCAATCCACCCATCTTTTCTTTGGCCTTCTTCCTCTGCATGCATCAACATTCATACCTATCACTCTCTTAGGTACATGAGTGTTTGTATTACTTACATTAAATCAGTATAAGTCCAAAAAACCATATCGGAGGTCTGTGGGGTTCCTAATGACGGCTTAATTAATTCTACAGCGCCTCGTCCACGATAGATTAAAATATCGTAGAGCGAGTCTCATAGGGCAATCTATGACGTGTACACATTAGCGAGACTACCCTAGCTAGAGTATCACTACAGTCTAGATTGCCCTATGAGACTCGCTCTACGATATTTTAATGTATCGTGGACGAGGCGCTTAAGAACAGAGGTGGTGAAATAAACATAACAAAAATAATTTATCTGGTAATTATGATGTTTTAAGATTTTTATTATTGTAAATCCTAATCACACAATTATGTAGATGTTCTACAAAGATATTTTAAAGCAAAACAGCACAGTTCAATTAATTAGTCATCCATTACCTATAACTTTATCTAATCCAGGTAGTGGCTCGCCTTAAAATACTTGACATACCATAATTTAGTTTTATATCAGTAGTCTGTCACTGGGCTGTTTCTGACATAGAATCGAGAAACATGGAATAAAAAAGTGAAGGACTATATCCAGCAATGAGTGATCATTGATGGCAAGAATGTTATTTCAGCGTTGAGGTTCCTTAACATTTCGCTGAATTGGGCCTATTTGGCTCAGTAACAGAGACACACATTTCTTTTCTTTTTCTTGTTTTTGATAAAAGATTTTCTCCTTTTTTTTTGTGTTTGTTTTATTTTAAATGTCGAGGGTCTGTCGTGGTCTCTTTGAGCCGAATACATGTAATGTTGAGTGTCTATCATGGTCTCTCTGAGCCAAATAAATATTTTTTTCTTATTTCTACTTACCAGGAATAAAATGTATCTGTGTGACGGCGGAGTCTGAGTTTGTGTGCTGTCCGTATAGTTCGACGCCGGGCCTGCCGTAGACCTTAAGGGCGCCGGTAGCTGTGCCAAGCGCCACCACTCGTAGAAGAGGGTCCCATGCTAGGGCTGATGCTCTATGTGGAAAGCCGTGCTGGACTGTCTGTGGACAAAAGAGAACGGACTCGTTAGTTTTTTGTTTATGGTTGAGATCTTGTCACTGCAAAGAGGTTGAATAAATTGTTTGTGGATTGGAGGCAAATGGAGTTTGGTCTATGACAACATTCCAGCTGTCAGAATATATTTTTTTGTGTTTTCCTTACACCGTTTTCCGTTCATCATCATCATCATCACCTGTTCCCACTGCTGGGACACAGGCCTCCTCTCTGTGAGAGGGAGTGGGCCATAATCCACATCACATGTCTTCGAATTTTTTGTTCTAGGATATTTTGTTTTGTTTGTTTTCCGTTATTTGACAGAATTAATTACACGCAACTTATTGTACTTAAACGCGATCAAGCAGGATTGTTCAGTCATTAGAACTTGTTCTAGGGACCTACCCAGACAGGGGTCGCGGAACTGGCCAAACAGGTGACCGTGATCCTGAAACGTAAAGGGCAATTGTAGGAACATGGTGGATTTTAGTCAGAGATCTGATCCACTAAGGGCGGGAAGACTGACTTGTTTGATGGTTTTATCAGCTAAGAAAAGAGGCCTACCAAGTCTAAAATGAAAAAGTTAAAGGATACAGCATAAATTCATCGCAGGATTGCCTATTTATTGGACAATTACATCCGACAAATGTGAATAAGCGGGTAATTAAGTGATAGAAAGAGGTTTTTGTTGCCGTTTTGACACCTCCCAACACAATGGGGTGACGTCACGCATCGTGTAAAGATGTCTGACTCATGCTTGTAGTACTTGTTATGTAGTGAATACTAGTAACTGGGAACTATTGTTGGTCTTGTGGACATCGGTTTAAAAAAATATTGTTTCTCTTGACTATGTGATTTTGCTGTCTTTTGCGGGTTATGAAATTATTATTAGTGTGATTTGGTATATTCAAAGATGATGACTGATGGCAATTTTTGGGTTTGGTTGTTCATTAGATAATGTTTTTTTTATGAGCCTATCTTGTCAAATCGCAGGGCAAAGGACTTTCTCCTCCGAGAAAGAATGAACATGAAATAACTGCTTACAAACAATTTAAAATGTGGTTTCTCTCTTTACACATTGATTATAAAAAAAAGCCATTAGATACTAAAACTTTTACTACCTCTACATGACTTTTTAACTGTCAACTAAACATCTATTACAGATATTAAAAAAAACGAAACGATGAGAACTTTTTTACTCGGTTTAAAAAAGGAACACTTGAAAGATTAATTAAATCCTTTCCGAAGAATGCCCAAAGACAATTCTTTTTTTCTTTTTATCGCGTGTGTTTTGTCATTTAAAGTGTTATGGCCAAGCACATAATTATCTTCCACTTGCATATTAACAAGCGATTATTATAAAAATATAATGACGCTTAGTTATCGACTATGAAACGGGACGTGGGAACTCGCTTGGACAAACGTGCTGTCGATGTCGGTAAATTGCATAGGTATGCGATACTCCTGCGAAAACCTGAGTATGTAAGATATTATATGTTATGACTTGTGTACGCATAGTTATTATGAACGTAGAATGATAAATCTCAAGTAAAAGGATTGTTAGAGTCCTCTCTGCTAGCTGCTGAGACAGGTTATCAGAAAGTGACACAGCATCGTATAAGTTCATCAGCACCCTATTCGGTTTTCGACAGAAGAGTTGTCAAAAATCTCGCCTTTCACGTATGAGGTTGTGGGTTCAAACGCAAGAAGATACCAGTGTCTTTTTTCCACAAATAGATGGTCAATCAGGAATACAATGTTGCTCTTAGCATAGGTGCCTTGAAAATAGTTGCTCAAACGGCAATACCTCTTATGTACTTTCTGTTTATTGTGGACAGCACTGACATTGATGATGGAAAATCATAGTCAGGAAATGTTGCATTTTATCATCCAAAATATCTAAAGCCTGCTCTACACTAATCGCGAAGTTGCCTCGACGAAGTTTTCATCGAAGTTGATCGAAGTCCCGAAGTATGTGACTACACACTCGTGCAACTTCGCATTAAGGCTTGGCTGGCTGGCTTAAGGCATTGTAAGACGCGTGTAGAATTCGCTGGCAGCTTTATTAAAGACACGAGAGGGCGACCATACGAAAATGACATGAAGAAGTAGCTGGGAACATTTCTGGTTTGTTGGAGTGAGTTTCAGAGGTCACAAACGTCTTCCTTTATCCAATCTATATGAAAGAGGATTTTTTGTAGAACTCGTAACATCAATACGTCATGCATTGTTGTTAAAGATTAAATAAGTTAGTACGCTTTTGTGTCGGCACGTGGCTAATGTGTACGATTTTAAATTAATCACGTACAGACGGAATGACATGTAGATATTGTAGATACCTACAATCCACTTGTTATTAGTTTGTGTACTTGTGTGTTACCTATGTTATGTGGCTACAAGGAATTCGCCAATTGTGTATTAGCTAGCACTCTACTCGCGATTTAGTTTTGGAGCAAATTCTGATATATTGAATTATTTTTACAAAAAAAATTACCCTGATTCAACCCCCTTAGGGGTGAATTTTCCAAAATCCGTTCTTAGGGCACACATAAGTCATTTAAGGAACGTTTATGCAGTATTTGATGCTTCTAGGCCCAGCGATTTCAGCTATACGTTAATCGATCAGTTAACCATTTAACCTTTTAAACTTAAAAAGTTCTATAGTGTTAATGGAGTTTAGACGTGTTAAATGAACGGCAGCTATCAATTATAAAAAGAAAATGTGAATTTAAAAGATGAAATGATTTCCCTAACTAGGTACTGCGCATTCAGATATTTTGGGAGCTTGAATAACCAGTATTTCTAGATATCATCGCGCTTAGTGTCATTATGTTGTGGGTAGAGCTGCCTCTATGGCAGTCATTACAGTGAACGTACCACTCGGCATTACAAAGATAGAGGTGTAATTACTGCTTTTGTTGGCCGATATCTGACCATACATCATGTTGGTACTAACATATCATTACACGATTCGGGCCACGTGAAAGCAAGTCCAATTGAATACAATAGTGAAGGCATACTAATGGCGCCTCCCAACTTAGCTGTCAAACATTTGACGAAAAATATTAATTGCGATGACTCATAAACAAACTTTAGCAAAGCCTATTAAGGTTGTTACGAGTTTCACGTTATCGTGCGAATCAGCAAAAACCAGAAGTAAACAAAACGTTTCTTTAATAGACAGGCATTTATAAATAGTACAGTTCTAATTAATTTCTATTTGAAGCAGAGATACTTACAGCACAATATTACGCTGTATGACTTTAGGAATAAGGTGTATTTTCGCATTGCAGATGCTCTGACAAAAGTTCACAGTTCGATGGGTGCCGATTCGGAATGCTGTCGCATTCCTGATCGCAGTTAGCGTGACCGTCGACCTCAAATGCTTATATTATGTTGCTTATCACACAGGTATTGTGTCATCTTCGGTTGAAACAGCTGCTGTTTCATAGAATAGACGGCTTTGTTTGAACTGTGAAGTTTCCTTGTGTCTGTGGGAATTTTCCCGTTAGTTATTAGATCTAATAATACCAATACTTTGTACATTCTTTATTTTGTAGAAGACAAGTCTGTAATGGGACAAGACATTCTCCAAACATCAGCAATAGCGGGCAAGCTATGTCCAAAATATATCTTCGGGTTCTTTTCTAACTGAATACAGCTAACACTACAAACTAGTTACTGAATAAAACGACACCCGTTGGTAAGATTGATGGACTGACCTTCCGACTTTCTGAATACACAGTACAATGAAAAGGGACCAACGGCTTCTTCAAACTTGCCACTCAATTCTGAATTGTGTCAATTGCAAATCAATGGCTTAACATCGCTTTAGTATAATCACTATCTACCTGCCTTTAACCTATTTTCGTTGATGTCAGCGCGTTTTCTTCTTCCATTCTGTCCTGTCAGACAGCCCATCACCATTCATCCATATTTTCTTTGGTTTTTCTTTAACATGCTTCAATTTAAACCTCGAAATATCCATCTCTTATCACGCTACGCCATTCATTTATCTTCATAACAGTACCTTTCGGAGCTAACAACAACTGTCAACAACCAACGAGATGGTCGAACAAGCCACTAGCGTCCATTGTATGCATGTCCAACTTCGACCACGATTGTGCAACACAATCTGCTTGTAGTCAGTACACGTGCACTCACCTACAAAGTTCGATAGATAGCTTTACTGGACCGGTTTTAGAACAACGGTGGTTCTCAAATTGGAAGCTAAAACTCGTCCAAATAATAAACCTGTTACGTTCCCGAAATTAGCAAGGTGTTGTATCGATTCTGATGAGATGTGTCTAAACCAAATCGTGACCTTTGTGGTATAAAGAAACTGACAACTCAGTCGTTTTCTTCCAAAAGAGAACATAAATAGATGAAAGAAAATCATCAAGTTTATGACAAGATATTTTTTAAGCATTGCCACAATGAATTGTTTATTTCAGAAAAGGTGCTTTTTAATCTCCTAAGAGGATCAGAAAAGCAAAACTTTGAGCACCCCTGCCCTACACCGTTATGGGGTCTAGTCCGTCATAAGACAACTTTAAGGACACAAAGCTTAAAGCATGAGCATTATTACAAAGTACGAGAGATCAAATTCTGTTGAAAATGTTCCATCTTACGAGATGATCGCTCAAATCTCGCTTTTTTGGTGCAGTGCAATGCCCTGAACGAGATGTTAGTTAAGATGGCTTGAGATTTGCTAAGGTTTCATAAAGACTTATATGGAGTTTTGATTATCTTAGTTAGAGCGAAATTGTCATTGTTAGGGCGTTTTCTGCAGATAAAATTCCATGGTAAAAACTCTCGTGGAATTTTTGTTTGATTTTAGTTTCTGAGCCATTGATAGGACTTATACTAAAAGGTTTATACAGGCCTATTGACTTAGCTTCCGCTGACAAAGAGCTTCATAGCATACAAATTGCTACTTGGGCATTATTGACATTTGACGTTGTTTCTGGGAACCAAATTCCCCTTACGAACATATCCGTCCTAATTGGTTACTGGGAATACTCTAGTCCTTTAGGTATATTATTGCATCATAACCGTAGCGAGCTAGGGAGTAGCCCGAGTAGCCATTACATTACTTAGAAATTCCTGATAGACCTAATGACACTGACCTAATGACTTGAAATTTTAATCCAGGACTTCTTCAGCAGCCCTCTTTGTGGGCAACAGAACTACTAGCCAGTCATCATCATCTACCTAGCCTTTCCCCAACTATATTGGGTTCGGCATCCAGTCGAACCAGATGCAACTGAGTTTCAGTATTTTACATGTAGGGATTACCTATTGGATGACGTCCACAACTCAGTAATTGGGTAAGATTGGTTGTCAGACTGAGCTTCTGACTAATATTTATAGTAAAGACTGTCTAGTCAAATATCTACTAATGACAGCCGACGGAGGAAACTCGCTATGACAGATGGTCAACCATCCACAGACCAAACTAGGCAAGCGCGGCTTAAACTGTCATAATTACCAATAATGTCATAATACAAATGGATTCGTCAATAAATTACAATTATTACGAACGTCACTCGTACATCAATTACGGATAATAGCTGAATGTAAATGCCATTCCTCATACATATTCATGATGAGTGAGGAATTTAATCAATGTGCTAACCACATAGGCAATTAGTGTTGCTGTTTGCGTATCTGTGGTCGTTATGTGTCAGGACTTGGGCAATTTGGGGGAATAGGTTAACTGTTATAAGCTTGATGAGCTTGAAATGGGCGCTGTTGATAGCAGTATAATTTGACAAAGGCATGAATTGTGTAAATGATGATATGGTAAGAAGGTATACGCAGTGTTTACTAAAATATTTATGAAGGAAAGTAGAGATACCCAAGAAATCTATTCATTACAAAGAAATGGTGCAGCGGAAGTCAACATGGATGAATTGTGCAACTGCAGATATGAAATAAGATGAACACTGAGAAGGTCGATATAGACGTATTGGAGAGGACATTCATGAGACACCCTCATTTGGGTAAAAGCAGACGGATGTAAAGAAAAAGTGAAAGAGAAACAGTGTATCGCTGGTTTCAAAAACTCATGTGAAATTGATATGAGACATAAAGAGCATTCACGCATCGTCTAAATATACAAATTGCCTCTTTTTACAGGTCATCCAAAAGTAGTGCAGGTGGACGAGTAATAAAACCTAGTCTAGCTCTAGATCTAGGCAACACTTATCATCATCAACCACTTGGTTACGAAGAATAATTCGCTCGTAAACTTGCATATAACATTAGTCGCGGTTAACTGGAAGTAACAAGATTGTCCACATCAAATTGCACTGATATGCCTACGCACCTTGCAATGATGTCACTGCGCCATTTAACAGCTGTGGTTTCGTGCCAAGTGACGTCATTTTATGAGGGAATTAACACTCAGTCTTCAAAACTTTTGCCGATCTTTTTTGTTTCTACGGCATGCACCGTTCTACTTTTTCGTGCTTCCGGGATTGGATTTTATTTGAGTAGGAAGTGGCAACCTTTCTTTTCCGTTCATGAGGTCGTGCTTGGATTATCTACATATAAAGTAGTAATGGCAGGTAGATGGACAAGTATGTCCACTTGAATAACCATGACGTCATGTCCCAAAAATCTGGTTGGCCTTACGAGTTGCTAGTTTTATTGTATAAATCAGAAATTTGTGAAGCAGTTCTTGGGATAAAACTCTCCGAATTTGGACAAGTTATTTTAGGCACGGATTCAAATAATAAAACTCTTTCAAAGAAACCAGTCTCTTTAATACTTGAACCACATTACGAGTAAACCAAGATAATTGTTGCAGAGTAGCTACCTCCTTAGTTAGCAGAGACGTAAAAATAGAAAAAGAAAAAGGAAGTAATTAGGAGAGATTGTACTTCAAATGACCGGATGAGGGGCTACGATTGTCTCGAGAGTATTTCTAATTGCTCACCCGAAGAGCATTTCAAAAAGAGCAAACAAAACCTAATGGTTGAACGAGTAAATTGTTTATCAAGACGTTTGAGAGCGAAACATTGACTCTTTCCTCTCTAAAGAAAAGAAACCAGGAAAACATCACTTTGAAAGCCATCGAAGGCAAATTCCCGTATTAAAAAGAGTACCCAAACACCAAAAAAAAATTCAAAATTCGAGGTATGAGAGCGCAGGGATGACAATACAAGAATTGCCCCTCAGACATCCTACAAAGGCCACACTCTCATATCTGCCCTTATCAACTAAGAGATAACCTGCCCATGTAATTATGTAGTGAACAGTGATAAAGTAGTCAAAGGTGATGAACTGATGACCCTGGTAAAGACCTTGACCATTACCGCAGGAGTGCCGATAGTGTAAATATAATTAACACGCCCGGAATATTTATAATATGTCGTATGAATCATTCTGTTCCGGATAACAGTGAGTTTATGTATTTAGATACGTGTGATCTGCGTGTATTAACGTAATCGTGAGGCATTTGGACGGGCCTCATCATGCAAATATACATTGGGAGTAGATTTACGATCATTACGTAAGGTATAATATTTTCTGTAGTTTTTGGATGTTGATGAAAAATGGTTGAAAAAATTTAATGTTTCATCATTATTATTGGCAGCTTTTATAAACGACCTGCTAATAAGATGTTTAAATAAGTCATGTCTAAGTATTTCGTTTTCAAGCGTCGGCTTCCAGTCTAAACGGAAACATTTGCAATAATAAATTGATGCTCGTAAAAATGATATCTCCATAACGGCATAAAAAATGCAGTCCAAGCTCTAACGAATTCGGGTCTTGCATTTAAAATACTGTTAAAAAGTATTGTAAAAGTTAAAACTTCACACGGTCCTTATACGGCTTCGGGAGGAAACGGAAACCTAGTCGACGACACAGTGCGAATTTATGCGTATATTATGATGCCAACGACTTCTAACAACAGTGGAATAAATGCTCTATGGTCTATATTTTTTATGGCGATTTCTGGGTGTACTATCGGGTATATCATTGTCTCGTCCTTCGGGGATTTCTGTCTTGGTGACGATGTGGATCTGGCTTCGTTCATCATGAATAGCTAGAATTTTACAAGAGAACATAAAAATTCTTTTTAATAAACAAATTCTTCTAAGAAATCATTTCGCAAGTTTACAACCACTTCAAATGTCTGTGCTCTTAATAGCAGACGTAATGCCATCAACTAAGATTGATTGAAAGTGATTGATTTACACAGGCCAAAAATATTGAAGAGGTTAACGAGACCAATTCTTAAACTATCACAGCTTTGATAGATGAAGTTATGGATGCTAAAACTGGTAGATCCAAGGTTGATGTCGATGAGATAGAAACAAAAAAAGACAACGGTGAAGAAGTGCAATCCATAACAGCAAATGCAGGAAAAAGCTGCGTCGGATTGATAACGATGCCTACACACACATCAAGATTAGTACTGGTTCTAATGTTCTGAATAACGGTGACGGTGAAGAAGAACCGTTTCCGTAGACAGGTGTCTGTCTACCTGTCAAAACAGACTTCATAGATAAACATGTGTTACTAAATCACTTTTTAAAATACCTTTCCTGTTTTCTTTTTATTATCATAGTGGTCTGTCAGATTGCCAATAAACAAAACGGACTGTGTTTAACATTCGAGAGGTTTGATTTTTTATATCGAAATCACTTGAGAAGTAAACTTGGGCCTTTATGGAGGTTGTCTGGTGGGCGAATCTTGTTATAAATAGGATAGTACATGTAGGGCTCTGCGTATTGTCGGCATGGTAATTTTTCGCTTCGTTGGTGGAAAATATCGATCATTGTGAGTTCAACAAACTTCAGGTTAGTTAGCATCAATGGATTAGAGTATGTGTCGATAGACTGACTAGTTATTTGATTAGATTGGAGGTTTTAATGGATACAGTCAGTCAGATGTAAAGGTGATTAATCATTAGAATTTAAAGAAAAAACACGCGTTGCAATGTTCGCATACGCTTATCTCCAAATCCAACCGACTGATTTCAATGACATTTTGTTGGTTCCAGATTAAATATAGATTTAACCATAACCATGTAAAGCTCATTAGTAAACTATAAATCATCATCTGTCCAACCTTCACCCAACTATTTGTGGTCAGCATTCGACCTATCCAGAATTCCAGATGCGACTGAACACAAAGTTATTTGGCTTTAAAACCTGTTAACGTAACGTCCCACAAATGTCTGTTTTCCAATCTCTACTCATTACCAAAAACTGCCATGCACCGAATGAATGAATATGACGTCAGCCACGCTACGTAGCGGTTACGTCTGGGTGTCACCAGCCGCTTGGCTTCCTGCACAACTTCCGCACCCAACGCGCAGGCGTCGCCGCCATTGTTGCCGTCGCCGAGTCGGCGCGGGCGCACTGACTAATCGATTGTACGTGATAACTGCACGCTATGCCGGATTTTGCAACTTGTCTACGCTGAGAGTTGAGTTACGGAGATTAATGATGTATTTTTTAGTCCCAGCAGGCGATCATCAAAACTGGCGTCATTCTTTCAGTTCTTGCATTCAGTTAATGGGCCATTGGCTTAGTTGGGAGCGGAAAGGTTTTTACTGATTAATCGAACCGTTTATAAAGCTGAATTTATTCAACGTGTCTCTAATTTAAATCAACTTTATTTAGCCTGAACAGTAACAGATATTTTAGCAGTTAGAAGAAAGATTTTAAATCCATATAAAGGAACTCTGAATAGAAATACGAGACCCTATTCAATGGTTTAGACTGACAAGAAAATAGTAGTCGCCAGTTTACCCTTACAAGCTTTTTATAGGACAAGCCTCTAATTCAATTTACCATCAATAAATAACGATAAAGACAAGTGAGTTAGTTACAATAATAATAATGAATAAATAAACGTTCAATTAGCTTAAGTAATACCAGTAATAGGCGTCTACCCTTATAAGGATGTTATTTCCTCCATATCGGTGACTATACTCGGGGGACTGCATTCGTTCGTGATTGGCCAATTCAGCTGCGCCGGCGCTTCGATATGTCATTCATTGATAATGTTAGAATTTATAGTCTAGTGTGAAATAGTTCTTGAGTAATGGTAGTTTCTACTTTTTTCCTTATCTATAGTTTCTAAGTTTGAAATTCTTTCATCAGTAGAAAGCTACATTCTAGAGTACATGTGCGAAACCAAGGTGAGTCGTTAGTCTTTAATACTCGTAACATCGACAGACAGACTGACAGTTTTTACGGCATGTATTCGGCATGGTGGCAGGAGGGCTACAGACTATCAACATTATATTTTTATTGAATTGTATTCGGATACACGTAACATGTACCATCAGAATATAGATAGAGCTGTGCTTGTATGTGTATAAATAATATTAATTACTACGACTTCGATTAAAATTACGAGCATAATAATAAATAGTTTGTGTACAAATAAATTGAGTTGCAACAGTGATTTACAAGGTAAATGGTTCAGTTTCACATGTTCATTTTGATAAATAGTGACGCAAAAGAAACTGTTTCTAACTACACGATACATTAAATAATTATGACATTGATAGTTATTTTTAGTTGTCCCTAATTAGGTAGTAAACGGAATCCCCATTTAGCATCATATAATAAGTTCATGATTATTTTTTAAATTATATTCTTTCATTTGCATTGTTTTACAACATGAGAAAACTGATTGGATGAGCAAAAACAGTAATAAAATTAAAACACACATTCAGAGATAGTATTTCTCATTTTCTTCGAAAACCATTGTCTTTTAAATTCCGTCATGTAATGTAAAAGAAATCGATAGTGTTGCGCATTCCTTTAAATTCAGGGACAGCTACATTACTAACAAATTCTACAAAGCGACATTTTCATCGCATTCTCGGAAAACTTAAGCTAATCGTATATTTCCAGAATCTTTTAATACAACACGGATAATGCTTGGAAATATGAATCAGGTACCGGATAAGATAACCTGTTCAACAATAAAATGCAGTGAATCAACAGCTACTTTATCAAAAAACAAATATTAAATTCTAAATGAAACGTGTGAATCTAAATCTTCCCTATACATCTCCGGTTAGATACGAATGATTGACTTTTCCGTCTTAACGAGAACGTCGATGTATTGTTTGTGGTGTAACAGCCATAGATAATACCTGCAATCATAGAGCGTGCAGGTGATTGTGGCATGAGTCAGACACCTATTGACATTCTAAACGAGTGCACGGCTTACTGATGTGTTTCCTTTGCCTCACACGGCTTGAGGAAAAAAAAATACAACGTTCCTAATTTAAACTTTTGAGCAGATTGGCGGTGGCGTATGAAGATGAATAAGGCATTATCTTTGTTATTGCAGTGACGTTAAACCATTACGTAAATATTTAAATCTATCGTTTAACCTTTGCAATTGTTATTCATGAGTTTAGCAGGTAAAGTTTCTCCAGTAAATAAACTTTTAAACCAACCATCAAAGGTGACACAAGCCATATAAGGTTGGCAACAATGCAACGATCTCAGTACGGTGAAACTTCGTGAGTTCGTGCAGCAAGGAGGCGGAGTACCGTTGCTTTTAACATTTGAACCTACATCCGATCACAACCTCTTTTTCAACATTCACCAATCCCACATGCAGTTACTCTAACCTTTATTCCTAAGATCTTAAGGCTGGTCTTCCAATGGCTTAGCTGCAGGCGCCGTAAATTTGTATGTGTTTGTATCTCTAAATACAGACTTGACGGTTTAATAAGCTAATGAACACTTAACGGTACAGTATTGTATGTTTAATTAATTCTTGAGATGACAGATGTTTTGTCTCATCCCACTCAAAGGGTCAATGAATGGGAAACTTATTCGATTGAGCGGGAAATTATCATTGCAACAGCAATACGTAGTCTAGGTGTAGATAGCTCTTAAGTTACTTGCCATCTCTATTCATTGAAGTAGAAATGATAAGGACAGGTGATATATATCACCTGTCCAGGTGTATAATCGGTAGCTAAGCAACACAAGTTTTTTAGGTAAGGGTGTAAGTCATTAAAGGATCTGGTTAACTTCCCATACGGCAGCAAAATAATCTTTTTAAACGTTTTTATGCATATTGTATAGAAATATATGAAATAAAAGGAATATTATGTAGGCAAGTTATAACCTAGACTCAAATACATTGGAGGAAGTTTTATTATAAATCAGCCGTAGGTAAACAAAAGCGCATTTACAGAAATAAATTCTAAACAATGTATTCAACTAACAAAGTAAAAACAGTTACCGACTGTCAGTTTCGATCTTATGCAAGCATTTAAAATAAACATTTCTATGGAATCGAATGCACGCGAAAGTGAAAATCGATTCTCGTATGCAATGCGATTGAATTATGCAATGAGTAGGAAATGGAGCACGCCGCGATCTCGATACTGCCTAGCGGAACGGTAGGCGCGGTTGTCATTGAGTATACTACACATATTCTTTACTTGAACCACGTATGGTAAAATCAACGAAACAGCAGATTCATTGAAAGGATATCAGTTCCCTAACAGTCTACTAGCAACGCAAAACCGCCAAAGCTGGTCTAAAATCTAATGTCACCTATATTGATAGCTGGTAATTCATCATTAATCTGAAAGGACGTCATTAACCTTAAAGCCAAAATCATTCTCAAAAACTGTCTCTTCTGTATAACAAAGCAATCAAAACAATCCATTTCCTTCTTCAAATCTATTTTTAACCTCACCAAACTTGCAAATCAAGCTACAATTACATCGAAAAATGAACCAAGAACCCAACAACATGGCGGTAGAGCACCCACGTTTCGCAAACAAAACACGGTGCATAGCAACGGTCATAAATATTCATGCTGATACTGGCATGGGTCGTTGTCAGCTATGAGTTACGATAACATACCTGGTCCGACCTTCGTCAGGAGCAGACGGCTAAATGTAAATATGCAGTGACAAAGCACTTGAGAATGAATTTGATTTCAATAATGTTTAGTGAGAGTTGAATGATTGTGTCTCTTGTCTCCATAGCTAAGCTCTTGTGGATTTAAATGAGGCCAACGATGAAAATCATCAGGAGGTTAGTGGAGAAGAACACGTATAAGTCATCATCAATGAAGGAACAAAAATAAACTTTCGAGGAATAAGTAGTGTTCCAGCCAATATACTAAATGTATGTGCTTTCCTTTCAATAGTCTCTGTTTATCGAAACAAGTATAAATCAAACATCAAAATAGAAGAAGATACTATGAAAGTAACACGCCCCAATGAGTCAATAAATAAAAGGCAAGAAAAGTTTTGAAGAACTAAGTCTCCAGAGCCTGTTTCAACTTTATTCGAGATAGATTTCTTATTTAGGACTTAAAACTTCTTAGAAGTTCAACTAAGTTACTTTCCAGACCCAACTAAAACAAAGCAGTCAAACATTCAAAGAGAAATGTAGGCAAAAATAAAGTTAGAAACAATGTAGCTTATCTTAGAGATGAAGAAAACTAATTTGATTTTTTTTATTCTGAGCAAGATGTGAATGTTGAAGAGGATAAGGGTTATACTGGTTTACTCTCATTGCGTAGACCGTCAGGCAAAGCAAGGGAATGAAAGATTTATGGCCAAGGAAACAACGACCTTATACAAGAAGATTAAAAGAAACTGAATACACAAAGCTAAGAACCGAGTACTAAGAAAGTAGTACAGAAATGTAGAATTAACATACAGTCGCAGAACCTTCATTCAAGTAAAAGCTCCACTTGCAATTAAACCTACTAATTTATCTCTTCATAACACAATGGCTTATAATGGACATCTACGTGACACGGGTATACCCTAGCATTGCATTAGGCACATCCCTGCTAAAAGGACCACACGATAATCTCGATAAAAAAGTGTCCACACACTATTAATACCAGCCTGGTCTGGTCAACTAGAATCCGTATGTCCGCGACATTTTCGTTACACTTCAAATATTGATATTAGATAATATTTACTTTCGTGAGCAGTGTAATATCCTGTCAAATATATCATTGGATAATACAAGATTGGAATAGACGTAAACCAAACCAGTTTGCACGTACACAATTTACGCTACACAAACTTTGATTTATTAGACTGGTGGGTGGCTTGAGGGTGCAATGCTTCAAGGGGAGAAATACGTTAAATATGTGACCGATATACGATTCGAAAATATATATGAATGTAGATTTTCTAGAATTCTTTAGACATGAATATTCTTAACCAAGAAAGTTTCTGCTTTATTTCCCAAAATAATACGTTGTTTCAAGTTGAAGAACTAAAAATCTTACTGAAAGAAAATATCTTCCACTGGAACACTTTGTCGTCGTTTATGGATCCTTAAGTGACCTCCTTCGTCTCCCTTTAACTTTACGACACGGACAGATAAACGGTTGATAGTCCACGTATGTAATTAAATTTTCCCCTATCAGACTATTTCTTGTCCCTTCAAGTCCTTTTCATTAATAAAGTAAGATTTTGAGTAATGGAAGTTAGTAGTTTGAGATTGGTAGGCATTATAGCTATGTTTATTTTCAGCAAGGTTTTCAAAACGAAGGCTCATTTATCATCTATCGCATAGAAAGTCCTATTGAAGTTTCTGCTCTTTGGATACGGGGCGATTAATAATAGGTATGAGTAGATGATATACAAGGTGATCACTGCAGATATTGTAGTAATAATATAGAGAAAAGTGATGACGATGATGAAAATTCCAGTAATAATGTATGAACTAATAGTCGCACCGATTCAGGCAACCTCGGTCTCCTTCAAGAAGGGCGCGTAATCGATGATACTATGGCCGATAATGTTATCAACGGAACGATAAGAGTACACCGAAGCAATCAATAATTTTAGAAGTAGGTACATATGTACTGCTATGAGCCGTATCACTTGTTCTAGGTAAAAGAGTCATAAGATGTTGACGACGATAATGTTTCGTCAAGGATACTGTACTGTACTTACCGGTTTATGTAATATAAATTGCATATTAAATGCAAATACTTGGAAATGTAATGAAAGAGAAGACGTAGGAACTTGTATTAAGAATGGATGGCAAATGGCAAAGAATTTAGATAAACAACATGTTTATCAAAACGTTCATCTGGACTGACAGTCTCTTTAAAACAGCTGGATTTCAAAGTATAGTTGCCAAATGAACAACTAAAACAACAGAACAAACATACGAAACCCCCCAATGATACAAAGCTTTGTAAACAAACAATAACATAGTAAGGGTAACACGCGATCCACCAATAAGGAATCGATACAGGGACAAAGACAATAATGGGGCAATAAAAAGACGCACGAAACATCATTCATTATGCCAAGTTACGTCACAAATAAAACTTTAATGGAGGAGGAGGTGTATTCTCGTATTAGCTAATAGGAGAACAGTAAAACAATCGTAAATGAGAGAATTCGGCTTGCTGGTATAAAAGTAGCCGGAAGATTGAAAGCGAATGTTCTAAATGAAATGGGTAGAGTCAAGTGGCTGTAGTCTGTTTATATTGCGGGAGAGTAAATGTTAACTGGAGTTTATTTGGGTACTTTTATTGCCAGGACAGACAGTAAATTCAATGTTTACCATGGTGTAACGGCACTTTGTGTAGTCTGGTCAATTTAAAAGGCAATGAGACCTCTAAGCTTTAGTTGTCAAAAATCTCTGAATTACAGCTTATGAATTTTTCGTTAATGTCCATGGCCAGTCAAGAGTTAAACGTACTTTCTTTTTCAAAATATTAGCATTGAATAAAAATTCATATTCAACACCCGTGAACTGCAAAAAACAGAACACTTTCTTATTTTCGAACTGCATGCAAGACCACTATTAATCTTAAGGCTGCCGTCTTCTTTTGCAAAAAATTGAATCGCGTTCGGCCAGTCGATCGTACGTCAAAAGACAATGCAACTTTTCCTTTGACTGCTGGTCCAAAAATATCAAACCTGTTGTGCATAATTGAAACCTATTCCAAACGAAAGTTCTAACCATTTATAACAACTTTTACTATGGGGCCAAAGAAATCTATCCCAGGAAAAAAAAGATACAGGGTTACAAAAGTATTAAAAAGTGTGGATTTTTTTTCCACCTTATTAGAAGTTTTGTTTGTTCGCATCCTACAACGCATTTGTATGTCTTCCTCATTGTCATATGTGAGCTAAAAAATGTAAACATTTTTTGAGTCAGTGGTAGTAAACTCTGCCCCTCAACCAAGGATAGTAGAAAAATCAGTGGTGACCGTAATCACTAAACTCACCATCTTGTGGAAGCGCTGATTGTTGAATATAATATTCTCAATGAGGCAAAAATGTGTCGCTGTGGTAGGAACATTTTCCAAATATGTGTATATCGGAGTCCGGTAAACACAGCAAATGTCAGAGTATTAAGAATCGATATCGGAGTCCTGGCGGCCTACCATTAAGGCTTTTTTTTTTTTTTTAGCGTGGTAAAATCATCAAATGAGTCCTCCAACCCCCTACTGTCAGACTTCTACTGACTAAAATCCACGGTGTCCTTCATAGCCTGTTATGTTCCGGGGTTACGGTAAGGGAATAATCCCGTGACCCCGGCAGGCTTTGGCCCTCTGAGAGGGGGCCCCGTCATTATGCTGACGCTCTTTGAGGCGCGCGTGGGACACAACGCGCCGTCGACCCGGGCATGGTCCTTGGTCGGGCAGCGAGTTGCCCTTTACTCGCTGCCCACATGCCCGCGCCTACGGTGGCCGGAGATCATGTCGCCGTGGGCGCCTACCACTGTGGCTGGGGCGGAGGGAGGATGCTGTCCTCTCTCGCTCGCGGCCCGCCTCCTCCTTCACGAGCATTACTGGCTCGCAGAAGGAGCTGACCGCTTCCCACTCCGTCTCGCCCCGCAGCATGGCCGCAACCAATGCCGGGCGCGAGAGGTCTCCGCCTATCGCAGCCGTGAGGACACGTCGGTGCTCCGCCCAAGCTGGGCAGTCTTGCACCGTATGCTCCACCGTGTCCTCCAGGCGATCTTCGCAGTGGTGACACCCAGGCGTCTCCTCCTTTCGCATCAGACACAGGTACCTCCCGAAACTTCCGTGTCCGGTGAGGACCTGCGTCAAGCGGTAGGTCAGGACGCCATGACTTCTCTCCAGCCACTCCTCAAAGAGGGGTCTTACCGCCGCAATTGCGGCGGTAAGACCCTCTTCGCGCCTCGACTTCTCGAGGCAGCGGGGTCACGCCCCGACGCTGCGCCTCCACGCGCCACTCATAGACGCGCTGGAGGGCAGTCGGCTCCAACCATTAAGGCTTTGGGAAAGAGATGGCGCTATACGACTTGTATAGCTCTGTCTCTTTCCCACAGCCTTAACTGGAACGCGTTAAGAGCTCGTGGTAAGGCTCCAGGGCACACTTATAGAAGAAAAATCACGATAATCGCACAGCAACGCACCGAAAGACAAGCTATGGACGACTGCGAAGAGCTTGCACATTATACCAATCCAATCGGGTAACAAAGAAAACAAGTAATTGCGATGCAGGTATACTTCCCTTTTTTTTTAGCGTGGTATCAAATGACTCCTCCCACCAAGGGCAGGGCAGGACTGTCAGACTTGTACTGATTAAAATCCACGGTGTCTTTCAATAGCCCTTGAAGTTCCGGGGTCACAGTAGCTCGTTAGTCCCGCGACCCCGGCAGGCTTTGACTCTCTAAGGGTGGCCCCGTCATTGCGCTGACAGTTCTTTGAGGCGCGCATGGTCGCATGCGGGTTGAAAGAGTGTTGCGTTCCACAACGCGCATGTGGAACGCAACGCTCTTTCAACCCGCGTGCGACCCGGGCATGGTCAAGATCGGACGCCCGCATGCCCCAAGCCTTCTATAGACGGAGATCGTAGGACTGGGTCGTGAGATGGACACTGTCCTCTCCCTCACGCGTCCCGCCTCCTCATTCGCTAGCATGACTGCTTCCGACTCCTTCTCGCCCCGCAACAAAGCCTCGACCAATGCCGGGCGCGAGAGGTCGCCGCCTATCGCCGTCATGAGGACACGGCGGTTCTGCCCACGCGGAGCAGTCCTGCACCGCATGTTCCACCGTGTCCTCCGGGCGATACTTGCAGTGGAGACACACAGGCGTTTCTTCATTCCTCATCCGAAACAGGTACCTCCTGAAACTTCCGTGTCAGTAAGGACCTGCATCAGGCGGTGGGTCAGGACGCCGTGACGCCTATCTAGCAGCGTGCCTAGGAACCTCGCTCACGAAGGTAAAACAATGATTCGGAAAAACCTTGCCGCAATAGATAGGGTGCGGGAGGGAGGCGCGCAGCCGTGACCCTTACGACTGGCTACCTGTCGCTTAATGGGTACAGCAGCAGCGCGCACACTATCACGTTTTATAACACGTGCCGTTGCAATCATCTCAGCCATAAGACATCCACTGTTGAACATAGGCCTGCCCTTTAGATTTCCACATATACCGGTTGGAAGCGACCTGTCTCCCGCTGGCCTTTATAAGGTCGTCTGTCCATGGACGTCCTACGCTGCGCTTGCTAGTCCGCGGTCTCCACTCTTGTACTAATTATAAACGTGAAAAGACAATGCAACTTATTGGCCCAAAAAATTCAAACCCCTTGTGCACAATTCAAACCTATGCTAAACGAAAGTAATTAGTACAAGAGTGGAGACCGCGGACTTACTTAAAACATATAATAAGGTGAAAAAAAATCCACTGTGCTTACCGGACTCCGATACACACATATTTGGAAAATGTTCCTACCACAACGACACTTTTCGACACATTTTTGCCTCATTGAGAATATTATATTCAACAATCAGCGCTTCCACAAGATGGTGAGTTTAGTGATTACGGTCACCACTGATTTTTCTACTATCCTTGGTTCAGAGGCAGAGTTTACTACCACTGACCCAAAAAATGTTTACATTTTTTAGCTCACATATAACAATGAGGAAGACATACAAATGCATTGTTGGATGCGAACAAACAAAACTTATTATAACAAAGTGGAAAAAAAATCCACACTTTTTAATACTTTTGTAACCCTGTATCTTTTTTTTACTGGGATAAATTTCTTTGGCCCCATAGTAAAAGTTGTTTTATATGGTTAGAACTTTCGTTTGGAATAGGTTTCAATTATGCACAACAGGTTTGAATTTTTTGGGCCAATAAGTTGCATTGTCTTTTCGGGCTCCCTTCCCGCAATCCCCCGCATACATCCTGCCCACTGAATTATTATAAAACAATTTTGATGCGGTATGAACATTGCTCTACTAAGGATTATTTAAAAGGAGTTATAG
Source organism: Agrotis segetum (assembly GCA_036375495.1). Classification (NCBI taxonomy): domain Eukaryota; kingdom Metazoa; phylum Arthropoda; class Insecta; order Lepidoptera; family Noctuidae; genus Agrotis; species Agrotis segetum. The sequence goes on along the minus strand of JAQSVV010000243.1, from coordinate 83,406 downwards.
AATTTTTGCTTAATAAGGAGTTTTAATATGACTTGGTTTCAGGGTTGGAAAAAAAAAACAGTTTTTTTTTTTTAATTTATAAAACAAACTGTAACAATTTAAAATGTTTTAGAAAAGTGTTTTTTTTTTAGTTTCTGGTTCTTTTTTAAAATTAATTCCACCTTGTTTGTTGATGTCTAAACGTATATATATCAATTATGTTTCATTTCTAGACTACATCTTTTCAAATTTACCCTTTGTAATGATTTTTTTACGAAAAATGATCAATGGAATAAAAACATGTGATGTTTTTTTTCTAAAAATTTTAAGCATTATTTCATTACAGTGTCAATAAAAGTTAAAAATATGGCATAACAATGGCATTAAACTCAAAAGGTCAAACTATTTAGACTCCTGAATATTAATTTGTTTTCATTTTATATGCATTCATCTGCCTTAAAAAGTAGTTGAAACGGGTAATAAAAAGCACTGTTTTGTGTTTTAAAACAACTTGTTTTCATCATGCCAACCCTGTTTGGTTTGTAATAATACGAGTATCACACAAGTGTTTTAATACTATTTAAATATTCTCATAGGTTAAATTCTGTTAGGTTTAATTTGTTAAACACAATCGTGTTTAACTATATATAGTTTATATGCATTCATCTGCCTTAAAAAGTAGTTGAAACGGGTAATAAAAAGCACTGTTTAATTTCAAACTTTTTTAAACAGGTGTTTTAAAACAACTTGTTTTCATCATGCCAACCCTGTTTGGTTTGTAATAATACGAGTATCACACAAGTGTTTTACTTACTATTTAAATATTCTCATAGGTTAAATTCTGTTAGGTTTAATTTGTTAAACACAATCGTGTTTAACTAATTAAACCTAAAAAAAGGTCAGTGCAGCAGTCATGTTGGCAAAGGAAGAGGCGGGACGCGTGCGGGCTGGGATGTAAGGTTTACGCTGGTAAACCTTACATCCCAGCCGCAGTGGTAAACCCAGAACATAAAAGGCTATTAAAGAACGCCGTGAATTTAAGTCAATAAAAGTCTGACAGTATCTCCCGCTTGGCCTGGGGAGGACTCATTTGATGATTTTATCATGAAAAAAAAGTCATGGGCCATGCCCGGGTCGACAGCGCGTTTAGTCCTACGAGCGCCTCAAATAGCGTCAGCATGATGACGGGGTCCCCCTCTAGAGGGCTAAAGCCTGCTGTCGTCGCGGTACTCATTACCGTGACCCCGAAACATTAAGGGCTATTTGAAGGACACCGTGGATTTTAGTCAGTACAAATCTGACAGTCCCATCCAAGGACTGCACTCCTTGTCATAGGCACAGTCCATTACCACCGGGAGACAGAGAAACCAACGGTTTTGTTACTTGCTGGATTTTAATGAAGGAGCAATGTTAGCGAACGTGAAAGTGAGAAAAAACAAACTAAATTTTAAATGTCAATAAGGTCGAAAATAGTTTGAACATGTTTTTTAAATTGCTTAACGATAGCAAGTAAAAAAAACAGCTTTAAGCGATTTTCGACCTTATTGACATTTATGCAAAAACCGGATTTTAATGAAGGAGCAATGTTAGCGAACGTGAAAGTGAGAAAAAACAAACTAAATTTTAAATGTCAATAAGGTCGAAAATAGTTTGAACATGTTTTTTAAATTGCTTAACGATAGCAAGTTAAAAAAACAGCTTCAAGCGATTTTCGACCTTATTGACATTTATGCAAAAACCGGATTTTAATGAAGGAGCAATGTTAGCGAACGTGAAAGTGAGAAAAAGCAAACTAAATTTTAAATGTCAATAAGGGCGAAAATCGCTTGAAGCTGTTTTTTAACTTGCTATCGTTAAGCAATTTAAAAAACATGTTCAAACTATTTTCGACCTTACTGATATTTATGCAAACACCGGATTTTAATGAAGGAGCAATGTTAGCGATCGTGAAAGTGAGAAAAAACAAACTAAATTTTAAATGTCAATAAGGTCGGAGTTTAATTTTGATATTTAAATGGGACCAACTTTCAGATAAACTCTGTCCAACAAAAAAAAAGATTTTTTGATATTGGACCACCTTAGAGAAAGTAAAGAATGGTCATAAATAAAAAAAATATATATATATACATGTCGAATTGAGAACCTCCTCCTTTTTTTCCGTCGGTTAAAAAATATATTTTAACATAATAAAGTAGAGCAACCTGAGATGCGTAACTGCGCGTCATCACCGTTAGAGCGAGAGAAGGTGCGAGCGAGAGGGACCAACAAAAATTCGTCGTGGACCTCACGTCTAATCGCTCCGGCCGTCCACCGGCCACTAAGGAATTTCTCTTGCAATTCTCGTTTATAAACACTTTTTGAGAGGTTATTTGAGATATTTTTTATCGTTAAAAAAAAGCGCTTTAGGTACAATTTTTTTTTAATTTGCTTTATTGATCTGTTGACATCAAGATACTGTAATATTACATACCTACGATGCATAGTTCCTATGAAAAAAAACCATTTATTAAGAGATGAAATCCGAGAATTTTGATGATATTCTGCCATCTTAATTAAGAAAATGGAAGATAAATATAAAAAACTAATCAGCGCAGTTTGAAGACGAGGATATTGCGGTCATTATGCGCTGATCAGATTTTTAAATGAATTCTTCATTGTCTCAGATTGAGTGCACCAACGTAACTCGAAATGACGTTGGGCAGGAAAGAGCTGTTTTGAACGCTTGATTTACCTAATATAATCTACTAAAATCAACTTTAAAAAAATAACTAGCTGTTACTTATATTATGGTTATTTATGTGCCATAATAATATTTCAAGCTATTGCACTATTTTGTTCAAAAATCACAAACAAAGTTACGCAAATAATTCGGCGCGCGTGAATTTTACAAGACCTGCCCCTTAACACATAAATAAATGCACGCTAATCCAGTCGTGGTGGAAAACCACTAGTCAGCAAGGAGCGTGTAAAATTAGATATGCAAACTAAACAGTTTTGTTTACACGTGAATTTAGGTTTGATAGCAGATATGAAATAATTATGGAGGTAGAGAAGATTGAATCTAAAGATTTTGAAGAAAAAGGAAGTAATAATTTGGAATGAGATGCACAATGCACAAGTCTGATATGAAAACATTGAGGTCGCAGACGAAATTCATAAATCTCAAAAATAACGATTCAATTTCTCTCCAAGACAAATATTTTGTTTCCTCAGAAATCTAGCTTTGTCTGCTAGACAAAACACAGCGTACACACCAAGATTACTCAGTTGAAGCGTAAAATAAAATGTTCGCTTCCAGACAAAAGTGCATACTAAACCCACACCAACCTAAACTTGCTTATGTTGATAGTCTAGCCTTCCAGACGCTATCTAAGCTTTTACTGCTTCTACACTCCTGGAAAATGTATTGTCTGTGCAAAAACTAGACTAGTCGTCTGCAAGCAATCTGCTATAATACGACCCATTTCCTGAAATCAATTTACGAGTTAAACGTGAAAGTTGTACACCGTTTCTATGTCTATTTAAAGATTACAGATATTGCTGTCTGTGAGACTTGACAATGCTGCATTAATTTTATGTGTGTATGTTGTAAGTATCGATCGATCACCCATGGAATTTCAAAGGAATGTAAGTACGTTCATATTCAACATTTACAAATCTCTAAAGGACATATTGAAACTCCTTTATGTACTCCTTCGGAATTCTAACTAACTTTCGCGCCGACAGTTTTCTTTTATAAATTTTTAGTGACCAGTTCTACAATAGGTTGCAATATGCTGTAAGGTGGGGTCAAACAAAATGTAATTAGCAAGAGAATCGATATTGAGAGCGTCGAACTTAGCATAAGGCTTCCAAAGCCTTTGCAGGTGAGTTCTGATATCCAGTCAACTGTTAAGGCTTCCATGTAACCGATTGTGCAATTCATGCAAATCACTTATTTTGCTATACAGTTATTTAAAAAGAAGAATTTTGTTTTTGTAGCAGTACTGGCGTTGGTAAAGATTATTTACAATCCGCTTGTTGAGAAGAGAATTTTTATTATAACGTTGAGTTGCAGGTATTGCATTAAAATGTTTACAAATAATAAATTAAACAGAGCAGACCGATCAAGTATTGAAAGGATACTCAGTTATACAAGACGTAAGAATTCCAAGTGAAATTCGTGCGTACACTCGTACAGGTTTAAGGATAAGCATGTCATTGTTAGGCTATAAATAAAGGCTCGACCTTCGCAAAGGTGATCGTCCGGCCACAAAAGGCCTAGCTGGTACATTCTAACCTATCTTTTATTAAAACCATCCATACAAAAAAGAAGATGGATAATATAGTTGCTTTTTTGTTTGATATTGATGGAAAAGGTAACGGTAATTTTTTGATAGAATGATGAGTATGTGATTGAAGACGATGAATTTGATATTAGCATTTTGTGAAAGTAATTTAGGTACTTACAATTTAAGTCTATAGCAGGATGTATTTTTCTTATAAAAGGTATACGGTAGAATTTAAATGGAATGAAATAATGGCATCACGCACATTAACAAATGTGCGTGTTCAAACATTTGTAACAGCGCTCCCACATTCTTGATTAATTAATAATTACTTAAATTCATTAACAAACACGATGTAATGCGTCCATTTCTTTATACAGAATAGTCGTGGACCTAAGGTCGGGTTTCTACGTAGGTATATTATACAAGTTACAAATTGGATGCAACTTAAACAAACCTACATACAATCTACAAGTAGATAATTTGAATAGTTTTTTTCGTTTTAAGCAACTTGCGTACCAAAATGATGTCATACCTGTATGCAAGACTTGTCTAATGGAAACGCGCCTTATAGTTTGAGCCTTTCGCAATTCTATTAACTAGATTCATAAGACCAACAATTGTCGTTTGGGCCGTGTCCATGCATTGATAAGTCGCGTTACTATAATGACCATATCATTTATTAGTTGTTTTAATTACAATTAAAGTTATAGGAAAGACGTTTGTAGCAGTGATACAAGACACAGACAAATTAAAGGAATTCAAAGATCCAGCCAGTGGAACTATCGAATATCTAAGAATATGTCTTTGATCTGTGAACAATGTTAGAAGAGACAGTGACCGTTTCGTCAACATAACATTACAAATGAATAATAATGACTCATTAAAGAAATCTGATGAATAAATACATCTCAAAAACGATTTTAATGCATTCGCAATAAAAAGTTGCAAACAAGAGAAAATGGAGAGAGGCAATACGAGAAATGCTGGTGCCATTAATACACGAACACAATGCGAAAACCTCGGCATTGTGGGATCATCTCACAGTAATTGTCATCGCTTACTTAATGCTCCGTGCAACGCACTGAATGAGACTCAAAAGCGCCTTTTATTACGGCTATTATACTTATTTCTACGTTACTTCGGATGTAAATAGGAAGATTGCGGCATTTGGGTATTAGACGCAAATTTTCGTGTCTTCTGAGAAATTTTGGTTGATGTTCTGTGAAATCTAAGCCTCTTTACCCATAGAATTTTCCAAATGTGATAAGTTTGTTGGAAATTGACCAGTTCAAATGAAAACACTACATGCACAGCATTCCACAAGACATAATACCGGACCTCGCCAACGCAGTTAAAATAAAAATTTAAACAATTCGAACCTTTGCAAATAATGCCCCTGAACTCTTAAACATTCAGTCCATTAAGACCTATCAGGACGATTTGACAGCTGTCATATTTGATAGGTAAATTCGTTTTTTTAGAACATACGTTATTTTAGCCCTAATTATGGAAACATTTTAGCACTTCCATTCAAATTCGTAAATAAAACCATGTATGAATTCACCGTAGATGAAATTGATTCAGAAAAGGATTTAGACTATGGAATTTGCATAATACGTACGATTTTTATTCAAATTTTCAGAGTAAGAATATTGTCTATACTAATTTACATTGTTTTTAAATACAAAACAATGTAAAGTAAACAATGTTAAGTTTTTGAATGGAAAAATCACGCGGACTTATTTGAAAATCACTATTTGTATAATGTCTTCATTCCGCACATTATCAAATGGAAGATTTGCTTAAAAACATTATATTTAGATAAGAAATCGCGATTAAAATATAATGATGTCGATGGCGGTTAGGGCCGGTGAATGAACCTAAAACCTGGCTTATCGTGCACCGACTGGGTCGCGGAAACGCTCCTCAATGCAAATATGTACAGGGACGAGTAATCTTTCAGAATACACACATTTACACGTAGAGGATTTGTGTTGAACAGTATATGTGAATGTTCTTATTATTTTTAAAGCAAGAACAGAAAAAAAATATAAATACTCGGGCCAAAATCGACGATTTGAGCAGAATCATCATTAGTCAGATGTGCAACATCGCATACAATCAACAAAATGATACTTTTTTATCCATTTGCAAAACCAGTAGGCCAAATGCATTAACATTCTGCAAAAAAACATCAACCAGATGGAATATCTACAGACCATTTAAATGAGACGTGAGTACAAGGCTGAACTTGCGAGCAGGAAGCCAATCAAGAAACACAACGGCAGCCCGAAATAGGAAATGCCACCCTCGGGAATTGGACGGGTCGTAGGAACATATCTCCAAATGTGTGTTATAATAGTTAGCCTGAATTGGTGATGTGTGTAGCAAGTAGGAAACCGTGGGAGGCGAGCAGTCCAGGCAATGACGCGGCTTAATGGAAGTTAAGATGTGTGCCCCCAAGTAACGAGCTTCGCGCCTTGTTGGACCAACTATGTCCACACGTTCATACAGTCAAATTGGATGAGTTGCTTTGTCATCACGAGAATGTTCAACGTAGAAATGAGATCGAAATGAGTTCCATCACGATACATCAATATAATGTTTGCCTCCGGGTTCAAACGGTGCTATTAAATATGAAATGGAAGACAGTTTGATACATCGACAATACATGTGAAAGCATTTGAAGATAAAAACATGGAATAAAGATATTAAACTATGCATACCGGAGATAGTTTATAAAATAACGTGTGTAATAATGACGTGGGCCTGTTACTCAATCGAGATCCTACCGAGCACGTGGCCCGCTCCGGAGTTTTTATATCATCAAATTAAAATACCAAAAGCTATAATCAAATGGTGTTCGGCGTCTGGTCAGCATCACAGGTCTATAGATAGCTATAAAATGATACTAAAGTACACAATAGCTTACGCGGCATTATTTTTAAATATTTATTTGTGGCTTTCGGAAAGGTGAACAGATCATCGGCCGAAGCCTGCTTGGCAGCTGCTTGCTGGATGGATATTTTCATTACATGTTTGTTGACTGGTGTTCAGCTAACGATGTTTGATAATAAACATACTAAATCCAGATTGTATGCTAAACTTTTCGAGATACGTTAGATAGATTCTTGTAGATCATTATTTTTCTTTCATAAATATTGCGTCTTATATAAACATTTTGTATGTAGTTTTTTATAAAGGCATCTTGCTGAGCAACTCTTGCGCAAGTATTTAGTGAGTGGAGTACATTCAGACAATACAAAAGAAGCACGATGTGGCCGATCGGTTAACAACTGTGCTGGCACATGGAATGTGGTTTCGTCAGTTCAACATCATTGAATCTTTTAGAAAAGGATTTCTGGAGTAGGGTAGGGTACGAAGGTTTGAATAAGTTAGAAATGTGAGCATAGTTGATAATGAGGAAATAAATACAGATTATAAAGAGTTATCTAATAATGAATGAGAGATTGATAAAACATTTCCGATAGATGAAGTATTTGAAACTCTTGTATTGTTTAGCTTTTCTCAGGAAAAGAATGAAGTAGACGTTGTGTTGAATGAATAGCATTAAAAATAAAACAGTGTTTCTCATTACAATGGTGTTAGTATGACCGTTAAAAAGTAAATACACGGCTAAACAAACATGCGGTTTTCCGACCATGTAACCGAATCACTAAGAGCCACCAAATATTTAAGATTTTATTTTATAATCTGAAAAATAAAATGGAATCCATTCGACAGGTAGATTTCTTAGGGGATAAAATTAGGCAAAGCCAGAAGGCATTAGCGAAGTAAAATAAAAGGATCCACGATTCTGATAGTTACCAAAACGGGTCTACCTGTGAAACCAGTGTTATTTCGGCTTCGCCTAAGGATGCCTCGGGCGTTCCAGGAAAGAGGGCGTGGATACTCCCTGATCTGAATGCAGCGGCCTGTTTAAGTCAAAAGCTTTTTGTAGCTTAGACCGATATTATGGAGATATTATTTGCCGTAGAGTAACGGAAGGTTGGACTTGAAAAGCTACGTGAGAATATAAAGTTTTGGCCTAATTTTAAATGCGTAAAAAATTGGGTATCCCAATCTAAGAAAAAAATGTTTATGAGTTTATGGTAGTTTCGCCTTTGGCATTTTGAGGGATTGACCATGACCTGGGTTATGAAAAGGATACTTTAAGTGTCCGAAGAATGTACCCATAAAAGAAATTTATATAAATAATCCATCCTTATGTAACCACGACAATTCAAAAGTGTTCTGTTACTACAAGATTTAGGAACGTCTGCACGGTTTAACTAGCGAAAAGTGTTACCTTTGAAAATTTCAAGCAAAGAAACCCAGTATTGGAATTGACGGGTTCATAATTTTATTATTATGAGTTGTTACGTATGTATGAGTAAGTTACAAGTTATTTCTAGCTTTACCTTTACAAAATAAAAGTTATTCTCTATATGTCAGGGACGTATGTCTTGTAAAGAGAATAATATCTAAAGGCCATAATTATTCTTTTGACCATTTCAGAAATTATTTGGGATTCGCGCCATATTTGTTCTTCTATACTTCTCAATTGCTCGTCAGCGCAGCAGCCATCTTCTTTCTAGCCATATCATGCCTCACAATGACTATCAATTATTTCTTTGGACTTTTTCTAATCCTAAAGCCAACTATCTTTATCTACATTTATGTTTTCTCTCTCTTTTTTTTACCGATGGCTCGCATTAGACAACTATCTCAGCTGGTAATCGATGGTCAAGCACGCTTGCTTAGAAGATTTTTATCACCTATTTATAAATCTGAAGCGTATTCATAATTGAAAGCAGCTTTTCGCTTCTCTGCTACAAGCTCAGTAGTTATAAAATTAACATAGTAGGTAACACCGCCCTTATTTCTCATCGTAGGCGTGGTATGTAGGGCGGGTTTGTTGCTAACCGTCTAGTGTGCAGTCTGATGCCCGCTTTATGGGAAAGGTTTCTTTAACATGCAAAGTGGTGGGTAGGTTAAACATAATGTGGTTTTAGATTTAGAACGAGGTTTATGACTCAATGGCAATTAAAATTCAGAGATAATTACTGAAAAGTTGCATAATTTTGGTGTTGGAAGACCCTGTGAGCAAAGGTTTTGTAATGAGCTGTATGTGGAGGTAGAAAATTTAGATAATTAAGTAAAAAAGTGAACGAAAGAAGTATCTTCCCCGGCAGTGGGATATCAAAGGCAAAAAAGCGTAGATAGAGGCACCTGAAATGTATTATTAATGCTTATATATAATATAAACACGTAAAACACAAGGAAAATCAAAAGGTACGAAAGCAAGGGGAAGTCCGATGACAAATGACAATATTATAAATTCCGTTTTCGATGACGATGTCGAATGGCATGAAGAAATACGTAGTGGCGACATTGTGACGATTGTCTTAATAGCTCCCATTAATTAAAGACTATACGCACAATTTGCAGCACATAAAAAATTGTATTGCTCAATTTAAGTAATTCTCGAAAGTTTTGGCTGAAGTCTGCCATAAATTACATCCATATTAGAGCTACGATAAATCGGGCACAAATTCAACTTTATACCGAAAATAATCTATGTCCCATCAAATGCGTTCAAGAAGACGATGTTGTAAGGCATCTAAGAAAACCAAGAAAAGTACTAGTTTATAAACCTGTTGATTATATAATGTTTTATTACAGCGCTGCGACAGCCGCAGGGCATGACAAACCAGTTCCCACAGTGAGTCAATATCAGCACTACAAATCAACGCTTTCAATCTATAACACGTTGAGAACAACAAAAAAATCTAAATTGTTACCGGTATAATGAAAGATACGTTTGAAACGGAGGAAAAAAATGGCGGTACCGAACTTAGCCAGTGTCTAAATGAGGCTGTTTATTTTCGCATGGTTCTCGATTGTACTGGATTTCTCATTATCAGCTAAATTAATACTACGAAATTACTATTGAATATATTGCGAAATCCTGTGGAACTGCTTGATATATGAAACTCCAAATTAGTTTCTATTATGCCACAGCGTGGATAATACGATTTCTAAGGATTAATCAACCGTGTACTTGAAGCGTCTATAGTATTTTGTAAAGGAGTAGATCTTTCGTTATCTTCATATTAGTTGTGTCTATTGGTGTTAACGATGTCAAGTCAACAATTGGATTATAGAACTAATCTCTGTTACTACAAGGGTATTACCCTGATTAAAGACAACACAACAATGGAGATCTTTAAAGAATATAAGTATGAAATATTCTTCTCTTACTAAAGACTCTATAAGAATAAATGACTAAAAAATAAAGAGTAGTAATGTTAGGGTTTAAAATGGGATATTTACCATGTTTATTATGATAATTTCGGGAATGCTGCAAGCGCCATGATCACGGATGAACCGTTCATCCAAAAAACAAAGTGTATTTTGCTTCAGCAATTAAATCTAGATGACATGAAAAGAATTTGGGAAGTCAATTCGTATGACCGCAAAAATTTCGCGGTGTTCTGCTAGCTTTTGGCAGCAGCACTTCATAAACACTCGTAACCGGAATTTCAGCAATTAATTAAAACCACAATTTTGCAGCTCATTTATTTGGTCTCATCAATGTTGCTGGCAATTTGTAGCAGTACGCGATTGAGTTATAAACTATACGAAAGTCATTGAAGTGAACGATGAGAATGTTAAAGAGTGGATAAATGATTTAGATATACTGTATATTTATTATATTAGAGAGCTACTGTAATGGAGCGTATGTATGAACACAAACATTATAAAACATGACACGAAAACAAAATGAATGGATAATGAAGAGAAAGAAAACATCTGAGAATAATAATTTCGTCCAAAATTAGATTTAAGCAAAATATGTAGAAGATCAAGCTTATAAATACAACAACAAACAAACTATTGCGACAGCGCCAAATGAAATCTAAGAACAGTTCAGAACTGCATAACAAGTTGAAAGCCTTATCGTAAACTTCTCAGCATTATATTTAGTGAATGCAAGTCTACACCAGTTAGCATTCAAGTTTAAGTAAACTGGCGCAGGAACTGATAACAAACTTGGACACGATGTTGCGCAGAACTTGGGGAACGAAGAAATTCACTTAAAATTTCCTCCTTCCGAGATTGCGAGGAAGTTCTGCAGTGCCTTGTTACTTTGCAGATAAGGCGAATGTTTTCACGCGAATGAGATTTCATGTGACTTTATTTGGCGTAGCAGTTATGGTATTTAAATTAGGCGTTACTGTAACAGCGTGTTTAAATAGCATTTTACTAAAACCTATTGTACGAGTATGACACGGAATGTAAGTTATGAAAATGTGATTTTGACGACAGCTAAAATATTGCAATTATTTTGGAGGAGCGTTGTTGAAAGAGATGACGTTAGAATTTACAATTTGAAAGACCAGAAATCATCCGCTAAGCCTTTACCTATATTGCGGTCAGATTGTCGAATGCAGTTGCTCACCAGTAATTCACATGGAATGTCTGGATGTGACCAGAAGTTCGTGAGCACAATCAATGAATAAGAATTGGTATAAACAAATATTCCGATATTAAATATCCATTTCAAACTAAAAATAACGCAGCCCAATTCCCGAACATTCATTTTACTTAGAAAGGTGATAAATATTTTATTATCAGTTATTGATAAAAAATTAACGGTCGGGCAAGCGGGGTGCGGCGTTTATTGCACCTCGATCCAGATAGTGACTAAACACACCACAGCGGTAAGGACTTGGACAAATAGTGAAGATACGAAAACTATTGAGCGGATTTATAGAGTTGTAATCAATTGTGCCTCAAGTATATTAATAATCCAATAAGTTTAATAGTTTCGGCCTTATGTTAACAAAGCGTAATAGATTGATTTAATATTGCAGTTTCAATAATTTTTAATTGGACGTATTTGTCTAATGGGAGTCTGACAAAGAGCAGATAGAACTTTGTGTAGATCAACCAACAGCAAAACTTTCGGAACATAGTATTTTAAGACTAGGACGTCAAAAGCATGAATCGAGTTAATAATGGAGACAGACAGAGTGAACTCGTAAAACTAGAATCAAAATCCAGCGAACCAAACAATGAAAATAGATTCTGAACTAGTTCGGCGCAGCTGTTAATCGATACTGGTCCAAATTGGCCAGGTGTTCAACTAATCAAAAGCTTGCCACTAACATTACCGGACAATTAACTTTTTTACAACAATTAGTTAACGAAACTAGTTAAGTATATGGCTCTACGCCTTAGAGGCCTCTATATGGAAATCACGCACGATTCTTGGCAAAGAAAACCAGGTGTGTACACAAAGATTGATCGACAACAACAGATTTTAATTCTTTTGTTGACAAACAGTATCTTTATGGTAAAATTTCCACTTGTATTTAATGACATTATGATAAATAATAAACAGATATCGTTTGCTGTAAATCGGAAGATAATTAACACAATAAAGTTGGCTCTAGAAGGTGGGACACTTCGGAATTCATGGATGTATGCGACGAAGTTCAGATGGATAAAACCCAGAGAAAATCTGGCTTAGACATTGAAGCTGAGATCACAGAAAGAAACGTTCAAGAGACAGAGAGGAGCGTAATTTTTCTTCAGCGTTTACAAGCATCATTTCTAGACAAAACATACAGCCAACAAGTGGTAATCTTCGGTCTATAGCATTGACGATGAAACTGATATCGATTGTACGGTGTTATCTGCCGGCTATCCGATAAAGAACGATAGCACACCTAGTACCTACCATACTGTTTGGTAATGTAGTATTAGTAACTAAGTGAAAAGTTTGAAGATTTATTTGATGGCTGAAATATTTGGGGATTTGAGCGCATCTTTTTTTGAACGGAAAGGAGAACTAGAGTTTGGTAGAGAATTGAAGATGTTTCAATAAATATTGTTCGATTTCGATGTCCGATAAGTTGTTGCAGTTATGTACTAGGTATTACTTATTATAACCGGTATTCAGCCAGTTTGCAAGCTGACCCCAAAATACTTCGACAGCCTTGTTGGAGGTTGATGACATCGTGTTTCAAGCGATGATGATTTAATCAATTGTTTCTCGTAACTACTCGAGAGATTAGTATGAAAGCGTAGTGTCTTTAGAAATAAGGCAGTTGACAACTGAATTTAAAGAGAATAACTTTCAATTAAGAGTTCAAACAGAACATTTAGTGGATTTCAGCGACTCGAAACTTATTTGAGTTGTTACACTATTGACCTGTTTCATTCAGTTGATAAAGCCATTAAGACAATTCTTATTATTAATATTAGCTAGATCTACACAACAATAAACTAGAAACAGTTTGCATACAAAAGTTTCATCTATTGTAACTAGGAGAAACATTTCCAGAGTTCAATAACATGATTTGAAACCCGTTGAGCTGATAGATGGGAGTATGCGATCAATCGTCATAACACTTGAATGTTGATTCGAAACAATAACCTTGATACCAATCTACATGGAGTCATCGCACAATTGGGACCGTCACCGTCAATAGATACTAATAAGAAAAAGGCTTGCTTCTGAATGAGCACCAATAGACTATATTAATTCTGATGATTTCTATGAATTGCTTGTCGTTGTAGTAAACAGTTCAATATGAACGGGAATGCGATTGGTTGACCTTTGGAATTGAAGTTTCTTGAGAGCATTTGAAGGGTTATGTTGCATTTTAGAACGTTTATAGGTAGACTGCGGACGTCACTATGGATGGATGTGAACTTTAATAATACAGAGAAGAGACATCTGATATGTTTCGTCAATCCCCAAAAAAACAGGGGCCAGAACACTTTCTTGACCTTGTTTTTTTGGGGTTGACGAAACGTTTTTTGATGATGATGATCATTATGTCATATATCATTGATTATGTCCTAAATAAAGAACAGGGCATAGACAACATGAAGGTTTAAATAAATTTATCAAAAAGGTACTTAAACCAACACGATTCTGCAAACCTAATGAATCAAGATAAGTCCATGTCACAACTATGACCATGGCCCAATTTTGAACAGAAAATTTCAGGTATATGACTGTAAAAATTAAGTGCTTCATCTAATCTGAAAACAAATAATGAAGGGCGATAGCTGAAGCAAACAGTTTCGTAATCAAGGTGGGTTGGTTATCTTTGTGTTACATGGGGCCTAGTATTTTTTAAAGAATTTATGTTTGATTAAATGTTTGTATAAAATGTATAGTACTTTATACTGGTAGAGAAAAACTTTTTTATGATACCTATTTCAAATGAGTTATTGTCACTTTAGAGGTGTTTGTGTAGAAAAATAATGTTAAGTTGAAATGTCTATCTGTAACTTGCACATTCCAGGAATTAAAAAAAATTACAGGGCTCCAGTACCTTCTGTGGTAGTGAAACTGTCTTAAAAGGACTATGTGGTCCTGGAATGTTTCAACCTTAGATCTTTTATGAAGAGTGAATAGTTTAGGTTCTTCTAGGCAAGTATGCTCACTGTCATCACATCGTCGCTTACATAACTGGTGTGATAGTGGTAAAATGAAGGCTTAATGATAAAAGAAATGACAACCAAAAGAACTTGGTGGGCACGAGGACTCAATTGATGATTTTATCACCACAAAAAAAGGGCTGTCCAGTTCAGGAACTTATTCGTCAATCAGTACAAAAATTTGAAGCATTATTACTTTCAATCTGCATACTTCAGAATATTCCAAGGACACAAACCTATTAACAAATTGACTACAACAGAAACAAGGTGTGGACTAAAGAAGGTCACAAGTTATAATAATCTGACCTTGCTGTACAATTATTGCGACCCAAACTACACATCAACCGAAATTTTACATATTATGATTGGTTACAACCATTAGTTCCACATGACTTAGTTGTCTAAGACTACTAGCTGAACCATACTTCGTAGCTCCACAGAATCAATACTACTACAACACCATTCGTTGCAAAAATGTGATAAATGAAGATCCGTTCGACCGATTTTATGCAAACTTCACATAAACTATCTACTAAGTAGTCCGAACAGGCCTTAACATTTGGTTTGCATAGGTGAGCCCGTTCTTGAGTTATAAAATTACAATGAAAAGTGGCATTGATTTTTATGTAATATAGTAATGTCCAAGTTTAAAATATTGCTCATTAATAAAATTTCACCCTGTATAATAGAAGATTCGTAACAGAAGGTATATTGAAAGCCAATAATGATAGGGAATGAGGATTATTAGTTTAGTAAGAAGAAATACGTCATAATTAGTCATTGTAGTGTTGTTGTGGATTCTCACAGTACAATCATTATGTCATAGAGTAAAGACTAGGTTTTTTGTCATTATTGGTTGCGGTGAATGCAAATAGTGACAGAATTTTCAATATTGTCAATGGTTCTTTAGTTTATTTATATGAGTAGATAAGTGGATGAATTTGTGGTTCCGTCTAAAGTGTGTTTTGAAAGTTGATAAAGGCACATAGAGGCATAACTTTGTTAAAAGCGTCTTCATTTAATTTGGAAGTTTTAACAAAAGAAGTTGTTATGATTGGAATATAAATAATTTGAAACAGCTTATCCTACTACTATTATAAAGGCGAAAGTTTGTAAGTATGGATGTATGGATGTTTGTTACTCTTTCACGCAAAAACCACTGAACGGATTTGGCTAAAATTTGGTTCACAGATAGTTTATAACCTGGATTAACACATAGGATAGCTTTTATCCCGATTTTATGTTCCCGTGGGATAATTTTCGAGTTGTAGCGGGTGAAGCCGCTGGCAACATCTAGTAAACTAATATTTTAGATTGACTTTGGATACTTCATCTTATTAACACATACAAAGAATATTAATTATTAATTAAACAGTTTATTGTATTACCTCATTAAGAATACTTTAGTTTAACAAGATAATGCTACTATTTAGTATCAAGTGAAGTGCTCTGTTTATCATGAATACTTTTACTCTCATTGGCACTGATATTCATTAATACTTACTTGAAAAGAACTTTTTTCTTTTTAAACAAGTGTTGAGTTTTGTTTATGGCCACACACTCGTAATATTGGAAGTATGATTAAAGGTTTCTTTAAGTTTTTATTTTACTTTTGTTGGCCATGTAAAAATGGAGGTAACATAGATAAAACGGCCAAGTACAATCATTTAAAACATCTAAAAGGATTTAAACCACATTCCTCTGTTGATAAGCTTCAGCAATGCACTGTTATCAGACTAATGACACAATGCATTACTTGAGTAACAAGTGATCGTTATAGAAGACCTACAACACAAGTGTTGTTCTCAAAAACAATAAGTTTGTTGTGCCTGCATGGACATAGAAAGTTCAACAAAGTTTTGTTCGACTTTCTAAAGTGCATAAACAAATAACTACACGCTAGGTACATACCTTGCGGAAGGCAAACAGTTCATTCTGAAGTTTCTGCCTCTCAGCAGAGGGCTGCTGCCCCTTGCCGCGTATGAACTTTAGCATTCTGCCGGCCTGCAACAGAATAATCACTTAGTGCACTTGCACTCTTCACACACAACACAACAGACAGACAGACAACACGACCCCACCATTATAATTTCATGCTTAGACGCGCGAACAACCGAACACTAGTACACCGACCGGCACCGAAAAGCCGACTGAGTTTCATAGGCTGTTAACTCATACCCGCCGATACGATCGCCTAGCCCCCGCGCCCAGATAATAACACGAGCAACACTTGGAATCAAAAGATAACCGGCTCTAAGATAACACGATCGATAGCCCAATATTACGAAAAACACCTAATATTATGAGCCTGTACCATAATTTCGAATTATGGCCACTGACCGCAGACAACGCCTGTCCGACAGGTTACACGTTTGACAATAATACAATGTTTTGGGTAACCTTAGAACAAGCATCTGATGATAAATAAAGTTTACATACCCAAAGTCGACAGTTTGAAGGGTTTTAGTGATAAAATCCAAAATTAGAGAGATGACAGGCAAGTCACAAACGGCGTCAGAAATACACACAAACATGAAAAAGCACTCACAAATTCATGAACGCACGCACGCACAACGCACCCACACTAACGCCTTGAAGTGACGTGACTGGTTTTGTGTGTTGCCACAAACTGCATTATATTACCCCAAAGCATTCTAATTAAATATTAGGATTCAGCAGAGACGTTATGAACATAACATGCATTGAAGGTTTTACAAATAACATAAAAAATGTATTAACTGCAGCCCCGGATCTAAGGGGGGGCAAACCGGGGCACTTGCACGGGGCGGCAGTTTCATGGGGGCGCCAAATCCTTGAGACAAGGATATCTACGTTCAACAATGAGTCAGGAGCGTCTATCAGGCCTCGCGATCCTAGCCATTAAAAATAAAACTGCCTATGCGCAGACTTTGAGGAGCTATTAGATTTTTTCGCAGAAAAGAAAACACGCAGTTTAAAGTTGTAGTCTTTCCTGGTTATATTTTTTTTCTGTGTTTCTGTTTTATATCACAAACAACTGAAAGTTATTAGCTAATTTAGATAATAAAAAGTTTAAATTTATTAATGGATTATTGTTTTACGTTTTATCAAAAAATGGTCACAAAAAATGCTACTCATTTGTCAGTTTTTCTCAAACACTGAAGGGAGGGCGCCACTATCAAGTTTTTGCCCCGGTTCGAAAAAATCGTAGATCCGGGGCTGATTAACTGCAATTATATAATGAAACTGCAATCTATGGAAGCTTAATGCACCTTTTCAACATTCTTTTGATATTCTGCACTGCAACATGGAATAACGACTAAGTTAATGAAATCAATAGAAACATCAATAATAATTTAATAGCTTTTCTCATTATGACGTCAAATAACTGGAAATCATGTTTTTTTTTGAAAAGTCCAGTATATTTTACTGTTTTTTAACAGTTGCAACATTTACATGCAGTGCGTTCAAAAACTGGGGTAAACTAGAAGACATGGATTTGAAATTTTACAGATTGTGTTTTAAATAATTCTAGTTAGCAACTGTTTTTATTTATTGTTTACAATAACATTTCTTTATTATAATAATAAAGTATCATGATCTTATTAGAAATATCTCTTTTATAAAATTACTTTCAAAAACTTTTCATTATTTAGTTTTTGAACGATCTTGCCACAGATAATGCAATTTTGTGTATTGCCATTAATTTAATAGAGAAATATTCATGAAAATTATTTATAAATACGAAAAACATATTATTTTTAATTACGTATTGGTATCCATAATATGTACATTTTATTTTAAAATTATTAAAATCTTTTGATTCCAAGAGTGTATGAGAAATGGACGAGTTTTGTGGTGTCAGGGCACGGTTTTAGTTTTCATGGTTCTTATTTTTTCTAAATCAGTGCTTAGCCAAGGCCTGTCAGTATTTCAAATAATGATTAGCGACTAATTATAAAGCGTTAATACCTACTATTTGTGAAATGGTACGCGACAAATAAAACAAAGCGTTGAAGCGGTGTGATGAATGACATCAATTTAATGAAAAGTGACACATTGCTTTTTATTGTTACCAGGCGCTTTCACACAAAACACACTTGATTAATCAATATTTACAGTACAGGTACTGTGGTTATTAGGCCAATTTGCATTTATATTCCACTCACACTTGCATAAATCGCAATTTTCACGGTGTGCGAACATCACAACATTTTATAATCAGAAATTTTTGCAAAAAGCATGAAAATAACACTTGTTTAGTCAAACGCACCGAAGGCTGCTCTTCTAGAGATGTTACACTCATTTTGTGATTGTAATATAAAAGGAATCGGGGAGGTGTTTCTCGTCACATGTACTCAGTAGGTACTAGCAATCGATGGCAGCCGGCGTAATCCTCCCTGTTTAGTCTGTGGTTGCCACCCTCTGCAAATAAGCGAGGGGTGGGTTTTTCTTTTTTTTCTTAATATCCGCAACGTATTGTTGCCTTTTGAGGGCTTCCATAGCTAGGTAGGTTTCTGACTTTAGATTAAATGAATGGTTTGTACTTAATTAAGACTAGTGGACCAAGAATGACTGGTTTCATCTTTTGTTGAGTGAATAACTGAAAAAGTAATAGGTAATTATGGTATGAAACAAATGAAAAAAAAAAATGTTCATTTCGAGTAATATTTCTCAGATAAAAGGTGTAAATAAATAACCTTTCATTTGGATTTGTATTGTTTTTCGTTTCGTTTTCACCTATTTCTGATTAAAAAATGCGATAGAGCTATTCGCGGGAAAGATAGACGCGACGTCTGTCAGTTTTCCTTGGGTGAATCCCGCGGCGCGGCGATTGGTTCCAGGCTGTCTTGTCACTCATGATCTCCACCTTTGCTAGCACGACTGTTTCGCAGAAGGAGTTGACTGGTCCCCATTAACTAAACCAATGCCACGGCGGTGCTCTGCCCAAGTAGGGTACACCTCCACCACGGCCTCCACCATAGGCTCCACCGTGTTCTCCGGGCGATCAGCGCAGTGCTAACACCTTGTCTTTTCTTCCCAAGTAATCCGAAACAGGAACTTTCAAAAACATCCGAACTTTTTATTCTAGGACTGAATTCTCTTGCACGCCCGTCATCGGGATTAGCGTTATACACAATTATTATCCCATTAGTATACCATTATTAACAAAATAGGGACTTATTCAGCGAATTCTAACGGACGTATTAGCATAATACCTACTGGGTTTAAATTTAAGTCGGTATCGCTACAGCTTTGTCCTTGCATTTGAATATTTGTGTCCACATTTCAAGTTGGTTCGTTCTTGATCATAATTAATTATTTATGAAGGACGTTAGTCTAGCCAGAAGACAGACTAAAAACAGTAAGTTTAGTAATGTTTCCTTATTATAAGATGTTCTATATTGGGATCAATAATCACAAACCTAATATTTTTTATCCCAGCCAGTTGTAATTAAACGTTCTTTTGTGCCTCATCGTTTCCTTCTGTTTCCTGCTTGATATGGAGGGAAATGAAAGGTATCTATTTTCCTACTCCTCCGCATTTTTTTTTTTGATTATAAATTACCTATTTGGAGGATCCAAGACGACAACGGAAAAACTGTACGCAGATGTAGTCGATGTTATTGCGATAAAAATCTTCCGTAGTGCAATTGTTTTCTATTCAAAATCAAGATACTTTGAGACAGTACCGAAACGGCCATATTTTGTTGATAAAGAGCACTAATTATACTGTAGGTATCTATTCTAAGAAGTGACTTTTCTAACTGACAACCGATGAGGAAGAAAAGTTCTCGACCACGGACCGGAAGACGCAGCAGCAGGCCTCCCACTAAGTGGACCGACGACATCGTGAGGGTCGCGGGCAACGGATGGATGCAAGTGGCGAATTGTCGGTCGGCGTGGCGGTCTAAGGGGAGGCTTATGTTCAACAAATGACGTCTTCCGGCTGATGATGGTAATGATTCTAAATGCCTGCCACATAGCGTTTATGTTCTCTTGCTCTTCAAAATTGTCATGGGTGAGAAAGAATTGAATTTTTTTAAGAGGAAAGGCAAGGAACATATTATTAAAACACTGAATTGAAACTTGACGGCTATGCCAATAAAGTCCATTTTACCAATAATGCCAGACGCTGGTTTTTCAAATGAAGATTGGGTCGATGAAGCGAGGGTATCTTTATCTGATAAGGATGGAGGAACTTCTGCCGTCTTACTGTTTATTGTTACTGTTTAGTAAAGGGGTGTTTCGTGTCATCATACCGCAGGTATTGTATTAATTTGCAACGTATTCTCGCGCTGTATTCACTAATCTGTGAAACAAATTAAATAGTAGAATTTAATTTACATTCTGTTATTTAATTCTCTGTAGACTCATATTGGTATGTACCTACACAAATAATAAAAAGTAACTATTTATCACCGATATAGCCCACCGGATTAGCAAGCTGAACTGGCAATAGGCAGGCCATATTGCTCGCAGAGCAGATGGTCGATGGGGTCGAAAAGTACTAGAGTGGAGACCACTAGCAAGCGCAGCGTAGGACGTCCACCAACAAAGTAGACAGACGACCTTATAAAGGTCTCGGTATATGTGGAGATCAAAAGGGGAGGCCTATGTTCAGCAGTGGACGTCCTATGACTGAGATGATGATGAACTATTTATGAAGCTATAATGTTGGCCTCGTGGCCGTTAGTATTATTGAGGAGTATTTCAGCGTTACTGGGTTTCTACCACGTTTTCACATCGCATATTCTACAAGTGTTAGTTTTGGTCCAACATAGCGCCCAAACTACCGATCCGATTTTGATGACAAATAAGATGGAACAAGTTTTTCGTGCTTCAGGCGATTGATAAATTATGAATAGTTACAGAAATAATCTTATTTGTAATTAATTTAGAAAAAATCTTTTTCTCGAAATCGAACTATGCGTCCTTATCTGCATCTCTTTTTCGGCCTCCCCATCCCTTGGATAATAATACCAATTATCCTCCCAGCCGTACCAATCTGTCGCCATAGCCTGCGGTATGTTGGGAACCACATCCCCTTCATTTGTAAGGGGAAAAACTTCGCTGTCTCTACAATAATTATAATACTATGAATGAAAATGGCAAATAGGAATTTTACAATGACATCGACTGAAAAACAAACAACCTGGGTATCTGTATAATAATTATTATGAAGATGATGCGATGATTATGAAGTATCTGCAGTATCTAGAAGACGCGGGTGCAAGTCGAATTTTTCTTTCCTCAAAAAATCGTTATATAAACACAAACCTTAAGCTCATCCATATTTTTTTTCTCAATATGTTCGTTTCATGTGAAAACCGAGTTTCTATTCATTTCTATACAAGTAGCCATATTTTAAAACGAAGCACACTCCAGTGCACGTTCCCCGAAGGTACTAAAATTCTTATTGCAAATTACATTGTACCAGATATGATCACGATAAAGGAAGACATTGTTTTAGATTTTCCAGAACATTCTATTGAAAACAGCATTGGGACCTGTCCCACCGCTGAGAAAGCGACTAGCTATCTACCTCTTAATTTCCTCACGATATTTTCCTTCACCCTTTTGAGCGCAAGATCAGTATTCCTAAACTACAACTTCTGAAAGCCAGAATTAACAGTAGCGACCAGCAAAAAGCGCTGAAGCAAGCAAGGTCTACGCATTCCCGAGTCTCCGTTTTCCTACAAAAAATGTTAAACATTGGATCAAATCTTGTGTCAACTGCAATAATTTGGCGTTGATATAAGGGTTGCAGTTGCACTTTTAAGACATAATCATTATTTCTTGTGACTGAGACTGTTGTAGCTAGCTATATCTATTTTTGTCAGATCTTTTGTCAATTCTAACGGTTCTTTAATCTACGAGTAAGTAATACTTTGATTCTGACTTTTTTTTAGAAACGCAGTTGGCGGTAAGTTTTTTTTAAATATTGAGCATTGTCGGTAAATTCATGGCCTACAGACAAAGATCCAACCGAAGAAAGCAAACGAGAAAGATTATTAATAATTATTTTTCAGCGTAAATGACTCAAAATTACACGTTACGGACTACAACTCGTTATCCGCTAATCGCTAATCGTTAGCGGTGGGACAGAGGTGATTTAGTCTTGGGGTTTGAGACCGCTGGAGTGGAAACTGGAAGCGAGGATTTGACTATGAAGGTTGGATGAGCTTCGGGTATTTACTTACAGGGCTCAAACGGGTGTCCCTTGACAATTGCACGGTTTAAACGAAACGTTGCGCAAAGCAATGTTTGTTTATTTATTAAATGGTCCCTTGTTATCTGACTATGTTATAAAAAAAGGAAATTTGGTTATTATTTAAGTCCTATTTATTTATTGGCTATATTTTTCTTTTTGTTTAACGTTGCCCCACATTATGTATTGCTCCTGAGTGCGTTTACTAACAAAACACCCAGAGCCGGAACAAAGAGGTACTGCTGATCATTCAAATAATTATTCCTTGAGGGGGTTGAACCCGGAACAACCTGCGTAGCAGTTGGTCGCTCAGCAACTGCGACAACCATGGTCTCATGACGGAACACTTGGGCTGTGGTGGCTCAGTTGTATCACGTTGTATCGTACTTACGAGTTGTAAGTCATGGGTTCGAACCCCGCCAGGCGCATTACTTTGTGTAATTTGTTTCTTCACCACTGCTCTCAAAACGGTGAAGGAAAACATCGTAAGGAAACCGGCATGTCCTAGAACTAAAAATTCGAAGACATGTGACATTCACTAATCCGCTCTGAGCCAGCGTGCTGGATTATGGCCCACTCCCTCTCACAGAGAGGAGGCCTGTGTCCCAGCAGTGGGCACATTATAGGCTGATGGATGAATGATATTTATTTCGCGCTGAAGACATGTTGTTAATTACTATTAAAAAAAAAACTTGAGAGGTGTCAAGGGACACTCGGATGGAACGAAGTTACTGTATACACTCAACAAAAATAATCGTCGCGACTCCACTCCACTCCGCTCCGCTCCACTCCACTCCACTCCACTCCACTCTTTGAGCTCTAGCACCCTGCCTTTCGCAACGCGCGATAAGGAACTTCTTTCCAAAAAGTGTCGTGACAACTTTTCGTAAGATTTTTTTCCGTCTAGCTCCCTTTCACAACGCGCGATAAGGAACTTCGTTCCAATTTCCATTCCTTTTATTGCATCAGTTAGGTACCAAATAGATATAAAGAGTTCATATCACATGTATATTGGAATGGAAAGGAGTACAGTTATGTGCTCATAACATTTTAGCATCTTGCAGTTCTGCATGTAAAATATTATGTGGAATTTGCAACATTTTTCGCAGCATTTCATGTATGTTCGTATAGATTTCCTAAGTGAAATAGGCAATAAAAATAGTGTGCTGTTTTTTATCACCTACTCTTGTCTCCTAATAATATGAATCTGTATTTTTTTCGTGTACAAATGTAACTAATATGTGAAAAACAAATGAATATTGGAAGAATCGCAAATAATCTCTGCTTTTTTGAACAAACATCAACCTACCCTAACTAGAGTCTAGGTTGGTGTTTTTTCAGAGTTTAGAGTATATAGGGTGACTGGTAACTAGTGTACGATACTTAAACACGTGATTGTGCTCATGATAACCAACAACTTTTACTACTATGGGAACAAACCAGAAAACTTGAAAAAAAAATCACGTATTTAAGTATAGTACACTAATTACCAGTTACCCCATATATTTATCACCAAACTAGCATGGGCGTAGCCAGCCATGTGCACAGGGTGGGGTAAAATTCTAGATAAATGTGCTCAGGTTGGGGCAAAATTTTAGATAAATGTGCTCAGGGTGAGGCAAAATTCCAGATTTTTTTTTGTGTCGTCTGACGACTGTCGAGCGTGGGGTTTCTTACGGATATTAATTAGGTATTGTATTAGATAAGTACCTACATTACTAAATTTTGGTTAAAAGACCCCTAACAAGTCTGAGTCAGGGTGGGGCAAGCACCCCACCCTGCCCCACCGTGGATACGCCCATGCAAACTAGCCTTTCCTCGTGGTTTCACCCGGTGCTTGGTTATTGTGGTACTAAGCGTGACGTTACGTTACCTTTCTCGATAAATAGACTATCCAACACCAAAATAATGTTTCAAGTCGAACCATCGGTTCCTGAGATTAGCGCGTTCATGTCAACAAACTCTTTAGCTTTTAAATACTATACCTATTTACCTAAAAAGTTTATGTTCCACTGGGACAACGTTGTGATGAGTTGACATCACAGAAGCACCTTCTTTTTTTAAAAAAATAACGGTAGTTCCGCTTTCGACCACTAGGTATCTCGCTTGATGGAAGCGAAGATGTGGTCGACGGTAGAGCACGCTTGCCTAAAAGAAACCTATCCGCTCTTGACTTGAAAACTTACCCACGTAAGCACTTATTTCAGATCAAATATTGTAGGTAGGTAGCTTGTTAGATTTCGAGAGGAGCTCGTGGTTAAATAATCACAGCCGCACAGGCCGATCTTCCGGGTTAAGCCGCGCTTGCCGAGATTGGTCTGTGGATGGGTGACCATCTATCATAGCGAGTTCCCTCCATGCCTCGGAAAGCACGTAAAGCCGTTGGTCCCGGCTGTCATTTCTAGATCTTTGACAGTCGTTACTGTTAGTCAGAAGCTCTAAAGTCTGACAACCAGTCTTACCATGGGCTATCGTAATCCCAGTTACTGGGTTGTGGAGGTCCGACAGGCAGTCGCTCCATGTAAAATACTGATATCCAGCTGAATCTGGTTTGACTGGAAGCCGACCCCAATATAGTTGGGAAAAGGCTAGGCAGATGACAATGATGCAACTTGTTAGATTTCGCCAAGCTTCATTGTCGTCTCCAATAAACAGTGTCTATATTAACAATACAATTAGCTTGATTTAATCATCTTATCTGGAGATTGCCTCTTCAGATAGTGCTTCAATTTCCATCTCGTGTCTATTGGCTAGAATATTATGGGATGTGGAGCTTATAATTGAATGTCACTCACTCATTGTCTATTGACGATTGTTCGTCTCTCGATTGTCTATGGTGTGGGCCATTTGTGTGACGCTTTGTCTTGTGGAGGGACTTTTGACGTATCGTCACATACGATGGTAAGTAGATTAGTAACTTCTAAGGCTGGGTAGGTGTAGTATACTAGCATTTCCGAACGCATACTTTTAAAATTATTTTATATCTTTATGGAACGCATCCAATACAGGGGCATTGCAAGATGGCTACTTTTTCATGTAACACGATTTTTCAATAAAAATTCTCGTTCATCATTTTATGTCTTTTATATTAGTCCTGGAGGGCCCAGGACACAACATTAAATTTGGCGACGAGGTGAAAAGGATTCACGAAGACGCAGAATAATAATAATAATAATAATAATAATTTTTATTTCAAGTATCATTGACTCATAAATTGAATACACACTAGCAGTCACATTACAGAAAACATACAATATTATTATAAATTCAATAAAATTCAATTTATCATTACCTACATTAATTTTAAAATAATTCACATTATAAATAATAATAAAATAATATTTTTTTTTTTTTACAATCAGCCTTTCAAATGTCGCTGACAACAGTGGGAGATGATGAGGCAATCTAGTCTATCCGCGAGCGCGGCCAGCATGCTGTTAGCGCTCCCCCGCACTCGCCGCACTAGAGACGTGCTTCTTTTGCGCATAGTGGTGTGGAAGCAGTCTACGCGCGCTTCTGCAAACATCTTCGATGCACTGCAATAGCGGGGGAGCGCCAACATCATCCTGAACGCGTTGTTGAACTGAACTCGAAGGGCGCTGTACGTCTTTTGCGTATAGCTAGTCCACAGACTGCACGTATACAGTGCAGTGCAGTAAGCTCTAAAAAGCGTTATTTTAACCTCTGCAGTGCACCGTGCAAATCTGCGTATGACCATGTTCGCTCTGACCGACAGCGCCCTTCGCTCCCGCTCGATGTCTGCATCGTCTTTCAGGGTAGAAGTCACGAAATGTCCCAGGTACTTAAAAATTTCCACCCTTTCCAAGGGTGAGCCATTCAGCTTAATGAGTGGCATTTCTAGCACTTTCCTGGACCCCCCCTGAAAAACCATACACTGACTTTTATTTACATTATACCGCAAGCCATGAATAGCTGCGTAATCCTCACATATTTTTATCAGCTTCCTGAGTCCACAGACCGAGGCGCTCAACAGCACCATATCGTCCGCGTAGCTGATGTTATTAAAACAGACGCCATCAATGTGACAACCGATATGTTGCCCGCTGAGCGCCTCGATCAGTCCATTCACATACAGGTTAAAAATGGTGGGCGAGCTTAACCCCCCCTGCCTCACCCCGCATTCCAACCTATATGGATCCGACAATGTGCCCGCCCACTTTACGTTATTCACTTGGTTTCCGTACCAATACCTAAAGATATTTATGAGTTCACACGGTATGTGGGAAGATCTCATCTTATTCCACAAGATATCGTACGCGACCAGATCAATTTTTACAATTGAAACTGGCCATCTTGTAGGTCGTACTATGCATCGTTAGAAGATACTGGGCCGTTTGCAGCTGACACTATGTCCGCCTTTCGATATTTATAATGTACAAAAGGCCTAAAGATAATACCCTCAGGCCATGTCGTTTCGTCTAAAAACATGTCCACTTTAGACTCTGATACAAAGAATTTATATGCTTTATGACCCAATACCTTTTTTGTGTTAATCTTTTCAAGAGATACCTTCTCCTGTGTTTTCAATTTTATATGGTCCACGATGTCGGATTCCAACGTATCAATATGCACATTTGTTATGAAAATAGGTATCTTCTTGTTAGCGGCTTTAAAGGAAGATATTGGTGCGAGAGCTTTACCTCTTTCGCCTAAGTACCTGTACTTTTGTTTCTTTTTCTTATTTACGGTTTGCCAAGAAGTATCTTCTTTTTCACAATCTGTTGTTGCCGTCAGCTCAGGTAGTAGACCCTTTACTATACTAACTCCATTGTCAGTGGGTTTTTGTACCACAGGCTTCGTATGTTTAAAAGTACTTGGGCTCATAATCTTAGATAACGGCTTGTCTCGCCCCTCCACACCGCCAACACAGCTGATCGCTTGCGCGACTGCCGCCGACCCCAACGCAGCGACCGGTACACTTGGTGTCGGTGACTCATCCTTGCGCCTGACCCGAGGTAGCGGAGTACACACAATACCATCTTGACCATTATTATTCAAAGACGAAATCGATGCGGGGGAGGTTACCTGTATACTATTATGCGACTGTTTCACTTCGTGTTCGTCTGATGTATAATTGTGGCTCAAAGTCATCCCTATAGGTCCACTCTCCAGATTCCAAGCACCCCGTCTCATATTCACATATCCCGCTGGTTGAGTTGGCGGGGGCAGCGATGCGTGCTTTAAATCTTGTATATCTGCTCGTAATTCCTCAAGCTGTTTAATGGTAGCATAAGTTTTGCTGATATTTGCAATTTCTGAGTTCAACTTAGTTATATCTTTTAGTAATTTAGTACAATCAAGATGATCGAACAATATTGGGGGTAATTTTTCAAGTACCTTCGCCACAAATACTGGAATTACATCAGGATCAGTGCTTTTGAATATACTAACAATGTCATCTAAGTCTCTTTCTTCCTTCCCTTTCCTTTTCCTTATGATTTTTCGTTGATCCGTTGGCAACGATTCGAATAATAACGATTTTGATTTGCTGATTTCATCGCTTGTGAACGCGGAAACACAGATTCTCTTGAGCGTTTCTTCGTCAATTACTGATATTTTATTTTGCACATATGCTAATAATTCGTCGATAACAATATTGCAAACGTTACATTTTAACACTTGTGACATTATTACAAATTGCGTCGGCGCACTTAGCGCGTCACACGTAACACTTTACAACCGACCTTGACCGCGGCGCGCGGGTGACTGGCAAGTCTTTTGCCATTTAAACCATTTCAAGAAGATGACGACATTTCTTGTTATTTAGAAAGGCTTGAGCAGTATTTTACGGCAAACGAAGTCAAAGCGGAGAGACAAGTTTCTATTTTGCTAATATCTTTACATGAAAATGTGTACAAAACATTAAAAAACATTCTACATCCAACTTTGCCCAAAGACCAAACTTATGCGCAATTAACTGCAGCTTTACTGTTAAGATTTAAACCACGTGTGTCATGTTTTCGAACCAGAATAATGTTTGATAAGCTACAACAAGCGGAAAACGAAACGGTGTCAAAATGGTACGCCCGAGTAAGGGAAAAAGCGGCGGAATGCCAGTTTGACACACGAATGGTTAATGAACGAGTCAGAGATAAATTTGTGGCAGGGATGCGGGCAGGACCGATCCAAGACAGATTATGTGAGGAAGCATTAGAGAAAACGGCTGTACAATTATTAGATATTGCTTTAAACAAAGAATGTGCACTGCAGGAGCGTCCTATTGCTGTTGACAAGGTGTCAAGTTTCAAGAACACAAAGGGACAGAGAAATTCAGATTACAAGAAGTCTACCCGTACAGCGAACAAGACTGAAGAGAAATCCCAGGTTTTAAAGTGTGTTCATTGCGGCAAACCAAACCATTCCTTTTCCAAGTGTAAATACAAGGCGTATACATGTAAAATTTGTAAGAAAGTTGGACATTTAGCTTCTGTTTGTAAAAGCAATGCACATAATCATTTTTTAAATGTTTCTAATGAAAGTGAGAAGGGTAAGGATAATATTGAAATATTTTCCACCCATGTTGATAGAACAAACAATGTTAATTATGTGTCACCATTTTTAATTGAATGTTATGTTAATTGTATACCAATTACTATGGAATTAGACACAGGGGCAGCAGTTTCATGCATTCCAGAAACAATCTTTAAGTCTGACTTCTCCGATGTTCTTTTATTAGATACAGATTTGCAATTAAAAACTTACAATGGTCAAATTATTAAGCCGTTAGGAAAGATAGTGGTTCCTATATCTTACCAGGACAAACAGGTTCAGGGTGAACTCATCATTGTTAAGGAAGGGTCCAAAAGTTTATTAGGTAGGGATCTCATAGAAAAGTTTAATATTCAAATAAACAAGTCCATTTCTGTTAATTCAATAGAAAATTCACATTTGCAAAAATTATTAAATGAGTATTCAGAAGTCTTTAAAAATGAGTTGGGAGTTATTAAAAATGAAGAGGTTAAATTAGAGCTTATTGACAATGTAAAGCCATTTTTTGTAAACCTGTTCCCATTCCTCATGCTTACAAAGAAAAAGTGAATGATGAATTAACGCGTTTAGAGAAAGAAAATGTCATTACAAAAGTTGAGAATGCTAAATGGGGCACACCATTAGTACCAGTTATGAAAGAAAATGGAAAGTTACGGTTGTGTGCAAATTACAAAATTACCATTAATAAATTTTTAAAAGATTTTAATTACCCCTTGCCGAAAATTGAAGATATTTTTACCGCTTTACAAGGTGGAAACAAATTTACAAAATTAGATCTGCGTAACGCATTTAACCAATTATTACTAGATTCTGACACAGGTGAACTTTTAGCATGGTCTACACCTAAAGGTATTTTTAAATTAAACAGATTACCATATGGAACAAAGCCAGCCAGTCAAATATTTCAGGCAAAACTTGAAAAAATTTTATTAGGAGCTAAGGGAGCTGTAAATTTCATTGATGATGTTTTGGTGACAGGGTCTAATGATGCTGAACACTTGCAGAATCTTAGAGAAGTTTTAAAAAGATTTAAAGAAGCAGGTATAAGATTAACCTCTCGAGCCCCCGAGGAAAATGTTTTTCCACTAAATACTGATCGATTTTAAGACTTATTTTTCCAAAAAAAAGGATTAATATCGGTCTATTTTTTGGTGGCACAAAAACGTGCCATTGGGGATCGGGCGGTTAAATAAAAGTAAATGCAATTTTTTTCAAAGTGAAATTAAATATTTGGGGCATATCATTTCTAAAGAAGGGTTAAAAAAGGACAATTCTAAATTAGAAGCCATTACAAGTGCACCTGCTCCCACTACAGTAACGGAAGTGAAATCATGGATTGGCATGGTCAATTATTATGCAAAGTTTATTCCACATTTGTCAGCAAAATTGAAACCAATGTATGATCTTTTACAAAAAAACAATAAGTTTTATTGGTCAAAGGAATGTCAATGTAGTTTTGACAATGTAAAGAAAGATTTAATTTCAGACAAGGTTTTAGTACATTTTGATAGAAAATTGCCATTGAGGTTAGCTTGTGATGCATCTCAAAATGGTATTGGTGGAGTTTTAAGTCATGTCATGCCTGATGGCACTGAGAAACCAATAACCTTTATTTCTAGAGTTTACTTAAAATCTGAAAAAAAATATTCTATGATTCACAAAGAAGCATTGGCTATTTACTGGTCAGTTAAAAAATTATATCAATATTTAGTAGGGACAAAATTTGAATTACAATCTGACCACAAACCGTTGCAAGCTCTGTTTGGGGAAAACAAAAGCCTTCCTCAAATGGCTGCTGGCAGACTACAAAGATGGTCTTTATTTTTGTCAGAATTTGATTATACTTTTAAATACATAAAAGGCTCAGAAAACCTAAGAGCAGATTGCATGTCTAGATTACCTTTAAAAAAAGTAAATAAGGAAGACTTTGATTGTGAAAACAGCAATGATTATATTAATTTTATTGAGGAACAAAATGTAATAGATTTAAATTTAATTAGGTCGGAGACTAGAAAAGATCCTATTTTAAGCAAAATTTTTAATATGATTAGATACGGTTTTCCTGAGAATTCTAAGGAACTGAGCTCGAATGAGTCTTTAAAACCATTTTTTAACAGAAAGAGTGAGCTTTACAATGACAAAGGTGTAATTATGTGGGGATATAGGGTTGTCATTCCAACTAAATTAAGAAGCACTTTGTTAAAAGAACTACATTCAACCCATCAAGGGATTATCAAAATGAAAAGTAATGCCAGGTCATATTTTTGGTGGCCTAATCTTGATAAAAATATTGAGGAATATGTAAAAAATTGTAACATTTGTATGTCGAGTCGTCCAGAGCCAAAAAAGGCAAAAATTATTTCATGGCCAAAAACAGATTATTCTTATGAAAGAGTGCACGCAGATTTTTTAGGTCCAATTGATGGCAAAATAATTTTATTAATTGTTGACTCTTATTCTAAATGGCCAGAAGCTTTTATAATGAAAGGATTTGACTCAAAGAGCACTATAGAAAAATTTAGAGAATGCTTCAGTAGATTTGGATTGCCAAAAATAGTAGTTACTGACAATGCCAAAACATTTGTATGTCAAGAATTTTCTAATTTTTTATCTAAGAATGGTATCAAACATAATGACATCACCTCCATTTCATCCTGCATCCAATGGATTTGCAGAAAACGCTGTAAAAAGTTTTAAAGCTGGATTGTCTAAAGCTTTAAAGGATAGAGCTAAGATGGAGTCTCTTTTGAAACATTAATGAACAGATATTTATTTTCCTACAGAAATTCTGTACATGTTATTACTGGTGTTTCACCTGCTGAGTTAATGTTTCAAAGGAAGCTGAGAACTAGGTTAGATTTATTAACTTCTAAAAATGTTATTAATTTCAAAGAAATAGAAAGAAATGTAAAAGGAGGAAGGGAAGAGATATTTAAGGAAGGTGATATTGTTTATTGTAGAGATTACAGAAATCCAAACAAAAAGAAATTTGTGAAATGCATAATTGACGAAGTAATAGGTCAAAGATTGTATTTGTGTAAAGTTGTTGATGAGAATTTGATCTGGAAGAGACACTTGGATCAGATAATTAATGCATCTTCTTTGAAGCCTACAGTTAATGAAGAATTTAACCAAAACGATGCTATTTTAACTCAGCCTTCTGCAACATTTGAACATCAACAGCCTTATGTTATTGAACCAAACATTGTATTACCGCAGGCACAGGATATTCCTATTATCAATGACAATTCAAACGACTTAATTTCTAATGAAAATATTCCTGTGGCTGAGGAAACGCCTCCATTGCCCATAAGACGTTCTGAGAGGACTGTTAGACCCCCACAACGTTTAAATTTATAGGGAGGAGTATATGTAGTATACTAGCATTTCCGAACGCATACGTTTAAAATTATTTTATATCTTTATGGAACGCATCCAATACAGGGGCATTGCAAGATGGCTACTTTTTCATGTAACACGATTTTTCAATAAAAATTCTCGTTCATCATTTTATGTCTTTTATATTAGTCCTGGAGGGCCCAGGACACAACAGTAGGTACTCACTTAGCAGCGTAGCACGTAACGTATCAGATACGGTATCAACCTGCAAGTGGGTACGGCTCGTCCGAGCACATTGCGAGCCGCCTTTGTGTTTGTATGACTCGCCGAGAGGCGGTATCACTGCGAACTTACAGCGAGCGGTTCGCAGCGGGATCGTGCCTACGTACTCACTTGATACCGTATCTGATACGTTACGTGCTACGCTGCTAAGTGAGTACCCAGCTTAAGATACACCTATGGATGCAAGTGGCGAATTGTCGTTCGGCGTGGCGGTCTAAGGGGAGGCCTATGTTCAGCAGTGGACGTCTTCCGGCTGATGATGATAATGATGAAGATACACCTGTAATTTAATCAGTTGTTAACTCTAGACAGTTTAGATTGTTGCAGGACTGTCTCATGGTCGCGTTGTATTCCACGGGCGCGTCGAAGAGCACCATGACGGGGGCCTTAGAGGGCCAAAGCCTGTCGGGGCCGCGGGACTAACGAATTAGTGACTCCGGAAAATGAAGGGTTATCGAAGGATCCCCGTGGATTTGGAAAGACAGTGTATATCTGTGGTGTAGATCTAGACATCCATGTCAAATTACCATTGTTATGATAACGACTTTTTGAACACGTTATAATAGTAGATTATTAACCAAGGGGATAAAGCAGTGTCTTCTGTCGCGGGTGACGATTTCAATCGCGAGCATAACGAAGGACTCGAGGCTTACTCCCGAGCGCAGCGAGGGTGTTAGAAACTTAAATCACGAGCGAAGCGAGGGATTTAAGACGAGTCCTGAGTGTAGCGAGGGATTTAAGTTCACCCAAGACTAAGACAGCTTTATCACCGAGGAAAATACTCTACTTTTCGTACCACTTGCTCAAAAAAGTGACATTCTATGCCACAAAAAGCGTACATAACAATAATCATTATTAATCTGTTATAAACAGCTTTCCCTAGGGAAAGAAAGTTGTACTGAATTTCATTCATCCTCTAGGGAGAGAACGTGATTTGAATTTCGAATACTTACCGATAGTGAACTACATCAGTCTGTCTTTACACCATTGAGCTTGTATGTAAAGCATTAATATACAACTTTTTGAAAAAGGAATACGCATTTATTATGCAGTTATGATTTAATAACATTACGAAAACCGAAGAGGCCGTATGATCTTGATGCCTTTGCTTTTCCGAGAATACAATATAATCTAGGAATTTGCCGCGTTTTGTTTTCTTCAAATACATAAACGTTGAGTTTATTTTAATTTATTTTTTTAAATAAGTTATTGTTAAATTTAAATGTTTAATTAATGCTTATCTCATACATATTATTATGACGTTAATTTTTTCGCAAGTGGTACGAAAAGTAGAGTATTTTCCTCGGTGATAAAGCTGTCTTAGTCTTGGGTGAACTTAAATCCCTCGCTACACTCAGGACTCGTCTTAAATCCCTCGCTTCGCTCGTGATTTAAGTTTCTAACACCCTCGCTACGCTCGGGAGTAAGCCTCGAGTCCTTCGTTATGCTCGCGATTTAAATCGTCACCCGCGACAGAAGACACTGCTTTATCCCCTTGGTTAATAATCTACTATATTTAACTGCAGTCCATAGTTTTAGTATTGTGTATATTTAGTAAGTTTAAAGTCTTAATCATATTATTTAGTAAGTTTATAAATCTCATGAATTATAAATTAACAAAATGCTTCAGTTATAATTTGTGCAACCAAGGGCTGATTTTTCAATAGTCAGTTATCTCTTAAGTGAGGAATAAAAATGGCGGTTTGGCATATTTTCTAGAAATAAGCTGTCAATCTGCCATTTTTATGCCTCAGCTATGACTACGAGTAATTTGACTATTGAAAAATTAGCCCTAAGTATTTTTAATGAGTTAATTGAGTCATGAACGATTTAGAAAAAAAAAATATCAAGATAAAACAATATCACATATTATTACCAACGTGTGTTCAGATTATGAAAAGAAACACACATGTTCATCTAGAAACTTTGACAAAACCTGCTTGTTGCGTATTTTCTACGTTCCTTTCTACCTTCTACGATCGACTGCATACATTTCGCGGTCCGAAACACACGGACACAGAGAGACATGTCAAATAAACAATGCCGTCACTGGCAGGGCTAAACTTTGAAAGCGAGGATCCCATTCATCTGTGTATAGTTTGCCAATTTTGCGTGGGCACGATACGATTTTTATACATTACGATCGACGATCGTGTGACGACTGAGTGGCGAATAAATAATCGGTATACATATTCGTAGTACCTTTTTTTTTTTTTTTAAGGTGGTAAAATCATCAAATGAGTCCTCCCGCCCTGGGTGGGGCGGAAGGGACTGTCAGACTCTTACTGACTAAAATCCACCCGTGTTCCTTCCTATGCCCTTTACGTTCTGGGGCCACGGTATCCTGGGTTAAGAAAAAACCCGCGACCCCAGCAGGCATTTGGCGCGAAACACGACGCGCCACCGACCCGGGCTTGGTCCTTCGGACGGCGAGCTACCCATCACTCACCGTACGCAAGCCCGCTCCGCCGCTGTGCCCTTTGCTAATCAGAGGGACACGCGTTGGAGCGTCCACACGACAGGCTATTCGCATACGGGCAAAGAGACCACTTAGGCACACAGTGCTTAAGAAAGAGTTTTTGCCCGCATCCCAGGGTGCACCGGCCAGAAAAACTGGTCTTCCCCCCGGACGTATCCGAGCGTCATAGCACCCCATATTCGTAGTACTGTGAGAACGTAAAAGCAAATTACTGATATTCTTGTTTTTTTTTTACGATTTTTGGCCTCAAATCATAACTTACTTTTAAGTATGTATATTTTTAAATACATAAATATTGATAAATTACACCTAGACTCAGAACAAATTATCGTGCTCATCACACAAACATTTGTCTTGGGTGGGAATCAACCCACGACTTCCGGCCTAGGAGCCAGGGTCACTAAACTCGTCAAAAAGCCAAATAGAACATTCAATTTTTTTAAAGGACACGCGTGATTTTGTAACCTTTCTCCTTCATGATTGTCGAAAATACCGCTTGTTACTGACGTTTGTCCTTATTTCTATCATAGCTCAAGAAACCTCATACTAATTACACCTTGAAGATTACGCTTACTTCATGGGATTTCCCTTACACTATAATTATAAAATGAAACTGTTTGTTTTTTGATGCACATAATATTAGTTCACTAATGAGTGAACTAATATTAAGTATGTCAGAATTACACAAAATCAAAGTAAAGTAGTTTCCAACAAGTGTAAGATTAGGCGAGCATGGTAGCCCAGGTCGAACGCAGTCAGTTGCTTTATTTCGTGATATTTATCTCATCATCACTGCTCTCAAAACGGTTAAGGAAAACATCTTGATGAAGCTGTTAATTCCGAGAGCCAGAAACGATGGCAAATATGCAGAAAACTTCAGAATAAAAAAGGCCGGTGGCCCAGCAGTGGCAACATTATAGGCTTATTATGTTTTACGTAAAAGTAAAGTATTTAGTTTTGCATGCTTCATAACGAAGGATTTCTGTCCGGTTAACTTTTATTCCAAATCGCAATACGATCCCCTGAAATCGTGTCCCCGAAATCGTGTCCCTGAATCGTATCACCCAAATCGTCTCCAAATCGTACAGCCTAAAGATCTTGTCTGGTTGTGGGCTGGCAGTCGTTGCCATGGTTACCCACATCGATTGGCGGCGGGCGCATCTTGCATCGTACAACAACCTAATAAGGCTTTGTCGGACTGGCAGGAGCGAATGAAGGGAGGTATTCAGTACTTAGGCTAGGGAAGACGAAATGAATGGAGAGTTCAGGGTATAGGGAATCTTAGGTATTGAAATGAGGTTGGGTACAGAATTGGTTGCCGTTTCGTCTTTGGTTGGTAACCTAATTGTGGTTGGCATCATTTAGTAGATGGAAGTTGGTAGTTGGTTTTGATTTGTTACTGGAGAAATTATACAGTCGGTTTCTTATTGATGTAAAGCAATTTGATTATCTGTTTTTACGTAATGTAATGTAATAAAATTGGTTTTAATTTTACTTAGCACCATGCCAACTTGAATCATGAATTTATGATAAATGACGAATTGAAGAAATTAATGATACCTAAATACAAAATTACAGCGATTACACGTTCATGACTAGTTACATATATTTAACTCCGTTGTAAAAGCATTAAATAATAATGAAATATTGACATTGACAGCTGTTAAACGCCGATTAAATTCGTGCTAATCTTGTGTAGTTTAATTTGTAAAATCTATCTTAACCGTTTATGACTACCAACTAATTAAGCAAACATGCAATCAGTGCCAAAGCAGTAAGCACTCGGCTACGCTTCGTTTAAGTTACTGTGAGTTAAATAAATTGTTGTACTTAATTTACAAGAAAATTAGGTAAAAGCATTGCGGATGCTCATCCTTGACCGCCCACAGTGAACCCCATTTCTTTTCACTGTTTTTCTTAACTTTTTAATACACTGTAGCGGAAGTAAAGTAGGGTAAAGCTGTGTGAGAAACGTTTTCAGATTTCGAAGAAAAAAGTAGTGAGCTTTTTATGAAATACAGAGTAACGAGGTTTCTTTGGCTCTCTTTGATGACAGTCGTCTAAGTTACAAAACGATTTTTTTATAGTTATCACGACATTGGCATAAATTCATAAAAATTTAGAACTTTTTGAGCAATACTTTGACAAATCGAATTGTTTATCATTTAACTTTAGGGCCATGGGGTTCGAGTG
This sequence comes from Agrotis segetum, assembly GCA_036375495.1. NCBI lineage: Eukaryota > Metazoa > Arthropoda > Insecta > Lepidoptera > Noctuidae > Agrotis > Agrotis segetum. Next base: position 45,698 of record JAQSVV010000243.1, on the reverse strand, counting down.
CTCACAAGTTTTTAAAGATATCGACAGGCCATTAGTCGACTCAAAGTCAAAGTCAAAGTCAAATAATTTATTTAAATAGGCCATCAGTGAGGCACTTTTAAACGTCGAATATTAAAATTAAGGAAAGGGATGGGATGGGATTGATTCTACACCCATTCGCTAAGGTAGGTTGTATGGAGAAGAATGGGCAAGAAACTCCATACTTACTCTTTTTAAACATCTGTTACAATATTTTTATAACATCATTTGAAATAATATATAATGTGGAAGCAATGTACCTTGAAAATATAGACTAAATAAAATATTATAAAAGAAAATAATTAAATAATAAGAATTACAAAAATCAAAAAGGTACATGGTGTTCACATTTTAACGTTGTTGTTTGCAATCAATGCTATTTTACAAATATAAGAAGTGTGTGAGCATTCGAATATAAACCAGCTTGATTCTGCTTATAGGGCTTAAGCAGATTGTACTATGGAGCAGGACCGGCATGTTTCCAAACATTTTTATCTTGGATATAATCTTCTAATTTATAATATGCTTGTTTACTAGGTGTATTTTTTATGTGACTTTTAAACTTTCTTTCATTTAGAGTTAAAATTTCGCTAGGTATTTTATTATAACATTTAACACAGGTCACAGACTCTTCAGGTGACCAGAAGGCTGGCCTATTTCTAGGCCACAAAATATATCCTACTATGTGCCAGAAGAGCCTATGGGCTAGCTGTTTGATCATAAGTTTAACTATTGTTAAAATCCTGACGTGGACAAGAGGCCTTAAGCAGTACTCAAGGCAGAATAGTCTTGAAATATTTGTTTAATCCGGATTTTGCGAAGTATCTTTTTATTTTCAGTCGTTTCGAACACATCACTGCGTTGTTGGAATTTAAATTGTATTTGAATAGCTAGTGAAGTTGTAATGCTGAGAATGTTTTGAATAATTCCTCGAACCGGAATCTTATTGGACTAGGCTTGAAATAATAGTACGAACCAAATATTGAGGGTTAGTATTAAAGAAGGCATTTTCTGATTAGTTTTGTCTGAATTCAATCTCGTAGGTTCTCTTTGACTGCAAAGTTTGTGCAGAAGCTGAGCGATTGGACTGCTGCACTGTTTAAAGTATTTTTTCCCAGTTTCCCACGGCGAGGGACGGCGCCAGACGATCTCCTGCCACCGTAGGCCCGCATGCGAGCGGCGAGTAATGGGCGACTCGCTGTCCGACTATGGACCATGCCCAGGCCGACGGCGCGTTGTATTCCTCGCGCGCCTCAAAGAGTGTCAGATTTATGACGGGGCGATGTTTATGTTTTGCAGTAAGGCTGTAAGTGTTAGAACAAAAATGAAGTCTAGAAATGGGACAGAACTGGCTGATAAAAAAGTTGTGACTCAGTTCAAAATCAAAATCTTCCGTTCAGGAATAACCTAAGATACCAGCCCTCACCTAGTTTACCAAGAAAATCTATAAAACTAACTGCACATACCTACTTACTTCCTTCCCCAAGAAGGTTCAATATGTGTGCAGTGATCGTTAAAAGTTTTCACGTTAACTTTATGGTCTGTCGACTAGTTATAGCTGTTGAAGTCTCTGACAATAAAGTGTGAATAGTACCCAACGTATTCGAGGACGTTTGAGATGCTATGGTAAAGATTAAGGGTCGTATAGATGCTGGAGAGTGGAGGAATTTATGAGAGGGAGGAGAAAGAGCTGAGTTTTGTTTACTCATAATCATTGAGGCTGTTATTCAGCCTGAAAGATAGAGATTTTTAAAATTGAGAATGTAACGTTATTTATTTGTTATAGTTAGGCACTCATCCATTATCATTTATAATACAGTACTCACGTTGTGAGGTGGGAGCTGTCTCCTCACTCGCGTCCCGCTTCCTCTTTCGCTAGCATGACTGCTTTGCAGGAGGAGGTGACTGCTTTCTATTCCGAGAGGTCGTCGCCTATCGCTTCCGCGAGAACAGGGCGGTGCTCCTCTCAAGCGGGACAGACCTGCATCGTATACTCCTGCGTGTCCTTCGGGAGATCCTCGTAAATAAATGCTAACTGTAACGTCTAGATACTTAATAAATCGTGTGGTTACAGCTGAAGTCTATCAAAATTCAGTAATCCATCGGTGTACTAACCTAGAAACGTGGTCTGCATTCAATTGACTTGTATGCTTGCTGAATACAAACCTGTCGATATAAATAAAATACTTACTTTGTACCATATATCCTGCGGTTTCACTCGCGATATAAAGCAAATATTCTACGGGAATGTTTTTATTATTTTATGCTTATGATTGGTTTTAATAAATTTAGTAAATTATAGTATTAATATCTGGTTGACCGAGCTTCACTCGGTTTATCATGTGAACCGAGCTTTTCTCGAACTTGGGACCTTGATAAATCGATTCCTTGAGCCGAAAAATTCCTAACCTGTTAATTTCATGAAAATCCTTGGAGCCGTTTCCGAGATCCTGATTATATGTAAATATACAAGAATTGCTCGTTTAAAGATATTAGATAAATTGGTATATAGGTACTATATTTTTAATCTCATATTCTACTCATATTTTCTATCATAATCTAAATACCGCCTTTCTGTTTTTGATGGCTACTTCTGATTTTTACGTCTGACATGACAGGATAGAGACGAATATCAGGATCAAAAAAGAAACCAAGATAGAATAATTTCCAGCGTAAAACAAACTTAGAAGTTTATATGAATTACAAATGACACAGTTACACCGGATTTGAATCCACATATTCCTGTACGAGAGAAAAGACTTTCTGAAAGACTTCCGATTCGAATTCGAGACGTATCCTGAAACTGTATCTGAAAAATCAGTCACAAAACACAGAAACGCGATTTTCTTTCAATAAACTTTCAGCTTTTCTATCTAAAAACAATACCATATCCTAAAATACAATGCCAACTTTGTATTTTTAAATTTTCAGGTATATTTAACTGCACAATATGGAGTGGAGAAGTGAAATAAATAATATTTGCATATCCCCTGGGTTCTGGTTATGCAGACGCAATAACGTCTGTATTCGCTTTGATAAACGCCTTTGTTACTCAACACAGGTATAAATGCTGTAGAAGAGGAATAGGTATGCTATCATTATGTACATTTTTTAAATGTTTAAAATCTCTGTGAACAACTGAACAGTCTTTTTGGAAATATTGAGGTAGTGATTTCTAAATGTTACTTATAACAATGCGATTTGATTTCTTTAAATGAAACGTATTTCCTTTCTGGAATTAACTTTGTTTCTGGGATAGCTAATCATCTAATGAGTCCTCTCACTCGAGGACGCAGGGAAAGGACTGTAAGACTCTTGCTGAGTAAAAATCTATCTTCCTTTGGTTGCCTAACTTTCGGTTTCTACCTTTTTTTACGATTAAATCAGTTAAAACTTAGTTTTTAAAAGTCACTGTATCTTCTTAACGTATAATGTTAACGTTATCATTTAGGAACATGAAAACCAACATCTTATTAAGATATTACAACAAGAAAACTTAATTAATTATGAAACCCACGCTGATAAAATTACATCATGACACGACAGCGCAGATACACGAGACGTTTCTGCGCTATTTACACACACACGCTTAAACATGGCCTCAATTAATAATTTAAAACAATACGAAAGCTTTCACAGGTAGTTAAATTCACGTAAATTGACTGCCCTTAAGGCTGGTAACCCCGATAGCATACGAATTAGTTGCCAAACGCAAAATAATGATTGCAAAGTTTTCGAGGTATGAAATAAAGCGGTCCTGTGTTCACCCCGACCCGGAGTCCGTAACTTTAGGGGGTGGAAGGGGGTTCAACCCAGAACTTTAAGCATTCACCCCGGGTCTTTAAGGCTGGACTTTTCATCCGCTACCGTTTTTAACTATGCGTTTGTGGGGGAGTTATTGTGAGCATTTCAGAAGGTTTTTAGGGTTCCGTAGTCAACAAGGAACCCTTATAGTTTCGCTATGTCCGTCCGTCCGTCCGTCCGTCCGTCCGTCCGTCCGTCCGTCCGTCCGTCCGTCCGTCTGTCCGCAGTTTAGCTCAGAGACGCACAGTACTAGAGAGCTGTAATTTGGTGTAAATATACGGATTTGCTGTGCCGAAAAAGTGGTAAAATAAAATCTCGTAAAATATTTTTTTTTAGGGTACCTCCTGTACTTACACGTAAAGTGAGGATTTTTTTTTTCTCGCGTACCCCTAAGTGTGGGGTATCATTAAATAGGTCTTTAAAAAATAATGTGAGTTTCCATTAACAATTTTTTGATAAAAAAATTCGTTTGTGAAATATTAAGCTTTAAAGTGCTAAATTTTGCTCGACTCGAGTGTCCCCCCCCTCTGCCAGCTAAACGGTTATGTTTAGGGGTGTGAAAAAATTCACAATAGTAGCATATATAACGAAATTTAAAAGAAAATTATCATGACTAAGTAGGCTTTACACCTTTACGAGTAATAGTCGACCAACTTATAAAATGTACTTGATATCATATTTTCTTAAACAAAATGTATCGGAGGCAACTGCAAATGTAAGTTTGTCAACTTTATTTTTACAGCTTTTATAGGTATGTTTTTTGGGGATAGGTAGGTTTTAATCGTCAACTATTTTTAACTAACTTCAAAAAAAGGAGGAGTTTCTAAATTCGTCGTAATCTTTTTTTTTATGTATTATCCCCGATTTCTCAGACTCCTGGACCGATTTTGAAAATTCTTCTTTTTAAAATTAAATTCAGCGAATCAGTTTAGTTAGTTCGCATAAGTATTTTGATGGGCAACTACGGAACCCTACACTGTGCGTGGCCCGACACGCACTTGGCCGGTTTTTTTTTGTTTGTAGTTTTAACTCCTTTCCTTTCATACCAACGTGTGCCGAAATACTTAACAGTCACCAATCTGTATACAGGCATGCAATACTTCGGGACAGTTAATAGATAAATATTTACAACGCATTCTTGCAGAGAAATGTCTAGCTACGTGTACGAGATTTTCTGGTTGCAACCATGACAGCATGACTCACTAATTGACTTTACAACATTTCTAGTAATAAATAAAATAACTAGTAGAGATAACAAAGACTTAGTAATAAATACTAAGTAAGTAGTAGAGATAACAAGGACATTAGTATTTATTACTAGAAATGTTGTGTCGCGCTGCCCGGGGTGGGAGGACTCATTTGATGATTTTGCCACGTAAAAAAACAAAAACAAAAATGTTGTAAAGTCAACAGGTGAATCCTGCTGTCACGGTTGCAACCAGAAGTTCTCGCATACATTTCTCTGCGTGTTGTTTTCCATCCGCACGTCCATGGATCAAATAAATCTGAATATCTCGGACATTTTTTTCTTTTTATTTCAATATACCTACTTGTTGCGTAGATTATGTACTTACTCATATGAAATGACCGCTGTTATGGGGAATATATTTGAGAAAGTGCCAGTTTATGCCAAATGTGTCGGCATTCATTGCGGTTGGAGAGATATTATCCGATTTCACTACTTTTTATCGTTGAACAGATGTGTAATATTTCAGGAACATGTATCTCGGCATAAAAAAACACGGATGTTATCCGTATATTCATAAATACGAATTTGGCGGTAGATGCAATTATTTAATTTTGCAAGCATTTTTTTATTTGTTAATTTTATCTTTTAAAATACTTAGGGTGACTTTTACCAAGCCGTTAAACATGTTAAACGCTTGGTAAAAGTCGTCCTTACTGTTTGTTTAAGTTATCACCCGCCTTTCACTGGACTGTTTTAGAAATGGACTGTGGTCCTGGAACGTAAGGAGTGTGTGTAGAAACTGAATGGTTCTTAGTCAGTAAGAGTCTTATAGTACCATTCCGCTCCACCTAAAGCGGATTTATTTGATGATTTAAACACCAAAAACAAAAATTAAAGCTGTGTTCAATTCTTGCTTTGCTTCAAATTTTTAACTCGGAAAACCTTTAGTTTAACTTCATTTTCAACTTTTAAGTAACTGCATTGTATAATCATAGTCATCATCATCATCATCATCATCAGCCTGTAATGTTCCCACTGCTGGGACACAGGCCTCCTCTCTGTGAGAGGGACTGGGCCATAATCCACCACTCAGGCCCAGTGCGGGTTGGTTAATCATAGTTTAGAAAAGTCTACCTACTTCCTCATAAACAATATCAACCCTTGCCTCACGCATATAATATAGCTATGTAAGTATACATCCCGTTGCCACCAAACCACTCGATTGCAGACACGATCTCGAATGCTTATGTACTAGCTGTGTATACATCTTCGGGAATGTTCGGCATCCGATGTATGCACATAGTGCTGGCATTTCATAGCGAAAGTGATACGAGATATTACCTCAATTAATAATCATGGTATCAATGGGGAATGCGCGCTCGTGGTTGAACAATAACGGCCGAACAGGTCGATCTTCAAAGTTCAGCTGCGATTACTGAGGTTGGTCTGTTGATGGGTGATCATTTGGTGGTTCCGGTTTCCATAGGACTGTGATTATATTTAGGATATGTTTTTAACCCTTCGTTAAATAAATTTGTTTTTAAATACCCTATGTTTAATTCAGGAAACTAATTATTTTGAAGAACATCTTCAAACATCATTAATTATGCAAAATTTCATTTTTATACTTTAGCTGTGCTCTACAGGGTCCATAATTGTACCTAGCTTTAAGCCTATTATACCTACGATCTGTCAAACAAACATAATGGAATGCAAATACATAAAGATATGAATATGATTGTCGTGATTGCTAGTCAGAAGCTCAAAAGTCTGCTAACTAAGAGGGACAAGTATATCACCCAGTGATGGTCAGAAAGAATTTTGCATCAATTTAAAGTTAAACCTATAAAATGGTATGGTTTTATTATTCTTAACTGGTTATTAAGTACTTAACATCGCGCGGAATCGGCGCAAGTGTTTCCATGAATGCTCGCGAGTGTCGTAATTGAGAATGTAAAAAGAACATTGCCCACCCAAACTTCCCACCACGACCAGACAAAAACCGCGACCAACTCCACTTAAAAACAGAACTACTTAGTCCCCACCATCAAAGGAGAACGACAGTTACAAAACTTCCATAATTGTCTCAAGACAGACGTCCCGAAGCAGTCGCCATCAATCCATTAGACACAAGTGTTCCTGTGCAGACGACGATTTGACTATTATGTGACTCAATGAGAAACTACTGGAACGACAGGGTTGCTAGAGGAGTTTCGGAATTCTCCTTTTTTCATCATCTGCCTAGCCTTTTCCCAACTATATTGGGGTCGGCTTCTATTCAAACCAGATGCAGCTAAATATCAGTATTTTACATGGAGCGACTACCTATCGGACCTCCACAACCCAGTAACTGGGAAATACGATACCCCATGTTAAGACTGGTTGTCAGACTTTAGAGCTTCTGACTAACAGTATCGACTGTCAAAGATCTACAAAGGACTCCGTTGGTCCTTTACGTGCTTTTCGAGGCACGGAGGAAACTCGCTATGATAGATAGTCACCCATCCACAGACCAACCTCGGCAAGCGCAGCTTAACCCAGAGAATCGGCCTGTGCGGCTGTTATTACTTAGCCACGAGCTCCTCTTCTTTTTTGCCGTCATAACTATACCTTTTTTAGCTAGGAAGGTGAGATTTTGCTTAAAAGGAGGCGACTGATGGAATGTCGAGTAACAGCGGAGTATTGTAGAAGATATGCTGCATCATCAAGATTTATCTACAAAATTGAGAATATAGACTGGTTGACCGAGCTTCGCTCGGTTTTTAAAATGTCTATATCTTGGGAACCGAGCTTTTCTCGAACCTGGAACCTTGATAAATCGATTCCTTGAGCCGATTAAAAACCCCTAGATAATCTGTAACTTTCATGAAAATTCTTGGAGCCGTTTCAGAGATCCTGATTATATATAAATAAATATACAAGAATTGCTCGTTTAAAGATATTAGATAGATAGATAAGCATAGGAGGATGATCATTCTCAAACTGAAGCAAAAAACTCATAAACTGCTGCATTTACTGACAGCCAGAATCAACACTGGCGATCACCAGAAAAGCGCTGAGACAATCAAACTCGACAAAGTCCCAGAGAATGATCTGGAATCCTGTATCTTGGACCTTGCAACGAAATACGTTAGCGAAGGAATAACTTCAAATAAGTACTACACATACGTATGTCACCAATCTGTATACAGGATAGAGTACGCGTATTCTATCTATTTACTAAAGTTAATGTCAAAAATGTAATAAGCGTTTTAGTAGCAAATTATTCAATAGTCTGTTACTCGCAAATGCCTCTTGTTTTCCTTATTACAACGCTGTTTGAATTATTGAAACATAATGTTTGTGTTGGTTGATCGATATTTATCGAGGAAGGCTATATAGGCTAACATCACGCTTCCCCCAAAAGGAGCCCAGCACCAGGGGTAAAACTATGGGAAACTAGTAGAAAAAATAAATTTTCTGATCATTAAACCTTTTTTTTCCCCCAAAAAGTAAAAAGAACCCCAATCTAGCAACACTGCGGAACGGTGTGCGCTGAAGTGAATGATTCGGGAGCACTTTCGTTAACGACACGATTGTCAAGACGTGCAAGTTTTAAGGTGAGCACTGCTGGGTCAGTCTGGCTTCCGTTCTTGGGACGTGAGATGTGAAACGAGGAATGGTTATTTTTAGTTACATTGTGTAACAATTTTCTAGGTTATTAGGGTTAGAAATTAGGAGAAGAAAGAAGCATACGAAAATACTAGACAAGTTGCTCCGGCGATTAAGACACGTTTTCATTAGGCAAGTTTTGCATACAAATATGACGTCACATACCTATTTGTAGACGTTGCTTTAATTGAAAAAAAAAAACAAGCTACCTACAGTTCAAAGTATATACTTGTTACTTGTATGCAGATTTGTGCAAGTTACATACAATTTGTAAATTTTAGTAAGTTTTTATTTTTCAATTTAATCTGCCCCATACTAGGATTTTCTCCTGTGTCGTGGGTGTATTTACAAACATAGAAACTCACATAATATACATACACAATCACTCAGACCCCTGGAACAACTATTTGTAGTTCATACAAATATTTGTTCCATGCGTATGGTGGATAGAGTCCACCAAAATTTACTTTATCCTCCTTGATCAAATTCTTGTAAGGTTTGCTTCTCGCCACAGACGCATTTTCAAAGGGTACATTGACCTCTTGCCCGCAGTTTATCACTCCCAGCGAGGTAGATTACAAACCGTACAGCAAGCCAAGCATGAAATAATATTACAACTCTGAAGTCCTGAAACTGACGTTAGAAAGCCACGCACTGTGAAATGCACTGACCAACCATTTCAATATTAATTCAAATCTTTCATTCATGCAATTTGTTCTTAGAGTTAATAATTGTATTAAGATAACTGTGATATCTTGATGACGGCTTTTTAAGTAGGTTACTTTCTTATTTTAAGTAATACATAGGGAAAAACTTAATTTAGGGTGCTTGTATACAGCGCATGTAACCAGCGCAAGTGCCTCAACATGCTCAAGCTACATGCGCCCTGTACACGCACCCCGCGGGTAGCTTGATCATGTAGCTTGTGCATGTTACTCGCGCGGGTAAACCGCAAACCCGCACCATTACTTGCGCGAGTTACATGCGTCGTGTAGTCCCGAAACCCCGGCAGGATTTAGCCGTTTAAAGGCCAGACTTATTTAAGGTAAGACAAAAACTGTCACAGTCATGACATTGCATTATGCTGTACAATATCTATAAAAATGTGTAAAATGTGTGTAATCTCTACATGAAGTCTTCAAGAGATTTCAGTTGCAATTTGGCCAACCAAAGTGTGCGTGCGTAAGGAACGCAAACACATACGTCTTCTTGTATCCTAATGTGATGTCATAAATACTTTTATTCCAAGTACAAGCACAAAATTCCTAGAATTTCGAAACTAGCACGAATCATTTCCATTCAGGTTTCATAAGAATTAATTTGATAGCGTTTGCTCTACCTGCAATAATAAACCAAGTTTTAGTACAGAACAGCCATCTTCCTGCCTTTATTGTCCATTGTCTAGAATTCTAGACTAGATTTACGAGCACTAGAAGTCTAGGCATGTGGTTTTATGTCGTTCTAAGTTAGTTAGAACAATTGGAACAAGTTGGGTAGCGGTCGAGCTTTTGTTTGGATTCTGGTACTAGCTGCTGACTGCGGGTTTACTTACAGCTATGGAAAGAATATAACGGAGAGTTCGTTATCAGAGGGGTTGGGATATCGGAAATAACATTCAGAAAATCTTCGTTAACACTTTTAATTACTTGCTAACACACACTGAATACAAAATAGTCAAGGATGTCCGAGATATCGCTCGATTAAAAACTTAGGAACGCGAGAAGTTTAACATGGCGGAGCAACCAAGATGTCTACCCAGCTTGCCGGACCGATTCAAAGTGTTCACTTCACTAAACTGACCGCCCATGTGGCCTACCCCACACAGCTTAGCCAACATCTGTCAACGTCACTACCTGTCAACGTCGAATAGCTGATTTTACTTCCGCACCGACATTTGACTCGACTATTCGCTCGGTGTTTCCGTTGCTCCCCATGCTAACCATCTCCAAATTACGACTAATTTGACGTTCCTAAACAATCTGTCAATTCTAACTTAATAGTTACTCCAATGAGAGATAGATGGCGTTATTCTAAATTCACAATAATCAATAGAGATTCTAAATCGCGTTTATGTTTTGATTCCAGGTCAATGATAATAGATGGCGTTATTCTAAATTAACAATAATGAATAAAGATTCCAAAATTGTGTTTGTTTTGATACCGCAGCATGATAATAGATGGCGTTATTCTAAAATATTGTGCTTCTGTGTTCATTCTCCGACACGGCCATTCTGACAATCACACGTCCTCGTGTGAGACACTCGTCTTCGTGTGAGACATCACATCCTCGTGTGAGAAATCTGGAATGAGAAAAAAGTCTCGAACAGTAATCATTCTAACCGTTCGGCCATTCCTGACCCAAATGGAAAAGGTATTCTCATCAAATAATTACAGGGTCAAATAAAAATCAAAACAAACTATTTCTCTAAAAGCTGACATGTCGAACAACATCCATACTCATTCAAATAATAGGAAACTCATTAAAATATTTTGCAGCGCTCATACTCTGACCTCCATCCGGCCTTCACCATCACACATTATAACCTCCATCGGTCATAAGCATGAAATCAATCGACCTCCATCCGGTCTTCAAATCATTTCGAGCCTTTATCAAAATAATTTCAAAAAGGTTTGTTCAACATGCTACCTTATTTTTCCTATAACGTTACAGATTATAAGAAAACTCTTACTATGCTAGATAATTTAAATTTTAAGTTGACTACTGCCAAACCAAAACAAAACAAACTAAAATGAAAGAATAAGGCACATAATAGACATCGGCACAAAATTAAGAAAGCATTATGACTCTACCAAACATATCCACAGCACTTAACCAGCACCATGCATCACTTCTTACCCACAGTCACTGAAGTACTTAACCAGTACTTAACATTGTAGCGCTTAACCAGCGTTACAAATCCTATCACTTAATCAGTGATAATAATAACGCTTACCCAGCGATATTAACCCTCTAACGCTTAACCAGCGAAAGCACACATAACACCCTTAACCAGCGATTCAACAGCTAACTCTTAACTAGCGAAAGTCTACATCATTACACGCTTAACCAGCAATTTTACAGCTAACTCTTAACCAGCGAAAGCCCACATCATTTATTTATTTATTTATTTATTTATTAAACTTTATGCACTACAACGTACAACGGCGGACTTAATGCCGTAGGCATTTTCTACCAGTCTACCTTGGGGTGATGCAGAGACAAAACATAGTAGGTGCAATAAAAAGGGAACAATATACTAGAGATATAATATTATATAATACGTATATAAAAATAAATATATATAAATACATACATACATACACTCACTTTATGCAGAGAAAAGAAAAATAAATGGAAATACTGTCAACCAGTTAATTATGAATCGAATCTGCCAGCTTCTTAAGTAAAAATTCTCGAGCCTGTACCTTAAACGAGTTACGATTAGTTGCCGTCCTGATATTCAGGGGGAGTTCATTCCAGAGAAAGACTGCCTGAACAAAAAAGGAATATTTCTGGAGACTAGAGCGGTGAGAGGGACATCGCAGAAGGCGATTATTAGAGGAACGGAGATTCTTGCTGTGTGCAGAGCATAAAAATTGGAAATGAGAAGTCAGATAAGAAGGAGAAGTGGGCTTATGGAGAAGAGAAAATAGAGTTGTCAAAGCCCTCAACGCTCTACGCTGCCGAATGGGCAACCACTGTAAAAGTGACCGTTGTGCGGAAACATGATCATATTTGCGGAGATTGAATACGAATCGAATGCAGTTATTTAGAAGTCGATCAAGTTTGTTGAGTAGATCTGCATTCAGGTCATAGTAGCACACATCACCATAGTCAATTATGGGGAAAATAAGGGACTGGACAAGCAATGCCTTTATGTGAGAAGGGAGAATATTCTTCAAGCGATAAAGTGACCGCAACGTTGCCGTGACTTTTCTGCTCACACTCGCGACCTGCTTACGCCAATCGAGGCAAGTGTCGACATACAAACCCAGATCCTTGACGTCAGAGCTGAACGGAATGACAGCGCCGTCAAAGATAACTGGTGGTACTGCTAACCCATTAAGCCTACGCAAACTATAGGGGCTCCCTAATATGATAGCTTGGCACTTAGCTGGGTTTACCGCCACCCCGAAACGATCCGACCAGTTTTTTACCGCGCTTAAATCCCGATTCAGCTCATCGATCGCGACCGAGACGTTGTCAACACCCGCCTGGCAATAAAGCTGTAAGTCGTCAGCGTACAGATGATACGCACATTGAAGCTCAGTGGTTATGAAGTCTATAAAAATAGAGAAGAGAAGTGGAGATAAGATACCGCCTTGAGGGACGCCAGCTACAAGATCACACCAAGCGGACAAAGTATCACCAGTAAGAACTGACTGCTGACGCCCCTGAAGATAGGAAGAAAACCAATTTAATACCTCAGGAGAGACCATGAGATGGGAGAGGATGGACAATAGGACCTCGTGACTGACGGTATTAAACGCATTAGAAAAATCAATTAGCACTAAGACGGTAACTTTAGTGTCTTCCATACCCTGTTTTATATCGTCAGTCACTTTAAGAAGGGCAGAAACGGTACTATGCCCGGGCCTGAACCCAGACTGGAGGGGACTGATAAGGGAATTTTGGAAAATGAACTGGGAGAATTGCTTATGAACACAGGCCTCGAGCACTTTTGACAAAAATGGGAGGATAGAAATTGGACGAAATTGATTGGGAAGAGTAGGATTAGGAATTTTTGGCAGTGGACGAACATGAGCTTTCCGCCACAAGGAAGGGAAGACACAGGAATACAAGGAATAATTAATGATATGGGAAATTGCAGGAAGGAGGTGCTCAAGAACCGTAACGATCATGTACCGGCTGATGTTATCACAACCTACCGCTTTGGATTTTATAGAAAGGATAATCTTTTTGATCTCTCCTGGGTCAACTGGGGTGAAGACGAAGGGAGCAATAGTAGGACGCGTCAGACCATTAAGGAAATCCAGGGTTCGAAATTTCGTTGGACTATCAAGAGTGGAAACGGTGCAGAAATAACGATTAAGATCATCCAAGCCAAGTGTATTAGGAAGGTCTGAATGTCGCGACCTGCCAATACCTAGAGTTCCAAGGAACTTCCAAATATCAGCAGGAGAAGCAGAAGTTATATTATCAAGAACATGGCGGCGTTTAGCGTTGCGTATCATCTGATTACACCGATTTCGAGCAGATTTAAAAAGGACCCACTTTTCCTCGGATCGATCCCTTTTAAACTTACGAAACGCCCGGTCCCTTCGCCGCATTGCCAACCGAATTTCTGGATTCATCCAAGGCGCAGGAGGGCGCTTCAGCTTGACTCTCCTAACAGGAGCATGGGTGTCGTAAAGCTTTAGTACGACTTTATTGAAAAAAGTAACTTTGTCATCGACAGTAGTTGCTTCCTGCAGGGGAGACCAATCAACCTTAGAAGCATCCTGAGCAAGCAACTCACTATTCATCCGTGCAAAGGCACGCCTGTACTGGAACATGGGTTTGGGTTTAGGGGGTTTAAGGATATAAGATAGGAAAATAAGATCATGATGGGAAAAACCAGGAGCGTCAAATTGACCATGTGAGGAGACTAGGGAAGGATTAGAGACGAGGATTAGGTCAAGCCAAGTATCATCACCAGTATTGTTATGGTGAGTTGGTTGGAGAGGCAACACATGCAGACTGGCTGACTCGACCAAGTGTAGGAGTTTACAGGAACGAGAGGAATTACGCGCTAGAAGGTTAGTGTTGAAATCCCCCATAATGATGTGATGTGCATACTGTGAACCCAAAGATTCTAGAACCGATTCGAATTCGGTGAAGTAATCGAGAGAAGGAGGACAATACACCACACCTAGAACAGTTTTTGCTCCTTTGACACAAACCTCGAGGAAAAGAAACTCAGCTGAATTATGAAGGGAAGAAGTGGCAAGAATTTTAAAAGGAAAATCAGCACGGATGTAGATTGCAACACCACCCCCTCTCTTACCGATTCGATCATTCCGCAAAAGAACGAAACCGGGGAGAGAGTAAGTGGTCGACAGAAGTTCGGGTTTGAGCCAGGTCTCCGAAATCAGGACGGCATGAACATTGGTGGTAGAGAAAGTTTCATAAAGCTCGTTGTGGTGACTCGGAATGCTCTGGGCATTTATATGACATACGTTAAACAACCGGCCGAGATCTTGATTGAACGTTTGACATAAAAGATCACCGAGAGTGTCTTTAATTGAACAGAAACTATCATCGCTAGAAGAAGCTGCAGAATTGTTGGCAGAATAAAATGATAAATTATCAAAAGGTGTTAACATAACAATAAAAAATAAATATATATATATAATATATATAAATTAACTATAAAGAGGGAGAACTACACAAACTACAAGTACGACGCTTGTATCTCTGCACCACCCGCCAGCTAACATTTAAAAACGGAAATAGACAAACAGAGAAACTTACACTACTACAGAGAATTAAAAAGAAAAGTTAACTAAACAAAAACAAAACTGTGCAAATAGACGTAAAGATCAATCCAGTTTTGTTGAAATTACGAAGTAATACGGCATTTGGAACGCAAGGTAAAGCAGGTGAATAAAGTTTCCGAACGAATCAACCAAACGTCACTGCGACAGTGTCACTGCTATGTGTCACTGTCACATCGACGCTTGTGCTCTCAATGTCGTGAAGTGAAACTTACATTTAGAATAATTATAATAAAAAAAAAAAAAGTTGTGGGTAAATTTTTGGTCAGTGGGTCGTCACAAGGGTGAATCATTTACGATGTCCAAAGAAAAAGAGAATTGATACAAATACCGTACTACCGAACAAAATGAAAGTAAACAAAGACCATTAAAATCACCAGTCAAAAGATAGCATAAACAGAGGTAAGGAAAACATTTGAGCAATGGATAAATAAATAATTTTTTGGAAAAATGTGTTAATAGGTACCATAATTAACGCTTTTTGTTTTTCAGGCCATCTCCAGTGACGTCAACCCCGGGAAACTTTTCCAGCAACGGACTCAATTCCTGAAGCGACGTGATCTTATGTTTACTTCCGTCAGGCGCTTTAATAACAACCACACCGTCCTGGGTCCAACATGACCGCATACCGAAGTGGAGCCGTGCTTTCCCAAAAACGGACTGTCGGGTCTTCGTGAGGAACTCCTTAACAGAAACAGCTGTTCCCTTCAGCCTTGTCTTTGCTCTCCAAACCGCCGACTTGTCTTCGTAGCTGGAGAACTTAACAAGGATGGGCCTGTGATGGTCCTTATTGGCCGTGCCAAGTCTGTGACAGACCTTAACAGAAGTAGCAGTGATGGCTTGTAGGGACAGCTTCTTATTCAGCACCTCCAAAACAACCTTACTGCTGTCCTCCCCATCAACCTCTGGCACGCCCTGGAAGATAAGTGCCTTCCGCCTTTGTCGGGTCTCCAAGCCATCAACCTGTCTGGCACACTCGCTGATCTGGTTCCGAAGAAGACTCAGCATGCTGAAGATTAACTCCCTGAAGGAACGAAACTCTTCAGCTATCCTCGCCACGGTGTCCTTAGCGGGTCCAGCACATTGTATCTGTGCCTCCAATTCGTCCATCTTCTTGAGAAAGCTGTCCTCCAGACACTTCTGAGCAGACACTATTTCGTCAAGTTGAGACATAGTTGATTCAGTGTCAGTGAATAAAGTGCAAGTGCAATGATGAGCTGGCAGGTGGTGTACAAATACAGTTACAGTCACATAAGAGTGCTGCAAACGTGAGTACTTGTTGTATAGACGTTACACAACAAAATAATACTTTTAAAAATTTAAAATACTATAAAATACTATTTATTACATTAAATTAATAATTACGATACGTCTGTGTTTTATTCACACCTACCCGCGAATCGCATCATAACACGCTTAACCAGCGAATTAACAGCTAACGCTTAACCAGCGAAAGCCCACGTAATCCGCTTAACCAGCGATTACACTACTAACGCTTAACCAACGATAGTCAGCACAACTCGCTTAACCAGCGATTCAACAGCTAACGCTTAACCAGCGAAAGCCCACGTAATCCGCTTAACCAGCGATTACACTACTAACGCTTAACCAGCGATAGTCAACAAAACTCGCTTAACCAGCGATTCAACAGCTAACGCCAAACCAGCGAAAGCCCACGTAATCCGCTTAACCAGCGATTACACTACTAGCGCTTAACCAGCGATAGTCAACACAACTCGCTTAACCAGCGATTCAACAGCTAACGCTTAACCAGCGAAAGCCCACGTAATCCGCTTAACCAGCGATTACACTACTAGCGCTTAACCAGCGATAGTCAACACAACTCGCTTAACCAGCGATTCAACAGCTAACGCTTAACCAGCGAAAGCCCACGTAATCCGCTTAACCAGCGATTACACTACTACCACTTAACCAGCGATGGTAAACACAACTCGCTTAACCAGCGATTCAACAGCTTACGCTTAACCAGCGAAAGCCAAAGTAATCCGCTTAACAAGCGATTACACAACTAACGCTTAACCAGCGAAAGCCAACGTAATCCGCTTAACCAGCGATTACACCATTACCGCTTAACCAGCAATAACGTCACTACCTCTTAACCAGAGACAGCCAAGTAAAGTTTAAGTTCAAACACTATCCATCGAAAATCCTAGAGCAGCCAAGTACCTTTGCAATTGTACCATTACAATGCAAGAAACTAATCATCAAAAGCAGGAATCACATTCGTGGCCTATGGCTAACACTAGCCCCACCAACAAACTTCTGTTTGTTTCACACCGTTCATCATGAACGCACAATACACGACCTCCGCCAGTGCCACCCGCACACCGCGCATCCATGGACACCACCGGGATGTCAATCAGATAAGGACTACGGCTACGAAACAGCTACTGGTACGGTCTGACCAGCCGAAATAAGATTCCAGTAAACTTATCATCAAACTCAAAATGGTACTTAACCCTCAGGCATTCTCTGCAATCGATCAAGTGCCCGCTACAATCAGGCAACACATGAAAACAAATCTCAATACTAGGTTTAAACTAGGGGTACAGACTTTAATAAAGAACACAAGGCACCAGAGTCGTTAACAAAATGAAAATTGCTCACCGGATAGGTTCCCAGTCGACGCGCTCAGGAGGCACAGGTCAACCCTCTCCTCATTAACAGGCTTCAACGTCCCGGAGTCAGCGCCGCTCCTCTCTCCGCGCCGTGGCAGTGGAAACAGGCGACCCCGGATGCATGAAACCTCGCAGATGTTGCCATTGCTGTGGTTGTGGTGCTTCGAAGTATCCTGTTTCACATCTTTGCGGTAGCAGTGCACGGATTAATGACCCGGCTTGCGGCAGGCAAAACACTTCAGAGGCTTCACAACACTATTCGCTTCGCTGCAGCTCTTGTTGTAGCTAGCCACGTGTCTTGCAATAAAAAGTCGCTTAAATCAGTCCACTTTATCCCAGGAAACGACACGGTAGGCAGCCAGGTAGAATCTCCTCCCTTCAAGGCGCGGCTTACAGCGACCATAAGCGGGACACCCGCCATGTTGATCTTGGTCCGAAAGCACATCACTGTAGTCGTCCCCCAACCACGTGCATCCACATTTTGTTTCTCAGGATTGCAATCCGGTAAACGAAGGCCATGTGACAACGTGGTAGGTATTTTCACGGCTTGAATCAGTATCAGAAAATTGCGGTTCCATTGTTCCAACAAACGCATCCATTTTTCGTCGTTAGCGTTTTTATTTCGAACACGTGAGTCGTTGTGGTCCATCCCACTTCTGATAACGGAGAGTTCGTTATCAGAGGGGTTGGGATATCGGAAATAACATTCAGAAAATCTTCGTTAACACTTTTAATTACTTGCTAACACACACTGAATACAAAATAGTCAAGGATGTCCGAGATATCGCTCGATTAAAAACTTAGGAACGCGAGAAGTTTAACATGGCGGAGCAACCAAGATGTCTACCCAGCTTGCCGGACCGATTCAAAGTGTTCACTTCACTAAACTGACCGCCCATGTGGCCTACCCCACACAGCTTAGCCAACATCTGTCAACGTCACTACCTGTCAACGTCGAATAGCTGATTTTACTTCCGCACCGACATTTGACTCGACTATTCGCTCGGTGTTTCCGTTGCTCCCCATGCTAACCATCTCCAAATTACGACTAATTTGACGTTCCTAAACAATCTGTCAATTCTAACTTAATAGTTACTCCAATGAGAGATAGATGGCGTTATTCTAAATTCACAATAATCAATAGAGATTCTAAATCGCGTTTATGTTTTGATTCCAGGTCAATGATAATAGATGGCGTTATTCTAAATTAACAATAATGAATAAAGATTCCAAAATTGTGTTTGTTTTGATACCGCAGCATGATAATAGATGGCGTTATTCTAAAATATTGTGCTTCTGTGTTCATTCTCCGACAAATATATGAAGAAAAAAAACTTGAGAGGTGTCAAGGGACACCCGGATGGAACGAAGTTACTGTATACACTCAACAAAAATAATCGCCGCGACTCCACTCCACTCCACTCTTTGAGCTCTAGCACCCTTTCGCAACGCGCGATAAGGAACTTCATTCCAAAAAGTGTCGTGACAACTTTTCCTAAGATTTTTTTCCGTCTAGCCCCCTTTCACAACGCGCGATAAGGAACTTCGTTCCAAAAACTATATGTGTATGGTGTAAACTGACTTTAACGAAAAGTAATTCACTACTGGACAATGCAGAGCAGTGGTGGCCCAGTGGTATTGGTTCCGACTTACAAATTGTAGGTCGTGGGATCGAACCCCGCCAGGCGCACTACCATATAAATATCTTTTAAATATTCCATATCTATTCTGATTTAGCTTTCAGACAAACATCCTCGTACAAACATAAGTAAGCTTAGGGCATGTCACGGTCAAGTTTGGATTGAGCTTGAAGTTTCAGACGATGCGCTTGAAGTTAAAACTCGTGCAGACAGACGCGTTTAAATGATCGGGGAGATTTTTTTAAACTGGCTTATATTTTCTGTGAAAACCTTCCACCGTTCACATCGATACGTCATCATCGCGCCACGTTAACGTGCCAAGCTAAATTCGACTCTGAATGTACTGTGAATTATCTCTTGTCTTGCCTGTTTTCCGCTTATGTGTGGATAGGGTTTGCGGTGCGGCAAAACCGCAAGCCACCCCGCGCGTTTAAGCGTGTGTGTCTGGACGAGGCTTTAAGAGTTTTGTATGTTAGACAGAAGTGTAGGATTTTCAAATTGAGTTGAGAGTTTATCTTGTTTTCTCTAAATTACACTACTTTATCTTATGTATGTATGTGTACATTGTAATCATTACTTACACATGGAAAAATTACTTTTGTAGAACTTTGCTAATACTGAGCATGAGCGGAACCATAGAATATTGGCGGAACCACAATTCCAAGGTCTGTCAAAGTGTGGTTTAAATGTCTAAGGGCTGATTTTTCAATAGTCAGATAACCTTTATCTGACGAATTAAAAAAAAGTTTCGACATATTTTCTATAAACTGTTAAACCGCCATTTTTATTCGTCAGATAAAAGTTATCTCAGATAAATGATTTCTTTGTTTTTGAGAACAACTTTTACAATGGTGACGGTATACAACAACAACGACGCGCGGCTTGGTACGACGCGTAGCTTAACTTTGGTGGACCCACTCGCGTGTTCTGAGCGTTCTATCTGCCTATTTCTTTGATCTGAGATCTGACTATTGAAAAATCAACCCTTAAACAATTACAAAAATAACGTTCAAATGATGATAGATGCTACCACCAAAATAAATATGTCTTATCTTATCACACGTTTGATTGGAATGAATTGTCAAATTCTAAAGAAACGCGAGTGAAGCCGCGGCCAAACACTAATTTATAATATAAATGCTGTGTAATACGGCAGCTGAGTTATGAAGTCAAAAGCTTGGCGACCGTCCAGCACATTACCGCTGGCAATATAGGTGTCCTGCAAGAAATTATGCAAAAAAAAAAATGAGTAATACTCGGAAAAACCCATCTTTATTTATTGTTATTGCGTTTGTGTGCTTTTTGTAGAATGGCGGCAACTTTTTCGCTGAAAAGGAATGAATGATCTACTTAAAATTACTCCTATTAGACTATCGGTTTATCTTTGAGGATCTTTGCAGCTTTCCTAACGTTATTTTGGCATCTCTTGAACCCCCTCAACTGTGTCGAACCCCAAATCGGGTCGCAACGTCATTTAAGTCGTTTTTGACCGCGTCTGTGGAGAGACCCTTTCCGGGTCGCTCTGTCTACGGTCACATATTTCATGTGAAAAAACAGCGATAAAACTACTTTTGTCTTTGTTCAACTTATTAAAACGCGTCTACGTAGAGCGAGACAGCTAGCAAGTGTCGTTTTGAGTTCTCGGTAGAGAAAAAATTACCGCGAAATCGCCAGTAAATAGACGGCCGCGTCGCAGCCTTCATTTTTTTTCTGTACTTAAAACTTGATTTATTTAAAATAATTGTATGAGAGTCACGACTTGTGTGATATTATTACGTGAATAGTAATAAAAGGTTATAAATAAATACTCTTGTTGGCTCGCTAAGTGTGGTATAATATTAAAATATGACCCAAAATGTACTGAATATTTAGGTACCCAGTAATTATACCAGCTGTATAATATTATTACCAACATATATATTACCAAAGTACTATTTTCTAGGTAGAAAATTTAATTTAGAAATGATTCAGATCAATAAAAGAGCTTCCGCATGTCCAAGGAACCCCTGAGCGGGTTTCTTCCACAGACAGGGGGTGCAAAAACCCCGGTCTGTGACGAAACCCGCTAAGGGGTTCACAGACGCACTTTTTGAAAAAGACCGGCCATTTTAAATTGACATTACTGTTGATACCAATCATTACACACATATATTGAATATCGATTGATAATTCATCATTAGGTATAATACTTTATTAAAATTTACAAAATATAACATTTTCTTTCACACAAACTTGACAATAACAAACGCAAAAATAAACCAAATAAACATAGTAGGTAACCGTTTTGAAGTGAGCTGCTTACGTACATGCAGAAATCAATGACAAGCTGTATTTTTAACTATGCATGAATGCCATTATGTATTTGATCATTCTCTTTTATTTTTTGGAACGAAGTTCCTTATCGCGCGTTGTGAAAGGGAGCTAGACGGAAAAAATTCTTACGAAAAGTTGGCATGACACTTTTTTGCCTCGCCCCGCACCTCGCGGCTGCACCCCGCGCCCCGTACCCCTCACTCAACCCCCGCTCCTCGTGACTCTTGTCGTATTGCGGCGTGCACATGTTTCTCTGTCTCTATCTCTAATAGAAAGCAAGCCAGATATTTTCGTTTCGTCTTTCTATTTCGCATTGAACAGTGTGGTGTTGCGACGATTATTTTTGTTAACTTCTTTCCACCCGGGTGTCCCTTTTTTGTATCCATATGAATCACATAATTATGTAGTTTACCAGTTGGTATGAATACAACCACA
Source organism: Agrotis segetum (assembly GCA_036375495.1). Classification (NCBI taxonomy): domain Eukaryota; kingdom Metazoa; phylum Arthropoda; class Insecta; order Lepidoptera; family Noctuidae; genus Agrotis; species Agrotis segetum. Next base: position 23,511 of record JAQSVV010000243.1, on the reverse strand, counting down.
ATAACTCATCTTAATCTGTCGCAAGCTGGTTGAATTAAGCTCTAATTAAACGGGGATTCAGAAGGAAACCATTGATCATCTGCTAAGCATCTTACAACGTTACAGTTTAGGTAATTATGTAAATTTAGTCCATTCTAGTCCAGAAATAGACTGTAGTGGTAGTGGTAGAGCTTAATTAATGTTACAATCATTATTTTATCTTACTCATTGAAAAATCGCACAATGTTGACGTCCCTCGTTTTATTTTTCTTAAAATAATTAATGGTTACTGTTAGGTTATTGCTGTCATTATAGTAAAATAATACGCAAGAAGATGGCAACCGACTAAATATAGGTACTAAACAAATCACAAGAAAAAAATAAAATTAAAATAATGTGTCAAATCAGCCGTATCTAACAAAAATTCTGATCATCAGCATAAAAAATTTCGTAACTTCAAAAAGATATTCCGGTATCCTAAAAATTATTCGTGCCAATATCTTTTAAATTGATGCGAATTCAGCGATTCATCTAACCCCCCGATGTTTCTCAAATCGTTACGTTCTTCGTGAACATACCTGTCTTTATTTGACACATTTGGATACTGAACCATAGACTCGGAGTATTGATTTTTCGCGGGCAATGGGTAACTTTTGGCAAGGGCATGAAGTCAGTGAACCTTGTTATTGTAGTTAAAACTTGCAACCTCATTTCGAGTTGAACTCATTCATAGAGAAATATTGTTGTTTGGTAAACAGTCGCTTAGTTCATAAAGGTAGCAATTTGAACTTTGAGATTGTTTTCTCAGTATTTACACAAAAGAAGTTTTTTTACTAAACAATGGTTTTATTTACGATTTTCTTTTAAAATGTAACAATGAAATAAAAGAGAATCAATTAGTCTTGTTGCCAGATGTATGTCAGAAAACAATTTTTTATGGTATAGTTTTAGACATTTAGTTAAAATGCCTTTCAAGATAAAGGAGAACATTCACGCTCCATACATTTTTGGGCCTTTTCCGAAAGTGCCGGCCAACGAAGAAAATTGGTACCAATGGGTAGTACTAGTTATTTGGAGCAATAGTTACTATGGCACAAAAGTTGTAGGATTGCTCTCGGCCAAGTTATACAAGTTCGAAGATTCGTAATTTTCAAACATTTTTTCATTTCTGAAAGTGCTCAGAAACACCAAATAATGATAAGTATTGCTAGAACTAACGACCTCAAGTAATTTAACATAAAATATCATCACGCTTGTAATCCCTGAAGGGTGGGGTAGAGGTGTTCCGAATTAAAATGAATAATAATTTCTTATTTTTTTGTGAAAAGAAATAAAAACATATTAAAATAAATATATCTGCTGGTGGGTTCAGCATCGGGAACAAAATCAACGTTGCCTGTGGTAGGTGTCTTGGGAGAACGACCTCCTGACAATACGAATCCTGACTAAAAGTACTGTTTTCTCAATCAGCCACGTTTTTTGGCTAATAAAGTCATCAACTGTGCTACGGTGTTCTACTAAGATAGTCCTGCGACTTTGTAGGGTAGCTGGTAGGCGTTTGGCTCTATAAGGGTCTCTGAAAGCTCCTTTAGGCGCGCGAGAAACACGACATGCTGGCGTCCTTACTACCCATTACTCGCCGTACGCGGCTGGATTGAGATTTCGCGGGTGTCCTCTCCTTCATGTGTTCTTCCTCCTTCGCTGTCATTACTGCTGCAGAAGAAATGGCAGCCTCCTTTCCGGATTGCCACCGTGTGGTTTGGAAGCGGGGCCCTCCAGCAACTATGTATGGATCACCCGAATAGCCATCAATGCCCTGGTGCGACCAGCTTGTTTGGTCGCCTCCTTATGGAGACGACGGACACAGAGTTCCCGTAGAGGGGCTTTAAACGTACCACTTCCACGTAGAGCCTCTAAAAAGAGGCATTTGCCCCGCAAGATTGGGTAGCAGTTTAAAGGCAGCCCCAGGAATACTCCTTGAATTTCCACGGGATGTCAAGGACGAATACCAGTTGAGTCTCGCTAACTGGACGGCGATGTAAACGTCCCATCGCTAATTGTTGGTTCGCCAGTATCGCGTTCCGAAGGCTATGAGGCTCTTTAAGAAAACAACAAATGTATGAATGTAATGTAATGAACGCAAAGGGCAACCAAATGAACAGGGTGGACTTTTAGTCAGCAGGAGTCTGACAGACTCTCCAGCTCAACCTGAGCGATTCTTTGATGATTCTATTTCCCAAAAAAGGGGTTGATTCAAAAAGCACTTAATTGGTCACGATTCGTATTGTTAGGAGATCGCTCTCCCAAGACCCCTACCACAGGCAATGTTGATTCTGTTCCCGATGCTGGCCCCACCAGCAGATTTATATATTTTAACATGTTTTTGGAAAGTGTTGGAGTGGAGACCACGAATGGGAAAGAGGAATGTGGGGAGACAACGATCTAGACTATCTTGTATCGACAGACGATCTTGTAGTGGCCGGAAGAAACTGGATAGCCATAACACAAAACCGCCAGAAGTGGAGAGATTTGGATGAGACCTACACTCAGCATTGGGTGACCAAAGGTTGAAGAAGAAGAATATGTTTTTATTTCTTTTCACAAAAAATTAAGAGTTATTTATTCATTTTAATTCGTTACACCTCTGCCCAACCTTTCAGGGATTACAGGCGTGATGATATTTTATGTTAAATTGCTTGAGGTCGCTAGTTCTAGCAATACTTATCATTATTTGGTGTTTCAGAGCACTTTCAGAAATGAAAAAATGTTTGAAAATTACGAATCTTTGAACTTGCATAACTTGGCCGAGAGCAATCCTACAACTTTTGTGCCATAGTAACTATTGCTCCAAATGACTAGTACTACCTATTGGTACCAATTTTTTTCGTTGGCCGGCACTTTCAGAAAAGGCCCAAAAAAAATGATCTCCTTTTATCAATAAATATAAACAATATTAATTCAATTTATTCAAAAGACAATATTCAAAGACATTACATGAAAATAGTTTTATTGTTACTCAATTTAAATACATTTATAAAACGATTGATCATCAATGAGAATCCATAAATGCATTATTATTAAAGGATTGAAATAATACATTTATAAGTATTGAAAATTTATAGTATTTAATTGAAAATTGAAAGCGAAATGAAAAAAGCGAAAATAGATTGATTCTGCTTTTCTGTGCTGTTAGTAACATACATCACTAAAATAAACAATTCAGGCCTAAATAAATACAGTAGTTTACCTGCACTTGCATGCTCCATTTTGCATTTCTTTCATCCAACTTAAGTACAATGTAAACAGAATTAAACACACGCTATGTTTACGATACGAAGGTTTTTATTGGATCGAAGACTGGAATGTAAATAAAGTAGCACGAGTGTTTGTGCAGCTCAAGGTAGAGGAACCTCTATGGTTGCTTAGCAGTTTAGTAGGAAATTATTTTTAAAGGAACTGTGAAGGTAGGAACTGTATGAACAAACCTTATTTATACAAATAGATTCTACCAGTACCCTTAGCACGAATTTTCACTCTTTTACTTTACAGTATTTACAGCGTTTCTTGTATGGAAAAATGGAACAGCGCCTCTGGTGAGCAAAGCAGGAACTAATTTTTTCCTCAAAAATTGACAATTTGAAATTGTCAAAGTTCCAGTTTTCTTTACGTCTCAAATACTGAAAATTCGTGCTAAGGGTACTGTTTTAGGTAAATACCGGCTGAATCAAGTTCAGTGATTTTGAAATGAAAAAAAAAGAAAACATAGAATTTGTCTAGAATCTTCGGAGTGAAAAACAGTAACAATAAAGTGCGAGTCCTTGCTTTACGTATATTTTATTCAAAATAATATTTCCTATTATCACACTCACGATACAGGATAAATTCCTAGTTTAAGACAAAGATTAAAAAAATATGAAAAATAATTTTCCAAAAAATACTATGGCGGGGGCACTACCGTGCCCCCAGATTCTACAAAGTACTGTATAGTTCGTAAATTGAACTGAGGCCTTACCACGAACTGTTAATGCGATCCAGTTTTGGCTGTGGGAAAGAGACAGAGCTAGACGACCTGTTTAGCTCTTTCTCTATCTCACGTGGTAAGGCCTCAGTTCACAAACATGTAGAATTAATTGTTCTTGAAAAATAACTAACGTGACGTCATCAACGTCGTCGAAAGAAGTCGTCCACTGCTGAACACAGGCTTCCCCTTTAGAACACCGACAATTCACCACTTGCATATATCGGTTACCGGCCATTCTCCAAATAGGTGTTATTTGCCTAATTACCGTGCCGTTTTTGAATTTCACTGATATGAACTTAAACACATTAGAATATGAAACACATTAAAGATAGGAATACAATAGTTATTTTGGCATTCTACTATTACTGATGGTTTTCTAGATATTGAGATTTTAAAAAAGTTGGGTATGGTAATTAGACAAGTTGAATATTTGATGCTACGGTAATTAGAAAATATTTTGTATCTCCATATTTGTATCCATAATTTCTTCCATTTGCTCAATATTGCTTAATAATGACAAAGTGCTAGTAGAAGAAGATGAGAGAGCACTAGTTGGACGCGGAGTTGATGTTATTATGGTAAGTAAGGAAGTGTTGGCATCACCTCCGAAACTCTTAAAAACTACGGGCCAACCTGTGCTCGGCGAGCTTAAGAGGCTGTTCAACTTCGTCAAAGCCAGTGGGATTACCCCGGAGGCGTGGAGCAGGACCGTGGTGACATTTTTTTTCAAGAAAGGAGACAAAGATCTCCTCAAAAACTATATAGACCAATCCCGTTGTGTCTGTGTCACGTCTACAAACTGTTTTCGAGGGTCGTCACATATCGGCTTTCCGCTAGATTTGACGTTTTCCAGCCACCGGAGTAGGCTGGGTTTTACAAAGGCTATGTAGCACCTTAGACCACAAACATACAGTGCGGCAGGTTTTACAGAAGACAGGACAGGGGAGTATAACCGGCCGCTGTGTCTATATAGCCTTTGTGGACTACAAAAAAGCCTTCGATTCCATCGAAACCTGGGCTGTTCTGGAATCCTTGAAGCGATGCCAAGTCAATTGGCGGTACATAAAGGTACTAAGGAACCTATATTATAGCACAGCGTCGATGTCGGTCCAAGTACAAAACCACCATCCAGCTGCTAAGAGGTGTGAGACAGGGAGTTGTAATATCCCCTAACTAAACTGTTTACCAACGCGCTGGAGGATTTGTTCAAGAAGCTGGACTGGAACGGACTGGGCATCAAGTCCACGGTGTATACCTAATGCACCTTCGTTTTTCCGACGATATATTTATTTATTATGGCAAAATCGCTGCAAGACCTGCTGAACAGTCTCAATGCTGCCTCGAGACGTGTGGTTTCGGGATGAACCTGGACAAGACCAACGAATGACCATGTCGTCTCAGAACCAATTTCTGTCGAAGGTATAACACTCGAAGTTGTCCAAGAATACATCTACCTCAGGCAGGTATAGGAGCCTAAACGTAGAACTGTCAGTCAAGCTGGCCCACCGACTTCATGTCACGCAGCTATGAAAAGGTCTGTGCTTGGGGTCTCACTAGGGGATAAAATCTGGAATGAGGTACGGCAAAAGACCAAAGTTACATATATTTTCCAAATCTGCAGCAAGTTGCAGTGGCAGTGGGCTGGTCACGTCTGCCTTGATAGGTGGAGTAGGATGGTTCTTAAATGGAGACCGCGTGTAGGTAAGCGTAGTGTGGGACGCCCCCCGGCAAGATGGACCGATGACCTGAAAAATGTGGCTGGCAGTAGCTGGATGAAAAACGCAGGAGATCGTGCGCTGTGGACTGCTATAGGCTGAGATGATAAATGGTATTGACAGAGTTTCAAGAGGATCTGATATGCTGTTATCAAGCACGTCTAGATCTATGACTACTTCTTCCTCGATTGTTTCCAAGTTTCCCTTTTCCTTTTGTCTTTTATTACTCTCTACTCTGATTTTTCTGTATAAGTTTTTCATACAACGGTAATTATTAACACATGGTAATTAGTATACGGTAGTTAGAAAACGATAGACTTTCTTCAAAATTTCGAAAACCATCACAGCCTGCAAATACAGGCTTATCATAACATACGTAAGCCATAGTACTGTTTCATTTACATTATCAACTAGGGTCTAACTTAAAAAATTGAGTATTTAAATAAGTATAACGGCAATTAGAAAAGTTTTGAACCAAGGGCTACGGTAATTATATACTCAAGTGTTTTGTTGGCGCTACAGTAACGTTTGAGACGTACGACTGCTAATAGGCTGCAGCACACCCTGAGGACATTCGACGCGTGCGGTACTGATGTGCCAAATACCGTTATTTAGGGATGTGCACCCAAGAACAGATACTGTTACGGTAATTATAACTTTCTATCGGACACACGGTTATTCAATTATAATTATTTATAGACTGGTTCTATTGAGTCCATATTTTGGTAGGTGATACACGTTGTTTCGTATTGTTTAAAACGTTGAATGGATCAAAGTAAATCTGCAGGTTTCAGAAATTACAAGCAAGTTTTAACAGATAGCCAGATATTAAGTAAAGCGTCTGAAGTTAGGGATCTAGGTATTATCATAGACGCAGAAATGAAATTTCAAAAACAAACTGAAGTCGTCATAAATAAAAGTAACAGAATGCTTGCATTTATGAATCGTAACACAAAAAAATTTAGTAATGTAACAGCAATGAAAATCTTGTTTTCGGCTTTAGTACGTAGTCATATAGAATACTGCTCAATTATCTGGTACCCAGTACATAAGAACAACATTCAGCGTATCGAAAAAATACAAGTCAAATTTATAAAAAGACTCTCTTATATATCTGGCATACGAAGAACAATTAAAAGTTATGAGGATAGACTGAAATATTTTGGGTTAAAATCCTTACACTGGCGTCGAGACTTCGCAGGACTAATTTTCTTATTTAAAATCTTTATCTTTATCTTTTTCTTTACATATAATAAAATCGTAGAGATGTCATTCCTGTACATTGAATATTTTTTTCTTTTTGTATTTTTTTCGAGATAAGGGATCGATTCTGATGCCAAATCAACTTTTATTTTTTTTCGAAATTTTTTATGTTTTTTTGATTTGATCTATCTCCGAAACTACTGTAAAGTTGTCGATCAAATTTTCCTCAAATATTCCTAATAATATGCTTCTGTTTATATGCTATGTATTATTACGCTATTTTTCCTGGGTGATAAGCAATTTTGAATTTTGTTGTTTTTAGATGTTTGTTGATTGTTGGAAGCTAAACCACTGGATATTATTTAGTCAATTTTTCCTCAAATATTCCTTAAACTGCTGTTCTATTAATAGGATATGTATAATTACGCTATTCCCCTTGGGGGATTAGCAATTTTATAATATGTTGATTTTCAGTCATTGTTGACATTTGTACAAGAACCGCTATTTGAAAACCACTGTCAACGTACTAGCCAGTCCGGTCGGTAACCTGCTTGACTTTCGTGCAAGGGGTCTCTGGATCAAATCTCGCAGTTTTTTTTTTCTCTTTTTGAGTTTTTTTATTTGTCCTGAGAGTTTTAAATAATTAAAAAAAAATGTGCATACTTTTATTTCAATATTATTCGCGATTTAAAATAATTACTATTTTTTTTGAATACTTCTGTACGATATAAATCTACACCGATTTAAATTGTAGGTAGTAAGTTGGATATTTTTTTTAATTGTAATTGTTTCGAGGTGTGGAATTTTAAAGATTAGAAAAAAAATCAGGGTTTCTATAATTTGTGTTTATTTATGTTTTGAATTGGTGCTCAAACCAGTGCATAGATTCTGTTTTAAACGACGACAAGTTGTACTCATCGAGTCAGATAAATTAGTTATTTTTTAGGTATCACGCGGTATGCTAGCGATACTGTAAATCGACCCAAAAATGATAGTCTAATGTTTAAATAAACACGGTTCTTTGAAATTAATATCGCTCAAATAAGGACGTTTCCTATGCAAACTTTGTACCTAGATATAACATTATTGATCTAAACTAATAATAAAAATGCAATTATGTTTGTTTTTTACCTTTTCACGCATTACTACCTACTGAATCGATCGTCCCAAAATTTAGCATATACGTTGTCAGGAGTATAGACACGGATATAAGCAGTGGCGGATTAAGAGTTTCCGAGGCCCTAAGCACAGAGCCTATGTGGGCCCTCTATTGCTTAAATTGGGAAGGTAGAAAGTATGGGCAGCCGCAGGGCCCGTATGAAAGGTCAATCTCAGACCGCTTTCGCCTTGTAATTCCGGAAATGAATCTCGATAAAATGTAGGTAAAAAATGAAACGCCAGCAGAGGACGGAGGCCCCTGGAGAACAGGGGCCCCAAGCACGTGCTTGTAGTGCTTATACGTTAATCCGCCACTGGATATAAGGTATCTTACATCCCGAATAACAGAAGCTGTTTCCGAGAAAACAATTACGTTCATATTCCAGATGGCGCCACATGATCCGTATTGTTTCTCAAATTCTAAAATAACGCAAGCGAAGCCGCGGGCAAACACTAGTATTAAATAAAGGCGTAGATTGCTCGCAGCTCCTGTCATCAATTCCTATAAACGTGCCCAGGTCATCAGCCAGGCTTCATAATTACAAACCTTTTGCGCCCGGTGGCCGCAAAACTAAATACGGGAATAATGCGCCCCTCTCCTATATTCTCAGAAAATGCAACGAAATTTTCCACGACTGTGATTTGGACATATTTTCAGGCAGCATTACTACATTTAAAGGGGCGGTTCTAAATAATATGTAAACTGAAACTTTTTATAAACTCTAAGCTGAAACATTTTGATTTATTTTCTGTTTAGTTTTTATTTTATTTAATCCTATATTTTTTTTTTGTTGTTTTGTATTCATTCAATCTTAATTCATTGTAATTCATTCTGATAATGTAATTGAACTACTATTATAGCTAAGGATGTAAAAATGCATGAACATTAGTTATCTTTATTTATTTAAAGTTATAATTTCAATGTAATATTATTTATTATTGTATAGTGAGATGTAAACAAAATGCTGTGCTTACCTTTAATTTAGATACATGCAATGTTACTGGTTTCACAAAATACGTGTAATGAAAATGTATTAGCGTGTATTTAGTTGGTTTGCCTATTAAATAAATAAATAAAACATTAAGTTGGAGTGCGGACAGGCGTCGGTAATTAGAAAATAGTGCTTTTTCGAACAGAGATTCAATTAATTTGGGCTTACTAGTTTAAAACAGAACCCAATATTTTGTATACAGTTAGATACGGTCGTAATCTAACATATAAAAAAAAACCACGCTTGAATATGATCATATTACGGATTAAGTAAGCGCGGACAAATAAAAACTTGCAACCGGAGAATGGCCGTTACCCGTGACTCTCAGGCGCAAAATATACAGAAGCAATGAAAGATTCGGATACGATGCGGATGAGATACGGATACGGCACCGTTGCGACTTACATTACATGTAAAAGGCGATCGTTTTTGTACAGGCTGACTTTGTTGCAAAACATGTCCTCTTCAGAAGACGAAGATGCTTTTGCTGTGCTCCAATTTACAAGCGAGGTGGTGCGGATTCTCAACTGATAAATCCGCGCCGCATCCTTTCTGTGTAATTTACGACGCATCTCTTTCATAAATTTTGTACGAATAAAAGAAGCGACAAGAAATCCGATCCACATCCGCATCGTATCCGAATCTTTCATTGCTTCTGTGTATTTAGCGCCTCAAGAGACTTAATAGTAGTAAAGTCAGTAGTGGAGAATCTAAACATGACTTTTTATTGCAACGTACAAGATTTCTTTATAGTACGCGTAGTTTCTCATTCATTTTCTCTGTAGCCGAGCAAACCGCAGTCCGCTAAGCTTAATTAATTCCTTGCCTCATCCAACATGGAGGAGTATTTTTGTTTGGTTTCAACGACTTTCCTCTTATCTCTACAAATCTTTAGGATATCCACTACTTCGTTTTATTTCGAGATAAATGTAAAAGCAGTTATCGAGGAATCTTTACCGAATGTAATTTAAAGCAAGTAGCCCTGAATGAATTATACTTGAAGATAATTATTTATCCCCTTACTTATAAACATTGATTAGACGTTACTTATCTTAAAAGCTCTTAAGTTACTTGCCATCTCTATTCATTGAAATAGAAATGACAAGGACAGGTGATATTTAATCGGTTGCTAAGCAACACAAGTTTTTATAAGTTAGGCCGGTAAGTTTTAATTTTGTTGTTTTTAGTTAGTTATATTTGTTTGTACATTTGTCCGCAACTATGTCGCGTTTGGTTGGAACCATTTTAATGCGATTTTTAAGAAATAAGATTTTAGTTTTTTCATTATGTAGTTGCCCTTTAAGGGCCCCGTAGAAGGTTAGAAGACCAAAGCCTGCCGGGGTCGCGGGACTAACGCATTACTGTGACGACGGAACGTAAAGAACTATTCAAAATAATTCTATGAAACATAGAAAGAGTAGGTTCTAGTGTTTTTATTGTTCTATAACAAACATTGAAAGTCATGTACAGAAAATCGCGGACCCAAAAAGATAGGTGGCACCTAGAGAAGCCGGGTAATTCACTAGTATTTTTATAAGAAATGATACCTAGGTCATACAAATAGCTTTTCTAGTAAAGGCTATTGAGTCATCCTCAAAACCATATCGACGGGTTCCGGGCTAATTGTATTAAGCGACACTCTGAGCGATATAGACTTTTATACATATTTGGAATCAGCGAATTTTTCTGCGTCATTTGAGCTGGGTTTGGTAACGATCGGAGCACTTTTTTGTCGCTTAATACAACCGCATTTTTTGGGCCCATTTTGGACTGCAATGAATGAAGCGACATAAAATATTGACAAAGAACAATACCCAAAACGTCCCCACCCTTGTAGCACCTTGAAACCTATGTCAATCGAAGGATCATAACCGTCTTATCATTTTATTGTTCTACGGCGAAACTGAAATGTGCGTCCGAAAAAAGTTATATCGACATGAAGGAACTGGATTCAGTCAGAATACTATGTTTCCGATCACGATGGTTTTCTCTATAATTATTACCGTGGAATGATTTTGTTCATTTGTAGCTAATTGAGAAGCTCGTGGCAAAATAATTACAGCCACACAGACCGATCATTCGGGTTAAGCCGCGCTTACCGAGGTCGGTCTGTGGATGGGTAACAATCTGCCATTGTAGTTTCCTCCGTGTCTCGGAAAGCACGTAAAGTCGTTGGTTCCGGCCATCATTGTAGATCTTTGACAGTCTTTACAATCAGAAGCTCTAAAATCTTACCACCATTCTTAACATGGGGTATCGTATTGCGCAGTTACTGGGTTTTGGAGGTCCGATAGGCAGTCGCTCTATGTAAAATAATGATATTCAGCTGCATCTGATTTAACTGGAAGCCGACCCCCAATATAGTTGGGAAAAGGCTAGGATGGTGGTGGATGATTTTGTTCAGAGTTTTCAAACAACTCTTTGGAACTAAATGGTGACCTCCGCACGGAAGCAACTCACGGAGCAGAAAAAAGTACAATGAAGAATTCTAAAAATGTCGTTATTGTGAAGTAACCATTGGCCGATTTTGAAGAGTATTCAAATAAAAATATCTTTTTAAATACTAATAAAATCTAACTAACTTTTTATCGCCACAAATACATTTTTCGGTTGTGAGATCGAGCTGTCCCTCACGGCGCCTGCAGGAGGCAGGTGCCTTCGCTAGCACGCCTATCGCCGTCGTGAGGACACGGTGATTCTGACCAAGCGGGGTAGACCTGCACCGTATCCTCCGAGCGAACCTCGCAGTGATGACACCCAGTCAATTGTTCCTTCCCTATCAGACACAGGAACCTCTCGAAACTTATGTATCCGGTGAAGACCTGCGTCAAGCGAAAGGTGAGGCCGCCGCCCGTGGCGCCTCCCCAGCCATTCCTTAAAAAGGTTCTTACCGCCGCGCTTGCGGTGTGCCCGGAGTGATGAGGGTATGCCTGGGCCAGCGACTTGTACTAATAAGGGATGGGTCGTATCGGGCGGCCGATGCGATTAGGGGTTTGCGGCAGAATTCAAAGAAACACTTGGAAAGGCGTTCCATAACTGAAGAATTGTGGGGAATTTAAGGTCTCCTGACTTTCTTGACTAACCATTTTACGCCAGTCAGTCAGTCAGTTTCGTTTGCTACTGTAGGGTTGGAAGGCATTAAGAAAATTACGTTGGGCTAGCCATTGCTTTTTTTTTTTACGTGGCAAAATCGTCAAATGAGTCCTCCAACCCCCACTGTCAGACTTGTACTGACTAAAATCCACGATGTCCTTCGGTAGTCCTTTGAGTGCCGGAGTCGCGGTGGTATACGTATGTCCCGCAACCCCGGCAGGACTGTGGCCTTCTATAGGGGGACCCCGTCATTATGCTGACGCTTTTTGTGGCGCACGTGGGACACAACGCGCCGTCGACTCGGGCATGGTCCATGGTCAGGCAGCGAGTTGCCCTATACTCGCCGCCCGCATGCCCGCGCCTACGGTGCCCGGAGATCGTCCCGCGAGATCCGTCGCCGTGGGCGTCTCGGGCGGAGGGAGGCCGGTATTCTCTCCCTCAAGCGGCCCGCCTCCTCCTTCGCGAGCATGACTGCTTCGCTGAAGGAGGCGACCGCCTCCCACTCATCTCGCCCCGCAGCATGCCCGCAACCAATGCTGGGTGCGAGAGGTCTCCGCCTATCGCCGCAGTGAGGACACGGCGGTGCTCCGCCCAAGCTGGGCAGTCCTGCACCGTATGCTCCACCGTGTCCTCCGGGCGATCCTCGCAGTGGTGACACCCAGGTGTTTCCTCCTTTTTTATCATGCACACCTAGGTACCTCCCGAAGCTGCCATGTACCTGTGTCATGCGGTGGGTGAGGACGCCGTGGGACCTATACAGCCACTCCTCAAAGAGGGGTCTTACAGCCGCGATTGCGGCTAGCCCGGCCCCGTACCTCGGTTACGATAGTCGTTCTCTCCAAACTGCCTTGAGATCGCGCCGGAGCTCTACCCGCCGTGCCTCGACTTCTCGAGGCAGCGGGGATACACCCCGACGCTGCGCCTCCTCGCGCCACTCATAGGCGCGTAGGAGGGCAGTCGCCTCCAGATCCCAGGGCAGTGATCCGGCAAGAAGGTTGGCCGATTCGCCGGCGATCGTGCGGTATCCTCGGATCATTCGGATTGCCATGACCCTCTGGCGTGCGACCAGCTTTACCGGCCGCGTCCGAATGCTCAGGGCCCACACGGGGGGCCGTAGAGGGCCATGGACCGCACGACGCCGGCGTGCAACCTCCGGCAGGGGGCGTTTGGCCCGCCGGTATTGGGCAGGAGCAGCCTGAGGGCGGCTGATGCCCGGTTCAGCCTTGGGGCCAAACGTGAGAAGTGCTCCCCGAAGTTCCATCGGCTGGGCTAGTCAGTGCCTGGGACAATATTGAAGTAGACACTGCAAACACCGAATAATGTATTTGTGGCGATAAAAAGTTAGTTAGATTTTATTTGTATTTAAAAAGATATTTTTATTTGAATACTCTTCAGAATCGGTCAATGGTTACCACACAATAACGATATTCATTAGAATTCTTCATTGTACTTTTTTCTGCTTCGTGAGTTGCTTCCGTGCGGATGTCACCATTTAGTTCCAAAGAGTTGTTTGAAACCTCCGAACAAAATCATCCACCACCTTCCTAGCCTTTTCCCAACTTATTGGGGTCGTCTTACAGTTGAACCAGAAGTTAACCAGCTGAATATCAGTGCTTTAGATAGAGCGACTGCCTTTCGGACCTCCACAACCCAGTAACTGGTTAATACGATACCCCATGGTAAGACTGGTGGTCAGACTTTACAGATTCTGATTGTAAAGACTGTCAAAGATCTACAATGATGGCCGGAACCAACGGCTTTACGTGCTTTCCGAGGCACGGAGGAAACTACAATGACAGATTGTTACCCATCCACAGACCGACCTCGGTAAGCGCGGCTTAACCTGAATGATCGGCTTGTGTGGCTGTAATTATTTTGCCGCGAGCTTCTCAATTAGCCACGAATGAACTAAATCATTTCACGGTATTATTTAAAGAGAAAACCATCGTGATCGGGAACATAGTATTCTGACTGGATCCAGTTCCTTCATGTCGATATAACTTTTTTCGGACGCACATTTCAGTTTCGCCGTAGAACAATAAAATGATAAGACGGTTATGATCCTTCGATTGACATAGGTTTCAAGGTGCTACAAGGGTGGGGACGGTGTCCATACATTTTTGAACCTTGTTCTTTAGGAACTGTGTACTTAAGCTGACTACCAAATACCAGTCAGTCATTTAAACGTTTTTTCCTGGAGCAACAATTTACAGGCAACGTAAATTGTTGCTCCATAATATACAGAAATGTCGCTTTATACAATTAGCCTCTTTGTTAAATTCTTATCCAGTGTCGCTTAATACAATTAGCTTTACCTTGTGAATATACAAGAATGTCGTTTAATACATTTAGCCTCTTTGTCAAATTCATACCGAGTGTCAATCCATACATTTAGCTCTGTACATGAAATGTTAGATGTTATCACCTCAACCATTTAGCTTGCAGTAGATAATGAATTATGTCGGTCGCATGAACTATTTAGGATTTCAAGATTATGGTTAAACTTATTTGTTTATTTCAATATTTGATTTGCAGTGTGTTTTAAAACCATGGCCTGTTGCGTTGCATGCGCAACAGGGATAAATTACACAAAAAATTAAAATGGGCCCAGATAATCAAACACCAAAGACAACTTATATACGCTACAGAAATTTTTGCAATTCAATTCTTAAAAAAATCAGGCGCTGTTATGAAAGGGAACTGATTCAACGAGCTGGTAAGGACAGCAAAAAACTTTGGAGTGCTATAAAAACTATCACTAACACAGCAAAAGATATCAACTACCCAAAGGAGTTACTCACGCTGGCAGATACCCCTCAGCACTCTGTGAATAAAATTAATAAATATTTTTCTAATGTAGGAAAATAATTGGCTGAAAAAACTACACTGACACAGACAAATCCCCGCAAAGTCCCGCATCACTAATTGAAAACAACATGAACTCCATTGTTTTTGTTGAAACTGATGAAGACCAAGTTATCAACGTCATAAAAACAATAACAACGCTCAAAAATGAATGTTCTGTGGGATGGGATGATCTGTCAAACCAGCTTTTGAAGAAGCATAAAATCATACTTGTGCCTCATCTGACCCATATCTTTTAATGTGCTTGAGAAATGGACGCTTTCCTAAAGACTTTAAAAAGGCACAGATTCGGCCAGTTCACAAGTGTGGTGTCAGGGATCGCGTCGAAAATTATAGGCCTGTTTCAATACTACTCGCACTTTCAAATCTCCTAGAAAAAATATTAACAGTCGCTTGATTAACTTTCTTGAAAACAAAATTATCCGACCATCAATTTTACCGGCTTTAGACGTGGCAAATCTACAAATCATGCAGTTAATAACTTAACAGATTATTATAATAAGTAATTTAGATAAGGGTAGTAAATGTATAGCTATCTTCTTAGATCTAGCCGAAGCTTTCGACACGGTCTCTGTCCACATACTTATCCGGAAATGGGAAAGAGTTGGTATTAGAGGAACACAACTCGAAATTTTATCTGATTACTTGACAGGTAGAACCCAATGTGTTAAAGTAGGCCCCTACACTAACACTGATCTTCCAGTAACAAACGGTGTCCCACAGAGTAGCATTCTCGGGCCTACACTTTTTCTCGTGTATATTAATGACTTCCTGTCATTTAACTCATTTAATGGGAAAATACTCTCGTATGCAGATGATACTGCACTCATTTTTATCACGAAAACTTGGAATGAGACGTACCAGCAAGTCCAAAATGGATTTGATTTGATTTATCACAAGATAATGTCTTACCTTATACGTTGAAAAAACTAAGTACTTAAGTTTTTCTATCTGAGCTTCTTCTCCAGGTCATCTAAATCTGATTACACATAATTGCTCACCAGATAAATCAGATATTTTACAATGCGCATGTATTCCATTAGAAAGAGTCATCATCTGCCTAACCTTTTCCCAACTATATTGGGGTCGGCTTCCAGTAGAACCAGATGCAGCTGAATATCAGTATTTTACGTGGGGCGACTGCCTATCGGACCTCCACAACCCAGTAACTGGGTAATACGATACTCCATGGTAAGACTGGTTGTCAGATTTTAGAGCTTCTGACTAACAGTAACGACTGCCAAAGATCTACAAATGACAGCCGGGACCAACGGCTTTACGTGCTTTCCGAGGCACGGAGGAAACTCGCTATGATAGATGGTCACCCATCCACAGACCAACCTCGGCAAGCGCGGCTTAACCCGGAAGATCGGCCTATGCGGCTGATATTATTTAGCCACGATCTCCTCCATTAGAAAGAGTAACTTCAATCAAATATTTGGGCGTGGTTATTGTGGATAAAAACATGAGTTACAGGGCACACATTCTTTTGGTGAGTAAAAGAGTTCGAAAACTTACCTACTTCTTCAAATACCTCGACACAAAAAAAAAAAAAAACAAATATATTTTGCACTTTGCCAGTCCCTGATAACATACTGTATAGCCTGGGGAGGTGCACCGAAGACAATACTGAAACAGCTTGAGGTTGCACAAAGAGCAATTACTGAAGGTTTGCGGACATACAAACCTTTTCGTTATCCTACTGCACTTCTTTATGAGTACTGTGAGTGTCTGACAGTGTGTTAACTGTTCCTATTTTGATGTCGTACTAAAACAGCATAGAGCTCTGGAGTAAAATCCTTCTATCGGTGTTAGGCGGAGAGGTTTGTCAGTGTCTGTATGGCGTAAACAGGCAAGAATAGTATTTTTTAATAGATTCTTCCCTTTCCTGGGCCCGTATATTTATGATAGGATTAATAAATCGGTTGAAATATGCCGAATGAATAAAAACACAGTTAAAAAGGTTTCTCAATGGCTTTGGAAGCTGGATTATGATGAAACTGAAAATATCCTTGCCATCTTTCGATAATGGGAAAAAAACCCATCCATATTTTTGATTTTATAAAATACATGTTAAAATTAATTAATTATTTCAATTTAATTAATTAACACCCTATGTATGTACCTTTTAATTTATCAATGTTTTAACCACCAATTTTTGCAAACTTCTTTATTCAAGTATGATTACAAACAATTTATTTTAAAAATATCAGTCGCATAAACTAATTAACCATCTATTAATGAGTTTAAGATATGGTATTTAAATCAATTAGCTTGGGTTTGAAATATGACCAACTCTTTGATTAAAGCACTTAGCTTAGAGCCATTATTTGCATGCCTAGGCGGTTAAGTCATTTAGCTTGGAACAAGAAATAATAAACCTAGGCGGTTAAGTCATTTAGCCTGGAATAAGAAACAATAATCATAGGCGGTTAAGTCATTTAGCCTGGAACAAAAAAAAGTAAAATATGGGTCATTTTGTATGAAGCGACATTTATCTTCGTTAAAAATAGGAATATTACAAAAAAATAATAATCTGATTATGGGGAAAATGCTATAAAAACAGTAATATCCTTCTTTTTGAAGAAATAATGCGATTTGCTAAAGTTATTATTTTTTTCTAAAAATCGAAACTTTAAACTGCTCTGGTGTAAAGTTTCAAAAATGTCGGTTAATACAAATAGCCCGGAACCCGTCGATATCATCAAATGATTCGTCAGACTTTTCCACGACCCAATTACACTACAAAACAGTTTCTCTTGAATTGAAATTTTCAGTTCACAATAACTACCTTTAAAGGAATAAACTCAACTATATTATAGTTGTGAGTCACGCTGATTGAATAGAGGTTTTCAAAGGAATTACTCCATGATACGGCTGTTTCCGAGAACTAACTTCGTAATACTGTGACTTAACGCTATTGTGTTGCGACAAAGAGGTTTGAGCTTCAGAAATTTAGAGGTAACTGAGGTACGGTCAGAGGCAACAGTCGATTATCGATGTAGGATTTCTTAGATATTGGACGATTTGTGCCTTGCTACTAAGCTGAGCTTAAACATATCTTGCAAAATAACCCATGGAAGTTTGTAAGTTTTGGGTTAATTGAAGATAATTTGACCGGCCTGTTGGTCCAGTGGTTAGTGACCCTGACTGCTATACCAGAGGTCGTGGGTTCGATTCCCACCCAGGACAAATGTTTGTGTGATGAGCACGATCATTTGTTCTGTGTCTGCGTGTAATTTATCTATAATATGTATGTATTTAGAAATATATAAGTATGTTTATCAATTGTCTAGTACCCATAACACAAGCTCTGCTTAGCTTGGGACTAGATGGCGTTGTGTGATAGGTGTGGAATATTATTATTATTATAATGTCGGCGACGCGTCAGCGTCATTAAATTTCATTGTCTAGGTTAATTAAAAAAACCGTGACCGCAGAAATGTGACCTATTAAAGATCACCGTTAATTTTAGTCAGTACAAGGCTAATTTCCTCCCGTCCTTCTCTGGCTGGGAGGACTCATTTAATGATTTTACCACGATAAAAATAAAAACAAAGGTAAACAAAAAAAAGTGGATTGCCCTACTTCTGTTGCTAACCGTATTTACCCAAAACGTGAGCTAGAGACAACAAGGTTATCTTGAACCTCTAAAGTCTAATACATTACCGATTTTGGAGTAAAGTCTGAACGCTGAATATACTTACGTTATCAAAGGCGTCGTGTGTAAGACCTAGCGAAGTGGAAAAAGCTTTCAGTTCAAGGTCGAAGCCTCCAGCTATAGGTCAATTTAGGACTCAAGTTTAATACCGATATAATTGCTTAAAATCTAGATTTAGATCCTCAACAAGATATTAAAATTACACAGTAACGTGAATGACCTTGAATTGTTTTTGTAATTTTTAGTGAACATTTTTGGGTCATTGAAATTCAGTCATTATCGCGACGTATACTCGTTACTCATATTTTAAATGTGAAAGTGACTTATCTTTATATGCCACTAGCAAACCCGAAGAACTCCGTTTCGCCACCAGTCTTTGCTATAAACCTCACGGAACTCAAGACCTTTCCAATGAATACAAAACCGTGGAAATCGGTTCGTGCGTTCTGGAGTTATATCGTCAGGAAGGAAAACCCGACTTATTATAATAAAGTAGATAATGCTATATGTTATAACAGCTGAACAGAATTCGGTTAAATTCATCATCAGTCGGAAGACGTCCACGGCTGAACCGACTACCTGCATCTTTACTGATCGAATTAATTAATTAATTTAATTCGGTTGCCCGTGGCTCTCACGATGTCGTCGTTAGCTGCGTTTTCCGTTTCGTAGTCGAGTACTTTGACATACGGATTAACAACTACATGAATTAGAATAAGGAGAAAAACATTTATATAGATGTTCCCGCTGCTTTTAATAATAAGATGATTAAAAAGCAAATTTTAACAGCAAAAAAACAGCTTCTTCAAAGTCAATTTCTCACGTTTTAAGCTACTTTGATTCCTTTGTAATTTGCACTGCGAAGAAAACTGTAGTAAGTAAAGTACTTGTTCAAACAAGTATAAAGCTGAGCCCGGATTGACGGCGTCGTAGCTCGTTAGTTAAAGTGTCCTCACAACAAAATCTTAAATGGAGCCAGGAAAGTAGAGGTGCTACGCCGTAGACCTTCTACGAGATGTGCTACGAGCGTAGCGGTCCGCGTAGCACTACATTGGATACTTATTTACTTCCATGTTGGTGTACCTATAATGATTTTTTTGCATTGGTCGGTACCACAGAATATATAATAGTACCTAAAGGCACAGAAGGATAACTCCCAAAAAGAAAACAAACAAATGTAAAATCTATGCACGAAAGAATAGAGTCCATTTTTACTTGCACCCGCATCACCCACCTACTTTTATAATAGCCTAAACTTCCCGTGCGCAAGCAAAAATGAACTGAATAGTGACGCGCGAGAGTTCATTTTAGTTTATCTGACGCCAACGACATTAAAAGGTTACTGTCGGTCAAGCTCAATAGGGTTGCGACTCGCGAGTTTGGGCACAGTTAGGTAGGAATACGTATTTTATGCATTGTTTAATTACATATATGTATATTTATGTTTAATTAATATTAACTTAAATATATATCACTCCTCATTACCTCCTTAAGTCCCTCAAGGAATTTTGTTTTTATCATCAGCCTATATCTTTTTCTCGCCCCTCCGCCGCGCGCCACCACCCGCGCCGGCCCCGTGTTGCGTGTCTTTGTAGGTAAGTAGGTAAAAAAGTCGCGAAGAGAATTACGATCGCTGACCTTGAATGCGTAGTGTAGCCATTTTCTGAGTTTGAAAGTGTCTAAACAATAACGTAAGCATCTTCCTACTTTCTACCGATCATAATTTGACCTACCTACGTATTCAGCTTAGGTGAGTGAGAGTGATGTCAGGTTTGATAATCGTCTATTTTATTTATCTTGGTCGTCTTGTAGGCCAAATTTGTAACCTACCTAATCATGCTTAACTCATCATGATTACTAGCCGGTACTCGAATGACATTAATAAGCACGCCACAAGCAGGTAGATAGTTTTTTGATCATTATTAAATAGTATGTACTACATAGATAAATATTCACTTTTTTTTCTTACCTTTCGAAATCACGCGGTAGTGTGTGAAACGTGAGGCTCCTATCACTGTCATTATTTAAACAACCGAACGTTATGCAGTATTCTTCATCATATATATTTTTTTTAAACTCATGCGTAAATTCAACCAAACTTAAATATTATATAAGTAAGCGCGTGCGTAGTGGGCGGCGCGCGGCAACCGACTAAATGTCCACTCCGAAGTGGTCCCCGCCAATGCTTGCAGTTTTATACCTACACTGCGGAGTGAGCCAGGCCTGTCGGTACTGACAAATTATGAACAAGACTTTGATACATAATACATGGTAAAATATGGCTTTTTTTTTCTAGGATAGTAAAATGAATTAAAATTTTAACAAAGTCAGTATTAGTATTTTAATGGCAATAAATTACATTGCATATACATAACTAAAACGAAAATTTTACAAGCATTATTAAACTACTAGTCCGTTGTGCGATTAGTTCCAGGCCACGTCTATTTCGGATTAAACACACTTCTTTCCTTGTATGAGCCATGCAGCTTTGGCTTCCTAACAAACACAGTAAAATACTACATACAATAATCCAGTAAGTAAGCAATTACGGTACATTACAAAGGTCAACTTGGTAGCTTCTTGGACACTCATAAAACCCACAATAGCAGTATTACACTTACATAAACGAATATAATAAAAAGACAGACAATCACAGACCATTCACATACTGGCCCATCTGTTACACTCTGACCCTAAAACGTGTTTCCCAGCAATAAAGACTGGCCCGCATTGGCCGCATTTCCCAGTATTTTAAAATTTGTGGCACATATTCCACCGTCGACTACCTTTTTTTTTTCTTTTAGCGTTGTAAAATCATCAAATGAGTCCTCCCACCCCCGGCAGGGCGGAAGGGACTGTCGGACTTGTACGAGCCAAAATCCACGGTGTCCTTCAATAGCCCTTTATGTTCCGGGGTAAGGAAATAAGTGCCGCGACCCCGGCAAGCTTTGACCCTCTGACAGGGCCAAAGTCGTCATTTATGCTAACGCTCTTTGAGGCGCGCGTGGAAGGACGCGCCGTCGATTCGGGCGTGGTATATGGTCGGGCAGCGACTTTCCTTTTACTCGCTGTTTGCATGTCCGACCGTTGACTGCCTTAGTTTAGAAGTCGCAAACGTTACTGTTGAGTATTTTCTTTTTACGTCGTAAATGCATCAAATGATTCCTGCTACTAAGGCACGGGACAAATACAAGTGGCGAGTGGTGGTGGCGAGGCGCGGGCGTGGTGCGGGTGCGACGCCACTTATGTATTTGATATTTCAAACAAAATGTGTGGCGAGGCGCAAGACAGCCGGCCCTTGAATTATAAGACGTTATCACGTCAAAAAAAAAATTATAGTTATGCTACATTCCACTGGTTTTATGGCCCAACCGTGGCCGGCTGCCGCTGGTGACAGCTAATCAATTCGTGTTCACCCCCGCGCTTTTTAATATAACCACAAGCTTGGCTTCACGACGCGGCGACGCCTGCATTGTTGTCTGAACCTCTTGCAAATCATGCGACGACATCTAACTGAGAATGTTTTTAGAAAATTCTGAGGCTTTTAGTAAAAAATAAGGGTGGTTTTGTTTGTGTAATTTGTGATATGAGACTGTGGAATGTCATATCATATACTACCAGTGGTTTTTGTAAAACGACACCTTACCATCACCGCTATAATAATAATAAATAATATTCCATAACAATCACACAACGCCATCTAGTCCCAAGCTAAGCAGAGCTTGTGTTATGGGTACTAGACAACTGATAAACATGCTTATATATTTCTAAATACACACATAATATAGATAAATTACACCCAGACACGGAACAAATTAATGATCGTGCTCATCACACAAACATTTGGCCTGAGTGGGAATCGAACCCACGAATTCCGGCATAGCAGTCAGAGTCACTAACCACTAGACCAACAGGCCAGTATTGCTATAAATCGTTGCTAAACTTTTAATCGTGGTAATCAAATTGCTTGAATGTTTAGATGTGAATTTCTGTTGCATACTGAAGTAATATAATTAATGGATGTACAGTGTACACGTACAGTTTATAATTAACTCATTTATTCCGCAAAGTACCGTCCCCGAGTAAAACAACAATAACGTTTTTCTGATATCGGGCCAGTTATTTAATGATAATGACTTTTAATGATATATTTTATCTATAAATAACAGATATATGAAGCTTCCAGAATCAAATCACCGTCAGGTGGCAAACATGTTGCTATCTGGTATTATGCTGAGCGGAGGGCCTTTTGGCATTAAACGATTTCTTTTTTATTTAAGTATTTGTTTATGTCAAAAACTTAATTTTGATCATTTTTTTCCTTTTTTCTTTCACGCTCCGTTGGAATCCATTTCAAGTTATAGTATACGAAGGTTCCAGCGTCGAACCAAAACAAACATGTTTTTTTCATTATTTTTAATCAAACGCTTCCATGGAAGTTCCCGCTTCGTCAAAGGAGATATTTTCAGCGAAATGTTTTTTAAAGGCAATCGCAATCGCTTCCTGATGCTTCCAAGAAACTATTGGTTCTCGGAATATCTATTTGAGATATTTGATGTTTTTTATCCTGTTTCTATTTATTTACAAATAACTTTTAATCAATACATAATTATACAAATTGTAACGTTTATAGCGCAAAACCTCTCGTGGAGTAACTCAGCCCATGTTACTGAACCATATTTGTTCTAAGTCTTTTGGAAATTCGCAAAAAAAAAAGATTTTTCGTACTGATGGGCCCGACCAATTTCTCATTTTGTATGAAAAATATATTATTTTTGCGAATTTCCAAAAGTCTTGGAACAAACATTGTTAAGTAACATGGGC